>OX352302.1:6422454-7622454 GCA_947086415.1 Pammene aurita | reverse complement strand
TGGTAAGCGATTTGGATCAAATGACGAAATCATTGCCACTACAGAGGCCTACTTTAAGGACTTTCCGAAATCATACTTTTTGGATGGTTTATTGAAGCTTGAATATAGGTGGAACAAATGTATAGAGCTAAAAGGGAGCTAAATGTAGAGAAATATTTATTTGCATTTGCATATATCCAAAAACAAACGATTTTTTTTTCATAAACGGGTATTTATCAAACAGCGCTCGTAGCTCTGTACTTAATGTTTTATCTATGTAGAACTGGCCACACCACTTGCCTTAAAATCAACTACGATAATAATACAAAAAGCCCCGAAGTTAACAAGTACAGAACAGACTGATTTATAATATGTAATTTGTGAGAGAAAATGTTGATTCCAAGTTCTAAAAGACAAAGATGCTTGCGGTAGCCCGAATTTGCTAACTAAATAAAATCTACATTTTATTTTATCGTTCTTCGATGGATGGATTGGAGTCTAGTTTGTTAATAAATCAAATACAAAAATTAAAAAATAATCATACCCAGTTGGGCTTGAACCAACATCAATACGCCTTGCCAGGGTTCGATCGCTTTACCGATTCGCAACATACATGCATTTTTGGGAAGACGTCATTTGATTCTATTTCCCGTTAGATTCAAATGTCTCTAATAAACCTACTATCTATTGTAGCCTTGAAACGTCAAAAATGCGAAAATACGTTAGGGTTCTGCGCCGCGCGTCAAACGCCCCATACAAAAAACGTGAGGGTTATGACGTCACCGGCCTCAAAGGTGCGGAAAAGTGTGTGGAAGGAATAAGGTTTTGGAATGTTTTTGTAACTTTTGGGCACGAAACAATGCGTTTTTACCTTTACAGTTGTTATACTTTTTTTTCTTGTAAGAACACAAGTAATCGAATTTAGGTTTTGAAAATATATTTGGGGTATTCAAAACAAAATTCTTACGATAGCATCGAAATGACAGCAAAAATAACGTCAGTTAGTTGGTACACCGGCAAGGAATAAGTGAAGAAGGAAAAGCATTTTTTAAAGAAGTAGTATACTGGCCACTCACTATCATATCAGGGCATTAAAACAAGATAAAGACTTAAAAATTGCCACGCCGATTCTACGCCGGTCAAAATCATCGGCGGCGGCGGCGTGGAAAAATTGTCGGCGGCGGCGGCGCGGCGGCGCAGCGCACATGTCTACTAGCTCCATCACTTTTTTCCTGACGGAACAGAGGCGGTACCTAGGTACTTAGTGAGTACGGGTACATACGTTTTGGATAAATTGCTATATATTAATGTTTATTTTGATTTTGATTTTTATTTTGGTTTTTGGTTTTATTTTATTTTATTTTTATTTATAGGTATCTAATTAAATATGTGAAATTCAGAACACACGCCTTATTCTAGTTATAATATAAATCAGCTTAAGAACATTCTAATCATATATTCGTCAATCACATTGAACATATCATGATTAGCCTTAGTTGATTAGCGTTACTTTAGTTTCAATTAGCGCCCGTCGTTAATGATTTACTCATGGCGAAATCACTTGATTGGTTTGTGTTATGATTTAATCAGCGGTTATTCAATCAACGATGATTAGTAATCAATCACCGATTTTAATCAAGTGTGGCCAACTCTGGTCTAAAATGACACCGATATAATGTGGAGATCATACTGTGTAGGTACCTAGTTATTAGGAGTTCTGTTTTGCAAAACATTTAAGCTACTTTTAAGCATTGTGTAGTTTAATGACGGTGTAAGGATATATGATATTTGTGAAGAATGTTGTATGTCAAAATGTCAAAAGCATTCTTTGGAGAGTAACGGGAGACAATAGTTTTAAAAATAGCATTTAGGGATTTACTAATTAGAAGAACGCACCATAACAAAGAGGTTTAAATTTACCTTATGCCCGTCTGACCCCATGACGTTTTTATTTAAATTACTGCTCATTAACATTACCTTGCACAACTACGAGTATATTTGGTTGATGTAAATGATCGTTTGAGTGACGCTACCGGGGAACATATCGTTTCCATGATATTCCAATTACCGAGTCGAAGTCTAAAACGAACCAGTTTGAATACGTTTCCCGACTACTTATAGATGTTATTCTTCAGGTCACGTCACACTGTTGCGTGAGATTTTTGTCTCGATTGCACTCGTGCATCCTATTAGGAATGTACAGCCATGCAAGCAGTTGAAATCGGCTCATTCAAACAAAGGTGTGTTCAAACCACTGAACGCTTGGCTAGCGACCCGCGACGATGCAGTCTGCATTCTGCTATCCCCATGCCCTTGATTCTTATTCAATGACCTTATATGGTTCATGTAAAATCCCTTCATTCACACAACTGTCAACGACGAGAAACTTTATTGATTTCGTTATCATATTATTATATTTCGTATCTGTCACGTACCGGCCATCTGTGTTTAAAACCCTTTCGAGCGTAGCTTATTTGCTTTTTCAATGATTCAAGTAC
This sequence comes from Pammene aurita, assembly GCA_947086415.1. Classification (NCBI taxonomy): domain Eukaryota; kingdom Metazoa; phylum Arthropoda; class Insecta; order Lepidoptera; family Tortricidae; genus Pammene; species Pammene aurita. Next base: position 7,619,977 of record OX352302.1, on the reverse strand, counting down.
TTGAATCAGCATTGTCATCTTCACCAACACTCTGGTTACGTTGAATATGTTCATTCGTTTGTATTTTGAAAGCTCTTTCAAGTGTATTTGCGTGACAATGAATATATTTTGGAATTAGTCTTGTCATGATCGTTTGGTTGTTATTTATGTCAAGCGGATGAGTTGCGGGTTACGCTTCTTGAGCAATTTCTTTTGTCGAAAACTTATGATTGACTTTTGCATTGGTCGAATATGATGTTTTTAATCTTTACAAGTTGCCTACGTTTGACGACGTTTTTTACGAATGACAGGATATTCGTTTCTGTCAGTTGTATATTTTTTGTCGCCTAATGGAACTAGATGTTTATAAAATTTATATTACTGTCTTTGCCACCCATACTACCTTGCTTATTAATACTAAGCTTCTAATTCTCCGTTCATTTTTGCCTGGCCTCTTCCAGTCGCCATTTTTGCACTCCACCGGATACGATCAACTGTCTCAACTCGTTTTATTTCAGCATCTTTAGCCCGACCGGCTACGTCTTGTAAGTGATTTGGTCCCTCGTTGTCTTGCCTCGTATTATTACTGACTTATTTTCGGATGACTGTTACAAATTACTTGACGTTGAAATGTTAATAATGTCCAAGTTCGTTTGTTTCTTTTGGAGTGATGATTAGTGACTGGCGTTAGGATATTTATAAAAAGCCATTATGTTTCGTTTTCTTGTTTTTTGCACGGGACGAGTCGAATAATGTTTATATGAAATTCGTTTATGTGTTTATATGAAATTCGTTTATGTATTTTAAATTTCAGATATTGCCTTATTGTGTGCTGTTGTCTCTTGTTATGTTTCTTATTATAAGTACTTTAACACCTTGGTACGACAGGACATATTATACTTTTTCTTAATTAGATCCTTCTTCTTTTACTTGATCCTTCTCTTCGCCGCCTTGCTTAAGCCTTGAAAAGTCTGCATTATCAAGCTAGATCAAGTGACCTATCATTTGTAGGTTAAGTCTAAATATTTTTTTAGATTTCAATTTAGAAGCAAGCTCTTATATTTCACTACTTCTGTGGTTAAAAATCCTCATCTTTATTGAAACCATTTATATCGATATTATTCCCGGCCATGTTATAATCGTTCTTGAACCACGGGTTATATTTTTCTTGCAGCAATATTTATACGACAGTTATAGCGTTAAGAAGGCAAGGGTCGTTGTAAATGGTCTGAGATAAGAACATTAAGCTTGTTTGTGATGGTCAAGCGAGATAGGGTGTTATCGCTGGTATATTTTTATGACCTGATTTTTTTTGTCACGTCGTTTGTAATATCTTCATGCAAGTGACATCTGTCACTTATTTTACACACGCAGAGACATTACTTAGAATTAAAACAGAATGATGTTATACTTAAAATACGCTAGTCAGGAAACTCAGAAACACTTAATTCTCATATTTTTTTATTCATGTTTCTTATTAAATGTTATAAGTAGTTAAACACAATTTACTACGCGTGTAAAGTTTGTATCGTCGTTTTTTATCACGAATGTTGTTTTACAGGTAAAATATTCCGATAACAATTTAGTGAAATATAAACATTTATTATTGAAATGCATTTCCTATCTAATTACAATAAATCAATAGTTCAATTTGAAATGCGTCTTAATCACGGCAACATGAAATTTCTCAATCAACATAAACATAACATGTTCTTATACAAATAAAACAAATACAAAGTGGTTCCAGTTTGTTTTCAAAGCTAAAAGGCGTCGATACAATTCAAAATCGGAAAGCGCTTTGTTACATGTGACATTTTTCTACCAAGGGTCCATATTTCGAAAACGCCTGTATCATGAGCGGTCATCGACTTCGGCCGGATTTATTGCGTTTGCGCATTAGCGGCGTGTTTGAAACGACCAATTAGCGCTATCGGTTTGGTGACGATTGGGTCGGGCGCATGGCACGGTGGCGCTGTCTAGTCTAGAAGCTTCGGCGGTAGCGGATAGCGATATAAGAACAGTTGTCAGATATAAAGATGCTGCACAAACAGCTTGAGACGATGTCGTTGTAGTGAAAAAAATACATTGTGTGGTTTTATGAAACCACGATGCAAAACTTTGCTATGTTAGCATGGCGCTTAGTAATTGGAGTCCAATTGGTTTGTAGCAATCAAGGCATTGAAAAAATAAGCATGCAAAAGTAAAGTAATGACATACCTACTATCCTCCCTTGTAGGTACTAAAAATCTACGTTACTCACTCTTTTCGAGCAGCAGAGTTCGCTTTTTGCTTACGCGAAAACATTATTACAATTATGCTGAGAAGCAGCTTAGTTTATGCGCGGTTATAGGGTAGGCAATCCTCTGGAGTTGCAGGCGTCCATAGGCTACGGTGAATGCTTACCATCAGGCGGACCGTATGCTTGTTTGCCACCGTCGTGGTATAAAAATGCGTTTTGTCATTATGGGGGTATATTTATGGTGTATTCCAAGTGTATACATACGAATAGTGAACGTTTGTTTGCAGGCAGTTTTGGAATATATTGATTTATTATCGATGACCATTTTCAAAAACTGGAAGAAATAATATAACATTTATGCGAAATATTACAAAGGCAAAGGGCTACAAATTACAAAGGCGCTTACCGTCTTAGACCAGCGAAATTAGCAAAAAAGTTTCTTGGACACTGTACATCCGTTGTACCACATAACACACGTAACACACTTTTGCATAATAACGATCAGTCAAATAAAGTTATCAATCATGAACGAGGTATATTTATATTTTCTTGTGTTGTTATCAATAGAAAAATTATACTCGCCGTTTGACCATGATTACCATGACACCAACCGACTAAATTATGTAGGCTGGTTACGGTATGCTATCAGCCATCTTGAATCGTAATTTAAAATTAGTCGCGTTGCGTGTAATGCGGAAGATGAAAAAAACCGAGGCGATGTAATAAAAGTTTCACTTTAAAAACCATGTACTAATTGCAATTTTCTTCGATTTTATGAAAATCATCATTTACACCACAGAAGATAAAAACGGTTCATATTATATGAAAATTCTTATCTAAAGTTATTTTCATTGTCCTTGACCATTGGTCTTAAACTGTCTCTTTACTGTAAATTATTGAAAAGTACCTACCCGTTGGATTTAACGTCATTAAATGTTATGCTTTTCTCTTGTACGACAGTATACCGTAGATCCTACAGCAACTGCAATAATGTCTTACACATCGAAGTCCGCCAAAATATGTGTCACGAATGTCACGATCTTATTTGTAGAGCTATAAGAATTTTTAAGGCCAAACATTGTACGCTTGAAAAGAGCAACTGTTGATGCTAAAGTAATATATTACAACTTCTGTACACAGTTTACAATAAATGAATTACTTACTTACTTACTGAATGTGTCATATATTGTTGCGGTCTGCGTTGTAGGTACAAGCTATTGTTGCAGGTGATATTACATAAGGGTATTATATCATTTGCAGGTGATATTACATAAGGGTATTATATCTTTTGTAAAATCGCTTGCGCTTATATCTTTTCCCAAACCATTTAAACTGATATGTTTGTTTTGGAATGAAATTGGATTGAACGAAGGAAGATGTAAGAGTGAACTAAATAAATAATAGTGATTCGTTATTCTCTCACATGTCATATTATTTTTATTAAGGTGATCAATTACACAGATAACAGCATCTGATTTGAATGTAATGCTAGTTTTCGTAAAAACTTTAGTATCTTGGTTCCTTACATTTAAGATTTGTATTAGTTTTTGGGAACTATGTGAGTTGGCTTGCCGAGGCCTGGCAAAGGTCCGAGTCGGAAAATGCCTGTTTCCATTGAGGTATATACATAGTGCTTTTCTCAAATTATGTGAGGAAATCAAACAAATTTCTAGCATTTTGGCTGACCTTCCACAGCATGAACGTGGAAATAAAAACGAGTGGAGCCTATAGAGCTCATTCCATAGATATTTTAAAGAATGTACTTAAACAAATAAAACACGTTTCTCCGCAGTTCCGTAAGTTACGTAATTTCGTATTTACAAAACGTTGTATCTCATTGGCTGTCAATTGCTTTAGTTTATATACTCGCACATTCTTTAAAAATGCATGCGTATTGATTTATATACTATGGTCTACTTTCGTAGAACTGAGTCTATATATTCAAATACAGACTACAAGCCTAAAGCTTCAGTTGGGTAGTGACGTTGAATAAAAAGAAGAATCAAAGAACGGTGTTATTTTTAGCGGATCAATATGTTTTATTGTTGGTTGGTGTTCTGATAATGTCTGTTTTTTACTCGTACCTGACTTCTCATTCACCGTTGTCTTGTCAATGACATGTTTTTTGGGATTTGTAGTGATGATGTTTGTACAATTAAATTAAATTGAACTGATTCTTCGTCGTTTAGCCAATGCGAATGGCTCATGAATAAGCTCCACGTTAAGGAGCCTAACATGTCGAGCAATATTCGACTTAAAAAACGTGAGTTACCCGTTTTTATTTATTTAATAAATTGAACCCATAAAACAAACCCATACGTTTGAAATCTGTATCTTCTCTACAAATACCTTTGTTTAATTTTATTTAAATTGAAGTATTATTTGACTCAACGAATCTTTTGAAGTTACCCTGCCCCACAGTCATAAAATTATTTAGTGTCGTTAGCTTTAAAGCAATTTTGACTTTTTATTGTTAACAAAAAGTAACATTTAGTTTTAACAGTCCAATTCTATTGTTATGTTTTATAAACAGAGCAACAGTAGGATACTTTTTATGATTATTTTTTTATAAATGTTTATTTCAATTGTAAAATGTTTGCAAAAATCTACTTTGTTTTTGCTTTTTTAATAGCTATGCCTTATAGGCGTTGTTTTACTTTTTTTGTGAAATCAGTCGGCCAGATGCAAACATTTAAAAACTTCAATACTTCGAAAAGTTTAAGTAGTAAGTAAACTTCTGTTTATTTTATAATACTATTAACGTCTTTAGCAGACGTTAATTGCATTTTAAACAATTGGACTCGTTTACTTTGGCACCGAAATTTCAATCTGGTAGTAAAATTAATACGGCAGCTGTTACGAAAACATATGGGTGGTTCGACTTTGGTGACTGCTGGAAATAAGAATTTAACTAATGATTATCTTTAATTTAAATACGACAAGATAACAACTAGCAAAGGAAAAATACTGCAAATTGTGAGTGTAACTAAACTAAGTAAAAGGGAACATATGGCATTGGTAACTAATGCAACTATGCACTAACATGGATCAAGTTCTTTATTAAAAAGAAAAAAAGTTGTAATTGCATATTAAATGACGGAGTTCTGAGGTAGGTAACAATAAGAACAAATTAAAAAAAAAGGATTCTTTTTTTAAGGATGTGAAGTTTTGAGTTTAATAAACATCATGCACTGCAAGAAATATCTTGTAAACACAATATACAAAAGTGAGTAAACACGATAGAAACAGCATGTATCTTGGGAAACGTCACATATAAAAACAATAAACTTTTGAATATAAGAAGTCGCTCTAGTTTCTTACTTATCTCAGAAATCAGATTTTAAAAAACCGTCCACCCCAATCATTCATTGAGCATTAACTTCGACAATATAACACATTTTACACTCTATTTACGGCCTCCCAAACGAATACGCGTGACAACATTTCACTCATTCAATTTATAGCATCCCATTTTACCACGCACAATCAATTACACACCATCCATAGAAAAGTCATCGGTCTCTTTCACACTTATTTCAATTTCGACAGTTGCCCCAACTAAATGTTCCATATTAATTAAAACTTATGACGCATCACCGTTGCCCTAAGTCTCCACTGTAATACGCTGAGTTGTGTTTATTCGCCCCTCTATATCACCATGACCTGTGGCGTCCACTGTACCATGATCTATACAATCTTTATTAAATGTACCATCATTGTCAGTTGGAAGGATCTCGGTTGTCTGGTTTAAGTTAACAATCGCGTGTCCACATGAATGACTGCCGTCCGTCTTTTCGCCTTTTGTTATGAAAGTGTCGGAAGGTACGGGATTATCAGCTTCAAGGTTAAAAACGTATTTTTTGTCGGTATTATAAATCTAATCGATGTTTCGAATTTGTTCACCTATAAAATGATCGTGTTTATTTAAGGATTTATAAGATTCCCACGCATATAATACCTTATTTACCAGTGCACGTGCATTTCTATCTTTCGATGTAATAAAGCCGTGTTCAAAACCTATAATTGAGATCTGAACTTCTTTTGTATCCGTGGTCATGAATGCCTCGCGATTCAATATCGTCAAGTGCAGTTAAAACAAAAAGCACCACAGCTGGGCCCTTTTGATTGAGAGATTGCTGGGTTTGGTTTCACTTTATTAAAAGCAATTGATCGTGATTATAGTCTACGGGGAAGTGAAACAGTACGCGATCGGTGGAGTTACCAATTAAATGATTGACTTCCTTTTGAAGTGTCTTTCTCTCAACGTATCGGTCTCACAAAGGTAAATGAGGACCAAATATTTTTTGATGTTCAAAACCCATCCATATATTTTTTAGAACAGATTCCTTCCATATTGTTTGAGGACTTTCTTAACCACGAGAGAGCTGTGTATTTACGATATGAATGACATGCACTTGTATCTATTCTATCCTATCGCAATCATTTCTTTCTTCGTCAGTTAATAATGAGCATAGATTTACAGCTGTCCAGCCGCTAGTGTTAAATGTCGCCGGTCGGCACCGTCACTCTAATTGACTCTGACAGTCCTACTGCGGCGATTACGGCTGTTGACAAAGCAGCGCCACGCAAACATTACTGTTTACATTGTTTACTTATTAATAACTCTACATATCCTTACAAGAAGTCAAAGGAAAGTCAGCTTTAGGATTATAAAACTAAAGTATGTTATAGAAAGGAGCATGCTGGATGGATAATCCTTTTTGAATGAACTTGTGGTTTCAATTGCATTTGTAAGGAATTTCAGAAAGGTGCTACTTTGTTGTGAATTGAACATGGCTATAGAATGTTTGTTGATTGAGCTTACAGCTTAGCAACTTGTGCGGCAAATGGAGCAATGGTAAGATATTCTTCGTCTTATTTTAAACCGGTCATTTAAACTGTCAGTAATGTCCGTTTGCACAAACAAGAAAATTAATGATTTGATTTTAATGTCTTCAGTGCATTAATCAGCTGCATGTCTAGGGGCACTGATTTTGTTTATGATCTATTACAGATAATCTTGGCTATTGTTAATATTATTTGAAATGTTCATATATTATTTGAAATATTTATGAGAATTCTAAAACAAGATCATGAATCGTGTGCAATAAGCAATTATTCTATGGGATTTTTCACAGTTCTCTGAAGTATGACTGCGATTTAAGGTTATAAATTAACGCTAGCCGAGCCGAAGTGTGAAGCTGATTGTTTTATAGTAAATTCGCCATCAGATATGACAGAGCCCCCAAGGTGTTCAAATATCAGAAAAACGGCTCAAGGTGATAATGTGTATGTTTAGATGACCTTGGTCGCTCCGATATATTAACTGGCGACTGTGCCTAGTAAAGTTTTCGATGCAGTAGACAAGAACGTAATTAAACACGGCACTAAAATAAATGCCCATGAATGATAAAGTGCAGTTGGACTAACACGGAAGCACTCTTCGTACAACTGTAGAACATCGTTTCACTAGTTGTATTTTCTTTACCATGAAATATTTACGAGTAAGTAAGCCATTAACGTTAACCAAATATATAAACAGATTGTGTTAATTAATTCAGACTGTAGGTACTTAAATACTATTGTTTAAATAGTTTAACATGGAAATCTTGCAAGGCGATTGCATCGATAAGCTTTTATTGTCTGGCTAATCAATTTTTTTGAAGAAAAGTAGCAATATTCTAACATTACTTTGGAGCACCGACCCTTTGCGCCTATTATTTTCAAATTAGTTGCCTTTCTCTAATGACAAATTGGTTTGAGAGACTAAGTTTGGTGTCTAGTATTTTTTTATTTACGTAGCCCTCAAAATCATAGCAATACCTACAAAATCTTTGTAAAAATATACAGAGTCACGTTCCAAGTTGTATAATTAAATGACCAACGTATTCCTTCCGATTTATTTGATACAGGTTTAAGCGACATGTAATGCTAACATCTCTAGGACCTTCATAAAGTCAGGATGACCGAGTGGCAAATTATACGCAATACTGCTAATAAAGCGCATTAAGTTGCAAAGAGGCTATACAACAAAGACTTTACGGGAAATGTGAGACTATGCTTGAATGACAAGCGTAATAATGTAATTATATTAATGCAAACACACGTTCTGTGGAATTTTCTATGACACGAGTTAATACCTGAGTAAATATTTTAGCACCTTGATAGGAACTTAAATACTCGTAGAAGTCTGCGTCTGCGTTACTTTCAACCATGTTTCCACCTCTTTATATAGATTAGAGGTCAAAAAATATCGTTCAATCACAAGGCTCTATTATGGCTTTTACGGTTTAGGCTGGCAGAGCCGTAGCCAGATTTGCAGTACAGATAGGGCAGTGCTATTTTAAAAAAATAAAAAAATAAATGTATTTATTTCAGACTAATTGTTGTCCATATTTTGTTAGTAAAAATAACTTAAAATTATAAACTTATAACTATGGTTAAAGTTGGTCATGGCAAATTTTATGGTAGGCAGCAGCCCAGCTAGGCACATTGCTTTATTTTCATAGTTTTCGAGTTGATGGTAATTTTTAAGGAAGGACATTGCCTTATAGGCAATATGAGGGGATTATTATCCCCCCCCTATGGCCCTGCAAGCTGGGCGTTTTCCACCAGTATGTAACACGATGTTTTATATATTTTAAAGTTTGTTATGACATAGTTCTTTATGAATTAAAAGAAAACTTTTGTTCTTAAGATTTTGCAAGATCTCGCAAAACCTATTAACACCAAGTTTAGTGCCTAATAATCTTAAACGCAAACGTTGCTTAAAGCATGTTTGCTTGTTCGGCCATTTGTCGCCCTTCCCTAAACCAACACGCCTGAGGGTCTGTAAACATGTTTTAAAGTGACGTAAACTTGCAATTGTATAGACTATGGACCTTGTAGAACTTGGTACAAGGCAAGTAACGGTTTCACACTTCTAGAGATATACGTTATGTGGTTTCCGTATGATTTGATGTGTGCTGAACTGGCATTCCCTTTTTATTTTTGTGAAATTGAATTGATTAGAATTTTATAAACACTAGATTGTATCTTCCAAAATACGGTGCCTTATACATTTGTTGGTGGGTACGGATTAAAACGCGCTATCCGTCAGTGTTATTTAGTAATTATGTTTTTGTTTTCTAATATTATGTTTATATAATTCAATAAATTAAAATTTACAAAGAAAATAAATTAGGTACCTACGGTGAAAAATTAACACTCACACTCACACTTAATTAACACTCATTATAAAAGTGTCAGGACCCGCTTTTTATATTGTTCAAAATAAAAATAAAAAAACTTTAGAGATGTAGATTATCATGTGATTATAATACTCAGTGATCAGTAAGGAAACATGAATTCTTTTCCTCAAATAATTCTATGGACATGCAATGTTGAAAAATTATGAGGCTTGTTATGTGTTTTTGGTTAGACCCATTTCTCGTTCATTATTCGTTCGATGGGATAAAGCACGAAGCATTATGGTATCTACGTTAGGAAGATTAACACATTCAGTGCCACCTAGTGCTAGGTGCTACGCTCGTAGCCACGTATTCGTCGTTTGTAGCGCGTAGTAGCTACGAACAGAGAACCCGACAGTCGGGTTCTCGGCGCTGAATGTATTAAGATACACAAAAACAATGCCCAACAGTTGCGACATTGTCCACCTACTATTACAACCATACTACACATGACAACCAAAACTGCCAATAAACACAATGTCGGTGCCTATGACATTACAACCACAAGGCGTGTTTTCACTTGGAACACGTAACTAAACCCGTGTTTTGTATCAAGCCACTATTTTGAAACGCAAAGGACTCAAATATCACGCACACCACAAGTTTCTTTGGAATGGTCGTAACACTTAAATGTAGCCAATACATGTGCTTTATAGATTTAGAAACACTGCAAATAAATGTAGGTCGCACGGCACATGATTATAACGCAGTTTGCAAAAAAATCCTTGTTTAGTTTCAAATAGGTTACAGATTTCTGTTATTCATGTTACTAGGCGAGGATCCTATTTCCAGTTTTATTATATTACTGGTGTAAAGTTGAATAAGAATACACAAGAAAAGCTTTAGCAACAACGCAGTTTCAGTAAATAAGAGGCAAAAGTTATTAGCGAATTAATTATTATGTTGACATTGATTTTAAAAGCAGAAGTCGAACGGAATTATTTTCCCAAATTTTGTAGAAAAAATTGTAGTTTTTTTCGTATTTAAAAATATAGGACCAATTGTTGACTGTGGTAACTGTATAAAAAACGTTTAAAGCGTATAATACTAAGCGCTTTAACCAACTGTTTTATTTTGTGAGTGCAGGTACCCATTGGTAGCGCTATCTATGCGCATATATTATCACAATCACCAACGTGCCTTACACTATCATTACCAACTTTACTTTGTATTTGAAACAAAACTAGCATTCCAATAAAATTTATTTCGAGAAAGTACAAACTAAATTTGCCTTTACATTTTTAACTAATTTCTATTCAAACTTTGTGCTTCCATATTCGTTACCGAAATTCTGATGAGTGATTGGCTTCAAGCAGTGGGTGGCTTGTTAATTATATGTCATTCACGCGTGTCGTGACCGCTTTATTACTATAGATCCATAGCAGTTCTGATCAATGAAGCTCTTTATTCGAGGGTATTGTTTGAATGTGCGTCAGAGATTCTTTAAAGGCTAGTAGTTATGCCTATTTGTTTATATATTCGGTTACAATAATGTTCGTACGTATAGGTATGTTATCTTCTCCCGCATTGTCTCCGCCCTTAATATTATTAGCTTTTATGATGGTCAAGCCTTCGCATTATTTTCAGACTAATCTTCGGTTTATCTTATCTCTCCGTATCTTTGCTTATGGGCACGTAGTCGTAGCACTCTCTGAACATTATATTTCGATCTTAGTTACACGAATACTTGAAATACTGAATTATCTGTTCCTTACTTTCTTATCTTTATTTTCTCGTCTAGTAAAATGGTCACTTAGAATTTCCTTATTGATTTCCATAAATCCACTAGTGCTTAACGAGTAATGTGCTAAGCAATTTTATGCCTATTTCAAAACAATTGGTTGTAAATTTACCAACAAGAACTCAACTTTCAATCAATTACCATACTTCAGGAATATAATGGCATAACTTTGTAAGTATAAGACAGACATGTAGCCATTCACTTTTAATGAGTCAGGTTACGACTACACATGCCTTTAAACATGTCCTATTTCGCATTTCCAGCAGAAACTTACTTCTCACCTTATTGATCTCTCTTTAAAAGTTGATTGTGAAATTGAAATCTTATATACATTGACTGATTGACAAATCAAATTAAACAGTAACTAGTATTAACTAGGAGCCCTAAGGTGGGAAAAATGCGATGCTACTGAGGTTCTCTAAATACAGTGTCCATTTATATATAGGTAGTAGACATTTTTATATATAAAATGATTGCAAGTTAAATACTGTGTGGTGTAATGCCATTAGCTATTAGCTTTTATTTTTCCAAATCACATGACCAGTGGACTAACATTGTCATCGTGTATTTTTAATGTATAGTACATGTACATGTTTCGACTTGATACTTTCCAAACTCATTCCAGCAACTAATGATGCTTTCTCTCACCAATCCACCCATTTTACGAGAACATTACGACCTTAGAACCGATACTGAAAGCATCAAAAGCGATTTAAATGGTGTACACTATAACTTAGATAGTAAACGTACAGCACCGTAAAGATCACCGTGTTCGTCGCCGTTAAATTTGCATTTACGAGTGTTCGTTACATTATCTCAGTATGATTCTGTAATTGGATTTATCTTAGATCTAGAACCTGTTCTTCCCCGTCTATTGCGTGTCGGGAACGTGTTCCAGCTATTTTGAAACGCTGCGCATACGATCAGTCGTGCTTGAAAAGCACGTATTAGGCTTGATCATTCATCGCTTAGCACCTAGCTCAAGCGCTGTTACGTAATTAGGAATTCCGCGATCGCGGTCTAGCTGTTATAATCCACCAATCATGTTAAATATTTTTTTTATTGGTGGATTTTGACAGCTGCTGTCAAAAATACCTCTCGTCACGGTGCTGCCATCTAGTGAAAATCTCGATCGCGGAAACCCTTATTGAAGTTGGCGCTTAACAGTTTCTGATTGTTCAATTCGGTATTTTCTTTTTTGTCTTCCCCAATTTGGCACGCTTGAACATCTAAAAAGATTTGACGCTTGGCATAAAATTGAAAAAAATGTACTTCAAGCAGAACTCCCAAACACGTAAATTACCTACGTCGTAAGATGCATGCTCTTGCAAAACATGCTTGATCGTCTGTGAACCACTTAAGAGTAGTGATATGGAATAACATTGTAAACTTGCTCGGATTCGTTGAGCTGTATTGAAAGTGCCACAATATTTTCTTAGTCCGTCGCGCTTGTCGGCAAATACGACGTCACTTTTTATATATTTTATTATAGCTTTTGACAGTTTTATTTGCTTATGAAGCTGTAAGTTTTATAGTCTTAAATACCGTTTGTGTAGAGCAATTTATGTAATGGTTTAATTATATTCAGCTTGCGTTATATAATTATGAAAGATTTTGTTATCATACTTATCATCTACTTTTATTTGACTTGCTATTATAGTTAGTGTCAAAACTCATTTTAATTACCTAGGAGTATTGAATAAATGTTATCTTATCATTTTTAAAAGGACTATATTGTCGGTAATATAATGTTTGGTATCTGTCTGCATTTAATTCGTGTTATATGATTATGTTTACAAAGCAGTTTTCATCAGCTTTCTTTATATTGCAATCTACAAATACACGCAATCTACAAATACTCTGTTAATTACCTCATGATCGAAAAAATAAACCTCTGTCATTAACTCATTACTTAAAAGAGACAATATGCCGTTTAAATTGTGTTGTCCAACAACATTTTTCGCAAAATAAATAAATCGGAAAGCGCAGCGCAAATCATGATGCTCTTTCACCTTAGCAGTCACATTGTCTTTTAAATCATCACCGTTTACACAAAAGTCATTAGTATTGTCACGTATTAGAGTTGAAAATTCTTTATTGATGTCGTATTATATCTTATACGGTTTACCACGGTCCAGCACGCGCTTAATAAAACCGATAGGATCGCAATCTTCTTGTACCTATCTCGTATCTGGGATTCTCGGCGAGACCTCGGAGAATCAATTTAATAGGGCCATGTCGGACGGCCATGGAATCTGATATGAAATCTGGTGGGAGATCGTTGGATTTCAACGCCTTAAGTGATGTTTAGGGGGCTAGAAGGTTTTGATAGTTGAGTTTTGTTTCTTTATTCAAAATTTTGCTGTTTACTGGTTATCCTCACTCCATATATTATTTGTTGTCTTTGTTGATTCAACTTCTTATCGGTATCTGATTGAGCTAAAAATTGGTATACTTCCGCAAAATACATGATGCTATAATAAACTACTATGGAGCTGGTCTGATGATGCAATCGGAAGGCTACCCGAGGAACTCTTGGTGGAAGGAATGCTATATCATATCACATAGAAAGGTCTCGAGGAGCAATCGGTAGACGTGCAACGAAACTGGGCCTTATTAGGATGGTTCTGGTGTCTTCACAATGTTTTACTTCACGTTTATATAAAATCGGGGTTCAATTCTCCAGTTTAAATCAGCCGAGCATTGCAGTGCTTCCAGTTCAGCGCCTTCAGTGTGCGAAAAGTTGCTTAACTTTTAGTTTTTTTTGGTGTATCGATGTATAGTCCTGTTAAGCGGCTATACGGAAGCCTAAGGGCGCTTGTCTAGTGGAGCGTTGACGACCCTTGAAGACAACGATTCACTGTGTTGTAATGGTTTGAACTGCGTTGACACATCCAACAGCGCTGCCGCGACTGTTATGTTTAACAAGCCTGTCATTAGATGCAGGCCGCGTGCGCCGTGACCAATGGCCAATAAACTCCCGCGCACCGTGTTGAATTTAAAACCAGAGCCCCCGAATTATATTCCTCAAAACAAATGCCGCAAGTCCATTTCTTTTCACGCAGTTTTAATACTTATTTCAAGTAGCGTTAATTGAAAATTGTCTTGAACTTTAAATGGATTAGAGTCATTTTGACTTTCAAGCGCACGGTTTTCCCTGATTATGTATATAAAAGAACTGTTTTACTTGAAAAGTAATGGTAGTTACAACCTTCCTTACACGAGTTCGTATTTTGACTCGTGTGACCATAATCATGACTAAGAAAGAGTGGCGCTTGAACTTATTTAATTCGATGCTACTTTTAAGCTTCACAGTAAAAAACGTCCATAACCGTGCATGCGCTACCGTTTACGGGCGAAACGTGATTATATACCGTCAAAACCAGTTTTCGCTGAATTATCTCCATTTTATTTTTCCGTTAACGCCTCACACCACACCTCACGCGCAAACATTAATTTAATGCTCCATAACCTTTTATTACTTCAACACTGTAATATTACATTTTACGCATATTCTACTGACATTACAGGAATGATAATGCTTCGAAATTTATGTAGGCCTTACATCGATGCATTAATATCAGTTTTTGCACGTATCGAACCTACTGGGTGCTATTCCATTAGCTTGCTGTCGCTACACGCGAGTTGATCGCTCGAGCCAGCTATTATAAGTTTTGCACTTACCTAGACTACGTCTCGTCGCCGTCCCCAAAATGAATAGACGATGCAAACCCAGTCCCACGGCTGTGGGATAGCACTAGATATAGTTACAGCATCGGAAACGCAGGAGCACCAACTCACATCTTATGCTTCCAAGCATCCAAAGTTGCTAAGTTAGGGTCCATCCACAAATCATCGGAGGAGGAGGGGATCGAAGGGAACTTCTTCTTTGTCTGTCCTACTTTCCAGTTCAGCTGGGGTCGGGTCTCCTTGTACGTCTGCGCCAAATCACTCTGTTCTGGCTTGTCTGAGTACTCAGGTTCTCTTTCCGGATCTCTTTTTGCAAATCCGCCCACAAGGTGGCGGGCGGTCGTCCAGTTCCTTGCTTTTGGTTGGGAATATTTAGGTAATTTTTGGGAATGGTCGTCATCGCGTCTAAGGATATGGCCGTACCAGCGTAGTCGACTTTCCTTAACTCTTTCGACTACCTGCCGTGCTACCTTAAACGATCATCTGATAAATTCATTTCTGACTTTATCCAGCCGGGTTTACTCCTCCTGCGGGGATCGAATGGAACGTGTGAGTGAATATTACATCAAATTTTTGTTTCCCAGTTTAATATTCGTTTCAGCCACAAAAGTACACATGATCTTTAATTTGGGGAGGGGCTAGCGTTACAATTATTAAAATAAATTTGAATTGAGGTCACGTTTAGCTGTTTTGTAAAAGAACTGGACTCTTGTACTCGAACAACCATTACACACAATACACGACTGACACAAAATGCTCAGTAGCCGCTGGCTGAGTAAAGCAGTATTTCAATCGATAAGTGAGCGATAATCGTGATCGGTATATGGAAAGCGAAAGTTAAATATAAGACGGCTTTGCGTAAACTAGCGATAATGAATGGCATTAGGTTTACCAGATCGATTGCGATTGATGATTGGAGTCGATTTAATACATGAGTTGATAGAGAATTATGTCGTTCTGTCGTTACTGGTTGAACTTAATGGGCAGTTGATGATCTTGTAAAAGTGAGTAACGTTAGGTATGTACCTACCTAAGTAGTGTAATTTGGTTTGAACTACGGTACATATATTGTGGTGTGGTGAATTGGTGATTATGAGTAGCTTATGATGAGATTGAATTCATCATATCATTACTTCGAATTAGTATTTTATAATATAATATGCCTGTGGTAATTTTCTGTTTTGTTTAATCACAAATCAAATTCAATAGCTACGTTTCTTAGTGTGTTATCAAGTTAAAGATGTCAAATGGCACATTCCCAGATCAAAGCTTAAGAAGTGCCTTATAGAACACGAAATATTGTTCTTTCGTCATCTTTTGACTGGCGAAGAATAAACATTTATCATCTTTCACGAAAACCAAGCTAAGATATATTTTGCAAAATATTCCAATACCTTGCATCCTTTGGAACGGCTCCCGCCCTTCGGCACCGCCTCTCTTTCCATAATCACTAAATTACCTCAGTTTTAACATGCAAAACTGGAAAAATAAATATCCGCCGTACTGCCAACAAGTCGATAAAAACCGCCAATTTGGTAAGCGATTAACTCTATACGCAAAAAAATCGAAATACTGGTCTCGAAAGTGAACCACTTGATTGGATGATTGACGTGCCCTTTTATAGTATAGAAATTAATTCAGGACATGATGATAATGGTATGCTATTGATACTGTAAACAAAATTATGGGCAGTATACTGAGACTGAAGTTAATTGCTGGTACGTTGACTTGGTGCAATTTATTTATAGGCATTCTCGGGAATTTATAGCTGTTCTAGGGCGAAAATAAAATTGTCTTTTTTAACTAATGAAATTGGGAAAAGCCTTTCGAGATTAGTTGAAACTTATGGGTCATTTGGGTGATAGCTGAATGTGCCGAAATCAGACTAACTTCTCAGGCCTCAATTAGTTAATTTATGTTTTGCCTGTTTCTAACAAACACAACTCTCGAAGTGACAGATAAGGACAAAACGTAAATTTGCTTATTGAGGCCTGACGTTTATGAATAAGGGGGTTAGATGGTACCTATCTTATTTTGGTTACTTTTTTATGCCTCTGAACTGAAGCTTCGCTATATGAATCAGTATATTGGCAGACGATTAGTTTAGAAGGTAAAAAACCGGCCAAGAGCGTGTCGGGCCACGCTCAGTGTAGGGTTCCGTAGGTTTCCGTCCGTCACAGTAAGTGACTTTATTTGAAAGCACGTCATTTCATTGTGATTTTGTAGAAATTACAGGTACAAGAAACACCTGCTTACTCGTATACGGTTAAATTATAAACATAGTTCAGAAATTATTTTGTAATTTTTTTTCAAAAACTATTCAACCTACTATTCAACCTTCAACTATTCAACAATTTGGTTTTGGTTTTTCACAAACTATTCAAGTTCAAAATAATTTTCCTAGAAAGTTTTTATAAAGTTCTACTTTTGAGATTTTTTTCATATTTTTAAAACGTATGGTTCAAAAGTTAGAGGGGGGGGGACACACATTTTTTTTTACTTCTGGAGCGATTATTTCCGAAAATATATACATTATCAAAAAAATATTTTAGAAAACCCCTATTCATTTTTAAATACCTATCCAACAATATATCACACGTTAGGGTTGAAATGAAAAAAAAAATCACTCCCCACTTTACGTATAGGGGAGGTACCCTAATAAAACATTTTTCACTTCTCATGCTCAAAAAGTTTGTCATACTATGCTTACAAAGGCGGACTAAAGTAGTACATTTAGCCCCTAGGGCTAATATGTATACATATTTATGATTTAGAAAACATTTCAAATTGACCAACTTCACGATACATAGGCTGCTATTTATATATCCGGAAACCGGGATTACAATCTTCTTAAATAGCATATTTGACCTCCATGGTAAAATTTGAACTTTTTTAAGTACTGGCCGGTATATTTTTTCTCTCTTATTAACGCTCGTGTTTTGTTTTTGACGGGTTTTAAATGTCATCTCGCAGCAAGAATGGAACTCACTCGTGAAAATATTCGTGCTATGATTTATTATGATTTTCGGCGTGGTTTAACGCAACAACAGTGCATAGATCAACTAACTTCAACTTTTGGTGATGAAGCCCCATCTAAAACTACTGTGTATCACTGGTTTAGTGAGTTCAATCGTGGACGTAGTATGCTTACGGACGAAGTTAAGGCAGGTCGCCCGAAATCGGTCGTTGTACAACAAAATATCGAGGCTGTGCGAAAACTTATAATGGACGACCGACATGTTACGTACTGCGAGATAGAGGCGACTCTGGGTATTTCTATGACCAGCATTAATAGCATATTACATAATTATTTGGCTGTAAAAAAAATTTGTTCGCGTTGGATACCCCACAACTTAACAAAAGAGCAAAAAGATGCTCGCGTCGAATGGTGCAATAAAATGTTAAAAAAATATAACCGTGGTGACTCAAAAGCCGTTTATAACATCTATACAGGTGACGAATCCTGGATCTATGCATACGATCCAGGATTCGAAGCAACAATCAACGGTATGGGTGTTTCAAAATGAGCCGAACCCTACGAAAGTTACTCGTGCAAAAAGTGCATTGAAACAAATGGTGGCCTGCTTCTTCGGTATTAATGGCCATGTAGCTACAGTGCCACTAGAAAACCGTAGAACGGTTAATTCAGAGTGGTACACGACCATTTTCTTACCGGAAGTATTTGAACAAATTCGTAAAACTAACCAGCGACGAAGAATCATTCTTCATCATGACAATGCCAGCTGTCATACGTCACGCGAAACAACTCTATTTTTGGAGGGTCAAAATGTGGAATTAACGGGTCATCCGCCGTACAGCCCTGACTTGGCACCCAACGATTTTTATTTATTTCCAAATATAAAGAATAAATTACGCGGTCAACGATTTTCGACCGCTGAAGATGCTGTCGACGCATTTAAACAACACGTTATGGAGGTACCTCAGGCGGAGTGGCAGAAGTGCTTTAAAAATTGGTTCACGCGAATGCAAAAGTGCATAGATCATCAAGGGGAATACTTTGAAAAACAATAAAACCATTTTCAGCCGTGTACGTTTGTTTGTTTTTTTGTTTCCGGATATATAAGTAGCAACCCTCGTATTAAATCCACCAATCACAACACATATCGAAGTTAATCGGAACGCTAGATACTTTTTTGGTGCGTATACTGTGTAAATAATTTAAGTCCTTAAAAAAACATTGTATTTAATTAATATCAACCAATCAGAATACAGCAATTTTAAAATCGACCAATCAGCAAACACAATTTATTTCTCAAAACACGAGGTGTTTTTTAGTTCCTACTTCACAATCATTAATAAAGATTTTAATCTTTTGGAAGTGCTTTAAAGCCATAAAGCTTTTAGAACTCTCTGTTTAAAGCGTGTTTAAACTGTTTAGAGACCTGATTTTGCCGTCGTCTGTGGCATTTATTCGCGGTGTTTATATTTTGTATCTATGTCACAGAAGTTAAAAAAATTAAAAGACCGTCAAGTTAAACCATTAATCACCTAAGTTTAGTTATTGTGTGTAAATAATAAGTATTTTATCTTATTTTCTCGCAATCGAAGTGAAAAATTGTATGCATTACTCTGGTCTAAAAGCCATATTACCACTCGAACAATTTTAACATAACCACCTCGTCGTAAAATGGCCTTCTTTAGACCCTTGTCAAACAATCTACTATTTTTCCACTTTTTATTTTACCACTTTGTCGGCGTGATTGATGTACATATTAGTACCAAATTTCAGCTTTCTACATGACGGGCAGACATGGTGAAACTATAAGGGTTCCTAGTTGACTACGGAACCCTAAAAACTGAGATAACTTAAACCTGTTCGATACCTTAAAGTACCAAACAGATTCATTCTCAAATTCTATGTCTCTCATCAGATCACATTAGCATACTTCAATGTTAGTGTCAAGTTTCTCTAACATAAAGCTAGCTCAGAATCTCGGATATTATTACTCCGAGCTAAAAGCATTGCAGTGTTATTTTATTTCCACTCGCCTCGCTTAAACCCTTCGTGTCTCCCCGCATCAGTTTCCAAACCGATTCGCAACAGCTTTAAGTCATAAACATAAACATTAAGTCTGGCATATTAGCGTGAAAAAAGTACAATCTTTACGTCAAGGCAATTCCATTTAACATTTCCGTTTTCATTTCGTCCGCTGCCGCTACAGAAAAATGCAACTGGATTATCACTCTTATGGGCTACTGATTTTAATACATTTTGCCAGAGAAGTACCAGTACTTTATGCCGTGGTATTACAGTTTTTACGAACAGTATCGTTGTCTTATTGTACCGTTGGGAGACGTAAATGTCAAACCGGCCTTTCAGCCGTGGGGCGCGATGCCATCAGTCAAGAGATTGTTTTTGAGTGCAAAAATATTAATTGGCTGACAATTTACGAGTGTCATGTAATGGAGTAAGTAAGTGGAGTATTCTGAGAATGAGAATTGATTTTTAATTTTTTTACATTTCGAGGAACTTTTGGTTTGGTATGGTTATGAGGCGTAACCTGGTACATATATCAATTCATCGCGTGTTCAAACTTTGACTAGAGCAAGGTGAGGCTTTACACTTTAAATATATGTGATATGTGTTTTAAAAAGTTGTGCAAAAGTGAAATTTTAGAGGTTTTGTCCTACAGTTGTTGAATTACAATGCGATATTATGTAACGGAAGAACACCCTTTTCTGTAGTCTGTTAACACTTTGGCTATCAGGAACCCGCTAGGTGTGTTCATTTTGTAGAGGTATTTAGGGCGCTCAAAGTGTTAAAAAACAACAATTTTAATAATAATGGAAAAAGTCTTAATATCCTTAATAAAGTAAGTAATTTACATCTGCGACGTTTAGGTATGTTGGAACAAAAAACTGTACTATATTCAGGGCGATCAATCCAAATGGGTCAGTATGGAGAAGTCTGAAACTATGAGAAATATAGGTAGGTAGCGAAATCTGTTCTCAGGAACCATGGCGTCGATTTTAGATTTAATAATAATGACATTCAAACTTTTTACTCTCATATATAACCGGGAATCTAAAATCGAAGCCAGAATCGAAGAAGAACATATTATTATGTCGCTATCTCTCATAGTTTCTGACTTCTCCCTACTGACCCATTTGGATTGATCAACCTGTATATACTGTTTTTTATTTACTTTGCAATGACCTTTCAAATATGTTTTATGTTAAATGCGTTTCCTTTGCAATATCGAAGCCTTAAGGAATCAACAATATCAACATAGGGTGCGTTGGGGTAATTTTGCAAAGCGTGTAATTCCGAAAATCAATCAAATATCGCTCGTATCCCATTATAATGAGAGTCAAATTTTAGAATTACCCGCAGCTTTTTTCCTATCGGAATTATCCCATTTGCATTGGCACCTACTAGTCATTATGCGAGACAATGTATACCGCAGACGAACACAAAGTATTTTAATTCCATAAGACGACAGGATTAATTTACTGATTCACAACATTGATTTTTTGGCCATGAAGTCAATGTTTATTTTGATTAACCTTTTTTATTCGTGAATTGGTTATTTTATACTTGCCAATCTTACAAGTGAAAAACAAATCAAATTATTTTAATAAATACATTTATTTGTTTATTTTTAAATAAAAATTATATAAGTAGATGTCATATACTAAGGAAAATGTGACCTAGACCTTCGGTGCACGAGGTCTGGGTTAGTGGTGGTGGTTAGGGTTGCATTTGTTTAAGGGGAATTTCCTCCCACGAACGCTGCGACTGTGGAATGAACTCCCTGCCGAGGTTTTCCCAGCGGGCTACAGTATGAGGTTCTTCAAAAAAGGAGTGTATAGGTTCTTAAAGGGTAGGCAACGCGCATGTGAATCCTCTGGGGTTGCAGGCGTCCATAGGCTACGGTAACTGCTTACCATCAGGCGGGCCGTATGCTTGTTTGCCACCGTCGTGGTATTAAAAAAAAAATTTTTGGTTGCTGCCAATGAAGAAGCTGGTTCGATCCCAGCCCTGGGCACTGGATGCCTAGGTCACTTTTTCCTTTGTATATGACATCTATATAAGTGGTTATAACTTACCAATCCTGTTCCAGATCTGCCGGCCGGACATAAACTGCACCGCGCCCGAGAACAAATGGCGATACATCGTCGACTTCGAATGTCTCCGTACAGATGAACCCAAGCTCATCAAGGAAATGCGTCTCTCGTTTCCCAGCGGGCATTCCTCGTTCTCTGCGTATACAATGTTATATTTCTCTGTAAGTACAAATAATTATTATATACTAGACTTCGAGTGTACAGTCGCCATCAAATATATCGGAGCGGCCAAGGTACTCAAAAACATCTGAACATGCATTTTATCGCCTTGACAATAGAGGCGGTGTTCAGATATTTGTGACAACCTTGGTCGCTCCGATATATCTGATGGCGACTGTACGTATGAACCCGAGTGTTATACTTAGAACACTCATTTACGCTGTAACATCTATGTACAAATAACATGTACAATAATGCGATGATCAGAGAAATAATGTAATTGTCCTCTTCAGTATATGGCAATAATAGTATTATAATATTTCCATCTTTTACACTGCATCATTGAAGCAGATTTTTGAACGAAGATGTAACACTTCACCTTTCCTATAAATCGTTCCCGGTGAATTCGTTTGACTTGGATTCATTTTGTGTTCAATACCGTAAAACGGGTTAAGAAGGGATGACGTGGACAGTTGGGTCATGAATGGGGAGAGTGGAGATGCTAGAGGGGCGACCTGGTGTTTTTAGAACAAGCTTGTTAAATCTCTACGTAAATAAAATATTCTCTTAACAAGTCAAGCTATTGCAATGTTCATATATCCAAGAACTACAATCCTAGCAATTTTCCCAACTCACCTTACTGCTATCCCTACCAACCTCAACTATGGGGTGAGGTGGGATTTCCCACTATTTTGTGTTTATCATTAAAATTATGAAATTAATCGACAGATAACAAATAAATTATAAAAATTCATACAACCGGATTACTTTATATGTATAATAATCAACACATATAAAAAAAAACTTTTATCCAGGTTTGAACTTCGGTTTTGTCTCTACTCACCCCAAGTTTCGGTATATATTTTATCCGAAAACATTTAAAAACTGCTTGTTTATTTAAAACAGTCAGTGAAAACCGCGGACGGATTATCTGCCGCCATTGTCGCTCCTTTATATTCCGTTTAAAGAAAAAAATACTGTGGCTAACTAAGGAAGGAGTTAGATTTCATTTGTCTAAATAGTAAATAAATAGCCAGCTTAATAAGTAAATAGTTTGATGTGAACAACTCGGTTCAATAGTCTGTGCGGAAAGAAAAGTGTCGCGCTATAATTATATGAGTACAAATAATTTTTACAATAAGGTCAATGCAGCTAATTGCGTCACAGGGACTACTCCGTCCACGAGCGTATATTTCTTTGATTAACAATCGTAGGAAAAAAAACATTTGTTTTTGATTGCTGTAACTACGAGTAAAAGCAGTGCTGCTTTGTCGACGAAATTATCTATTTTGTTGGTTGTTCGAGAAAAACGCTAATAGACGGCGTTCCTATGACGGAATTAGCCACATTGACGTTACTTACTTCTCTTTCCACAATAATTAGTATAGGTATTCTCTTTCCCCACAGACTCCTAAGTAAAATTGTGCTATTTATTTATTCCTCCGTCTTTGCAGTTCTACCTCCACAAACGCTTCACATGGCGCGGGTCCAAGCTGCTCCGTCACGCCATCCAGTTCGCGCTGATCATGCTGGCTTGGTACACCGTCATGACGCGAGTATCGGACTACAAACATCACTGGAGTGACGTTCTAGCCGGCTTTAGCATTGGGATGCTTTATGCCATTGTCATAGTAAGTGGAATAGTGCTTCCGATCCCGGGATTTTTCATGATTAAATACCAGGATCCCGCTATCTACATACACATGAAGCAGCTCCAAGCTGCTCCGTCACGGCAAGTACGTGCTGGTGTGACGTTCTAGCCGGCTTTAGCATTGGGATGCTTTATGCCGTTGTTATAGTAAGTGATATATTTGAGAACGGTCTAGGGGGCGTCCATTAATCGCGTCATATTGTATAGGGGGGGGAGGGGGTCAAGAAAAAATCACCAATGATCACCACAGGGGGGAGGGGGGTCTGGACACATATCACGTGTAATTTTTTTGTTCCTTGTGCAACCTATACTGTATTTGGTCAATAAAATAAAAATTATCAACTTTTAAATGAATCAATTTGTCAAAAGCAGAGTAAAATTGCACTAGCACTATGATTGTAAATAATTTTTAATGGCATTTGACATATTATTTTGTGAAGTAGGTTTTTAGGGTTCCGTAGCCAAAGTGGCAAAAACGTAACCCTTATAGTTTCGTTATGCCCGTCTGTCCGTCCGTCCGTCCGTATGTCACAGCCATTTTACTCGGAAACTATAAAACGTATCTTAATAAATATTTAAATATAAGGTGTGTTTTTGTATGCCGCTACTTAGTTTTGTAGTAAAATTGCTGAAAAAGATATTTTAAGGAAGGGCACTACTCCATAGATGTAATTATTTGTAAAAAAAAATTTTTTTTACCAAATATCGTCATGATGCACATCACTCGATAAGTCTTTCAAAATAACATTGAGGACTGTTCGAATATTTTTTTTATTTAGTGAATATTTTAAGAAAAAATCACCCCGTAAGCCTAAAAAAACTTGTCACTTTTGAACCGGAGATCCACAAAATATAAAAAAATAGAGAACATTATCGGTTTAGGAATTATTGAGTGATCTCCTAAAAACTCATACGCAGATACGACCATTTGATATTACTTTTTCGATAGTAGGTACGAAACCGCGTGGTCCGACACGCACTTGGCCGGTTTTTTCCGGCCTTGGCCGGTTTATAGATTATTTTATTTTATATGTATACATGGAGTTTCATTTTTTTACCCTTTACGTGTACGTACGTTACGTAAGTAGGTTCACTTGTTAGAAAACTGTACTTACTTTAGTTAGCAAAAAATTACACGTCATATTGGACAGGGGGGGGGGAGGGGTCCTGAAAATATCACCAAAGATCACCATGGGGGAGGCGGGGGTCTAAAACAAGCCAAAAACGTATGACGCGATTAATGGACGCCCCCCTACGTACCACTTATCTGAGTCGAGTTTGGGTACAGCTGGATTCAAAACCGTACGAAAGTCTGTTACAACGGACATGACGTTCAGCAATAAAGTCTTTATTATCCCTGCTTGGCTACAACACGACCTTTTAGTAAATATGTGTGAATGTGCACTACAAATTGGCCTTAACACTGTGTAGCGACATTGACATCTTTTAAATCCCACCTATTGTAGTTCAATTTGACTGGATGAACACCGCTGCTGTCACAATACTTTGGAGTTTATAAAAATAGGTTAAATTGCCTCTTATTAACAACAAAGCATTTTTATATTTAGGCCTTATAGAGTTTTGGAACGAGTCAACACTTAAAAGCTCCTGTTTATTATTACGTTTGTTTATTATATATTTCCACAAAAAGCACTTACAGCTAAACCTTACGTGCTAATTGGTGTTTTATAAGTTAGTGTCTAACATGCATTATAGTAAATAGTAGGTACATATATTACAAAGTCAAGAAATTACAATACGATGGAAAATAAATTAAATGTCAAATTAAATTAAATAAGATGCTAACAATGTCAAAATAATCAAATTCAACAGATATTATTAAGTAATGTCAAAATTGACCTGTGTGATGATAAAAAAAAACAGCAGTAGGTTAGGTAGCAACATTAAAAAAAACATAAAAAACAACATATTTTACGTGTATTAATAGGGTAATAGATTTACTTTTCGTTGTTAATAGGGTAATAGATTTACTATTCATTAGATGCACCGCCTACAATATTTTATGTTTTGGTCAAAGGTTGACTGAAAGAGAATGCCTTATGGCATTAATTCCACCTTTTGTACGTTAAGTTTTCGGATGTTCAATAAAGATAAATTAAAATAAATAAATGCGATTTGTATGGGTTAAAAGTTGGCAGTATTACATATTATGAATAATTATAATTTAAACAAAAAATAATCGACTTTACTTACCCTCCACTTTTCCCAAAGGAAATGTCCGAGCTACTGTAAAAATACTCAAATCACTATAGGTGTGCCCATAATATTTGACGAGATCCCTCGATTTCTCCAGGATCCCGTCATCAGATCCTGACCTTTTTTCAAACAAAATAAGAAGTTTTCAAATCGGTCCAGCTGTCTTCGAATAATCTGTGAACACACATTTTAAAAAGCCAGGATCCCGAGGAATTGAGAACCTTCTTCGAAATCTTGAAGTCGTTTGAAAATAAAACGTATGGCCCTAGCATACTCTATAATAAATAATAGTATGTAT
Source organism: Pammene aurita (assembly GCA_947086415.1). Classification (NCBI taxonomy): domain Eukaryota; kingdom Metazoa; phylum Arthropoda; class Insecta; order Lepidoptera; family Tortricidae; genus Pammene; species Pammene aurita. Next base: position 7,593,685 of record OX352302.1, on the reverse strand, counting down.
ACGCGGACGAACCATATTCAAAACCTATGCTACTACTCGCGCCATCTACTCCGTATTTTACAAACTAAAATAGTTCAAGACCAGCATCAGAAGTGTATGCAGTTTTTGAACATTTTGATAAAATATTCCTGCTTTAAGATAAGCTTCAGTGGCAATGTATTCTTTTTCCAATTCCAGTTCACATTCGTATACAACCTTCGCAAAACTCCGCGCAATCGGCAACCACTCAGCCACCACGACTCGGAACTGCAAACCAACGGCAACAGCCTCACGGCCTCCGGATGGCGGGTTTGACAACCAGACGACTGACCGTCGGTCATCTCACACGAGTATTGAACCGCGAGTGGTATAGTTTTATTTTAATTGAATTCTTGGCAGCTTGATTACAGCGCCATCTGTGTTTGAACCTTGGAACCACGGCAACTATAATAACTGTTTGCCTTCAAACCAATGGCAAAGAGTATATATGAATTAGAGCAGCACAATATAAACCGATGCAAGGAATCAATAGGAATCTCCTAAATAGGTCTTGGGATCCAAATAACCTTTTCATTAGGCAGCTATTGATGACAATGCCATCTGTGGTTGGTAGTCAGAACTACGACGGAACATAGTCAACTATAGAACTTATGAATATCGATTTGAATTTTTCATTTCACAATTTAATTATAAACTACTAGACAGTAGTTTTATTTATCTAGCACAATATAATTCCACCTTGGATTGAGTTTTGAATGTAAGCGGTAGATGGCAGTGTTAAACCTGTTTTGAGTTCGGTAATTTAGGTATGATTATTGATTATAGCAGAGTAGAAGGAATCAAAGAGCTAAAATAATTAAAAACACTGCGCGTTAAAACAGATGGTCAATCCATAGATTACCTAACTTAAACCTATTTATCTATGTAGGTATACCTACATTGTGAAAAACCCATGGGCCCTGGAGGGTACTACCTTGAATCTTTAAAATAGTTTATTTTACGTGAAATCTGTGAATGCAGTTCTGTTTATTTTTTTAAATAAAATATTGTTTCCTTAAGGTAAAACGTGTTATTTTAAAATTTTAAGTTAGCTTCCTTTCAGCCCATAGATTTTTTCCATCCTGTAGGTATATTATCTGCGGAGTATCGTAAGTTCAGGGTAATTTTAAATTGATGTCACGTAGAATCTTGTGAAACATAGTTTTTCTTGCTCGATATTAAGTCGACTTTATTAGTTTCATAAACGACTGGCCGAGGACGAGGACGAGGGGCCAGTTGCACCGACTACGAGTACTTGTGACTAGTTGACGGACTCATCAGCGTCATCCGTCTGACCCGGCAGGGTACTATGAAAATTTCCATACAATAAAATTTAACGAACGTTTTAACGGTGACAGACGGCTTGGTGCAACCTACCCTTAGTGCACTTTTATTAAATAACATTGAATATTTAAATAAATAATATTATTGTAAGCAACGAGTCAATAAAAAATATTATGCAACTAAATGTATATTTATATGTATGTAAAAAAGAATAGACATTGATGTCAAGTGCTTTAGAAAAAAACGTACGATAATTAATATTATTTAAAAAATGAAGATTACTATATTCATTTTTAAGGAGACTTCAAAGGTGGAATATGAAATAAGTTTTTTCATTTCCCAACTTAAAAATTGCCTTTTAATGATTTAAGAATACTACTTAAAGTTTTCGTGCAATGTGTTATTTATATATTTATACACTATTTATTAAATACAAGCTTTTATTAGTTTGTATAAATAATTTAAAGTACAATTATTATTAGTTTTAATTTTAGCGTAGCCTGTAAATATTTTATTTCATTCGGTACGGATTTGAAAGCATTTTATTTGAATGCATTTATTTGTTTGAAAATAAACCACATGTACGCAGCTCATTTATTTACGTCATAGATAGATGAATTATAACAGACGTACGGACTGAAACGAATTCCTTATAGATTGATTTAATAGTAAGTATACATTTCTTTTAAAAAGGTCACTCTTTAGTTAAAAAAACACACTAGTTTCTTAAGAGCTGGGGCCTATTTCTCAAAGGGTACTTAGACTAATATTATTAGTCCATGAAACGTATGGGTTTCCACTTAGATAATTCAACCAACCGGAGCGGCCATGTCTGTCATTTCATTTCTATACAAAAAAAGTCTGTGCGGGGGCGGGGAACGTTAAATGTATCAAATAGCCACGTCAGATAAACGTCAGTCCATACAATAAATATGACCACTGGTCGTATGTTTTCCGCAGAGTGGAACGCCTGTCAATGGCCGCTCCGGTTGGTTTCATTCTCTAAGGGTTTCCATGACAACACACTAATAATTTAGTCTAATACCGTTCGTGAAATAGACCCCTGCTTGCAATGGGGAAGGCAACCGTCAAATGTTTGCCCAGTTGGCGTCAGCATAGGTTGTACCTGTCAATAGTAAGTAGTATTTATTAGGATTTGGCTTAAAAGATGAGCATCAACGCCAGAAAAAAAAGATAGTTTAACTCTTGGCAGGACTGACAGTGACAGGTACGACCTATGAAAACCTAGACGAAGAGCTAACCACGTCAGATATGACACAATAATGAGAGCAACGAAACCCCTTTAGTCAGTTTGCTATACTATGCTTATTTCTAGATCTGGACATCTGGCAGCTGTAAAGTAGTGGAGGTCAAAAAAAGCAAACCACTTCAAGAAAATCGATCACAGAGTTCTGGGTTTCATGCAATATTATAAGAAATTGTATAATAATTAGATTATATCATTGCGAAACGTTTCTGTTGGGGGAAAGTAGTGCCAAACGACGTATAATGTAATTCATATTTTTTGTTCTTATGTTAAAATATAGGCCCTGTTCTTTAATTAATAACTGAGACAACTTCGGCAGTTTTTACCTATTTTGGTATTACTATTTTCTAATTCAAAAATTTTGCTAGTCTGTCACTCTGATCCACCCATTAAAACCTGCCAGATGCCCGGATCTCGCAATAAGGATAGTACAGCAATCTAACCAGACAGGTTTTGTTGCTCTCATTATTGTGTCATATCTGACGTGTCCATTCAACCAGCCAACCGCATTGCACCGTGCAGCGCCCTCTAGCGCAACTGTCAAAAGCCCTTGCGTCTACTATGTATAATTTATCTATGATTATATTATTGTAGAATAAGATACCTTTGGTCTAGAAGACTGGAGGCATGTATTTGATACTGTGATATAGAAATGTAAAATAAAAATATTGCAGACTGGAGAGCAGTGTTAAACGCTTTTAGAATGTGGGAAATGTAGTAAATATATATTTTATTGTATTGCAAAGTAATTTCACTGTTATTTAACATAACTTTCTAATTTTCTTTCTTTTCTAATATCTGACTGTTTTTTTTTTAATTTGTTGACTATATTTTTTTACTTTAAATATTGTTAGCTTCCTCTAAGAAATCTAGTTATGTAAATTATTACTCCTTTTGTTTGTCTATATTTTTTTTGAAACACGCTCTAAAATAACAGTGAATAAGCTTTAATTCCCACCCATATTTCCCATACGTAATGCAAGTATAATTCAAGTCTCCCTTTCGCACTAGTTTTGTTAGAAAGAGACAAAACGTAGCATTTCACGTTAATTAGTTCAAAATTGTGTCTTGTAACGGTGCACGGTGGACGTAAAATCGCCATTGTGGCCTTAAAATACACATTATAAAAAAATATATTTAGATGAGTTCCGCTTTGTACATATCTTGTTAGTTAAATTTGATTAATTTTATTTAGTATTAAGATGAATTATTTATGTAGTTTAAATATACCGGTCACTAAAGTTTCTTGGTCACTTTAATTCAACGAAATTTTACAAACTGAATATAATTATCATTATACACGTTATTCTACATAATTATTAGGATAAAACCACATAAAAAATATATGTGACGGTCTTCATGAAATGGTACGATTTGGCGAAAGGCGCTTACGGCGTACAGATTAATTATTGTTTTCGAGCAACAAAAGCTTAAGCGCCTGCCGCGAAATGGTGCCTTTTGATATATAAGGTTCTAACAAATTAGTCACGGATATTTTAAGAGATAATACATTACATTAAAACAATTAACTTTTAACTGTAATTAAGGAACCTTTGTATATCATTTTTTTGTTTTCATTTACCGAACAAAAAAAAATTACTTATAATTTATTTTTAAAATAACCATCCCCTATAATGTACAAGATGTTTAACACTGTCTGTCATGTCACGTCGAACGTTTTTTTTCTTAAATGTCATTATGATTCGGGTCTAAAGAGGTCTCATTTAATTATCTTATTAACAGGGTGTTTTAACGTAGGAAATTTGTTTCCTAGTTTTCTCCAAAAAAACAACAAAACCTATGATGTTTCATACTTAAATATACTCCGAGAACCGAGTACTATCAGCGGTTAAAATATCCGTGACTAATTTGTTAGCACCTTATATACTGTCACATACCTCTTTACAGAGCGATCGTATCATTCATATCCACAACATACAGGATATGACAAAAACACTGGTGATCGTATCGTATTACGACTAACAAAAAGAAGGAAAAAAAATTTCGACGGGAAAAAAAATTGTATGGGACAAGCCGTCCCATCGGGCTAACCCTGCATACAAAACCATTTTCACCTCAGCAGCTCGAACAAGCCTAGTTCCCTGCGAATACACAGTGACGAAAGTCGCACTTTCGTCACTCCCGGGGAGTGACGAAAGTACGACTTTCGTCACTCCAGGGAGTGAGACAAAGTAGTTTTTTAATTTGGTGAAGGCCATGAACTGCCACTTCATATTTCGGGTCTATTACAAATTAGAAATACATATTTTTAACCTTTAATATGTGCTCACTACTGAGGTGAAAAGTTGTATGTGTCACACGAGAGCAAAGTTATTTTACATCTCGTGTTTTTGAGTCCCGAGTAAGCGAAAGATTCTAACTTAGAATCACTCGCTTCGCTCGTGATTCAATTATAGAATCTTTCGCTTACTCGGGACTCAAAATCAACACTCGCAAGAAAAACCAACTTTCCTCTCTTGTTGCACAAATAACAATTTTTTGCGCGAAAAATTTTTTTTCTTACTTTTCATCATTAGAATAGGATACCAATTATGCCCTTAAACGGATCACCAGCATTTTAGTTACACCCTGTATAGGTATTATTTATTCTGTTTTCGTTTTTTTTTATCTATACGAATGAAAAGACTGGTTGAAAATTACAGAATTAAGTTGCGACCACACAGCTGCTTAAAAAACGGTGACGCTACGGAATCGCAGTGACGCATCGTATCCGTACCGTTTTTATCGCATGCCCTCCACGCCGCTGCTTAAAATACGCTGACGGTACGGAATCGCAATGACGTGCCGTAAACGTCACAACTTTAACGCATGCTCTCCACACCGCTGCTCGAAATACGCACACGCAACGTGTACGCAATGATGTGCCCCATACGAAATATTTTGACGCAGCTCAATTGTCTGCGTATTTTGAGCAGCGGTGTGGAGGGTATGCGATTAAAACGGTGCGGATACGATGCGTCACTGCGATTCCGTAACGTAGCCGTATTTTAAGCAGCGGTGTGGTCGCACCTTTATCCATAAAAAGAAACACCGATCAAAACTATTTTAGTGACCAAGAAGTTTCATATGACTATTAGAAATATAGTTTTCTTGTAAACTATACGGAATGATTCATAATCGGTGATCAGGAACCAATTTTTCCAATTCAGTTATCGATACTGAACAACTTTTAGTATGGGACCAACTTCGAAGTCGCAAATTTTTTTTTGGTTTCCCGATAGAAAACGACAAGCCCTGATTGGCCGAAATGTATGAAACAGCCAAAAAAATTTTGCGATTTCGGAGTTGGTCCCATAGTAAAACTTCAGTATCGATTATGAATCATGCTGTATAGTATATAACGTTCAAGACCCTGTATATTTTATAGCATAGGGTACCTATAAAGTGTTTTTGTTTTGGCAGCGTTTCTGTATTGTTTGAAACGCTACAAATGCTTATTTTGAATTTTACATTAGGTACTGAAAAGCATAATTTAAAATAAATATAAATGATGATAACTTAATGTTTTCGTTTTGTTACATACCTACTAATCCGAAAAACCTAAACTAAACAAATCTTCCTTATTAATTGCATTAATTTGGCCGTTGAAAAGAACTTTATAAAAACTTGTTCGTCTGTACCATTTTGTACGTAACTAACCATTACTGCAATCATTAAAATTAACATTTGGCAACGCAGTGGTGACACCTCGCGTCCATAAACTACGGCAGCTGCTTACCGTCAGGCGGGCATTCATATTTGTTCTGTGGCTCACAATTAACTATTACAGCTGCTGTTACAGTTATAGATGCTGTACCTAAATAAGTTTAAACAAAAAATAACTGACTTAGCCTCCACCTTTCCAAAAGCAAATGCTCGAGCTGCTGTAAAAAATACTCAAATCACTATAGGTGTAGCTATAATAGTTGAAGTTCCCTCGATTTCTCCAGGATCCCATCATCAGATCCTGACCTTGCTGACAAAGGGACCAACTGTGAAGTATATTCTTTCAAACAAAAAAAGAATTTTCCAAATAGGTTCAGCCGTCTTCGAATAATTGGTGAACCAACATAAAAAAAAATTGCAAAAAAAAAACAAAGATCCCGACGAATTGATATCCTCCTCCTTCGAAATCTTGAAGTCGGTGGAAAATATTAACATTATCCATAATTTAGCACATAAACATCTTATTACGGTACATATGCAAACGAATCATATGGAGGTTTATAAACCGCGGGCCCTAATAATGTATCTCTGATCATATTTAGAGACTACAATCCCATAAACTTTTCTGGAATACGCCTAGTTTCAGCGTAAATACCAATTTGAAAAAAAACAGTCTTTGTTATAACTCAGCGCAAAAGGCCTTCTTGATGGCGTTGTTGCCACTATCGGGCATAGTTTACACATCATTATTAACAGACATCCTTATAGACAACGTTTTTTTTTATATAAATTAAAGAAAAAAACCGCCCAAGAGCGTGTCGGGCCACGCTCAGTGTAGGGTTCCGTAGTTTTCCGTCCGTGACAGTAAGTGTCCCCAGTTAAGAGTTAAAATAACACCGCCATGTAGGATATGATATGAGCGTTCCACGTACAGCGACATCTATCGGCAAATTAAGTAAACTATTGCGCGCGAGCTTAAAGTATGGAAGATGATTTTTATGGGATAATTCTTTATTGCGTGAACCGATTTTCACCGTTTTTACTTTATTTGAAAGTACGTCATTTCATTGTGATTTTGTAGAAATTACAGGTACAATAAACACCTGCTTATACCGTGCTTAACTTAGTGCAGAAATTATTTTGTAATTTTTTTTCAAAAACTATTCAACCTATCAAGTTCAAAATAATTTTCCTAGAAAGTTTTTATAAAGTTCTACTTTTGAGATTTTTTTCATATTTTTAAAACTTATGGTTCAAAAGTTAGTGGGGGGGACACATTTTTTTTTACTTCTGGAGCGATTATTTCCGAAAATATTTACATTATCAAAAAATGATTTTAGTAAACCCCTATTCATTTTTAAATACCTATCTAACAATATATCACACGTTGGGGTTGAAATGAAAAAAAACCCTCCCCACTTTACGTATAGGGGAGGTACCCTAATAAAACATTTTATCTACACTCATACTGTAAGTTCTCTAAAACGTGTTCGAAAACGGTAGGCAATGGCTAGCATTACCACGACCGAATTTACTATGATAAGCTTTTTATCCGTGGCAGTAACGTAATTTTAACTTTTTATGCTCAATTATTGATGTGCTATGAGTTTTGATAAAATAATGTACACCTGCACCCTCCCGCGCATCCGCCGACAGCCCGACACGAGCCTCCCCGACACAATCGAGTTGGTCATGGCGGTGCAATGGCGGCCATTCTATGGTTTCCGAATACGGCATTTTGGATAAATAATATGAGTGTAGATAAAGCAGTGTATGCAACTGTACGTAATTAGGCCTTAAAACACTCGTGTGATCTTATTATGAAACTCGCCTGCGGCTCGTTTCATAAAACCGCACTCATGTTTTAAGGACCCTTATTACCAGTGATCGGAATAGGTAGTGCCATTTCGGGTGAATGACCTTAAACATTGTAGAGAACATGGATAAGACCTGAGATTCTTCGACTCGTATTTCTCACAGAAAAATTCTTCAAAACGAAAAAGTAAAAAAAAAGTCATTATAAATACATTATTCATTTAAAATTACTTTCGTTTAACAGTTACAATTAACAATATACAATCATAAAATAAAACACGAAACATCAACATCATTATATTAAATGAACATAATTAAATTATTACTTTCTTTGAAATTATAGCAGCAAACCATATTTTTTATCAATGTTTTCTACTGTCAATCTATTTCTTTTGACGTCCGATATCTAACTGAAACCACATTTTTCATATTTACGTCAGGCCCGCGGTTCTTTAAAACATTTTTTAAACCAAGCACAAAGTTTAAAATTTTCATATCAAATCCCGGGGTTAAAAACTATATCCATACTAAGCTTACGCACCGAAGTCCCGCGAAATGGCACTACCAATTCCGATCACTGCTTATTACGTAACAGTTACATAAACTACTATTTTTCCACTTTTTATTTTACCACTTTGTCGGCGTGATTGATATACATATTAGTACCAAATTTCAGCTTTCTAGTGCTAACGGTCACTGAGATTATCCGCGGACGGACGGACGGACGGGAAGACATGGCGAAACTATAAGGGTTCCTAGTTGACTACGGAACCCTAAAAAACGTTGTCTTAATCTCGCAAAACGCCTTTTTGATGGCGATGTCGCCAGGCCGCCACTATGAGGCCTAGTAGGTTCATTTAATTTTTCAGCAAGTGTATTTGTACTTGCATATAGGGGCATTTCACGTCAAGCGGGCAGCGAAAAAAGGGTAAGGATCCGGATTTTGTTTATAACTGGGTTAATTGAACATGTATGTGATCTAAAAACATTGGCATCTTTACTTTTTTTATTTATTGCTTGGTTACGATTATATACGACTTTAAAAAAAATACAAAATCTGAGTAATGGATTTTTCAAATTGTCGTGGATGCAAATCATCAAATGTATTTTAAAATAACTTAATGGTGTTTTATATAGAATAATAATGGTATTTCTTGAAAATGAAAAAAAAAGTTAAATTTAATTTTTTTTTCATATAGTAAACTGGAAGTATATATTTAAAAAAAATTTTTTTCTAACTTCGCATTTTTTTATTTTTTTTATTTTAGCATAAAAATGTAGTTTATAACCTGGAAATGATATGTAAAAAAAATTATAGTTGTATCTTGAAATTCGTAAAAGAAACTGATCAAAAAACTATGGTGCTGCACGGTAGTCACGGCACGTTTTCCTGAGTTGTTTCGTAGTGCGGTGATATCAAGTGTAACATATGGTTTATAAGTATGCAAAACGGCTATTACTATTACGATATTATTAAAATTAAGTATAAAACTTCTATATTTTTTATGTTTTTTATTGGGCACTTGGAATAAGTAAAACAAGAGAGTAGCATGTAATAAAATCTTTTATTTATTTGGCTATTTTAACTACTTTAGAGTCTGTGGTAAAACTGGTCCGTTTTATAGTTATACCCTCAGGTGTCGGTAGAAAAGCGTGGTATTTTTTCGTTCCAGGAATGGTGATAGCACTGTCAAATCGTGGTTGCAAGAACAGTCTGTGTTGCTGTATATCTTCCTTGGCACAATAATATACTGCTGTTTCCTTTAACGATGTTCTCGCCCATTCATATAAACGCAAAGGTGTGGTTATTGCTCTGTTTGTTGGCATTTGAAGGCTTGCACGGGTTGCTAGTCTTTTCAGGTTCCCGCCAAGACCATCGCAAGGCCCCTTTCCATGTGAAGTTGCATGAAAATGAATCTCTGCTTCAATGCCAAAGTCATCTTTATAACAATGTATATTAACAAAGTTAAATCTGTTTTTAAAATGTTGTGAGGCTCCATCGGTGCTATACATAATTTTTGTCACTGCAATATTTTTTCTGAGAGATGTGTGTGAAATATTTTCTGAAATGCGTAAAATGAAGCTGTATCGTGCTTTAGATCATCGGATATCATTACAATGCTTCCGTGTTGTAATTTATTCTGGTCTTTGTAGTAAAATACCGATGTTAGCAGCGTTGACTGATCATTATTCCAATGAAAGGACTGTGCGGAATCTTGTATAACGAAACTGTAATTTTCGGCAAAATCGCATTGGACCAAGATTTCACCTTCAGATATTGTCTCTTTTAGCTGTTTAAAAAAGAGTGCTTGTTGTTCAGCGATATATGCATGTGGTTTTAGGATATCTAAAGCATTACAAAAGCTATCCACAAAGTCATCTGCGGGAAGCACTTGGGTGACTATCGAAAAGCGGTCCGTTCCCATCCATTGTTCATACTGAACGTTTGTGATGTTATTGTCATCAAAAACATTTTTTAAGTGATCCCGAATCGCATCCAATCCAGGACAATCGTTACAACGTTCAGTTGGGGATGATTTAGATGTCATCAAGTGACATTTAGACGTAGGGTTAGGGCACATCATTCTTCGCAGGCACTCTTTATAACAAGCAAGGTGGATGTTGGTTTCTGCAGTAAGTGAATCTATATTTCCTCCATTGAGCATAAGTTTAACATTCTGGTGATATGTACACACACACACAACGTGAGTTCCGGAATCGCCAGCAAGGACACACTGTTTCGGCCTGAGTGTGTAAAACTTAGTTAAGCCTACCTTAATGTCAGGATACTCATTTTTAAACTGTTGATACAACTCATTAATGTTGCACATCAAAAGTTGTTTCTGCAAGTGTGTTCTGCCGTCGTGCGTTTTGACAGATACAAAATCTTTTTTTCCAGGCATAACTCTGCTAATATCTTCACGAAGATAAAATGATCTGACTAACTCTTCTGTTTCGACCGGTAGCTTACGGCCACTACGGGAATTGGGTGATGCCAAAACGCCAAATTGATCCACAAGTTCCTTAGCCTTTTTAGCTTGTCGTCGCGATGTCCCAAATTCTTCTGCGAGTTTGCTTTCACTCCAAGACTTTGGAGCAATAGTAAGTATTAGCATTTTCTTAGACGCAGATGTAGACGGCTCATTGTATTTCTGTTTCAGCTGACACAGAATTTCCTCATCTGCTATAGCTATGTCTGTTTGAGTAGAAACAGTTTTACGACATTCGTCTTCCGGAACAAATGAATCACTTTCTTGGTGCTGTGAACAATCAGTTGATATCTGGCTACCTTGAGACGACTGCGACTGCACAATATCGAGATTGTTTTCCGGCGGTATTTCCTTAGAAAGTCGTATTCTGCAGGACGTGCACACGTAAACAAATGCTGACAATCCCCACTTCTCAGCTAAACTTGTAGAAATTTTTCTCACATTTTTAGTTCTCGGGTGAGATGTTAATTTAAAAGGATTATAATTATAACATCGATCACCGTAATAATTCATAGTATTCAAATATTGAATATTATTGCGACTAATAATACGACTGATTGCAGAAAACAGAACACAACGCGGTAGCGGCCTAAGTGACACTAAGAGGTAACGGAAATTCAAATATCGAATGACGCTTGCATAGCGTCACTATCTATCTCTTTCTAGCATATAACGTCGATATGAGGTGATAACTTACTGGTACCAATTATTTAATAAGAGATGGTACCACAAGTCTCTACTGAGTACTGATTTGTTTATTTAATTATGTACAGTCAGCATGTACATGGAGATAAAATATTGCTTCTCATTTTATTTTCGTATCACAAAAGTAAACAAGAAGTGTTTTTCATTAAAATACTTATAACATATTGCAGTGTTTGCCTATGTTTGCGATTTAGACTGCCATATTAAGCAACATTTCCGTACGGAGAGACGCGTAACCTAGCGCAGTACCTTCATACTTTGATCACATGTCTTCTACGAATTTCAAGATACAACTATAATTTTTTTTACATAACATTTCCAGGTTATAAACTACATTTTTATACTAAAATAAAAAAAATTAAAAAATGCGAAGTTAGAAAAAAATATTTTTTTAATATATACTTCCAGTTTACTATATGAAAAAAAAATTAAATTTAACTTTTTTTTTCATTTTCAAGAAATACCATTATTATTCTATATAAAACACCATTAAGCTATTTTAAAATGCATTTGATGATTTGCATCCACGACATTTGAAAAATCCATTACTCAGATTTTGTATTTATTTTTAAGTCGTATATAATCGTAACCAAGCAATAAATAAAAAAAGTAAAGATGCCATTTTTTTTAGATCACATACATGTTCAATTAACCCAGTTATAAACAAAATCCGGATCCTTACCCTTTTTTCGCTGCCCGCTTGACGTGAAATGCCCCTATATTCAAAAAGTAAAACGAAAGGTTTGTTATTGCGAAAGTGACCTTAACTTAAAAAAAAACCGGCCAAGTGCGAGTCGGACTCGCGCACCGAGGGTTCCGTACAAACCTGTAGGTATATAAGTAAAAGTTGACGTAGAAGTTTGATTTTGCTACAGCTGAAAGGTATTATAGACCTGAGTATTTGATATGAATTTCAATTTAATACCTCCACGCGTTTACGAGGAAAAAGGTAGTAAGTTTAAAATTTAAAAAAATATTTTTTGTATGATTTTACTAAAAATGTCTACTTTTCGTAATTTTTCCTTTGTCTGTGCTATATGACATTTCTTCGTGCCAAGTTTCAAGTTTCTGAGTTTACGGGAAGTACCCTTTAGGTTTTGAGTTTCTTGCAAGTACTCAGTTTCAAAATATGCAACTTAAATTGCTATTTCTTTTGATTGCGTTGACATAAAAGTTTGGTTTTGATACATCTGAAAGGTCCTATAGCCCTGAGTATTTGACATGAATTTCAATTTAATACCTCTACGCGTTTACGAGGAAAAAGGTAGTAAGTTTAAAATTTAAAAAAATATTTTTTGTACGATTTTACTAAAAATGTCTACTTTTCGTAATTTTTCCTTTGTCTGTGCTATATGACATTTCTTCGTGCCAAGTTTCAAGTTTCTGAGTTTACGGGAAGAACCCTTTAGGTTTTCAGTTTCTTGCAAGTACTCAGTTCCAAAATATGCAACTTAAATTGCTATTTCTTTTGATTCCGTTGACATAAAAGTTTGGTTTTGCTACATCTGAAAGGTCCTGTAGCCCTGAGTATTTGACATGAATTTCAATTTATTACCTGCACGCGTTTACGAGGTAAAAGGTAGTAAGTTTAAAATTTAAAAAAATATTTTTTTGTATGATTTTACTAAAAATTTTTACTTTTTGTAATTTTTCCGTTGTCTATGCTATATGACGTTGCTTCGTGCCAAATTTCAAGTTTCTGAATTCACGGGAAGTACCCCGTAGGTTTTGCGAGTGCCGAAAAACTCTAATATTTGCAGCATAAACGACTGTATCTTTTGATTGCGTTGGCTTTTAAGTTTGATTTTTTCACAGTTCCAAGGGACAATAGACCTGAGTATTTGATATAAATTTCAGCTTGATACCTCCACGCGATCCTGAGAAAAATGGTCTTGACAGACAGACAGACAGACAGACAGACGGACAACAAAGTGATCCTATAAGGGTTCCGTTTTTTCCTTTCGAGGTACGGAACCCTAAAAATAACTAAGTATTGCAGACAACTTAGCGATCGATAGGAAAATTAAAGAAGTTAAAATCTTTCTGTTTCCGCGCGAGCACATTGTATAAATACGTAAAACAAATATTAAAATAATCCAACCAACGAGGAAGGGAACACATAAATTCCCTTATCAGTGATAAATGTGATAATACCCAAAGTATTTACCTAATACGTAATTATTTTATTTGCTTATCGTATAGAGACAAGACAACCTCAGATTGCAATGCAGATATTTAAACACTGACACCCAAGAATATACCCTATTTTCATTAACTCTAAGCATAAAATCCAACTAAAACAAATCGCGAATCCTGACAGTGTCAAGACTAATTGCGAAATTGAACTCTCCGACCGTCAACTCAGAGTTCAAAATCCAACGAAAATGAACCGCGAATACATTCAGTGTCGATTTTAATTGCGATATTGAAGGTGAACAGAGATTAGTCAGTATCAGTCGCGAGCTAGGTTCCGAGCAGTTAGCGTGACGTGAAAAAATACGAGAGTATCGTGAGTGTAGTTGTGTGTCAATAAAATTGCATTTACTTTTTTCCCGCCGTTCTGTGTCATGGCAAAGGATAGAAAATGGCAGTTCTTACTGGATATATCTCTGATATTGTGCGGTGAGTACCTAACTAGATTTATTTTACGTGTTATTTGAGCATTTCCATTTAACTGTGTTACCATTAACGGCCGGTTAGCATTAGCAGTCACAAAACTGACGGTCAATGACAAATTGCATGCATTTTGCCAGGAATGTAACGGTTAGACGTTACTGAAACAGGACTTAAGTCGTGCTTTACAGTACAAGTTATAATAAAAATGCCCGTTTGAACCAAACGGTTAAACGGTTTGGTTTTCGTTATTTGTATTTTTTTTTATAAAATCGAAATGTTACTGTAGAGGGTAATTTAATGATTTATTATTTACTTTTTTTTGTAATTTACCTGCATTCTTTTTATTTATATTTATTAAACCAACAACAAAATTACATTACAGACAAGAGATCCTGCAAAACTATCTCAATAGTTTGAATGCAGGAAAGAGTTAAAAATAAACAGACAAATTTTTAAACTTAGTTCGACACATAATTAGTATATATTCAAATGTGTATGTGACTTGGGCTTACTGTATCTATATGCTAAAGATGTTTTCATTTTCAACAAGGGATTGTTACGGGTATAACTAACTATACAAACCGAAATAGTGCCTTGCATTCGCAATATTTATTTCCCCTATATTCTATAACTTAGGTAATGAAAATAAATTGAGATTATTCAGACAAAACTTAAATATAAAGGTACCTACACTAATAAAATAACCGAGATACCGAAATAGAATAGGTACCTACTTAAATTTGTATGAAATAATATCGATACCTTTCAAACGAGCTTTTTTTATAAACCACGACGGTGGCAAACAAGCAAAGCTTTACCATAGTTTCTTATGTTAACTGAAAGGTCATGTAATAAAAACACAATTTTATTCCTTTAACAAATATAACTATAACGACTTCACATATGAATCCAATCATTAAATATAAGGAGCGAGCGTAAACTGTAGGTATACAACGTGAAATCGGGGTCATGTATCATCGGGGTATGATACATAGGTAATCGAAACCTAATAATGATGTTAAATTAAATCTACCGTTCAAAACCGTTTTTATGTTACCAATATTGATGATTTTTCATGTGATACTTGGAAAAATAAATTATGGCGTACAATTTGATCGAACTACTCATTGTGACTTCTTGTCGTATGTCAAAACAATACAGTGACCATGATTTACTTAGTAAGATTATTTACTTAAAAAATAAAAATAATTATATTCATTCTACTTTGATCAAATACTACCATATGATAACGGTGATCTGTTACAGAGTCAGAAAAAGTGGTTCAGGATCACGACCCAGATTTCACCCTGTATAGGGGGTTAGGGGGCGGCGCAGGCCCCCATTTGATAGGCCCCGAACATGAAGCTTCGTGTAAAATTAGATAATAAGCAAAAAAAACAATAAAAATATTTAGTGACTAAAATAACTAGTAGTCCGCCTCGAACTCAGAACTCGCGATTTCCTTGCAAACGAGGTGACCAATATAACAAGACCCTTCTGAAGATTTTTTTTCGCCTTCTAGCTCAACAACCCCTTGATAAATCCTGCTCATATACGAACTCTCAAATTATATGTATCTTTGGTACAACCACATCAAATTTCATAAAGATCAGAAAAACGTTACTAAAGTTATTGCGGAACAAACTGTCAAGATCAAAAAGCCATCCAAATGCCGAGAGGTCCCAGTAGCCAAAGTTGTATGTAAGAACTCACTTCGCTCGTTCGATAATTTAGTACTGCCGAAAGGCTCAATAGTGCGGCCTTGGACATTGACGAAGGATTACTTCATTGAGCCGTATAATGAATGCGTTGTACTAGCAAAAACCGTTAGAAAAAATCTGATTGAATTAAATTAGTTTTTGTCAATGTAAATAAGAGATCGTAGACGAATCAGCAATCCATCGGATAGTTGAACGATCTCCGACTGTGACTTAAGATTGTGATTCACACTTTCTAGGAGTAGGCAGTTTCGAATGACAATAACAATGATAATTTTTTGGACCCACGTCGGTTCAAAAGTTAGGGTGGAGTCGCCCTGTTTTGAACTTTCAGAGCCAATATTTACGAAACTATTAGTTTCATATAAAAATGTTTTAGAAGACCTCTATTTTTTTTAAATACCTATCCAATGATACCCAATACGAGAGGGTTGGAGCAAAAAAAATCACCCCCTACTTTATGTGTACGGGAGGTAACTTAATAAAAAATAATTTTCCAGTTTTTATTGTAGCACTTTATCGGCGTGATTAATGCACATAAATATACCAAATTTCAGCTTTCTAGTGCGAACGGTCACTGAGCTAGGCCGCGGTCAGACGCACAGACAGACGGCGGACGGACATGGCGAAACTATAAGGGTTCCTAATTGACTACGAAACCCTAAAAAGAGATAAAAGATATTTATTCTTCTACTACCACTACCCCTGGTTCTAACCCTACACCACTGAGCCGAGAAGTATTATGACATTTATGACCGAAAAGATTCTCGGCGGGACTTATTTTCTCAAAACAGTAATACATTATTAGATCTTAAAGATAGAAAATAATGCGTAGTTCTTCAAGAAGATACATTAAAACCGCTCGAGAGACAGACTTATTGTTTAATAATAAAGAAAAATAAATCCTAATCTGACTGCTTCACAAAACGTTTGATATGCTTTCCTGCCTAAACTCTGTCCTATAAATGTTAGATGATATTGTAGTAGTTTCTGGTTTGGGCCATGCATCTTTGACCGTCATATAGTCCTCGAACCGGTTATAACTCTTTGACATTAAAGTTTTTTTCAAATATTTCTTAAGAGGGGGAAATGATAAATTGAAAGCATCTACGGGTAACTTGTTATAAATGTAATAAAAAATTACAAACTATTTCAATACCAAATTTTATCTAAATACGTACAGCGGTTATTGGTTGTTTATTCCCCATGTAAACTTCCACCCCTTTTGCATCCCCTTCAGGGATGACTTCTGAGATAAAACCATTTTATGTCCTTTTGCAGAGCTCAAATTAACTCCATTCCAAATTTTATCTTAATCGATTCTGCGGTTAATTTATCTTAATAATTCCCCAACCCCCCTTTCACCCCTTTAGGGTTAATTTTCGGGATGAAAGCTTATCTTTTGTCCTTTCTCGAGACCCATACTACCTCTATACCAAATTTCATCTAAATCAGTACAGTGGTAAAAAATTCCACATACCCATTTCCAACCCCCTTTTCACCCCCACAAGGGTTTATTTTCGGGATGAAACTAGTCTGTCGTTTCTCGAGACTCAAATGATCTTCATATTAATTTATATTAAAAATTCTCCATACTAACCTTCAACCCCCTTTTCATCCCCTCTATGGTTGATTTTTGGGATAAAAAATTCCCATGTATCCTGTTATCGATTCTAAGTATCCCCAGCCAACTTTTTTTCGAATATCTTCCATGTACAGACTTTCAACCCTCTTCAGCTTGATTATACATAGATAGATGACAATAGATGTATCTACATTGACATAAAAGTAGGTAGGTCTATCTCTTTCAAGCACGTGCGGTGCGTGAGAAAGGAAATCTGTTAAAACCAGATAAAAATGTATTTATTACACACTATCTACGTAATAAAGTTATTAACCATTATCTAGGTAACTAGGTATTCGTTTCTGACGTTAATAATGAGATAATAGCTTAAGCTCGTTAATTCCTTATTTTATCGGATTCGCTTTAAAGTACCTCTACGTCGATAATATATTAACACCTAATAAATTGCTTTATTTTATCAAAAAAAGTTTCTACAGGATGAGTAGGTAGTACCTATAAGACTTTATGAAAAATAAAATTTTGCTAGTTAGTGTTTTTACCAAAACATATTATTGAGGGGATTTCTACCTAAAATGTTCTCAGAGCTTTTACATTAGACGATTTAGAATGTTTTGATCATTTAAATACGACGGTAAATATTCAAGCGAAAATACACTACATTGCCGGATTTAAACTAGGAAAATAACGATTAAGTAAAGTACCTATGTTTTAACAGTTAAATACGCCATAACAAAATGACGATAAGAAAAAGGTTTACTTATACTTCCAAATTGCTCACGACTATGCGTCATTTTCCTCTTTAGGGTAGTTATTTTGCTTCTTGATTAAGTTATAAAAGGTTTCCAAACTATGGCCCGCGGCTCGGACCAGGCCCGCGAGCCCGTTAGTCAGGCCGGAAGAAAAAACGAAAGCCCATAAAATCTGGCTGAAATCCGGGTGAAAAGAAAGTTCGGCAATGGCATTGTTAAAAAGTTTAGAGTATCCTGACCTATATAATATATGTAGTTGTTATAGGCAACTGTAGGAAGGTAATATTATAGCGCAGAAAATATTATAGTCCACTAATATGACGCGATTTGTTTTTTAGTTGGTGTCCCGCTACTGGCGTTAACGCAATGGGGTAAGCCGTTCGAGCGCGGTTTCTTCATCCACGATGACTCAATACGGTTACCGTTCAAGGAACAGACGGTCACAGAAGTCACCCTAGCCTGTATCGGTTTCGCACTGAACGTGGTTACGGTAAGAAAGCCTACTGTTCTACTTCCTCAAACATGATGGTTCGATTCAGATGCCGTCACGTTCAAGCAACATACGGTTACAGAAGTCACCATAGGCTGTATCGGTTTCGCACTAAACGTGGTTACGGTAAGAAAGCCTCCTGTTCTACTTCCTCGAACATGATGGTTCGATTCAGCTGCTTTCACGTTCAAGCAACATACAGTTACAGAAGTCACCAGGCTGTATCGGTTTCGCACTGAACGTGGTCACGGTAAGAAAGCCTACTGTTCTACTTCCTCGAACATGATGGTTGGATTCAGCTGCCGTCACGTTCAAGCATCATACGGTTACACAAGTCACCCTAGGCTGTATCGGTTTCGCACTGAACGTGATTACGGTAAGATATCCTACTGTTCTATTTCCTCGAACATGATGGTTCGATTCAGCTGCCGTCACGTTCAAGCAACATAGGGTTACAGAAGTCACTCTAGGCTGTATCGGTTTCGCGCTGTCCGTGGTTACGGTAAGAAAGCCTACTGTTCTACTTCCTCGAACATGATGGTTCGATTCAGCTGCCGTTCAAACAACAAACGATTACAGAAATCACCTTAGCCTGTATCGGCTTCGCACTGAACGTAGTTACGGTAAAAAACCCAATAGGGTTAGAACAGTAGTTCTACTTTCTCAAACATGATGGTTCGATGCTGCTGTTCAAGCAACATACGGTCACAGAAGTTGCCCTAATTTGTATCGACTTCGCATCCCCACTGTTCTATTGAACTGACCACAGAACTGTGTTATCTGTGACGAGATTCGAATGTGTCAACACTCAAATCCTGCAGAAATTGCAGAATTTTTATTCGTAACATCGTGTTGATCGTGACTCCCGATATCTAAGGTAGTTTCACTTTGTTGTTTTTTTACTTTAATATCTGTGTGATTCATGACAGTTTATGATTAATAGATATTACACGTGTTCACAATGTAGTTTAGATCATTTTCCTTAACTTTATTTACGGCTGGAACTACATTGAGAAGGCTTTCCTCTTGATTGTTTACTAGGTTAACCTGCTTAATTAGAGCGTCTTGATTTTTAATTACTTCCGTAAATATATGTTGTACACCCTTTTAAATCTTACTGTACCTAGTAGATAGCATTGGTCATTTAAATTACGGAAATGCCTATACCAGATTTCAGCTCGATCAGCCACCGCGTAGTGGTTGAAAAACTTACAAAATTTGAAGCACATAAATCTACAAGCTGTAACAAAGATACTGGTGATCTGTTTAAGGGATATATAAGGATAATTGGTATCGTGTTCTAGTTATGAAAAACTAAGAACAACATTATTTTGACCGAAAATTTTTTTTACTATGGAGGGTTGGCCGGCTGAGACGACGTGCCCCATAAAAAAAATTGTTACACCTTGACCCTGTGGTCAAGCTAAAAAAACTGTAGTTAAATATATTAATTATGACTTTAATCAAAATTGTCCAACCCTTTCTTTACAGATATTAATAATCGAGTATCTCCAAAACCGAAGGGAGAAGAACCCTGACCAGAAGCGCCTCTTCGGATTCGGGATACCAGCTTGGGTGTGGCAGAGCTACAGCGCCAAGAGGACATTCTTGTTTGGGGCTTTATGTCAGCAGCTAATGTCGAATGTGACCAAATATGTTGTCGGGAGACTAAGACCACATTTTATAGATGTAAGTAAAATTAGAGTTTCACAGTTAAAAATAATAGTTTTGTCATATTCATCGTCTGTCTGTCCGTTCGCAGCTTACCTGGGCGACCTTATTGATAGAAAGTAAAGTAATGTACGTTTCCACGAACGCTTACGAGCTGGATGGTCAATTCAATTTTTAATAAGATCTGGCACATGATTATTGTTATAATGGTAACATAGGTAAATTTGTAATCATAAGAAACATGATTTGCACATAATACCGAATCGGGTGACTGCTTTAACGAACTAGAACGAAAATGTATGGACTATGGTGCTGAGCGATTCTCTTTAACTGACTCACTGCTGAATACCAACTAACTGTGCTAAATTTGCATCTCTAGATATTACTGCCAGAATGTTAAACTTATAAAAAATACTTCATATAAAACATAACACAGTTTTAGTGAATTTTCCCAAAGTGAATAATGATGTTTATGTAAAAAAATAAACATTTTTGTGCCGAAAAGTTGATTAGTCAAAAACTTAATGAGTATTTTAATAAAGTATTAAAAATATTTACATCGAATAGAAACGAGGCCGAGGCAGATGCTGATTCGGTGGTAGCAGAGGCTATGGGCACGATTTACCGGACGCGCGTTCGGTAAATAAACCATGCAAAATACGTGGAACCTAATACGCGAACAAACATTGAAAATAATACCTTAATTGCAACCATTGTGCCATAACCACATATCTAACATTGAAACTAATAATTAGAAGGATTACGAATCTTCTTCTGCTGCTGCTGGTCTTTACTAATAGCAGTTTTCCAACAGCTTATGAAGAAAATGAAAGCCAAATTAAGCTCCGGCTTGCCTAAGAAAAAATTTGACCCGCCGGCCGCCGCCACTGATACCTAGACGATTTCTCTAAATATAAGAGTTTTGTTAGGTGAACAGTCCCGTTTCCATACTAAAATAAACCCCATAATAATAGTTATTTAAAAAAGTTCCGATCATATTTTCGTCATAAAATCAAGGAACAGCAACTTAAAACATAAATGATGTATCTATCTTTTTATAAGAATATATAAAAGCATATGTAAAACTAACCCTTGCCCAAAAAAAATAACGCCGTCCATCTATTGGAAAAATCACACATTATTGGAACCACAACTTAAACAGCAAATATTTGATAAAATAAGTTAAAATATGCTATTCTTAATAACGTAAACGGTAAAGGGATTAGTCTAGAATCTTTACCGAGTACAATAATGTATGAAAAAGTATTCCCCAATTTTATACACAATTATATCCTTAAATTTTTAATACAAACGGCGATTTTGGCGCGAGGCATACATTTGGCGACATCTCACGACCTCATAATTGTATCTATTATTTTAGAGTTTAAATGTCAGCCTTGGGAAAGTGTTGCGGTTGTAATAAAAAATACTCCTAAGCCTTTAAAGTAGGATTTAATTATAACGATTTTTAGGCCAAACGTTCATGTTTTGGGGGTCGTTCATCTTTAGGGGCAACTTCCCTAGCGATACTCTGCCCGGGGGAGATGTGTATGAACAGCTTTATTAGACTATTACGTCAACCTGTGAAGAAAACTTCGTCATCTGATCCCCCGGAATGTATGAAACGATTTTTTTTGCGATATCGTGGTCATTACCGTTAAAAGGAAAGGACTAGGAAATTTTGGGGCTACTTTAATAAATTTGAAACTATCCTAAAAGCAGCATCATTTATAATTTACTAATCTATTTAGGTAAACGGCTCTAATAATATAAACTCACGTGTCAGACGTATAAAAATACTATGCTGTATAAAGTATTTTAAACACAGCCCCTTTGACGGTATACTAAAAGTCGTTAACTATGGCATATCTTTACGAGTCTAATTTAATAATTATATATGACCAAGGCTTACAAAAACCACCTGTAATACTCGTAATCACACCGATTATTTAGTATTAGCTGAAAACAATAAAAAAGAATGATGCCGTCATGATTCTGACTAAAACAAAGACGTTGACGGTTTCCTATGGAAAATATTAGCTTATCATAAGTAGTTATCTTTTCGCACATCTATCTATTTATGGTTTCCCTTACTATACAATGCTTATGAATAAATTATTTATAGGCATTGCCATAACCATACGAGTATTATGCACTTCGACTTCGCTAAATAATGAAATTACGCACATGAATCGCATTTGATAAAATAGTTTGAAGTCTTGTTATTGCAAAAAAGTTCTTTGGGTCCATAAATAATAATATTTAATACCCTAAAACTGCATTCTTACAGAGCTTGTTTAGTGAGGACGTTGATTCGTGCAATCTTGTCGCTTGATTATTAGTTATTATTTTGTATGGCCTCTAATATGTTTTATATTATCTGATAAAAGTAGCAGTACGTACAAGATAACAGTAAGTAAGTGCAGTAAGTTTATTTCTGTATTTTTATTACTTCTCTAAAATGCTTCAATACCTTCCCAAAAATATCACCTAAACATCGCCAAATTTTTCATAAAATTGCTCTTGCTAAACATACTCTCCCTTAAAAATATATGAAAATGAAAAAAACTGTTCTACTTATTCCTCAGAGCACTCATTTTCCAACGTATTTATGTATTTTACGTACTAGTATAACTTAATTTTAATCAATAAAAACCTTACTCTTTTCACCTCTCCAAGCAAAAATCGCGAAGGTAGGTGTCAGATTAGGGTGAATTACTCATAAATGAAACAAGAAAATAAAAAAGCGTTCCACTTATACAATATAAAAAGAAACGTACTTTCAAAATATGTATACAAATTGATAGAAGTGTCGTTAGTTACTGCAAAATAGTATCAAAAAGTTAGGTGAATTCGAAAATAAACTTTACCGGACTTTTAAGAAGTCACTGAGGTCCTTTTAGGATTTTCTCTAACTATAACCTGATATCAATAATACCAATTTACAATGTTCAATTTCAGGTATGTCGACCCGTATTCAACGAGTCGTTGCCGGCCAACGCCCTGGGCTACATCCAGGTCTACTCCTGCGCGAATCCGTTCGATCTTGTCAACCAATCCCAGCTCAAGGACATGCGATTGTCCTTCTTCAGTGCCCACTCCAGCTTCGCCATGTATGCGGCGATATTCTTCATTGTGAGTTCTTTTCTGTTCCACTACCCCTGATAAGGAATACAACGGTTTTCCTGACCGTGACCTATGTTCCTGGATTTACTTGCTGTCGATGTTAGTTAACGGACTTAAGCAAAGTTTTTGGGTTGGCCGCAAATACATCCACTGCTATTCCCTACAATAAGGACGCACTATACTCCGCTGTACTTGTGGGTAGATACGGGCTGAATAGATAGATAGATGGAGATAGTTTGAGTTTTGGGAAAGGATATATTTAGCATAGTTTTTATCCCAGAAATGTAATAATAACTATTCATTCTCATTTTCATTTTCATCAGAATCAGAAAGCATTGTGTTATTTTTGGGCAAAAGTACGCTTTGTGAGTTGTCAATAAATTACCTACAACCGCATTTGCCGATTTACGCCTTTTATCTTGACTTTGCCTGAGAACAACATCTATTGACATTTAGCTCGTAGTGAAAATTAATATGATGTTGATTGATTGATTAGAAACGATCGCTGATAACTGATTAACAACGTGCAAAATATTTGTTATTTCCGAATTGATTTTCAGTGATGGAAAATACCATGAGAGAACCTGTATATTTCTGACACTGGTGCTAATGAGATTGATTTCGTGGTTTCCAGGTTTATATCCAGTATAAAGGCCGATGGCGAGGGTCGAGGCTGCTCCGTCACGCTGTTCAATTCTTCGTAATGTTGGGAGCCTGGTACGTGGGGATGACGCGCGTGGTAGAGAACTTCCACCACTGGAGCGACGTCGCTGTGGGATTCATCAACGGTGCCGTCTTTGGGGGTTTGGTGGTGAGACATTTACTAATCCATACTTTCCTACTGTCCATGTTGTGCAATTCTTCGCAATGATGGGAGCCTGGTACGTGGGGATGACGCGCGTGGTAACCACTGAAGCGACGTCGCTGTGGGATTCATCAATGGTGCCGTCTTTGGGTGTTTGGTGGTTAGACATTTACTAATTCATACTTTCCTACTGTCCTTGCTGTTCAATTTTTCACAATGATGGGAGCCTGGTACCTGGGGATGACGCGCGTGGTAGAGAAGTTCCACCACTGGAGCGACGTCGCTGTGGGATTTATCAACGGTGCCGTCTTTGGGTGTTTGGTGGTGAGACATTTACTAATCCATACTTTCCTACTGTCCTTGCTGTTCAATTCTTCGCAATGATGGGAGCCTGGTGTCTGCTGCCAGATGTCTGGATCTATCAATAAGAATGGTAAAGCAATCTAACTAGTCAGGTTTCATTGCTCTCATTATTGTGTCATATCTGACGTGGCCAGCTCTTAGTCCATATGTAATATCTATGGTTTGACACGCTTTATAAAAAAATTCATCCTAATTAGCAATGTATTGGTAAGACATATTTTTATACAATCTTACCTAATCTGATAGTAGGGAATTTTCAGGAAAAAGTGTACCTTTTACTTTTTTGAAAACCTAATCAATTTTCGGTTATTACTCCTTAGAATCACGAGGACTATCGATTTAAATAATAATAAAAAGAGTGTCCCATATAATGTCCAATAAGCGTTTTTGAATATTTTCTGTATGGGCCGTTACAAAACTGACAAATAATTTTTCTACGGAAACTTGGGATATTTTTTTTATGGTACCTTTTTTCTGAAACATTGATAGAAAAAGGACAAGTGAGTGATGTCTTCTCCTGCACTATAGTTAAAACTTTCATACATAGTGAAATATAGTAGATTGTTTGACAAGGGTCTAAAGTAGGCCATATTGCCACGAGGTGGTTATTTTCCCGAACGAAGTGAGGGAAAATTGTTCGAGTGGTAATATGGCTTTTAGACCAGAGTAATGCATACTATTTTTCACTTCGATTGCGAGAAAATAAGATAAAAATACTTACTATTTACGCACAATAACTAAACTAAGGTGAAATTATGGTTTAACTTGAAGGTCTTTTAATTTTTTTAACTTCTTTGATATGTCAAAAAGTTAAAAAAATTAAAAGACAAAATACAAAAGACATAAATACAAAATATAAACACCGCGAATAAATGCCACAGACGACGGTATAATTAGCTCTGTTCAAACACGCTTTAAAGCGCTTCCAAAAAATTAAAATATTTTTTAATGATTGTGAAGTAGGAACTAAAAAACACCTCATGTTTTGAGAAATAAATTGCGTTTCCTGATTGGTCGATTTTAACATTCCTGTATTCATCAGAATATAATAATAATAGGTGGATATTAAATACAATGTTGTTTTTAAGGACTTAAATCATAAATATGTATACATATTAGCCCTAGAGGCTAAATGTAATACTTTAGTCCGCCTTGGTAAGCATAATATGACACATTTTTTGAACATGAGAAGTGAAAAATCCATTATTTTCCTATTTCCAGGTAATCTACGTCCTAAAGCCCACTAAACGCCTGCCCATAACCTGGCAGGACGCCGCACCGGAGAGCGCGTTGCCGGTCGCGCGGTGACGACCACCGCGCCAGCGGTTCAGACTACTGGTCGTACTGCAGTTCATACTGATGGTGATACTTAATAAATAATCAAGAAAAGTGCCCTAAAAATTGAATATCCGAGAAATACAATGGTGTTGTTACGCGTCGCTCCGACCACCGTACATTTGTTTTGTCTAATGTACAGTCGCCATCAAATATATCGGAGCGGCCAAGGTACCCTAATATCTGAACATGCACTTTATCGTCTTGACAATAGAGCCGTTGTTCAGATTTTTGTGACCACATTGGCCGCTCCGATATATCTGATCGCGACTGTACCTATATAGTGTCAACTATTTAGCTTAAAGGCATTTCAGTCAGAAAAATGCAACAAAAAACTAGAATTTGACACTAGTGGTAAAAAACTGCGACCGGCCAGCCCCGTTCTATGAATGTTCTATGTCGTCTTTCGTCAACTTCAAAAACAAATGACAGTATAAAATATTATTATTTATTACAAAATACGACAGTCTTCTAAAATTATAAGTACCTTGATGTCATCTTTACTTACTAAAACGTGAATGGTTAAATGTTTTTTTATTTATTTAAGTATCGTCTAAAAGTATTATATTTATCCACGTACCTTAGTTTGAACATTCTGGCGCCTTGTGAAATAAAACAAGCAGGGCCGTATTATAACTTTAAAACACCTTGACACAAAACAACTTCAATACAACTCCAATGCAGTAACTACACAATACAGATAAGAATTTGCTTGAAAATTATTCCGATGCAAGTCAAATACAACCTCAATATTGGTCGAATATTTGTTGCGCGTTGGAGTTATGTTTTTAATGTATTGTTTATGTATTTTAAAATTAGAATACGGCACCAGTAGTAAGTAATCAATATTATATTGTGTAGTAATATAAGACTTGCAAATACTTAGACCACGGGTTAAAACCCCAGGCAAAAAAATGCTAATAGCTAGTGATTTCATAACCTAAAATAGTTCATAGTAACACGGCATAGTCATTGTAGCAATATTTTCTTAAGGTGATAAGAGTCAAATGTTTGTATATTTTTAAGATGATACATAATTTTAGGTAGTTAAGACGACCTACTGGAAATATGTGCTATGTTTATTTTAGTTAGTTTCAAACAGTTATTACTAATTAAGATACCCGTTTTTCAATGTTCAAATTCTGTTAAATAGCTGTCCTTAATTAAAGCTTAATTTAAGTTCGACAACAAACGGATCCCATTAATTTCGTTTTTTATACAACGTGTTTTTATTGATTTGCTTTAATTTCAGCATATGGTTTTACGATACGATTAAGGAAAGGAATTGGCATAATTCGTATAAACATTTTTTTTTCGTACAATAATTGTTTTATCGGTCACTAATGTAACGAGAGTATTAGAGTTTAATGATTAACTCAACCAAGCAATTGAAAATTATGACATGTCGATGCAATTTCGAACATTACAATACTCCGAGATATAAAAGAAGCATATTTTATTGACGTAACATACGTGCATCATTTATTACGGTGTCTCAAAGTACGAACATAATTTAATTTTGGCAAAAACAATCTCTGAGATAAAAATTAACTATCGATTATTTCAGAACTGGAGCTAGTTAGGACACTGGTGTCTTTGAGAAATATACTTAATTTATGCTCAGGAATGCAAAATCAACAAAAACACGGTGTATAAATAATTGCGGTTATCATTGGATCCTTCTACTGTCGCCATCCATCACACATATCGAAGCGGCCAAATTGATCACAAATATTTGAACAACGCCTGTATTGTCCAGATGATAAAATGCATGTTGAGCTATTTTTGAGTACCTTGGCCGCTCCCATATATTTGATGGGGACTGTACCAGTTGTACATTTTGTACAGTCACCGGCAATAGTATCTTCCTACACGAAGGCCGTAAAATATGTGACACGCTCTTATGGCCCTACAAATAAGAGCATGTCACATATTTTTACGGCCTTCGTGTAGGAAGATACTATTACCGGTGACTGTACCTACACTGCAACAACCATCTCCCCATTTGCCAAAAAAAGTTCTATTGTCGTTGGGTATTAAGTTGAGTTCACTTTTATTTATTCTATGATGTAAGATTATATTTATTTTAAGACTGTAACAATCAGTTATTTAGGTACCATTTTTGTTTCGTCGTAGGTTCCATAAAATCTATACTTTCAGTTGTACATAATTTCATACAATGCAATGGTCCTTAAGTAAGTAAAACAGACAGTGTTAAATATTGAATTGTAACAAAGAAAATTGTATAAGCTGTTGTTTTCATTTAAACTTTGACCTATTGTTAATAAAACCACCGTCAGAGATCCTAACAGCCAATATTTACTAGTAACGTAGAGGGGCATAGACTCAGAAATTGTTGTGGTCCAAGTTTGATAGCTTTACTAAGATGGCACTGTACGGCCCCATTGATTATTCGGTAACTCTGAAGTGCCATCTGAATGGGGCCGTAATTATATTGTATCGGGCCGTAATGATATTGTATGGGGCCGGACCGCGCCATCTAAAGTAATGTAAAGCTATCAAACTTGGAGTACAAAAAATTGTGAGACTGTGCCCCTCTAAGTAATATTTATATATTCTACATAATGTAACAAAAATACCGGTAATCCGATTAAGGGCATAATCGGTATCGTCTTGCGACTAAGAAAAATTGGGAGAAAAAATTTTTGGACGCGAAAAAAATTTTTTTTTTGTATAGGACACGTGGTCCCAGACGGCCAACCCTCCATATAAAACCAATTACTTATTGTTTTGCCGAAAAATGTTTTTTTCTTAATTTTTTATAATTAGTATACGATATCAATTATGCTCCTAAAAGGATACCAGCATTTTTGTTACACCCTGTATTTGCTAGTAATTCGACCCCTATAATCAGAGCTCGGAATAGGTAGTGCCTATTTACCTAAACTTCGCAGGAGGACCTAACTAAGAGTGGTTACAACCACCAAAAAATATTATTTATTTTTATTAAACGCGGCATTTCCCGGGATTAATAAGAGTACATAATCTACACTAATTCACACTTGGGGTCAATTTATTATATGTCTCATATGCCACGACACGCATTTTTCGGCATTAAACTATTGAATTTTACTAATAAATCGACCCCAAGTGTGAATTAGTGTAGATTATGTACTCTTATTAATCCCGGGAAATCCCGCGTTCAATAAAAATGAATAATATTTTTTGGTGGTTGTAACCACTCTTAGTTAGGTCCTCCTGCGAAGTTTAGGTAAATAGGCACTACCTATTCCGAGCTCTGCCTATAATAGTGAACCATAAGACCCTTTTAGCTCGGTCCATCAAAAATCAACACGTTTGAAAACAAATAAACCTGTAGAACCATACCTTTTTAAAGGAATTAAAAATAATTTACAAGTTGTTATGATACTTATGATAAATACTTATCGTGTGTTGTGTGCAACAAAGCACAATGCAAAAATATTTGGCAGTACCTAAGTGCAAAATCATGTGTGCTCGTGAGTTAAATAACGGTATTCAAGGTGAAGTGTTGATTACTCACCTATCGCTATCAGTACAGTACAGTGCAGTGGCCTGACCGACGTAGCCGTGTGGCGAAATACGCGATAAACTGCCTTTTAAAAGTCATGTGATAAAAAAAGGTTTTGTTTACTATTTTAATTCTGTATATGTACATCGTCTTTAATTTAAAACTTAGGAAAACTATTCTTGCGTAACATCATGCGATCTGCATGTTACCTGACCAGTTTGGAAAGTGCATTCTGTATGACAAATATTTAATACTAATATATTTTTATAAACTAAAAGTAATTTTTGAGCTTTTTAGACCGAAATGAGAACAATTCAAAATCAAAAATATTCAGTGATCGACATTAACATTAAATAATAACAAACATTTGGTGAAAATCAAGTTTAATCTAAAATGCAACCGTATTTTTCTAGTACGAATATAAAGTTTCATTAGATTACTGTTGTACTAGTGAATTTCTCTTTACATCGTGGGAGATGGCTCAGGATAAGTTGATATGGAAGATTTTACTGGATTTCGTTATATTATCCTGTCGTAAGTATTATTTTTATTGTATTACCTACGTAGAGTCTAGATATATTGCTGAGTGCATCCCAGGCGCCACTGAGCAGTGACAAAAACTCAAAGAGGGACACGCTAGGAGGATGAATGTTTACAAATAAATAATTAATCAATATTATGGGACAATCTAACACAAATCCACCTAGTCCCACGGTAAGCTCAATAAGGCTTCTGTTGGGGGTACAAGACAACGGTATATATAATAGATACATGTAGATAAATACATAGATAACACCCTTAACTTAGGACAAATATCTGTGATAAACACACAAATAAATGCCCTTACCAGGATTTGAACCCGGGACCTCCTGCTTCGTAAGCAGTGTCACTACCGACTGGGCTAGGGGGCCGTTAAAAAAAATACATTTTACACCAAAATGGCATACTTACACACTTTTTTCTACTCGTCGACTGTAATGCTTGATTTGTGATTGTGTAGACCAAACTACTAGCGCATACTTTCCGATAGAGCTTTTGTGGTCGCATATTGTGACATCGCCAACGATGGTACAAAGGATTTTCATACAATATTGTAACACTGTTGTCCTTCCCGACCGTCCGTGTCCTTCTTCCCGACCGCCGGCACAATCCACCGGGAGATAGAACTTACTCAATTGTATAGAGGCAGCAGGTATTTCGTCGAACTCTATTCTTACCGGCTTGCCTAGATTGAGCATTCGTAGAAAAAATATTGTATACAATAGTGACATAATCAAGCTTTTCAATCTCGTACCTTACTTAGGCCACTCAGCAAGCTTCGTGGCCTAAACGCGGTACTCGACTGAAAAGCTCTTAATTATGTCACGATTGTATAAAATACTATGTATTCCGTTATTCTGGCCTATTCTGCAACCTTATGTTACACATCGATAATTGTAGATACGTTGTACGATAAAGGATATGTAAGCAGAGTAGGATAACCAGGGAACTTAGCCAAGATGACAATCGTTTGTAGAAAACGAATCGAAAAGCTATCCGTCTCTATCACACTAATGTGGAAGAGTGGGCGTGAGTGTGTAGCGTTTCGCTCGATCGACAATCGAAAACTGGCCGTCTCAGTAGACCAGTTTGACATTTCCTAGTATATAATACTATGGATGGTATAGGAAGGATGGAACTCTCTTATAGGAAAACGGTCGAAAAAGTGTCCAGCGGTAAGCACAATAGTTCCAAATATCTCCGGGTGGCGCTAGGTATAGTTCAGCACTTGAAATGAATTACCGATATTTAATACTTATATGACTTTCTAAATAAAATTAATATTCAGATTGTTTTTCATCTCCGCAAATAATTATTTTGGATTTATTTATTTTTAATTTCAAAATTAATTTAATCAAATTTAATATCATTGTGGCGCCATCAGTTTATCGCCTTTTGACGGACACTTTTGTAACATAGAGATTTATATCCTCCTTGTACCATCCATATATAATACAATGATATTGGATATCCTCGAATGGTAATAGGTGTCCACAAGCAATTTATGGGACAAAGACGTGAATTTTGAAACTTTTTACGGTTAAGAAAGAAGAAAACTTTTAGAAGTTACAAGGAGGATTTAAGAATTAAGTATAGAAAACTGTAATGCGGTAAATGTAACTGTAAATATGTATAAGTTAACCTCACTTTTAATGGCGCCAGAATTTTTATGAGTTATGTAAGATTAATCTCCATTTTGGAGCAATTGATAGTATGGGAAATACCCGTAAATAGATAACGCACAATTTCAATATCATTGTATACTTTCATTTCAAGAGTTTGATACTGTGCTTATCTAATAATAAATTCAGATAGTGTATGCGGAAGTTGTCCTAGTTTCTACAAAGAGTACTCGTAGAAAAGATAGAGTTTACTAGTATATTACTAACACTAAGTCGTGGAACACTCGGTTGGAACGAAGTTATGTTATGTTTTTTTTGTTAATTCTCATTCTCATTTCATATTTCTCAAACGTATTGGTAGTGACGGGATTTTGTGACGGTGAAATCTTACTTTTTTCGCCTATCCGCCAACTACGAAACCCACACTTCGGGTTGGCTACTCTAAAACTCCTTGGGGCTCGGGCCCATACTTTACAAAGTATTTTAGAATACATAATAATACGTAATGGGCTTTAATTTGATGTACATAATACAAAGTTTGGATACAATTTGCTGTGTTCGAAATGAAAGGGAAATCATTTTGATGACGTCATTACTCGAAAGATTGTCTCGTTCAAGTCTATTTACAGGCAGTTTCGGGGACCCAATACTATGTCTAGCAATATAGGTACTATAAAAGACAGTGTTGGTGACTGGATCGAAACTTATTTTATTTTATTTCATATACAAATCATCCAAACCAGATTCTATATTTTTATTTTATTTAATATTAATACACGTGCAAATTTGAATAGTTGTATCTCGAGAACCATGCAGTCTATGAAAACCTTATAAGAATTTTTACAATTCAAATAATAGTCTACTTCAAAGTGTATTTAGGGACTTCTGCCGTAACTTACACCCTTTGTGGGAAAAAATACTAGAAAATTAAAACGAACCGGATAGACTTCGCAGTCGCAAACGCACTAACACTATTAACGTATAACCAGATTCATTGAAATGGTACTTGTTGCCTTAGATACAATAGGTACGGTCGCCATCAGATATATCGGAGCGGCCAAGGTGGTCACAAATATCTGAACAACGCCTCTATTGTCAAGGCGATAAAGTGCATGTTCCGATATTTTTGAGTACCTTGGCCGCACCGATATAATTGATGGCGACCGTACCTATTGTACCTAAGGCAACAAGTACCATTTCAATGAATCTGTAATGTTTATTGTTTACTGATTTTATTTTTTTGGTGTTTTCAGTGGCCTCACCGCTATTGTACTTCATGTTATGGAGTAAGCCAGAACCGGGAGGGTTCTTCGCGAACGACTTAACCCTGCAACTGCCGTACAGACAACAGACTGTACCTGAAGCTGTGCTGGCGCCGGCTGGCTTCGGTTTAGTCATTGTCACGGTATAGTACGGTATACTAGTCACCTTCGTCGCTGTCAGAAACTTCTTTTTCAACCGACTTCAAGATTTCGAAGGATCTTTGTTTTTTTTTAATGTATGTTTACCGATTATTTGAAGACGGCTAACCGATTTGGAAAATTCTTTTTGGTTTGAAAGAGTATACTTCACAGTTGGTCCCATTGTCATCAGGTCAGGATCTGATGATGGGATCCTGGACAAGGGAACTCTTCAAATATTATAGGCATGCACACCTATAGTAATTTGAATATTTTTTATATTAGCTCGGGCATTCTCAGATTGTAGATTAGGTATCCAGGAGCGAAAAATAACGCCGGATTATTACAAGTGATTGTTAACAACGTGCTGTATTGGTAGCAAAGTATGGTTGACAAAAAAACAAATACGCAAGTATTTTAAACATTATACATTTCACAAATTATGAGATTTCTATACATAATTATAATTTAATCACTTATCCAAATTATACTGAATAAACGACTAAAATTTGTTCAACATATTTGGCTGTCAGTCGTTCACGTCGATTGGAAAAAATCTAAATGACCTTTCTACGTTAACAGAAGTCACAGGAAGGTATTTTTATTAGGACTCCATTTGAAATACTTGAATTTCCACTTTAGATACGATGTGCATTAGATTAACTAGATTAAAATAAACACTTCGCATTTTCAACTATAGTTGTATTTTTAAGACATTTAATGTCATTTGACGTACATTGTTTTAAAAATATATGAGGGCGGAAAAGGTTTTGTACCGTAAAGAGTTATATCTAGAGGTGTAATCCTAAGAAGATAAGTATTTATTTTATAGTTAAGAACAAAAGTGAATATTCAAATGTATTTGTTTTTTCTGCCAACCATACCCTTTGCTGCGAAAAGTGCACGTTGATAACGATCATTAAGGCTCCTTATTCCCTAAAAGGTCGAAAAACTCTATTAATGAAAAAAGCCGCATAAAATGCTATTTATAAGATAGTTTGAAGTATTAGTAATACAAAAAAAATATTTTGAACCATGTTTATTATTATTAAGTACCCAAAAATACGATTCTTACAAAAAGTGTCATGTGAAGTGTGATTTAAGTGTCATTTTTAAAAATTCATAGTAATTTGAAATTTACTGCTATAGTAATGTTTTTTTTTATCGTGATAGAAACATAGTTTAACTTTGCAATGGTAATATTTTTAGGGCAAAATATTCATAGGGTTTTCGTGGAAAAAATGAAATGTGACCGTGTTTTCATCAAAAAACTGGCATATAATCAGAAGGTATTTTGTCGATTATCCAAGATGAATCTTCGATTTTTATTTCCATGGCCGTCTCATACATGATATACTCAATTGAATTTAATTCAAATTGAATAAGATTTTTTACCCTTTTTTGCGTAATCTGAAAATGAACGGTACACCTAACTGGAAAATCTGGAAAGGCCTTCCAAGACAACCAATTTTTTTCATATTTCACTCGTTAAAATGTAATATTTGCTCCGATGGTCGTCTAGATAAAGAAATGAACTATTATGTGCATCAATAGTTGATTTAAAAAAACTTAGTATTTTCGCCATAGCCTTCGACGAAAATGAAGCATTTCGTGAAATTCGCGCGTTTTGGGAATAAGGCCTCTTAATTATTACGCATTTATCTTATCAACGAATTGCGGTTGTAGAATAGGTCCATGTGTTTTTATATACTACAAAACACATAATAATAATAATAATAATAATATTATTATTATTATTATTATTATTTGTATGTCTTTCCCCACCACGGAACAATGGTGTTCCGGACCTTTGGGAGGCGTATGCGGAGCCGAAGCCAACGCGCAGAGGCCCTTTCGACAATTTAATGAAAAGTGAGGGGTACACTATGCGGATGCTGCCCCTGCCCGTGTCATGGGACGCATGCAGAGGCAGCACCCGCCATGGTGTAAGGACTATTGAGAGTTAATGGAGTCTAAAATGTACTAGGCTATTGGGTGAAGAGTATGGACTAGCTACTGGTCTATTGGATGAAAAACCGGACGCCTGCCTAACAAAACGGTATCCAATTTTATTTCCGGCAGACGGTGACTCGCCCTCCGCAAGATGGGCCCCCATAAAAAGCGACATCAAGGATGGCTCAAGGGCAACACCGGTGCGGGGGCTGGGGGTAGAGAGGTGTCACTGGACTTTAAACATACATACATTATTATTATTATTATTATGTGTTTTGTAGTATGTACTTATATACAAATACAAATTGCAGTCATTAGACTTCTGCACGACGACATGCAATGCTGTGTTAGCGTAAATGGCGAAGAATCTGAATACTTTCGGGTCAGTTGTGGCGTCAAACAAGGGTGCATTTTGGCACCAATTCTTTTGGCTCTTTACTCTTCAGAGATGCCTTACTAACATTAGCGGACGGCATCCGTCTTCGTTTTCGCGCCGATGTCAGTATTTTTAATCTAGCGAGGCTGAAGGCACGCACGAAAATTTCTGAGGCCACTATCACGGAGATCATCTATGCAGACGACCTGTGCTTTGTGGCGGATTCCCCGGATAGTCTGCAAATGCTTATGACGAGCCTCAATGAGTCCTGTCAGCGCTTTTTCCTTAAAATTAGTGTCAAGAAAACAGAAATCATGGGGTTGGAGACACTAGCGCCCTTTGACATCTGGGCCGCCGACGACTCTCTTAAACAATTGGGTACTTTCCTGGGTAAAAAATATATAATTCTATTTAGTCCGTCAGTTAGATTATCAAAAAATATTGGACACGTATTTTTTATTTTGTCAATCAAAAGTTCCGCGTGACGTCACATTATACAAAAAATTGTACTGAAATGTGACGTCACGCGGAACTTTAACGGGCTATATCTTCACCAATTTTTGTTTGATTGATAAAATAAAAAATACGTGTCCAATATTTTTTGATAATCTAACTGACGGACTAAATATTTTATTTTAGGAAAGTAGCCAATTAGACAGGTTCAGAAATCGGGGGAGTGCGATAACGTCCAATAAGTGCCACCTTGACGACAAAATTAATAGCAGAGTTGGAGCGGCTGCCGCTACTTTCGGCAAACTTCGCGTCAAAGTGTTCCGTTCACATGACATTAAGTTCCAGACCAAGGTCTCTGTGTATATGGCAATAGTCCTGCCCAATCTCCTGTTTGCTTCTGAAACGTGGTGCCTCTACCGAAAGCACTTTCGCATATTGTATAGGCTTCACCTAAGATGCCTGCGTGACATTATGAACACATCTTGGTCAGATCGTGTAAGAAACACAGAAGTTCTACGCCGTGCTAAAGTCAGCGGCATTGAAGCCTATCTAATTCGGCGGCAGCTGCGATGGTGTGGTCATGTCTCCCGTATTATATCCAATGGCAGAGTGGCTAAACGCATCTTTTACTCTGAGCTGCAAAGTGGTAAGCGGAAACAGGGCGGCAAACTTTTGCGCTACAAAGATGTGTTGAAGCGCCACATGCGGAGATGTGACATTGAGCCATCGCACTCGGAGACTTTGGCGCAAGACCGGCCAAAGTGGAGGCATACAGTGAGGACAAAACTGCAAGCCTTCTAAGAGCAGAGACGGTAGAACCTGACTATAATTTATTGCAGAGGTGCTGACCTGCAGTGAATGTGGCCGCACATTTACTGCTAAAATAGGTTACGTCAGTCACCTGAGAGCCCACGAACGACGCTCTTACTAGCCAGCGCAAACCAGTCGCCATGGTCGGAATCGGCCTGGACAGGATGATGACACAGACACAACATAAAATTACTAGTTATTGTACGATAATCATAAACTAGGAAAAACGAAATAGAAATTCGTTACAGATTTTTTTTTGTCAAATATTAGGCTAATTTTGCTGAGCTGTCTGAGGCCAAAACTACGTAAAAGTAGGTAGGTAGTTTTGGTCCATAATTTGTTTACCTAACCTTAATTAGTATTTACGAGAAAATCTTTTACACCTGTAAAGGCTCAGATAGTTGTTGCGGAAATGCGCTTACGAGTACAAAATTTAAATGGATCGATGATAATATTGATAACTCAATATAACGAAATAGCAAAGGATGATTAGAAGCCATCTAATATTGATGCAACACCTTTTCCTGTTAATTAGAGACGCCAGCCCGCAGCCTGTTTTGCATGTGTTTTAATTTCCGTCCTTTGTTTATTTTGATTCTTTTGTTCTTGATTTAGTTTATAATTCATATCAAGTAGAATCGGGACGATAATTATCATGTTCGTAAATGAGATTAAAAAAAAAAAATCATGTTCGTACCTTAAAACCAACTTTAACCTAGAGGGTAAATGTCTCCTACGTATCAAAAACTAGATAATTATCTCGTTTAATAATTTGGAAATTTATGTAGAGGACACAGTTCAAGTAAGAAATTATATCAAACTTGTGTGTGATTCATTTTCAAATAGTCAGATTTGGACTCATCTTTTTACTTTGGTATTTTTCTTAAACTATAACCTATTGTTGGTTAATCAAACCTTGGTTTGATATGTTTTCTTATAGAACAACGTATTTATATGTATTTTTAAGTTTTGACGTACTGTTGTTTCGAAAAAATAAGTCCCGCCGAGTTTCTTGCCGGTCATAATTCTTCTCGGGTCAGAGGTATAGGGTTAGAACTGATGTAGTTTTATTTTTTTCCTATTTTACTTTGATAAATTATCTGACGTGTAAAAGTGCCCTTGTGGCCTACTTACTGAATAAATGTTTGAGTTTGAGTTTGACACCTTTTATTTATCGTAGGTATCTTGGTATCACATAATAAATGTAACGACTGATACAATTGAATGCATCGATTGTACATTATTTTAAATATTTATAACGGGTTACTCACGTCATTTAAGTCGATTTTGCTCGACATGTTTCAATCAATTTACGATGATCATTTTCATGAGCGGCCTTCCGCGACGGCAGCGCGCCGGCTACTACGCGCCGCGCCTGCCCTTCGTAAGTAACCCGTTATAAATATTTTTAATATGCTAGAGTCTCACGAAAGTTGTATTTCAGATACTAATCGTGGAGTACGTCCGAGAAAAGAAAGGGAGGAGTGTAGGCGAAAGGTTTCTTTGTGACCACCTGATTCCCGGCTGGGTGTGGATGAGCTACGTCACCGTTGGGATCTTCACGTATGGGGCCGTGGTGCAGCAGGTCACGTCGGAGTGTTTGAAGCATATCGTTGGGAGGCTGAGGCCGCACTTCTTTGATGTAAGCAAATATACAAATATACATGCTGTCTTTATCCATTGGACAAAGCCGGAACGTATTTATACAGTACGGTATTTAGAACCAGTATATCAAGTATCTTAACAAGCGGTGCACTGGTTACGAAGAAATTGCCAAATTATGATTTCTTAGTTTGGAGCAGCCTGTATATAATTAAAAGGAAATGAGAAAATACATCCTCATCAAACAGTATGAAACCTCTTTCATACGATTTGATTATCTTTTTTATCCATGACACTAATTACATTTTTTTTTTTATTTATTTAGAACACAAACAGTCACATACACAAATAGATTAAAAGTACAATGTTGTACTTAACATAATAAAATAATTATAACAGACCTGGAGGTTCATAAATATACGTACAAGTTAACATACTATGCTTACGTAGATATTTGTTTTTACAATATATATTTTATGTTTATACATATAACAAGAAACAAAAAGAAATGAAATCATGAGCCATACCTACCTTAATTCTATGTACCCACCAGTATGCAGAGCAAAATTAGTATTCTTAAATTATATTGTGGGTAAGTAGAATATTGGTAAATAGGTTTAACATTCTAGTTATAATCAATTTATTTTCCTATTAGGTAGGTAGGTACACCGGAAAGATACATTTACACAATTAGTTCCTTAAGATTATTTTCAATACTTGAACTACTTAAAACAATTTACGTTTAAGTCTAATTTTGAGACTAGACAAGGAAGTGTGAAAAGGATCAAAGGATTTTGACTTGAAAAATGTCTTATGTGACACATACAATTATATTGCGTTTCTCTGACGGACCAGTAGAGAACTGGACATTACTTTTACTATATTTTCCTAACCACAGTTGAACCTTATTTTATTACAGAGCAAAATAGTCGTTCATAGCTAACTAGAAAAGACTGTTAAACACATTACCCTCCTTTGCGTCGCGCAGTCGGGTAAAAACGGTCCGATGAGAGCATAATATGGTGTCTCACTCGCACTCGTTACAAAATTGTCATTTTGACCTTTTTGGTCATATTGGCATTATTGACTGAGGACGTCATTACCTCGTTAGTCAAACCTCTCTTTCGGCCTCACTTTGTGACCGAAAAGTATACTCAATATTGTCAAAAATACAGTATGTTTCTTTTTGTTGTCGGATATTGAAAATAATTTTTGTTAGAAAATTATTTTTTGTATCTTTT
Source organism: Pammene aurita (assembly GCA_947086415.1). NCBI lineage: Eukaryota > Metazoa > Arthropoda > Insecta > Lepidoptera > Tortricidae > Pammene > Pammene aurita. The sequence goes on along the minus strand of OX352302.1, from coordinate 7,553,974 downwards.
GTTGTAATTTAAAAAACATATTTTGTTAGAGCATTCCTGAGAAGTAACCCTATGAGGGATTTAAGGATTTGTCCAATGGCTAAAAGACACACTGTATGCTGATAGCAAAAACGGAAAGAGTGTGAGCGATAAGTCCTCTGCGGCCTGCCCGTTGTTGGTAACATGGTGTCAAAGAACACGCAAAAAATAAATTTTTACCACTGGTAAACTGGTTCAAAAAGCGCTTTTAAGTACCGAAGATACTTATAAGTACCAGAGTTGATGTGCATACGAGATGCTGGCAATGTATCTGACACAAAGAAGACCTCGCGTGTATTTTAATGAAAAGCTAATACATAGCCCGTAAACATTTTGTAGGTTACCAAATATTTTCTTGCACGTTAACATTCCAAAGAATGCAATGGGACTGCGATTATATGTAAATAAATATCGTTACTCATAACGGTAAACGCGGCATACATATTACAGGTTTTTAACCCAAATTAGAGGTACAATGGCTACGCGTCATTCGCACCTTTGTGTCGTTTACTGTTGCGGTTGTTAACATTAAGGTGGCTGCGACAAATAACTCTTTGTTGTATAACCTACTTATAATTATTTTTTTATATTTTGGAAAGACAGTGTCTAGGTAACTTTAGAAAGAATGTAAAGACAATCGTATTATTGTCGCACGTCATAGTATTTGTTAGCAGTGGATTTTTTTATATATCACCATGATTTTATGCAACTGATCCAAGCATCTAAAACGGACGTTTTTGTAATTAGGGGCCCATTTTACGTACAGTACTTAGGAACTCAGGAAGTGTAAACTTGATTACCATGTATTTTCTGCGTACTAAATAATAGTACATTACTGCAGAGGCCGCCGTGAAGTAAGGGATTTAAGGACGAGATTGCGGTAGACGGCCGAGTCGTAGACGAGGCCGGATAAAGCGAGTCCTGCAATCCCTGTTCCGGCCAAGGATTGTATAGTGCTTTTCTCAAACAATGTAAGAAAATATTATAATTAAAATAACTACTAAGTAATCAAGTAAATAAGTTTAAATTGCCGCCTTTTTTATTTTTTAAACTTGACATTTCAAAAAGCTATTCGAGCACCATGTTTAACCGCTTATAAATTGAGTACCATAGATTTTGTTTTTTCTTTTTTAATTTTAATGTCGCAAGTATACTTACAGAGAGAGTGGTCGTTGGCTGTATGGAATATTTCCTTTGTCAGTCTAACGTTAGTGAGCAAATTTAAAAAGTTAGAGCAGCGGACAATAATGTACGTTTCATACTAACTCAAGGAGGGAGCCATAAATTAGCAACTTCATGTCTTCATTTCGTGACATTAACGCCTACATTTCGGAGTATGTTTGAGAAAATACATTTTAGTCCTAAAAACATTTTTATTGTAATTTTCATTTTCAGGTCTGTCGTCCGGTCTACAACAGCACAGACCCGGCCAATGCTAACGGCTTTATCCAGGTCTACTCTTGCGCAGATCCCGACGACTCGCGCGTTCGAGAGCTGAACCAGTCATTCCCTAGCGCGCACGCCAGCTTCGCTATGTACATCGCTGTGTTCTACATTGTGAGTGATTATACCTACGATAGAGTACAGTCGCCATCAGATATATCGGAGCGGCCAAGGTGGTCACAAATATCGGAACAACGCCTGTATTGTCAAGGTGATAAAGTGCATGTTCCGATATTTTTAGTACCTTGGCCGCTCCGATATATTTGATGGCGAGTTTACATTTACATGCAGATCCGACACAAATGATTTCATTCAGATCTCAGTGTGTTGCCTGCACTGACTCGACCCTGACAATTAGCGCTTCAGACCGCTGTCTATTTCTATCCAACGTGCAGTCTAGATCAAGCTTTTAAAACTATTTAGGTGCTGACAATTTTACTAAGTTCTCAGACTGCCGCAATGTTTGAAAGTATTCGTAGGCCACAGCAATGGCCTTATTCCACGTTATGATAACCTACCAGCAGTTTGGAACAGGGATCACAAAAAAACCCTAACCCTAACAGTCCAATATTTTGAATTAGATAACGCTCTTTAAGCAGGCCTCCTCAATGCATTTAAATAGTAACGACTCCATATTATTCAGATCTCAGTGTGCTACAAAAACTGTCTATAGAAAAAAGGGTTACATAACGGGGTGGAACAAACACGTTAGCGAAGCTCACAGGAGGGCAAGGTTAAAGTTCCAGCAGTGGGTACTTTATGGTAGACCTAGGGCAGGCAATGTGTATAAAGAAATGTGTGAAAGTCGGAAGCAGTTCAAATCGAGATTGAAATGGTGTCAAGATCATCAAGATCAAATTAAAATGGACACGATAGCCTTACATCGTTCTAAAGATTTCAAAACATTTTGGAAATATACCAACGATTTGAACGGTCGACCTGGCTTACCTGTGACCATTAATGGAAATAGCGATACAAAATCGATAGCAAATATATTTAGGGACCATTTCAAGATGCAATCAGCGATGGGTGAGGTAAGGCCGGCGCTCGATGATTCCCGATCCAGATTCCAAGATCATACGATTTACAGCCAAAGAAGTGTCCAATGTTATTCGTTGTATGACTAGGGGTAAGTCGCCTGGGCATGACGGCCTCAGCATCGAGCACCTGCAAATGGCCGGTGTTCACATTTCAAGGGTTTTGGCTATGTTTTACTCGCTTTGTATCAGTCACTCCTATTTACCGCACGAAATGTTGAAAACAATTGTAGTACCAATAGTTAAAAACAAAACAGGTGATCTGTCGGACAAGGGAAACTATAGACCTATATCACTGGCCACTATTATAGCAAAAGTGCTTGACGGTCTGCTTGACTCTCGTCTCGGTGAATACCTAAACTTGCACGATGCTCAATTTGGGTTTAGGCAGGGGGTGTCAACCGAGACGGCCATCCTGAGTGTTAAGCATACCGTCAAGTACTATACTGACCGGAGTACGCCAGTGTACGCGTGCTTCCTGGATCTCTCCAAGGCCTTTGATCTGGTGTCATATGGGATCCTGTGGGACAAGCTAGCCAGCACGAATATACCACGTGAGATCATTAATGTTTTTAAGTATTGGTACAGCAATCAGTCTAACTACGTGAAATGGAATGACTCACTATCGGAGGCATATAGGTTGGATTGTGGGGTTAGGCAGGGGGGGTTGACCTCGCCCAAGCTGTTCAACTTGTATGTTAACGGTTTGATCGAGGAGCTCAGCAGCATGCATGTGGGTTGCCATATAGATGGAGTAAGCGTCAATAACATTAGCTACGCGGATGACATGGTGCTGCTGAGTCCTTCGGTCTGCGCTCTTAGGCAAATGTTAAGAGTGTGTGAGTCATACGCAGAAAGGCACGGACTTGTGTATAACGCCGTTAAAAGTGAGTACATGATTTTTAAATCACACAGGATGAATCCCAGTGTATACCACAAAATACAGCTGAATGGTAACTCACTTAAAAGAGTTACTCAATTTAAGTATCTGGGACACATCTTGTGTGATGACCTAAAGGATGATCTTGATATTGAACGGGAGCGGAGGGCATTGGCGGTGCGGAGTAATATGTTGGCCCGTAGGTTTGCTCGTTGCTCTAAACAGGTTAAAATTACCCTTTTCAAGGCGTACTGTCAAGTATTCTACACGAGCAGTCTATGGGTCAACTACACCCAAAAAGCATACAATGCTCTCCGGGTCCAATATAATGATGCCTTCAGGGTGCTGTTGGGACTGCCTCGTTACTGCAGCGCTTCAGGGATGTTTGCCGAGGAACGTACTGATGATTTCTACGCCATCAGACGGAAGCGGATTGCGTCACTGCTGCGTCGCGTGCGGGGCAGTCACAACAGTATCTTGAGGGCCATAGCCGAGCGAGTAGATTGTTCCATCCTTCGGTGTTGGGTAGCTTTAATAATTAATTAATTTAATGTAATTAATTTTATTTTATTTTATTTAGGTCTTAATTTAATTGTAAGTAGGTAATTTAGCTTCAATTTTAATTCTGTAATTTTAATTTTATGTATTATAACTATGGATGTAATTATCTGAAATAAATGATTAATAATAATAATTATTATTATTAGATTATCCGATTAAACATGAAATAGAAATCAAAAGAAAAAAATACCGATATGTTAGTACACACTCCGGCACTCTTCAACATATACGGAGAGTACATTGTCCGTAGGACGATTGAAGACTGGGATAATGGGTTCCCTATAGGCGGGAAGAGACTATCAAATCTCAGATACGCGGACGACACAGTACTTCTGGCCACCACCAGCGATGAGATGCAGGAGCTGTTTCAGAGACTCGAGACCGAAAGCAATCGAATGGGTCTCGCAGTAAACAGGAGTAAGACTAAAGTCATGGTGGTGGATCGTGCTAATAAGCTGACAAACTCGGATAGCATTATTCCTGGCGTAGATACGGTGGATCACTACATTTATCTAGGCGCACAAGTGAACAAAGACGGTAGCTGCGCACCAGAGATAAAGAGACGCATTGGAATGACCAGGGACGCTATGACTCGCCTTAACAATGTTTGGAAGAAGAGGGGGTTGTCAATCAACACCAAGATCCGTTTGGTCCGGGCCTTGATATTTCCCATCTTCCTGTATGGTGCTGAGACGTGGACTATCTTGACTCGTGAAAGGCAAAGGATTGACGCTTTGGAGATGTGGTGCTGGAGGCGCATGTTGAGGATACCCTGGACCGCCCGTCGCACCAACAAGTCAATCCTTTCGCAGCTGAAAATCAAAACCCGGCTATCCACGATATGCCAGCAGCGAATTCTGGCCTATTTCGGCCATATAGTGAGAAAGGGAGATGAGAGCCTGGAAAAACTAATAGTAGTTGGAAACACTGAGGGCAGCCGAAGAGGCAGATCTCCTACTGGATGGACAGACCAAGTCAAGGACTCATCTTCCTCAAAACTTTGCGCAGGTGTACAGAACGCCATGGACAGAAGCCGATGGAGACGGTTCATACACACAAAGTGCAAATCATCCGGTGATGACCACGATCCTCAGTCATGAGGGAACGACCGGAGAGAGAGAGAGATGTTAGTACGGAAAAAATCGGTTTCCAATCCCTACTTCGGAAAATAGACCACTGATCGCCAGTCGTGGAAGAGCAGAGGCTTATATACGAAGAAGAGCGCTTTAACCCTTTGAACGCCAAGAACCCCTAAGGCCTCTTGTCCACGTCACGGTTGTTCAAACGTACGGCGTGTTAGCCGTACGGTTGAACAACCGTGAGAGCTTGTACATGACACGGCAATGTACGGTTAATTCGCCGTGTGTAGGCACGGTCGTCAGGGTTGTATGGATCACTATGGAAGCTTGTAGACGTGCATGGCGGCGCCACGGTTTTGCCGTGTCATGTACAAGCTCTCACGGTTGTTCAACCGTACGGCTAACACGCCGTACGTTTGAACAACCGTGACGTGGACAAGAGGCCTTAAGAGGTCTTGTGTCGTCGTGCCCACCACGCCAACAACCCATAAAGGGGTCGGAGTGAAGGTGTACTTTGATCATGAATAAAATCTATTATGAATTGTTTTGCTCAGCACTAAGAGATTTCTCTTTTTTGATAACGCGACAGTGCTTGGCGTGTGAGTGATCACTTCATTTAAATATGAATGCGTTCAAAAGGTTAAAGGCATTCATCATCATCATCATCATTTCAGCCGAAAGACGTCCACGGCTGGACAAAAGCCTCCCCCAAGGATCTCCACAACGAACGGTCATTCGCCGCCCTTAACCAGCTTTTTCCCGCGACTCTAACCAGATCGTCGGTCCACCTAGTCTGGGGCCTTCCCACACTGCGTCTTCCGGTACGCGGTCGCCACTCAAGAACCTTTCTGCCCCATCGGCCATCGGTTCTGCGAGCAATGTGGCCCGCCCACTGCCACTTAAGCCTGGAAACTCTCTGAGCTATGTCGACAACCGTGGTTCTCCTGCGGATCTCTTTGAAACACCGAGCATAGCTCGCTCCATTGCTCTTTAAAGGCATTGATAGGGGTATTTTTTTGCGCTGGAGCGACACCAAAATTATTTAACTTAAATAATTGGTTTCCATTTCGTTTACAGATATACCTTCAACTAAAATGTAAATGGCAAGGTTCGAAGCTACTTCGACACGCCGTTCAATTCTTCGCTCTCCTTGGCGCCCTATACGTTGGCCTGTCCAGGGTGGTGGAACACTTCCATCACAGAGATGACGTTGCTGTGGGCTTCGTCATCGGGGCGGTCGCCGCTGTTCTTGTGGTAAGTGAAACGACTCCGTTAAAACATAATTAGCTGATTTTTATTCTTCAAGCTTATCCAGACGTCTGTCCAGGGTGGTGGAACACTTCCATCACGTTGCTGTGGGCTTCGTTATTGGCGCCATAACCGCTGTTCTAGTGGTGAGATATATTATCTAAATTTCTTAGATGTAAACATGTATCATAAAACGATTTCTAAAGGTCTTGAAAACACCCAAAAAATCATTTAAGATGCACATCGACGAACTTTAAGGGCACCAAGGACGTGGAGAAACTCTTTCTCCTGTTGACTACGAAACTCTTAAAAGGACCAAAAATATGATTAATTTAATCTACTCAATTAAGTTGTGAGAAAACGTCTCGTACTTGTGGCCGTAGATAGATTTTTAAGGAAATATGTGCCAGTCTACATAAAAAGGTACCATATGGTGGAAGGCCCTTACGTCGTACGTTGTACATATTCAAAATTTCACATATATAGATTCAAATAATTACACCAACAACAATGTATGTTCCACAGTGTTTAGAAATAAAGAAAAAGTAGAAAAATCCAGTGCCTCCGGCGAGACTCGAACTCGCGACTGTGCAATACATGCCCATCGCTCAGACCAACTGAGCTACTGAGACTTTCCTGATGCCTGTGTGATTTCTCCACCATATCCTTTATATACGTCTTAGGGGGACACCTAGCGACATCTGCCGTAGAAGTCAGTCAGTTCTGAGGCAGTGGATTTTTCTACTTTTCCTTTATTTCCACTGTGGTATCGTTAGCGAACGTTCTGCATAATACAAAAATAATTGGAAGTATGTATGTTGTTTTTCAGGTGAAATACGTGCTGAAACCCAACAAACACATGTCCAGCAGCTGGCAGGAGACGGCCCAGCAGAACATTCTCCCGCGACCGGTGCTGGCTCGGTGACTGAGCAGATCTACGGAGTAAATACAGTGTAATCAAAAATAGTGGTGATCTGTTTAAGTTAAGGGCATAATAGGGATGATGACACATGTTGAATTATGCAATAAAATATAGTTTTTAGGATGCAAAATTACCAATAATTCCAAATAAAGTGAAAATTTAAAAAATCTATTGAAATGGTTCAAAGATATGCTTCAGAATTTCAAAATTGTAATTTTTTTTAAAGTACGTAATTAAAAAAAAACAATGATACCATTCGATTTTTAACATTTTACTGTTAAATAAATTGTATAGTAACCATATACATAAACGTAACATTTCACTGTAAAAATAGCAATTTCATAATTTTTCTATACCTTAAACAGGGCGACTATATGATCGTGACGTCACTTTTGCACGTCATTTTGTTAGGAGCGTTTCGAGAAACAAATGCAAATCTCAGACTTTAAGACTAATTTCTGATGTTGCTTTAACGCAATTGGCCGCAAATACACATTTGATCCTCACAACAAAACGAATCGATTGATACCATACATGAAAAAAATTCACCATGCCTATTGATATCGTATTGCGACTGAGAAAAAGTAGGAGAAAGATTTTTTTGGACGCGACAACTTTTTTTTTGTATGGGACACGTCATCCCATCCGGCTGACCATACAAACCAATTTTATTTCGCGTCATTAGTTTGTTTCTTAGTTTTTCATAGTTAGAATAGGATTACCAATGATGCCCTTAGACAGATCACTAGTATTCTTGTTACATCTTGTATGTATTAAGTTAAAAAAGGAATCATTCTCAATAGTATGAAACCGGGTGCTGATGATTTCTTCATACTAGACTAAGAGCTGGCCACGTCAGATATGACACAATAATGAGAGCAACAAAACCCGTCTGGTTAGATTGCTATTCTATCCTTATTGCTAGATCCGGGCATCTAGCAGCTTTTAATGGATGAGGTCATTTTGTTGCGCTGATCGGAATCATCAAGTCAGTTAGTGAACAAAACTCCACGAATATCGAAAATTAGGGTGCGTTCATTATTTACGTGAGGTGTTTCGGGGAGGGAGGAGGTCGAGCAAGATCTCATCAGTTCTCACGTGGGGGAGCCGGTGTCAGCGAACACGGCGTAATTATATTTTCCACGCAAATAAATTAACTTGAAACACCCTGGAGTCTCACAAAATCTCACCAGAGGGGTTGAGGGCATCCAAAAAACTGCCAAAACTAAGACGTAACTATGAACGCCTCCTTATCAACATATTTTTCGCATGAATTAAATTAAGTAAGTGCGAGTGAAAGAGAGAGGGAAGAGAGAGAGAGAGAGAGGTACACTCACACTTCAATTTTCGATAATCGCGTTACTATCTCTTATTCTGCTTTCGCCTTTGTAGGCATTGATGCTACAACTATAGTATTAAATTTGTAGTAGTTGCTACTAGTATTACTATAGTAGTTTATGTAACTGTTACGTAATAAGGGTCCTTAAAACATGCGTGTGGTTTTATGAAACGAGCCGCAGGTGAGTTTCATAATAAGATCACATGAGTGTTTTAAGGCCTAATTACGTACAGTTGCATACACTGCTTTATCTACACTCATATTATTTATCCAAAATGCCGTATTCGGAAACCATAGAATGGCCGCCATTGCACCGCCATGGCCAACTCTCGTGTGCCGGCGGTCGGGGAGGCGCGTGTCGGGCTGTCGGCGGATGCGCGGGAGGGTGCAGGTGTACATTATGTTAACAAAACTCATAGCACATCATTAATTGAGCATGAAAAGTTAAAATTACGTTACTGCCACGGATAAAAAGCTTATCATAGTAAAATCGGTCGTGGTAATGCTAGCCATTGCCTACCGTTTTCGAACACGTTTTAGAGAACTTACAATATGAGTGTAGATAAAATAAATAATGTACCATGATGCTGTTGTAAAAGTAAGAAAGTATTCTAAAAATATTACGAAAGGAGTAGCTGAGACCCGTATGAATCGACTGGTAGCTTTTCTTAAGTATTGAGCATTTTTACGCTTTTAAATAAGGTACCTCACATAATCTAACTTACTTTAGTTAGATTATGTGAATCTGATGATCATATTTAACTTGAATATGAGTTTTTTCATGTTATTAAATTTTAATGTGACTAAAACAGCATTCCAATTTTATGTTAGTACTAAATGTGAGTTGTGTAAGTACCTAATAAATCTTTAATAAATATTAAACTTCGCTGCGATATTAGTCAAAAATAGGTAAATAGAGCACCACGCGGACACCTTTATTGCAAATTAAATAAGTTTAAAGATGACGCGTGAGACTGGAGGCGTTAGCAACCACTCGGACGCTTACCTACTTTACTTAGGGCGTTAGTACATCTCCGCGGCCGAATCGAAAGTATTGAAACCGCGGTACTACGACACAGGTCGACGAAACCTGAAGGTATAATAACAACGGAAAATTCGCCCCGGAGAGGTACTAAAGCTCTTAATGAGAGGGTTTTCGCGATCGAGTTTTTCACTACAGTTCTAACTATCATAACATAATCTACCAATCATGTTTAATAATTTTTTTGAAGTGAAAACTTCTTTAGCGGCGCTGTGCACTTTTTGTGATGGGGAAAAAATGTTAAACTCCCGTCAGGTCACGTGACCGTCAGATTCGTCAGATTGAAAATTCGTAAGACCGACACGTGACCTGAAACGGTAGACCCGAATGAAATTATGCTCAAATGAAAAAGCGTAATAAAACAAAAGTTTTGAATCGAAGACATATATGTGCAAAATTCGGATTGTCGCGTTTTTTCATTTAAAAGTGTTAATTTAATGACAAATGGTCGGCCATATTACATATTTTAGTGGTTGACAACTTGACATTGAGGGGTGCGTTCGGAAATTGTGAACTATGTTTACGCCCGGCATATTTGACAGGTTAGTTGGTCAAAAGGAGGAAGAAAGTAAATAAAGTAGGGTCAGGGAGGGTACAGTCGCTCTGTGGGAACAGTGACTCGAATGTGCTGTGCGAGAAACGGAAAGAGCTTTATGTCTGTCCTCTACATCAATCGGAACCGTTCCGTACCCGACCATGTACGAACTAGTTAGTGAGGCGCTCCGGCGCCATGCGAATGTGTTGTGGTGCGTTTTTGTGTTTAATGCTATCAAAATTACATTTACAGATAAGTTTAACTCCTCTTTTTTCTTAACTCGTACGAGATTTTCAATTACTTATGTTATTATCGAAGAGTGTGTCTAATCTACTTAGTATTGGCTGATAATTCAAGGCCCTAGGTGTTTGTATGTGTTTTTAATTTGAACTAAAATACAAAATGACGCCAAGGTCCACAGTCGTTCGTTTTGGAAAAGTACACGGTGGCTCGCGAACCACTGTGCACCTTACAGAGTTGGGCTAAAATTTACTTGAATATGAATAAGAATAAAAATTCTGTGATTATTAAAAATAATTCTTGCACTCTTTTTTTTAAATAAAATGAAAGTGAATAAATCATGCGACATTTAGGTAGGTACCTATTTTAAATCAAGAATGAAATCAGGAACGATTATTCCGGGGGTTGTGCTTACCAATTCTAATTACCGTTTTATTCAACAAAAATGTTATTTGTTATATAATTTAGGTTCGATTCCTACGTACCTAGCCATTGTGTACTGTTAGAACCACTGTGTACAGGGCGTAGTACACAGTGACTCGAGCCACTGTGTACTGTTAGAACCACTGTGTACTAGCGGGTCCTAGTCACTGTGTACAGCAACCGGTACACCGTGGCTCGATTCCCAATTTCTAAAAAAGAATGGATATATCTTTTTTGGTGAAAGTAACAGCAAATATATTTGCTACATATGAAAGTTTAATAATGCACGGTGCTCTGTGCTTGCAACAATTAGTTCAGGAATGTATAGTTTTCATGTAACAGCCTGTTGAAAAAATCCTAGCGACTGTTCCCTCCCTGACCCTATTCTTAATTTCAAGTTTTCACTTCTGCCGGCACTGCCGGAGTGCAACCCGTTGTTTTTTTTTTCGTTAGTGGATTTTGAAACCTGCTGTCAAAAAGGCCTCTTCTCGTGGTGCTGCCATCTAGTGGAAATCTCGATCGCGGAAACCCTCATTGGTATAAGAACTATACTCGTTTTTTTTTGAGATTAGAAATTGAGTAAACATAGAAACAGTAGTTGCCAACCTGTTCTAAATGTTCAATTTAAACACACTGCAAGCACACCAACAGAGGATTAGTTAACATGATTAAGAGTTCACATTTTTGAAAAAATTATAACAATTTGCAGATTAAATAATCCAACACAACAATAAATACACAATTTCGTTTTAGATTTTGTATGCCAACCTTAGAGACACGTGAAAAATGAAAAACTGACCTGACAGTGACGCACGTACGTTCTAAAACGAAAACTTAAGATCTAGTTTTTTTTATCAGTATTCACGAAAATTCTTTAATCATAATATGCACTTATTAATCAATTTTCGTAAATAAAAATGCGTCTAAACGTTATATAAAAGTTTTATTATATTATAATAATATTATATAAATAATAATAAATAATCTCTGTCTTAGGTGATGGTAAAAGATTTGGTGGACTACGAGGTGGCTTTTCTTGTTGTATGCCACTCGGGCCTGCCTCTGATTGCTCCATAACCCTCCAACCAAACGCCCAATAATAGAGCAAGCAAATACCTTTACTTAAATAAGAATCACAATAAGCTTTAAACATTAAAAACTATCCAGGTATGGCTGACTAATGACAGATGACGCGAGAAAATATTTAAAAATAGAACCATCCGTTGCGAACCTCTTCATCTCTAGGTATTTTATTGTGCAACATTCACAAGAACATTAACAATGATAAAAAATAAAATATTTAGTGCATATAACAACTACCAAAATATTGTTAAATACTCAATATAACATTTACAAATACGTAGATGGCTTTACTATAAAATACAAATATATTTAAGTATGTTTAATGACGGCGTAGGCACTTTGACAGTTGTGACATTTATCGTGCCTAATAAAGAACCCTGTACATCGTTCTGTGAACGTTTTTCTAATCTCAAAAAAAACGAAGTATAAGATCGTCGTCGTCCTAGAACCGACGCTGACGATCTAGTCGACCGGTTGTTGTGGAGGTCCTCGGGGAGATTTTTATCCAACAATGGACGTTTCAGGCTGTTATGTTGACAGTATTTATTTTTTTGGTAACCTAAGACTTTTTACAATTTTGTATTTAAATATAAAATATGTATTAAGGCATTGAACCTAACTATTATACAAGTACCGCCTTATTCATAAACGTCTCTGATATGTAAATTAACTAATATTCGTTTCTCCTTATCTGTCACTGCGACAGTTGTGTTTGTTAGAAACAGACAAAACATAAATTAACTAATTTAAGCCTTCGAGACGTTTATGAATAAGGGGGGTAGTGTTTATAGTTGTATGTGACTAGAAGTAAGAAAAACAAAAAGTAAAATAATTTTAAACAAAAAAGAACCGACTTTATTTAGCCTCCACCTTTCCAACAGCAAACGCTCGAGCTGTTATAAAAAAATACTCAAATCACTATAGGTGTGCCTATAATAGTTGAAGAGTTCCCTCGATTTCTCCAGGATCCCATCATCAGATCCTTACCTGGTTACAATGGGACCAACTGTGAAGTGTACTCTTTCAAACAGAAAAAGAATTTTCCAAATCGGTCCAGCCGTCTTCAAATAATCTCCATACATAAAAAAAAACAAGTAAAAAAAAATTTGCAAAAAAAAGATCCCGACGAATTGATAGCCTCCTCCTTCGAAATCTTGAAGTCGGTTGATAAATATTATCGATACATTTATATTTATTATACCCCTTAACACTGCTTAAAATAAGGTTAAGGTTCCAGACTAAATATGGAACCATATTACGTATTTACAATTTTTTGGAAAACATACATGCCCAGAAGGTGCTTCATAAATAGTTAAATATGCCATACCTCATAAAAACAACTATTCAATAAACTTTTCCCATACCTACATACAGGGTGTTAACAAAAATACTGGTGATCCGTTATCTTATTGCGACTAATAAAAAGAAGAACAATTTTTTTTGACGCGAAAAAATCTATTTTTTTGTATGGGTCGCGTGATCCCAGCCGGCAATCCATACAAAACTAAATTTTTTTTAGCGAAAAAAATTTTTGACGTGATAACGTCTTTAAAATCGTTTTAGTCGGGTGACATGTTCAGAAACTTGTGTCACACCAAAACCTCACGAGCGCGATCGCAGGTATAACGAGAGAGAGACGGACCGATCTCCCGTCTCATCTCGAGCGCTGCCAGTCATTCCGTGAAACTTGTCACGCGGAATCCTCACGAGCGGTTAGACGTTATCACGTAAACATCTCGATCGTAAACCTACTTTACAAACAACCAATTTTTTTTTCTTCGTTTTTTGTTGAAAATAGATGTCATATACTTCAGAAAAAGTGACCAAACCCTCCGGTGTCCGAGGCCAAATCTGTTTATACATAGTAGTGTAACTACTTAAAAATTGCAAATAAAAAAATATTTAACAAAATAATTTGATTTGCTTCAAGATTAGTTTTTTGTTATTAGAATACGTTACCCTTAAAAGGATCAGCATTTTTGTTACACCTTGTATAGACAGCCACAGTTTAAGAACTTTTTGAGGCTCCAAGTCTGACGCGCCATCTGAACTAGACCAACCAAAGCTCCCGTATAATGTAAGGCAGAGTACTCTCTGCACCTCAGCGCCATCTAGTAATTAATAGCGTTACTATTACGGTATTACTACGGAAACTTTGAGTTGGTCTCGTTCAGATGGCGCTTCAGACTTGAAGTCTCTAAAAGTTCTTAGACTGTAGTTGTCTATATAAGGTGCTAACAAATTAGTCACGTATATTTTTACCGCTGATAGTACTCGGTTCTCGGAGTATATTTAAGTATGAAACATCATAGGTTTTGTTATGTTTTTTTGGAGAAAACGAGGAAACAAATTTTCTACTTTAAAACACCCTGTTAATAAGATAATTAAATGAGACCTCTTTAGACCCGAATCATAATGACATTTAAGAAAAAATACTTATGACATGACATACAGTGTTAAACATCTTGACAGGGGCCGCGATTCGAAAAATAAACACACACACTGGACAGACACAGCTCCAACCCAACTTAACTCAACGCTATAACGACATTGACATTTGTTATTCGAGCAGATTTTCATTCAACATTGGTCTCACATTGGTCTCACATTGGTCACACATTGGTCTCACATTGGTACAACATTGGTACAACATTGGTACAACATTGGTACAATGTGAGACCAATATGTGACCAATGTGAGACCAATGTTTAATGAAAATTTGTTCGAATAGCAAATGTCAATGTCGTTATAGCGTTGAGTTGAGTTGGTTTGGAGCTGTGTCTGTCCAGTGTATGTGTTTATTTTTCGAATCGCGGCCAGGTACATTATAGGGGATGGTTATTTTAAAAATTAATTATAATATTTTTTTTGTTCGGTAAATGAAAACAAAAAGTTGATATACAAAGGTTCCTTAATTACAGTTAAAAATTAATTGTTTTAATGTAATGTATTATCTCTTAAAATATCCGTGACTAATTTGATAGCTCCTTATATGAATGTATAGTCTCTGCCTACTCCCGGAACGTTTAGTCACGAATCCGGATTGGTGAGTCACTTGCCATTGTTCGTAATTTAGTCGTGTAATAAATGACCGATGTAACTGACAGTTGACAGCTAGTCGGTAACATCGGTCATTCATAACACGGCTAAATTACGTACAATGGCAAGTGGCTCCACAATCCAGGTTCGTGACTGTACGTTCCAATATTATGTTCTCATTTTCTTATTAAAGAATTGAATTAATTGATAAGCTGATGCAATTCATTGATTAATTTAATCAGTATACTTGTGACTTATTAATAAACACTTTGCTTTACTTTAAATAGGGTGACCATCTTGCAGATTGTACGTAGGTAATATAAATAAAACTTGCATTTTCTTATTATACCTACTTTCTTTTGATAAACGAAGCATAATCAGCAGCAATTTAGGTGGTTAAAAACTTGTTAAATGATAATAAATTAATAATATTAATCATCAAGACGGTTCGTTATCATCGAACGGGTTACTCACGTAATTTAAGTCGATTTTTGCTGGACATGTTTCGATCAACTTATGATAATTTGATTTTATTTTGTTTCGTAAATTGATCGAAACATGTCGATCAAAAATCGACATAAATTACGTGAGTAACCCTTTATAAATATTTTTAATATGTTAGAGTCTCACGCAAGTTTTACGGTTCTAACAAGTCCAAATGCTATCCTATCTCACCTTCAGTTTCCATCAACAGATAGCGAATTTATAAGTATCACAAAATTGCAATTTATCCAAGTTACTTAGGTCTGCTAAATTTCAGCTCGGAAATGGGGAAATAGGCCAAGCAATGCAGTGGAGAAAATTACAA
Source organism: Pammene aurita (assembly GCA_947086415.1). Classification (NCBI taxonomy): domain Eukaryota; kingdom Metazoa; phylum Arthropoda; class Insecta; order Lepidoptera; family Tortricidae; genus Pammene; species Pammene aurita. Next base: position 7,538,277 of record OX352302.1, on the reverse strand, counting down.
TAGAATCTCCGGAGATGGCTTGTCTGACTTGTTTGCGGTTTGTTTCTCTTCTCACCTCAAATGTATAAACTGTCTCCGTTTTTTGGTTGGCAAGACTTTTTTATACCACGTCGGAGGCAAACAAGCATACGGCCCGCCTAATGTTAAGCAGCTACCGTTAGCCTATGGTAACCTGCAACTCCAGAGGTGTCACATGCGCGTTGACGTTGACGGGTAAAGGGAAAAGAGGGTCCCCTGTCAACATACTGCATCTACTTTGAGCTACTGCACTATCGTATCGTATTCTAATTATTAACAACTAAGAAAATAATTTTAAACAAAAAATAACCGACTTCACTTAGCATCCACCTCTCCAAATGCTCGAGCTGCTGTAAAAAATACTCAAGCACTATAGGTGTGCCTATAATAGTTGAAGAGTTCCCTCGATTTCTCCAGGATGCCATCATCAGATCCTGACCTGGTTACAATGGTACCAACTGTGAAGTATACTCTTTCAAACAAAAATGAATTTGCCAAATCGGTCCAGCCGTCTCCGAATAATCGGTGAACATACATAAAAAATAAAAAAAATAAACAAAAAAAAATAGCAATAATTTTAAACAAAAAAGAACCGACTTCACTTAGCATCCACCTTTCCAAAAGCAAATGCTCGAGATGCTGTAAAAATACTCCAATCACTATAGGTGTGCCTATAATAGTTGAAGAGTTCCCTCGATTTCTCCAGGATCCCATCATCAGATCCTAACCTGGTTACAATAAGACCAACTGTGAAGTATACTCTTTCAAACAAAAAAATAATTTTCCAAATCGGTCCAGCCGTCTTAGAATTATCGGTGAACATACATAAAAAAAAAATAAAAAAAATAGCAAAAACAAAGATCCCGACGAATTGATAACCTCCTCCTTCGAAATCTTGAAGTCGGTTGAAAACTAAGATCCCGACGAATTGATAACCTCCTCCTTCGAAATCTTGAAGTCGGTTTAAAAGAACCGACTTCACTTAGCATCCACCTTTCCAAAAGCAAATGCTCGAGATGCTGTAAAAAGTACTCAAATCACTATAGGTGTGCCTATAATAGTTGAAGAGTTCCCTCGATTTCTCCAGGATGCCATCATCAGATCCTGACCTGGTTACAATGGTACCAACTGTGAAGTATACTCTTTCAAACAAAAATGAATTTGCCAAATCGGTCCAGCCGTCTTCGAATAATCGGTGAACTACATACTCGTAATAATAGCAAAAACAAAGATCCTCCTTCGAAATATTTAAGTCGGTTGAAAACATTTTCACGCGAAAAAAAATTAGGTTTTGTATGGGGGATTGGGCAGCTAGGACGACGAGAGGACGACGGATCCCATAAAAAAAAATCTGCGTCCAAAAAATTTTTCTCCTATTTTTTCTTAGTAGCAAGCAAATAGCAATACTATACCAATTATTCAATAGGAATATTTAGCAATATGGTCACTCTTGACTTCGTACGAGTAGGTGGTAATGATAATAATGATAATACAATACTTAGAACCTTTGACATATTGAACATGTGTTTAGAAATCGAACTTTGGAATGCAACTGTATAAATAAACTTTGTCCGCTGCAATGTAGAGCTTGTTTATTTTGCGTTTGATACTCGTAATTATCAAGAAAGTGGCCTACATTATTAGTACAGGAAAAATAGCATCCCACCAAAATTACATGTACAAATATCGAAACGCAATTCTCCTACTGCAAAAAATAATGATGTGCCGGAGTTTACTAACAACTTTGTCATGTCTATATTTTTTTAATAAATAGAATGACCTGGATGATGTGTCACTAATTTTTGCTAACTAAGGGGTCGTCCAGAAATCATGTGACCGTTTAAGGGGTTGGGGTAAGAAAAATAAAACGAATAATCACGATGGGGTTTGTCAGAGAAGATAATATCACGTGTAATTTTTTTTCAAAGTGGGAAAGGCAAAAACAACAATTTTACTCAAAAATTTAATCAGATCAAATAATTCGCGTCCGGTCCGCTAGTCCGAGTTGACATCTCGTCGGTGTTTTCGCCATTATTTTATCGTGAAGACGGAAAGAGTGCAGATATGTGACCACAGTGACAGACTAGTGGACCGATCGAGAAACCGCGCGTGGCAGAGATAGCGCGGTACATACTCGTATGCGCGTTAGAGCAGTCGGAATTCGGATTCGCTATTGCTTCGCAATCAATCCCAGGCGAATTTCTGTAGGGGTGCCGCGCTGTCGGTTCTGCAGCGGAGATGCGCTAAAGCCCATAATGATCCTTTCATCGTATGTTTTAGCAGATTACTTTCTTATAAAGGTCCGAGAGCTCCATGTGGCGACTAAGACTCTTGACACTGAAGCCTTGAGGGTAGGCCTATGTATAAACCACGTTAAGACTGAGTATCTCCACATGCGACGTTATAAGACTGGACGGGACAAACCTGCAGATCTACGGGTTGGACATAGGTACTTTTTTTCATTTATTTATTAACCAACTTACATTGACAGTTAAACTAAATATGCAAGTTATAGGTTACAGAATATACTTAATTAAATTAATAACTATTTACAGTTGAGCTTAATCATTATATATAATAAAACTAAGTTGAGGAAATGTGCGTGCCGATAAAACTTAAAAAGGAGTCCCAGCACGATAAAGGGACTTATATAGTGTGATAGCCCTTTATTCCCCCTCGAACAAGAAAGTTCCCGTTTTAACCTAAAGGGTGTGTCTTTAAAGATGTAAGGGCTTTTCCAACCCTTCAACTCGGAAAGTAAGTGTAGTGGCGCCATCTGTTGTCGAGTAGTTGAACTTCATTCATTGTCCAAAGTGGCGCCATCTGTTGTCGAACAGCGAAACAAGCGATTTCGAAACGAAAAAGAAAGAAATTATCTGTGTGTGAGCCTTTCTTTTGAAGTATCACGTGTGAGTAATTTTAATAGTGTGTTTAATTAATTCTCGATTTCGAAGCGAAGAAGAAAAAAGTTATCTGTGAGCCTTTATTGTGAAATATCAAATGTGAGTATTTTTAATAGTGTATTTAATTAATTCTAATGGTTTTTTTTTTATTTTCTTTTAATTGTAATTTCCTTAACTTTCAAGTAGTCGCGCGGCGTTGAATCGATGCCTTCTATATACTTTGGCCGTAAACAAAATATCGCGCGACCGCTTGAAGATTAAATATTTTTTTTTCTTTGTCTCAACGTGCTCCACGTTTACGTAACAATATATTTGTCTATAAAATGTTCATTTAATTTATATTTTACAGAATACAATGCCTAGACGTAAAAGAGGTGGAGATCTTGCCAGTTCTGCAGCGAAACGGCGGAAACAAAAAGAAAATCGAAGAAATGAAACGGAAGAAAAGCGCGAAGCACGTTTACAAAATCAACGAACCAGAATGAGCACCCTGAGAAGCGGAAAAAGCGAAGAAAGAAAAGAAAATAAAAGTATTGAAGAATCGAGCATTTTAAAAGATAATCTAACAAAGGAAGCATTCCACTACGAACCAACGAAGAAATATTACGATCATAAATATGTTGTGATCGGAAAAATGAATAACATTTGCCAATTTTGCCACGCGAAAAAATTCAGTAAAGAAACACCAGGTCTCTGTTACATGAATGGAAAAATTCGATTACCACCACTGGAAGCACCTCCACAGGAATTTCTACATTACATGACCGGGGAAACACCAGAATCAAAACACTTTCTTCAAAATATAAGATCATACAACTCCTGCTTTCAAATGACTTCTTTCGGTGTTACTTCGACTGACACTAATAGAGACAAATTTGAATATGTATTTTCAATTCAAGGGCAAATTTATCACAAAATTGGATCGTTACTACCAATGCCTAACGATGACTATAAATTTCTGCAAGTATATTTCATCGGAAATGAAGAAAACGAAATTGATCAACGATGTACAAATTTTATTGGATTGAAACGCGAAATAATCCAAGATGTACAGAGGATCTTACACAAATACAATCAACTGATTTACATATTCAAAACAACACTAGACCGCATGATTTCTGATGACTATAAAATTGTAATTCGAGCCGACAAAAAACCCCGTGGAGAACACGAACGTAGATTTAATGCACCTCAGATAGATGAAGTCGCCATCGTAATTGTGGACAATGAAAATACAAGCCGTGACATAATTGTACAACGAAGAAGAAAAGGACTACAACGCATTGCAGAGACACACCGTTCATATGATGCTCTTCAATATCCGTTAATATTTCTGCACGGAGAGGATGGTTATCATTTCAATATAAAACAAATTCATCCTAAAACAGGCATAGAAACAAACAAAAAAGTCACTTCCAAGGAGTTCTATGCTTACCGCTTAATGATCAGAGACAATGAAATATACAATCACATTCTCAACACTCGCCGTTTATTCCAACAATTTCTGGTAGATATGTACGCAAAAATAGAAGCAGAACGGATGCTTTACATAAGACTGAATCAGAAGAAACTACGCACAGAAGAATACATCCACCTTCGAGATGCGATCATAAATGACGGCAATATTGACGATATTGGAACAATGGTAATCTTACCCTCATCATACATAGGAAGTCCAAGACATATGCACGAATATACTCAAGATGCCATGACCTACGTAAGAAAATATGGACGACCTGATCTCTTCATAACATTTACATGCAACTCATCATGGCCAGAAATCAAAGAACAACTAAAATACGGACAAACCTCCATGGATCGACACGACATGATAGCCCGAGTTTTTCGACAAAAACAAATAAGATTTATTGAAGTCATCACAAAATACCACATCTTTGGAACCGTTAGATGCTGGATGTATACAATCGAGTGGCAAAAACGAGGATTACCTCACTCACACAATCTCATATGGCTACACGATAAAATTTATCCCACGGATATCGACAAAATCATCCAAGCTGAATTTCCCAATCCACAAAATGATCCGGAACTATACAACATAGTAGTGAAAAACATGATTCACGGACCATGTGGACCATTAAACTTCAATGCGCCATGCATGAGTGATGGAAAATGTACAAAAAAATATCCAAAACCATACTTGGACGATACAAAAACTGAAGATGACGGCTATCCCAAATATAGAAGACGATCACCGAAAAACGGTGGCTTCACAGCAAAAATACGAATACAAGGCAGAGACGAACTGGAAATAGATAATCAATGGGTAGTACCATATAACCCACTACTTTCCAAAATGTTCCAAGCACACATAAACGTTGAATATTGCAATTCAGTAAAATATATTAAATATATATGTAAGTTCGTAAACAAAGGTAGTGATATGGCAGTATTTCAAATAGTCCAAAATAGCGAACAAAATAATAGAAATGATGAAATCCTCATGTACCAAATGGGAAGATACATCAACAGTAACGAAGCAGCGTGGAGGATTTTTAGTTTTCCCATACACGAACGCGAACCAGCTGTGCCACATCTAGCAGTACATTTGGAGAATGGACAGAGAGTTTACTTCACAAAAGACTCGGCTAGAAAAATTGCAAGCGAACCACCTCAGAACACAACATTAACAGCTTTTTTCCAACTTTGCAAAACGGATCCATTCGCAAAGACGTTACTGTATGTCGACGTCCCTATTTATTATACGTGGGACAAAACAAGGAAAATTTTTCAACGACGAAAACAAGGAATGCCAGAAGAGGGTCATCCAGAAATAATGAAAACTAACGCAATAGGTCGAGTATACACTGTACATCCAAACAATGCCGAATGTTTCTATCTCCGAATGTTGTTACACGAAATACGGGGACCAACAAGTTTCACAGATCTCAGGACTATTGACGGCTACATATGCCAGAATTACAGAGAAGCATGTCAACGTTTAGGATTATTGGAAAACGATAACCACTGGGAATTAACACTACAAGAAGCCACACTCACAGCTTCAACTGAACAAATTCGAGAGTTATTCGCCATAATTCTGACAACATGTAACCCATCAAACCCAAAACAGCTATGGGACTCTTTCAAAAGGAATATGAGTGATGATATATTGTACCAAATCCGACAAGCTAATCGAGAACTGACTATAGAATTCAATGACGACATCTTCAATGAAACACTCATTCGCTTAGAAGATAAATGTTTAGCAATAAATAACCAGACCTTAGTAGAAATTGGAATGTCAGCACCACAAAGAAATACTTTCAGTGTGCTAAACTACGAAATTACAAAGGAAAAAAGCTACAACGTCAATGAACTACTTGAATACATTGCTCACAACAAACCACTCCTCAATGACAATCAAAAAAAATTTACAACGTTATAATGAACCGAATAAATAACAACACTGGTGGAATTATTTACTTGGACGCACCAGGAGGCACCGGTAAAACGTTTCTAATAAATCTAATACTGGCGGAAATACGTGCTGAAAAACACATCGCACTGGCACTAGCATCATCCGGCATTGCAGCCACACTTATGGAAGGAGGACGAACTGCCCATTCTGCCTTACAACTACCGTTGAATATAGCCGAACAACAATTCCCGGTATGTAAAATCTCAAGAACATCTGGACGGGGTCAACTTCTAAAACATGCTAAAATTATCTTCTGGGATGAATGCACCATGGCCCATAAAAAATCACTAGAAGCCATGGACAGAACATTACAAGAATTGCGAAAAAACTCTGAAATGATGGGAGGAGCTCTACTCATACTCTCAGGAGATTTTCGACAAACACTTCCAGTTATTCCCAAATCAACACCAGCAGACGAGATCAATGCATGCTTAAAAAAGTCACATCTCTGGCCGCAAGTACAAATACTGCAATTAACAAAAAACATGAGGGTTGAATTATCAAAAGATGAAACAACAGCACATTTTGCTAAAATACTTTTACAAATAGGCGAAGGTACATATCCTACTGACCAAACGACCGGCCTCATTGAACTCAATAGTGATTTCTGTAACATAGCCACTACTGAAAACGAACTATTTAATCGACAAAATTTATCCAAATATTATTCAGAACTATACCAACGTAGAGTGGTTATTTCAAAGAGCAATTTTGGCCACTAAAAATAATATTGTTGACGATATCAATTTTAATATTCTAAAGAAAATACCTGGTGAAGAGAAAGTATATAAATCGATCGACACGATGGTATCCATTGAAGAAAGTGTCAACTTTCCTACTGAATTTCTAAACTCTTTACAAGTACCAGGAATGCCATTACACTGCCTTCGTCTGAAAATTGGATCTCCAATCATACTACTCAGAAATCTCAACTCCCCAAAACTATGTAATGGAACGAGGATGATCGTAAAACAGCTATCGAATAATGTCATTGAAGCTGAACTTATTTCTGGAAAGAACAAAGGACACACAGTATTTATACCTAGAATACCACTGATCTCTTCTGAATTGCCATTTCAATTTAAAAGATTGCAGTTTCCAATTAAATTAGCCTTTAGTTTTACAATTAACAAAGCGCAAGGGCAAACTTTGAAATATTGTGGCATCAACCTCAAAGAATCCTGCTTCTCTCACGGTCAGCTATATGTAGCTTGCTCAAGAGTAGGAAGTTCGAAAAATTTATATATATATATACCCCGGACAATAAAATGAAAAATGTTGTTTATAAACAACTAGTGTAAATAATGAGAAAATGTAAATACATGTAAATATAGAAAATGTTTTCAAAATATATTTTTTACTTTTTACGTCATAGTATGTTTTTTTATTTCATCTACCACGTAATCTCATATCAACTCCCGAGCGAAGCCGGGTATCATAGCTAGTACTAAATAAATTTACGACTATTTAAATAAGTACTATGTTTAAAGGGGTGGCCAAATTTAAATACTTAGGTTGTACGATCAATGACAACAATAACCGTGACGAGGAAATCGACATTCGCATTCAAAATACCTTGCGGTGCGGTGCAGCTTTGCATAAAGTCCTGGTGTCCGGGCTTCTCAGTAGAAAAATCAAGATCCGAATTTACTTCATCTATTTATCAAAAATGTAAAATTATAAAAAAACAGAAATGGCTAACAACAAGGAAACGTCGCTAGTACAGTACAGGGTAGAGGTAGACGGGTTGGGTAGGGCCGCACCGTCATTCAAACCGAAGAAATGTTGGATGGATCTGTGCCGTGTCCCACGGATACACATGCTGGTGGCTCGGATTATCGAAATCATAATTTTGGATCTTAGCTAGCCCATTACTACACTAAGGGATCTGTTCCACCGGTCAGCGATGGCTTCACCGAGATGTTTGACGAAGGTGAACATTTGCGGAGCGAAGACTTCATCGACGGATGTGATGAGGGGAGTGAAAGTTGCGTGATGTTTTTCACAGGCGTTCGTGTATTTTCTTTTTTTCTAGGACTCTTTGTGCTGCTATGATGCTATGATATATGAGTGTCGTGTATGTTTCTGCAATGAAACATGGCGCTTTAGGATCGCTGTGGAGGTTACTCGGATACTATGATCCATTGAAATGGACATGTCTTGCGAAGGCCAAATAGCCACCTACCCAAGCAAGGGCTGACTTGGCAAGTCCCTGGAAAAAGGGGGCAAGGTCGTCCTCGTACCACCTGGAGGCGCACAGTTGAGAAGGAGGCTGCATCAACTGGCCTTGGTTGGACGGAGTTGGAGGAGGCCGCACAGGACCGTGACCAATGGAAATCCCTTCTGAGAGCCCTATGTCCATGATGAGGGACAACAGGATATCATCTCATCATCATCAAATCAGGTGTGGCTGATTTTTTTATGTTAATAGTGACGAAATACTAATGTTATGTAAGAATTTCCGACCTCAGAATCACAACGGGTCAATTTCAAATTCTTAAAGAACACTAAAATTTTTGGGTTCTAACGGTTTTTCTCACAAAGAAGCTTCATGTTTCATGAACGATTATACCTCGAATACTGTGAGTGGTCTCAAATTGTTTCTAATTTTATTAACTTTAATCATTGCTAAGCAATTAATTCCAAAATACTTACAGTTTTTTAATGAAACTGGAAAAACTTAAAAAGTGCTATAATCTCAGTCTTGTCACCCAGACATAATCAATTTCGCATATTTCTAGAAACATTCGCGGGACCGGGAGATAAGAGATGATTCAGGATTTAAACTACACGGAACAGCGCCATCTAGCGTGAGATTCTTAAACTAAACAAAAACTTTATAGCCATGGTGCCTTTCTTCCAAGGAAAATCTTAACAGCGCGATTCAGGATTTATACAACATGAAACACCGTAAACAAAGCAAAAACTGGCGTGTTGTTCCCGAAAACATGTTTACACCGCGGTTCAGGATTTCAACTACACGTAGCAGCGTGAGATTCGTAAACTAATCAAAAATTTTATGAGCATGGAGTCATTCTCCCGAGGAAAGTCTTAACAGTGCGATTCAGAATTTTAATTACAAGGAACAACGCCATCTTGCGTTAAATTCGTAAACTAAACAAAAACTGGGGACATACTCCCGAGAAAAAACGTAACAGCGCGATGGTTAGATGGTTGGCAGTCCTCAACTGTGCGTTTCTCGAGAAACTTCCTGCCTCGCACAACAAAACTGTGGAATGAACTGTCGTCTGCGGTATTTCCAGACCGATACGACCTTCAAACCTTCAAGAAAAGAGCGTATCGTATATATCTTAAAAGCCCTCAGATGGGTTATGCACGCTCCAAAACTGAAGCACTTAAACTGAGTGAATTCAAACAATAGTCACTAGTCGCGCGAGAGATGCGGACGTGCCAATGAGCTCCCGTCAGCGCGAGAAAGAGACAAACTGTAATTTTCTAACAATGAGAGTGACAAACATGTAATGATTGTCAAAATAGATAAACAAAACATAATCGTTGCTAGGTTATGAAATAACTCTGGAAGTATTTTTTGTGCTCATTTTTCTAGAGTATAACCCATCCATAGTAAATATCATTGTTTAAGGCACGGAATCCTAAAAACAATAATAAAATTATCAAAAATAGCCGTAGGCATCTATCACTTTATCTAATAAACTATGACGCTCGAATGATATTGATTCGCGTTATCTCGGTGATATATTTTCTTGACCTTTGACTTAATTTAAAATAGCGGCTGATGATACTTTCCATATTGTAAAAGTATTGCGTATTTCGCAAATGGGTCAACCAGGTCGGAGGGCAAGGCTTGTATACATTAAGGCGTAAGCTTGTAATGTAAAAAAACCGGCAAAGTGCGAGTCGGACTCGCGCACCGAGGGTTCCGTACAAACCTGTAGGTATGTTAGGGGTAGTAACTTTAAAATTATTAAAAATATTTTTATTATATGATGTAACTAAAAATTTACGATTTTTGCAATTTTTCCTTTATCTGTGCTATAAGACGTTGCTTCGTACAAAATTTCAAGATTCTGAGTTTACGGACGGACGGACAACAAAGTAATCCTATAAGGGTTCCGTTTTTTCCTTTCGAGGTTCGGAACCCTAATAAATAAACTGAGCGAATCGTTCGAAAAATACGGCTTTGGGCACAAATGCTTATAAAAATCTAATTCTTATAAAACGAGAAGGTTATCTAGGGGACTAGGGGACTGTGTCTCGTTTTGACTAAGGAAGTAATGACGTCATCAGACAATCCAATCAAAATGTCAATATATGTCAAATGTGACAATTTTGTAACGAGTGCTAGTAGTATTATGCTCTCTATCGGACCGTTTTTACTACTTTATACTAGTCAGCTATGAACGACTGTTTTACTCGGTTCAACTGTGGTTAGGGAAAAAGTGTAAGAATTGGATCCACTTCATATAAATCTATGTGCGCAACGTAGGTATAGGGTTATCTTCTGTATGTCATCGGTCATCGCCATATATTATTGTTTAAGATCGTCTGATTTGTAAATGACGTCAAAAACTATTTATGTCGCGCAGAGTTTATCATCAAGTCATGTTTTTGCAGACTTTTAGGTCTTACTCGTACAAATATTTCCATGGTAAAGTTAAACTTTATTACCCTACTCAAATGAACGGCCGCGTGAACTCTTATAAAGATTACAGGTAAAATTACAGGAATACGTAGGTAAGGTAACTATACAACGTGTTACTTGAGCCACTAAAAACCTCAGACACCCCAAACGATTTTTACTATTGCTAATTAATCTAAAGTATCTATTTTTCAATCAGTTAATTATTTCGAAAGATATTCGTATGTTTAGTTTTCCTTGCAATTCTATTCAATTGTTAACTCTACACTCGTTGTCGTCACATCTCTACATGTGTCATGCCATGTCAAACTATCAACCTAATTTGTCAATTTGCATGAGATGACATACTTTGACAATTACAACCTACATGACACTATTTACAGTGAAAAAACAAAATTTCCAAAGCTGCCAGCCATTATTAAATATTCAACCTCTATCACCTTTGCTCTCGAGAGAATGGTAAACTGTAGTATTCGAAACTTTTAGACTCGACACATAAACAATTGGAAAATTAAAGAAAAAGTATACCCATGTTAAGATATACTGCAATCGATTGCACTCTCGATTCTGAACAAACACATTTAAGGTTTTTAGTCTTGAGTGTAACACGTTGTATATCTGAACTTGTAAATTAATGTAATGCAATTATTTTTATACCCAATGACGTTTTACGATAAGGGTTCAACAACGTCAGAGTAGTTTTAACAATTCCTGTCATTCTCTAGGTAACATTATCTTTCCTGTTAACATTTGCAATATTTCATTTATTCAGACTCACAGCTGGTTGTGTTTTTTATGTATTTTTATGCACGTTATAAGCGTCTTAATACATAAATAGGTAAACAAGTAGTTCATTACTTAGTTACACGCGAAGATAATACAAGTTTAGTAACGCTCTATCTCACAAAGTCCTGGCTTAAATCGTACTTGATACCTAATTAAGATAAAGGCCATCACTCCCGGTCGGGGTGATAGACTAAATATCAATTCAATGTTCCCAATCAATAGTTTAGGTAGTCATTGCCAATAATGGTGGTCGAACACTAGGAGGTATACCTTACCTACTGTAATATTCGGCTTCTTAAGATAACTATGTAAATGTAGACTCAAATAATAATAGCTCTTCGGTCTCCTGTGGCATCTGTGAGTATCTTCGACAGGTCTTTGAAGAGACTCAGATCGCCAGGGCCCCACGGACAACATGGGTTTCGACGCCGAATGGGACAAAAATAATGGTCCATTCTCAAAAACATATTAGATAGAAAAGTATAAATAAATTGTGTCTATACTTGAAAAAAGTATCAAGAAACAGTTATCGGATGTAGACTCTCATGTACGTCATGTCAACCTTTCTTTTCATACTCTAATTTCACACAGTCCATCTTAATTTTTTTCTCAGTTCGCCTTTATTCCTACTCCGCTATTTATTCTTAATACCTATTTTCCTAATCCCTTGCATGAAGATATACAGGCTTATCGAAAACACTCTGACCAATAGGCCAGTCCAAGTCCACCTCGGGGATGAAGCCAGCAGCGTTAGAACTCTGAATAATGGACTGCCGCAGGGCTCAGTTCTGGCGCCGCTTCTGTTTAACCTCTACGTGCACGACCTTCCCAACACCATCTCACGCAAGTTTGGATATGCCGATGACCTGGCTCTCATCATACAACACAAAGAAATGAAGGCTTCGGAGCCAGTCCTCGAGAAAGATTTGGCTGCACTGGATAACTACTTCACCCGATGGCGCTTGTGCCCGAATCCCACAAAAACAGAGGTATGTTGCTTCCACCTGAACAACAGATTAGCTGGCAAAAACCTCAACATCAGGTTCAAAGGTAAAATCTTATATTACAATCCGTACCCCAAATACCTGGGAGTTACTCTTGATAGAAGCTTAACATACAAGGTTCACCTACAGAAAACTGCAAGCAAACTTAAGACCAGAAACAATATTGTTCAAAAACTTACGGGAACCTCCTGGGGAGCTAGTGCATCTTGCCTCCGAACTACAGCTCTGGCCTTTACTCAACGGCTGAGTACTGCGCTCCTGTCTGGATGAACAGTGCACATACCTCAGCTGTTGACACGCAGCTCAACCAGACTCTGCGACTAATAACAGGATGTCTCAAGCCTACACCAACCCACTGGCTCCCTATCTTGAGTAACATAGCTCCTGCATACTTGCGTCGGAACAATAGCCTTCACCGTGAAGCTGCTAAAACGCGCTGTAGCTCCAACCTCCCCATCAACCAAGACCTCGCCGAATTTGGACAAAAAAGGTTGAAGTCTAGAAACCCTCCTGCCCTACTAATGTCCAAACAACAACCCACCTGGAGCCTGATGGAGGCGTGGCACGCGGAATGGGAAGCCCACAAGGACATAACAAAACCCCTCATCCCTCTCACCCCTCGAATACCGCCCTCTGGCCTCCAAGAACCCTGCCGGGTGTGGTCGGCCCTTAACCGCCTTAAAACGGGAGTTGGCAACTGCGCCCACCATTGGCACAAATGGGGTTTGAGCGACTCCCCTGCTTGCGACTGTGGCCACCCAGACTAGACCATCGAACACGTAGTGCTGGAATACCCCCTCACGAAATACACAGGCCACATGGATGATTTTGAGAAGCTAACTGAAGATGCGGTTGCCTACTTGAGCAGAGCAAAATTTTAACCTTAGATTCTCTCTATTTTAATTTTAAGTTTTATTATGTTATATCCAGTGACATTGTAATAAGCCATACGATAAATAAAATAACCTATTTTCCACGTTAATCCCTAATAATTAACGTAATTAAATTAAATTAACTCTGACCGTCATTTACCTTTATAAGGTTAAACCGCTGGACCGAGTTAGTTGATATAATGTATGGAGATATTTTGAGTCCCAGGAATAGTTTTTATCACGAAAATCATCCGTTAATGAGAGGGAGGGTTAATGATAATGAGGGAATAAATTGTATGTCTTCTACACCGATTTCTAACAAATAACGGGTTACACAATCAGCCCAAAAAATGGCCCCACAATAGTGCTGTAAGAACGACTCGTACAGCAGTTTCTCTGACAGTCTTATTACGGTATAACTCTGGCCGGTTACAAATTATCAATTTTTTTTTATTTAAGCTCAGGAATGTCTCAATGTACCTTTGCATTTAAGCAAATAAAAAAACACGTGTCCTAACTCAATGGCCCTCTGAGTGAATTTAAACCATCACATTTTATATAAGGCCGTACAAAGTCTCGGATAAGAACTAGCTCCTAATAAGAGTAGAAATGTTATACAACGCTACAATTTACTCTTTGCCACCAAGTCCACCAACAACATTATATTATTATCATGTAGGGCAACGTTATTGGGGGTCCGAATGAGATCATTATTAATATAAGTGGGTGTGTGTGTATGAAACTGACTTGTTATTTATGATAACATCAAGGAAACTGGACGGAGGCGGGGTGCTTGTGTAATCGTAACTGGGTAATGATAATATTTGTTGAAAGTCCGTGTTATGATTATAATCGTACTTTGCAACGACTGCAACTCACATAACGGGCCAGAACTTATATTAGGGTTTATCCAATTCATTAATGTCATTTATTAATAACATACATACAAATAATTACAAACTAGTACTAAGGGAAAACTTAAAATTCTTCAAAAAAAAAAAAACTAAAAACTAACTTTTAATACTTAAAATTCTTACTTTCTGATTTTTTTCAATGGTTTCGGCTTCCCAAAGTTTGCCGCCAAATGTTTTACCTCTGCTTTTATTGTTTATAACTTGTATATATTATGTGTTCCTTTATTTTGAGGTGTGCAATGACGAGTATTTATGTTTATAAATAACTTTAAAATAAAACTAAAGCATAACCAAATATGGCTCCTGCGACATGGTACCGAAGATGCTGGCAGCATTTCCTCGCTAAATCGCGAGACTAATTCGTTGACTCAGATAGCTGCCAGCTTATTGGTCTCCTGTGGCATCTCTGAGTCTCTTCGACAGGTCTGAAGAGACTCAGAGCGGCAGGGCCCCACGGACCAAGAGTCTCGACGCCGAATGGGACAAAAATATATTCGACACCGAGACCACCGTATGTTCCCATCTTGGCTAATTCGGCCGCATCCACATCAGCCGCTGCCGCTGCCCTCAGGTTGGTTCGGTGGAGATGTGATGGGGCTAGTGTATCTGCGCAGGTTATATTCAAAAATTATGTCCCCACGTAAAATCAATTCAGTTATACTTTTGGGGTCTGGGATGCGAGCAACTACTAAAACGAATCCCAGGAGTTGGCGTAGACACTAATTTTTAAGAAAGTGACTGCTATGTGACCTTCTAACACAGAGGGGAAACTAGACCTTGTTGGGATTAGCTCAAGTTTCCTCACGATGTTTTCTTTCACGGAAAAGCGACTGATAAATATCAATTAATATATCGTACATAAGTTCCAAAAAACTTGGTGGCTACGAGCCGGGGTTTGAACCCAAGACCTTCAGGTTGAAAGTCTGTCGTCTTATCGCCATGGACTTTATGGTGTCTATGAATGACATAATATGGTAGTCATTTAGTCACTGAATTTTAGAATAAGCATTGTGATTTTCCTGACACTCCCAATTTCTCTCCATCGTGATATTTCATCGATCCGCTCCCCCAAAAAATACACGGCTTAAGTGAATGAACCATTACTAGCAATAAGGCTTACTTACTAACAACTTTTTTAAACGTTTCCAGTTGAAACCAACAAACGGAAAAATAATTATTGGGTAAAAGAAAGAAGTTGGTAGGTAAGCCGAGAAAAAGAAATGAAGGAAGGTTAATATATGGTAACTCACACCTTGTGGATTTCGCGTGCCAGTGCGGAAATCTATTCCGGTGAGAACGCTTAAGTCCCAGAATAATTTAAGTACCGTAAAATAGGGCGAGTAGGGACAAAACCGAAGTTCAAACCTGGATACAAGTAAATTTGTATATATGGCACGTACCATTATTATACATATAAAAATAGTCCGGTCGTATGAATTTTATTTATTATCCATCGATTAATTTCTTAATTTTAATGATAAACACAAAATAGTGGGAAATCCCACCTCAGCCTGTAGTTGGGGTTGGTAGGGATAGCAATAAGGTGAGTTGGGAAAATTGCTAGGATTGGCATTTTTATTATGAACATTGCAATAGACTTGTTAAGAGAATATATAATTTACGTAGTGATTTAACAACCTTGGTCTGAAAACAGCTACTCGCTCCTCTAGCATCTCTACTCTCCCCATTCATGATCCAACTACCCACGTCATTCCTTCTTACCCCGTTTTACGGTATAAGATTATTACTTAATTTCAACAATATGATATAACTATTATGTATTACATGTAGAATATCATTTAAATTGCATACGTCATTCGTCACCTAACATTGTGATAAGTGGTTCCGATAAGAGTTCTGTCTAACTAAATACTAACGTACAAATACAAAGATTCACAGTGACTTATCACAGAAATCGGAAATCACTCACAACTAAAACTTATCGTTGAATTGATCCATGTTTTATATGCCAAACTTTCGTGCGACTGAGATAATTTACAAAGATTTTCAGCTTAAAAAACGTGTGTTAACCCTTCCGCTAATATTAGGGACTGTGCAGCGATTAGAATGGGATTGAAATATTGAATAGGTCATTGTACTCGTAGAATAATAACATAACATGAAGTGTGTCGATAAATGAAGATACTTAGTGTAAGATCCTCGTGGACGCTCGAAGCGGAGCGTTCGGCGGAGCGTGCAGCGTGGCGGGCGAGCGTGCATTCGCTTTGTGCAGCTTCGACTCAGGACACAGGACACCAGTATGAGTTTCATTTGTTTATCTACACCAATATCATAAATCCTCTATTCCGCGTTCGGAAACCGTATGTAACTACCACCATTATTGCAACCAGTAACGTAACATCTCTGACAGTGTGGTAAAACGTATGAAAATCCATTACCCACGGTAACGTTACGAAGATCCGCGCTCTCGCCGAGCGCCGGCACGCGCCCGCGCGACCGCCGACACAATCGAGTTGGTCATGGCGGTGCAATGGCGGGCATTCTACTGGTTTCCGAACACTTCATTTAGGATTTATAATATGTGTGTAGATAAAGCAGTGTATGCAACTGTACGTAATTAGGCCTTAAAACACTCGTGTGATCTTATTATGAAACTCGACTGCGGCTCGTTTCATAAAACCACACTATTAACATGCACGCCTCACGCCCCGCCCCGCTGCACGCCCGACTTGAGCGTCCACTCAGGCCTTACACTTACTGATTTTACGTACGAAGTTCTAAAAGTAGGAAAATAGCGTTACCGCCGCCTGAGTATGGAAAGTTTATTTCCTGTATTTATGTAAATAGATCATGACAACAAGCCAGAAATAAGGTTATCTGTCTGATTAAGTGGGTGAACACCCCATGCTATCGCAGCATGCTCGGTAATCTTTTTGTTACCACGAGTAATTCATGTAATGAATATTGTTATACTACATACTGCGTACCTTTATGTAATGATAATCTATTGTTGCACGCGGAACTGCTGTGAAAATATACGGAATTCTGTCTTACAACCACCAATTTCTGATCCGAGGCAGAAATGGGTTCCTTGCTCCCGAGTTTCAATACTCAAATTTCATTTAAAATAAGAGAAACAAAATAAATAGATGAGGGTCTAACAAGACATAACTTGAGCATAAACTTGTATTGAAATAAGCTTTTATCGAAGTTAACTATTAAGTCAATTTGTAGTTGAATATCAGAATAGAAATTATACAGCATTTTCAATCGAGTTTTATAGAAACAAAGCTTCTGCCGCTGAGTTCAAGACAAGTGAGAACGTGACAATCAAGGGAGTTCACATTTACACTTTTGTTGCACACATTTCACACGCTCGCCGCGCACCGCCGACAGCGTGAAAAATCTAAAAATCAAGCGATACCGCGTGTTTCACGAAAAAAGAGCGTTTTACTTATCGCGAAACAGCCAGTATCATTTTCAACTCGAAACCGTTTTTAGCATGGTACAGGTAACTAAGAGATTTTTTAAGTAGGTCAGTGGGTCATTTTAAGAGCGGATAGACGCTCCCGAGTATAATCGTAAATTTATAGAAAATTTCGAGTGAAATATTGCTGAATAAGTATGTTCGAGTCTAAGGAAAGTTTTATAATTCGTATATCTTTCTTCGTAAAATCTCTCTTCTTAAGTAATCGTTGTACTCTTTGCATCGTGGTCAATGAACAGTATCGGGTATAGGTAAATGTTGCTCGTTATAATTTCTCGCCATTACAAACACTAATTAATTATGTTGCAAAGCCAGCCAACCGAACTATCTCATTTCAGTGACAGTAAGCAGAAGGACACATACTAAGTAGAGAAAGATTAATGATTACTTAAAGTGATAGCTGACCCACGAGTCCCACGACCCCTACTCTGCCCTGCTAAACCAAATGGCACTATTTCAAAATCAAACACTCTTGAAAATGGAACTCTGAGCTATAGAACTTAAGGTATATGTTTGCATTTAAAAAAATCTGAGATAGTTCCATTCGGAACTCATGTGCGTCGATGCCGGAGATAAGATTACTCGAATGTTTACTATCGTAACGTGGACAGAGAATGATCGGACTTTAACACATGTGTGGAGTACTGGAAGCGACATTACATCCTTCTAAACTTAATATAGCTTTTTAAAACCGGATTTAGGCTCTATGGTCTTCCAGCGTTAGAGCTATCGGGCAGTGTGGTGGAAGAGCTCAAAGAGGACCCAGTGTGTTGACGATGAGGGATCCTCTTGTTCCTTTAGCCGTCAACACAGTGAATCCTTCTTTTTGTAAAGGGTAGGCAACGCGCATGCTCTGGAGTTGCAGGCGTCCATAGGCTACGGAAGCTGCTTACCATCAGGCGGGTCGTATGTTTCTTTGCCACTGTCATGGTATAAAAAAAAAGGTAGGCGAATTTGAAGGTAGGGCATTGACTTTATTGTCATAGGCAATTGTAGTTTTTAAGGTAAGGGCATTAGTATATTAAGATAGGGCACTGCCCCGTAATGCCCAACCGTCCTCTAGCTACGGTCATGACCCTACCGCATCAGACTTGATTTCCTGCACTGGAATGCTCCAATATTTTTATTCCTTCCTATTACCCCAGTATTTATCTAGAAAAGAAGCCCCTCGTCTTATCTTTCCACGGCACAGCACAGCTCCATTTCGTGGCAGTTTTAGATATTCCGCCACGAAATGCTGGAACAACATACCACCACCCATACTAAACTCGGTATCTGTTTATTATTTTAAAATTAAATTCAAAAAATACATTCTAGATTTGCAGAAATCTGCTTTAAGAGAAGATCACTTATATGGGCCAAATTTTTAGTACTCATTGTCTATCATTATATTGTCCCTATTTTTTTTTCGTTTTTGGTTATTGTTAACTTTCATTATTTTTATGATTACATTGATTAGTCCTTAACTGGTTTAAATGGTGTATTCCTGACATTCCTGTATACGATGTGATGCTATGCTTAAGCATTAGGCAGAAGGTAGAATGTTACGCTATTAATGTAATTTTAGTTTAGCCTACGTACGGTTGCCACGGAAGACCAGCCTCAAGATACCTTGTCATAATGCTGAGTGGAGACCATTTCAGTGACGTCTTTAAAACAGTTTTTATTAATTTGTGTTACTTTGTAGTGTCATGAATAAATTTATTTTCTTTCTTTCTTTTTTTAGGGTTCCGTACCTCGAAAGGAAAAAACGGAACCCTTATAGGATCACTTTGTTGTCCGTCTGTCTGTCTGTATGTCTGTCTGTCTGTCTGTCTGTCTGTCTGTCTGTCTGTCTGTCTGTCCGTCTGTCTGTCTGTATGTATGTCTGTCTGTCTGTCTGTCTGTCTGTCTGTCTGTCTGTCTGTCTGTCTGTCTGTCTGTCTGTCTGTCTGTCTGTCTGTCTGTCTGTCTGTCTGTCTGTCTGTCTGTCTGTCTGTCTGTCTGTCTGTCTGTCTGTCTGTCTGTCTGTCTGTCTGTCTGTCTGTCTGTCTGTCTGTCTGTCTGTCTGTCTGTCTGTCTGTCTGTCTGTCTGTCTGTCTGTCTGTCTGTCTGTCTGTCTGTCTGTCTGTCTGTCTGTCTGTCTGTCTGTCTGTCTGTCTGTCTGTCTGTCTGTCTGTCTGTCTGTCTGTCTGTCTGTCTGTCTGTCTGTCTGTCTGTCTGTCTGTCTGTCTGTCTGTCTGTCTGTCTGTCTGTCTGTCTGTCTGTCTGTCTGTCTGTCTGTCTGTCTGTCTGTCTGCCTGTCTGTCTGTCTGTCTGTCTGTCTGTCTGTCTGTCTGTCTGTCTGTCTGTCTGTCTGTCTGTCTGTCTGTCTGTCTGTCTGTCTGTCTGTCTGTCTGTCTGTCTGTCTGTCTGTCTGTCTGTCTGTCTGTCTGTCTGTCTGTCTGTCTGTCTGTCTGTCTGTCTGTCTGTCTGTCTGTCTGTCTGTCTGTCTGTCTGTCTGTCTGTCTGTCTGTCTGTCTGTCTGTCATCAAATACTCAGGTCTCATCCCTTGGAGCTGTGAAAAAATCAAACTTAAAAGCCAACGCAATCAAAAGATACAGTCGTTTATGCTGTAAATTTTAGAGTTTCGGCACTCGCAAAACCTATGGGGTACTTCCCGTGAACTCAGGACTTTGAAATTTGGCACGAAGCAACGTCATATAGGATAGACAATGGAAAAATTACAATACTGCTATTTATATATCTGGAAACCGGGATTACAATCTTCTTAAATAGCATATTTGACCTCCATGGTAAAATTTGAACTTTTTTAAGTACTGGCCGGTATATTTTTTCTTTCTTATTAACGCTCGTGTTTTGTTTTTGACGGGTTTTAAATGTCATCTCGCAGCAAGAATGGAACTCACTCGTGAAAATATTCGTTCTATGATTTATTATGATTTTCGGCGTGGTTTAACGCAACAACAGTGCATAGATCAACTAACTTCAACTTTTGGTGATGAAACCCCATCTAAAACTACTGTGTATCACTGGTTTAGTGAGTTCAATCGTGGACGTAGTATGCTTACGGACGAAGTTAAGACAGGTCGCCCGAAATCGGTCGTTGTACAACAAAATATCGAGGCTGTGCGAAAACTTATAATGGACGACCGACATGTTACGTACCGCGAGATAGAGGCGACTCTGGGTATTTCTATGACCAGCATTAATAGCATATTACATAATTATTTGGCTGTAAAAAAAATTTGTTCGCGTTGGATACCCCACAACTTAACAAAAGAGCAAAAAGATGCTCGCGTCGAATGGTGCAATAAAATGTTAAAAAAATATAACCGTGGTGACTCAAAAGCCGTTTATAACATCTATACAGGTGACGAATCCTGGATCTATGCATACGATCCCGAAACGAAGCAACAATCAACGGTATGGGTGTTTCAAAATGAGCCGAACCCTACGAAAGTTACTCGTGCAAAAAGTACATTGAAACAAATGGTGGCCTGCTTCTTCGGTATTAATGGCCATGTAGCTACAGTGCCACTAGAAAACCGTAGAACGGTTAATTCAGAGTGGTACACGACCATTTGCTTACCGGAAGTATTTGAACAAATTCGTAAAACTAACCAGCGACGAAGAATCATTCTTCATCATGACAATGCCAGCTGTCATACGTCACGCGAAACAACTCTATTTTTGGAGGGTCAAAATGTGGAATTAACGGGTCATACGCCGTACAGCCCTGACTTGGCACCCAACGATTTTTATTTATTTCCAAATATAAAGAATAAATTACGCGGTCAACGATTTTCGACCGCTGAAGATGCTGTCGACGCATTCAAACAACACGTTATGGAGGTACCTCAGGCGGAGTGGCAGAAGTGCTTTAAAAATTGGTTCACGCGAATGCAAAAGTGCATAGATCATCAAGGGGAATACTTTGAAAAACAATAAAACCATTTTCAGCCGTGTACGTTTGTTTGTTTTTTTGTTTCCGGATATATAAGTAGCAACCTATGTAAGTAGACATTTTTAGTAAAATCATACAAAAACATATTTTTTTAAATTTTAAACTTACTACCTTTTTCCTCGTAAATGCGTGGAGGTATTAAATTGAAATTCATGTCAAATACTCAGGGCTATAGGACCTTTCAGATGTAGCAAAACCAAACTTTTATGTCAATGCAATCAAAAGAAATAGCAATTTAAGTCGCATATTTTGAAACTGAGTACTCGCAAGAAACTCAAAACCTAAAGGGTACTTCCCGTAAACTCAGAAACTTGAAACTTGGCACGAAGAAACTTCATATAGCACAGACAAAGGAAAAATTACGAAAAGAAGAAATTTTTAGTAAAATCATACAAAAAATATTTTTTTTAATTTTAAACTTACTACCTTCTTCCTCGTAAACGCGTAGAGGTATTAAATTGAAATTCATATCACCATATACCTTTAAGCTGTAACAATTTCTATGTCAGTGCAATGGGTGAACTTTTACTTATATACCTACAGGTTTGTACGGAACCCTCGGTGCGCGAGTCCGACTCGCACTTGGCCGGTTTTTTATTAGGGTTCCGTAGTCAACTAGGAACCCTTATAGTTTCGCCATGTCTGCCCGTCCGTCCGTCCGTCCGTCCGCGGATAATCTCAGTGACCGTTAGCACTAGAAAGCTGAAATTTGGTACTAATATGTATATCAATCACGCCGACAAAGTGGTAAAATAAAAAGTGAAATTTTTTTTTTTATTAGGGTACCTCCCCTATACGTAAAGTGGGGAGTGATTTTTTTTTTTCATTTCAACCCTAACGTGTGAAATATTATTGGATAGGTATTTAAAAATGAATTGGGGTTTCCTAAAATCATTTTTCGATAATGTAAATATTTTCGGAAATAATCGCTCCAGAAGTAAAAAAATATGCGTCCCCCCCCCTCTAACTTTTGAACCATAAGTTTTAAAAATATGAAAAAAATCTCAAAAGTAGAACTTTATAAAAACTTTCTTGGAAAATTATTTTGAACTTGATAGGATGAATAGTTTTTGAAAAAAAAAATACAAAATAATTTCTGAACTAAGTTTGTAATTTAACCGTATAAGCAGGTGTTTATTGTACCTGTAATTTCTACAAAATTACAATGAAATGACGTGCTTTCAAATAAAGTAAAAACGGTGAAAATCGGTTCACGCAATAAAGAATTATCCCATAAAAATCATCTTCCATACTTTATGCTCGCGCGCAATAGTTTACTCAATTTGCCGATAGATGTCGCTGTACATGGAACTCTCATATCATATCCTACATGGCGGTGTTATTAACTCTTAAGTGGGGACACTTACTGTGACGGACGGAAAACTACGGAACCCTACAGTGAGCGTGGCCCGACACGCTCTTGGCCGGTTTTTTAGTAAGCTTGCGCTTCTGGCGAGAAAAATTGCAGCGAGCTGATCTGAGTAAGTAAGGGACAATTTAAGTAATGGGAATTTTATAGCTGGTTCACTAAGGCCCCTAAGGTAGAATTCATAATTCAGTGGAGTAATCTGAAAGCACTTTACATACATTTGACAACCGCTTTGTATGCCAGGAGCTGTCAAATTATTTCACTGAATTATGAATTGTACCGTACGAGCCTCTTCAAACACATAATAACTATAAGTTACTGACCTGAGCTGAAACTCTGCTATACAATTGTACGCGATTGATTGATCCCTGCTGTGTACTTATTTTATCTCCACTAAACATATACTTTAAAACCGGCAACATAAACAGGGTGAAAATTGAATCATCAGTGCGCTCGGATTGAGCGGGGTGATTAGTTACGCCACCTAGAAATCCCAAAAACAATTTGGTTTCCCCATAGAAAACTACGACATTTGAGGGCGATTTTTGAGATTCGAGCGCTCGAATCTGACATTTTAAGCTCAGAATAAAATGATGAAATGGTGTTTTAAAATAACAGCGATAAGAATTAAAAATCACGATTATTTAAACTATTAATTTAATGCCAAAATAATGCCGACAAACTCTTCTGTGCGATTATTTTCGTGCTTAATTTCTTTCAACATCGAGCGCTCTGATCGGCCGAAAAGTATGAAACAGCCAAAACAAAATTCGTGATTTCGGTATTGGTCCCATTCTCATACCTAGTAAAAGTTGTTCAGTATGATGAACGAAAAAAACGTCTCAGGCAAAATTGCTGCTATTTTTATTGTAATAATAAGTTCAAGGTCTGGGGACTGGTGTTTTTATGTCACATAAAGATATAAATAACTGTGATTGCTCCTAACAATGTTCTCACAGGGGATTACAATTTTATTATCATCGCTCAACAATCGACATGCCTTGCTTTGTTATATTTTGCGATCAGTATGCACGCTGTGCTGAATCGTGACTAGGGCTTGCAATTCGGATATTTCGAATAGTAGTTTGTATGGGGATTAATGTTACTCTGCGTCCGTAGGAAACACCTTAGATTACCCTACACGTGATCCCTGGGTGGTGCTAAAAGACTAACAAACTTGGCAGCTGCACTGTCCCATCTGGACCTCGCAGCACTCACTGGATTTTCTTTATCATCTGCTTTCCCACTACTACTACCCCAGGGAAGAAATGCCTATCTATATCCAGTGACATACCAAGTAGCACACTAGCGGTATAAGCAGATATTATACCGCTTATAGGTTTTACAACAGCGGTTTAATAGAGTTACTACTAATACTGAGTTAATACTCCTTAAGCTGTATATAAGGGATATAAATAACTTCAAAAAGGCTAAGGTGGTATAATCGCGATACAATAGTCAAAGTAACGGCTTTGACGGTATAAGAGAGTATTACAGCGCTTTTGTACCTGCATCAGCTGCATAAGAGAGGTATAAGGATCCCATATAACTCTATAAAATCTAAAGTGTTACAACAGACTTATAAGCCTGCGTTATACCACTTAAAGAGTTACTAGAGTGTTAATACGTAGGTTAAAGCGGTACAATATTATAGAGATATTGAGATCCTTTTTACCACCTTTACCGTAGTAGAGTATTATAACTCCTTACTATCTCTTAAAGTGGTATATCTGGGAATAATGACGCCTATTTAGAACTATAGCCTGCATTTTTCTCTCTTATATTAGTAAAGGAGTTTTTAACCTCTTCTTAAATCCTAAGGCTCTACAATAGCGATAACTATAGCTATAGTAGATCCTTAGCCTCAAAAATAGCGATTACTATTGCTATAGTAGATCCTTAGGCTCTACAATAGCGATTACTATCGCTATACTACCGCTAACACAGTTATAGTAGCGAAAGTAGATGCTTAAAGCTGTTGTAACAAGTCGCCATTGCTATTTTGATGAAATTTGTATTCATGTAGATTTAATATATTACTTTTCTTATATAATACACTATAATTTCCAACATACACACTTTGAATTTGCATATAATGGATTTATAAACTTATCACAAGGCTCTGTCTGACATGTGTGAACCATTTCAAGACTACGTTTAATTTTACAATACACTTCAATATATTTTTACAATGCAGATTTCACGCTTTCGAGGGGCGCGTGAAAAATATAACTAGATTACGGTATACTTTTACAGTAAACTGATGTACGCACACATAATTCAAGTAATCAAGTAAAAAAACATACTTTAGGACTGCTATATGTATAATATAATTATTTTTTATTAACCATGCATGCGCACATCACATTTTATGACACCGCACACTTTGTGGAATGTTTTTTACATTTTATTATATACAGTTTAGGATGTTTATATCACTAATTTCAAGTCAATAGGAGTTAGAAAACCCTTTAAGTTGCATATTAGAGTGACAGTACCGCTGAAACCTCTATAAGAGGGGCATAGAGGTATCTTATAACTCTTATTCTTATTTTAGCTCTTACGATCGCTCTTCACGCGCCATTATAACTCCTTTAGCTCTTACTACCGCTCTTCACGCGCCATTATATCTCTTTAGCCATTCATCTGTTGTATCGCTTAAGCTCGTATTAAAGCGACTCTAGCGATATATGACGCTTAAACCTGTATAAACTGGGCCCTTTTTAGCGATATAGAACTTCTATATCGCTAATGTATAGCTTACTTGTGCAGGCTTAGCCGTTACAAACAGCCCTTATACCGCTCTTTTAACGCTTATTATAACTCTTGTGTGCTACTTGGGATATAGCCATACCTATACGATAAATAAATAAATATGGAAATTATTCAAATATCCGTATTATCCGGATAATATCCGAATAATTGCTTTAGGGTTCTGTACCTCCGCTGTCTCAATGATCTAAGATAAAAGTACTCGTATTAATTTAAGTGATTTTTATTAAGAAATATAAGGAAAATAAAGGTGTGGTCTGACTCCAAGAGGAATTTCAATAATTTGCAATAGAAAAAACAGAATACCACCCGATAAGTGGGCCCTCTTTTCGTAGTAGCTTGCCTCTTAATATGTGACCAATTTTGGCAAAGGGACCATTTAGCGATCTACGCTTACGCTTCTAAATATTGCTCGAATACAATATTGAATCTGTAAAACGTAAATGCAAATGGTATCTTTGCCGATATAGTGACACATTTGAGGGAAGCGGTAGGATCGGGTACGAGCGTAGGACGCAACCGAATGTGGCACAGAAAGTCTTAACCGACTTCAAAAGAGGAAAAGGCTATATATAAACACGGGCGAAGTTATGATATACCGTATACATACCGTATACCTAAAATAATTTTATGTTTATGTATGTTTACGTTTACCTATAGTTCTGCTTTGATATCCGTCATCGATTTGGATAATTTATTTTGTCAAAGGTTATCCCATACGATTTTGGTTCTGATCTAGTGATGGGATCCATGAGTAATTGAGAATACTCCTCAATTTAGAAAGTTTGTATAATTTGAGTGTTTTCTTAAGTTCAAGTTTTTTTTTTTTTTATACCACGACGGTGGCAAACAAGCATACGGCTCGCCTGATGGTAAGCAGCTACCGTAACCTATGGACGCCTGCAACTCCAAAGGAGTCACATGCGCGTTGCCGACCCTTTACAAAAAGGAGGATTCACTGTGTTGACGACTAAAGGAACAAGAAGGTCCCTCATCGTCAACACACTGGGTCCTCTTTGAGCTCTTTGGCAACCTTACTCACCAGCAGGAACACAACACTATGAGTAGGGTCTAGTGCTATTTGGCTGTGGTTTTCTATAAGGTGGAGGTACTTCCCCAGTCGGGCTCTGCTCCAGATTTGAGCGATGACATTCGCTGAACGTGCCCTACCACACTTAGCGAGATGCCATTCGCAGTGCCCATACCTCTCTTTTTTTGGCGTAGTTTAAGGACATACCCAGGTCCGGACGTAGTTTAAGGACATACCCAGGTCCGTAAAGTATTTGCCCAAACCACCAATTTGGCGAAATGTGGCTAATATGAAGACGAATTTCATGTAAAACTTCTTGTATATAGGCTGATGATTCTGAGCGGACCTGATGAAGAAGTATGAAGAGTATGTCATGTGGAACTTATTGCAAGGCTTGGCGCCGACTTCAAATATATCACTTAAGGGCAGGGATACTAAAAAAGAAAATATGTTACTTTATTCTTTTCAAGTCGGTGTTCTTTACTTTTACGAAAAAGGTTTTAAGAACTTACCTAATTAAAAAGTTGTTTTTTAAGTACATTATAAAAATACTACGTAATTAAAATCAACATAAAATGCTCGAGCGCAGAGTATTATATAAAAAAATTATAGAAGCGGATCTTTCCTCAATGTTATTAGCACCAAAAGTGATTAAAATTACAAAAAATCTTTAAAACAGGAATCACGAACAAGTAAGGTAACTATTTTAAGCAAGTTTGTGGTAAAAAAATTGAAACGCATGTTTTTATTTCCACTAATACCTATGAATGAGTTAGATTTAGAAGTGATGAGTTCGAATTTTATTTATTTCCCATATTGCATATAACCCTATCGAAAGTGGTGATAGCTATTTCGATAAAATTCGCTATAAGTGGATATATACCTAAACAAGCATACATACATAAAGCAAACCATGCAAACATAGGTAAATAAGTAGGTAAAGCTTTGTAGCCTACATAGGTAGTATCACGTGACCCCGTGTCGGAAGTGTCGTGTAGGACGTGCGTGCATCATCCTTTAAATCGGTTTTGTGAAAATTTGCTTCACCATATTTATGTACGCGCAGAAATCCAAAATTGCAATCATATGAAAAAAATTCTAAATATTTGATAAGTATTTACATTTGTGGTTGATTGTTGTTATGAAAAGACATTTTAAATTTACAGAATGAATATACATATGATGTATAAAATATATCTGTAGAGTTAATCTACCTTACATTTTTAACCTAAGTAGGAGCCAATTTAATTTATCTATTAAAAAAACCTTTTTATTGACAAAAAAATGGTTACAGTAAAGAGTTGAACTCCCGGACTTCTATGCTATCATAGATTAATGAGATTAAATAGATATTTCACTAGGAACATCGCTCGTTTTGTTCCAATGTTCTTCAATAGATGTCGCTCAGAGTACCACTGGCTCGTAATATTTTTTTATGTTATTTGAAATCTAGTACCTAGTTATCTAAAACTACGTCATTATATTACCTAAACGGATTACAACAAAACCAATAAAAAAAAACTGATTAAACCTAAGAAAAAAACAATTCCACGTAAAATCGCATTTTTAGTTTAAGCGCCATCTATTGTAGTTTCTCATAATTTTACAGTTTAGCTCGATCTTGAAGTAACACTTTATATAGCTAGTTTCTTTAATAATAAAAGCTCATAGATGTCACAAAAATAAATCTCAAAAATACTTTTTGGTCAACAAAAACAAAATTTATTGGAATTTTCAATGAAAATCGAAAAAATCGTCTCGTAAATATGGTACTATGCACTTATTACAACGGAATAAGATACTATGGGACATATTTTTGAGTAAGATGAGTACACCCATATTTTTACAGCTGACTGTACTCAATAATTTAATTCGGCTAGGTAATAATAATTATAAATATTACAGTACAATCTTACAAAAATCGTCCTTACTCCTACAGTAAAGTAATCAATAGTTAGGGCTTGTGTGTACTAGACGACGATATAATTATATAATATATATATATATATATATAGATAAATACTTAAATACATCGAAAACATCCAAAACTCAGGTACAAATATTTGTGTATTTGTCCCAGATCAAACACATAAATAAATGCCTTTACCAGGATTCGAACCAGGGGGCTGATTTTTGACATTCGAGCGCTCGAATTCAAAGAATTTAACCTCGAATATAATCGCACACAAAATTAATAGTATAAATAATCATGACTTTAAATTACTATCGCTGTTATTTTTAAAACATAATTTCTTCGTTTTATTCAGTTTTAAATGTCATATTCGAGTGCTCCAATCTCAAAAATCGCCCCGCTGACTTTCTGCTTTCTGTCTACTGCCTCCATTATTTATAGGCTCAACACCGACTGGGCTAGGAGGCTGTTAAATATAGTAATTTTACTAAATATCACCACCACATCACCATCGTATCTTCATTAAATGTTTTTTTTTATCTATAGGTACTTATTTTACGCTATTGTTGAAGTTAATAAGATAAGGTTTTATTATATACCATCCTTTGACCACTTTAAAAGTTTGAAGGTACCGCCACTGCACTCAATTACGAATTCTACTCTAAGTAGTTACAGAAAACCAAAAATAACTTTGTCGTAATGACTGTTGCCCTTGGATACGTATAAACGTAACCTATTCGCTACAAAACTAGCTATTTTGACTAGGTTCTAGAGTGGCCTAGGACTGAATCAAATTGGTTGACCCCACCTTCAGATCAGACCGCGAGTCAGCGACAGATTTCTATGAGCAAATAGTTCAGAAATTTGTTACCGATTCGCGGTCTGATCTGAAGGTAGGTACCTACTTAGAGTACAATTCATAATTGAGTCAGTAATTTGACAGTAATCATTACGTCAAAAATCATAAATAATTAGTAGTATTGAAACTAGATATAGGCACCCATGAGGATGAAACGGTATACTATAGACATATAAAATATAATTTTTAAGAAAAAAAAACCGACTTCAATGGGTCGGTCGGGACGTAGCCGGTGAAGGATTATTGTAGATGGTGCACTTAGATTCCATACAATGAAATAACTTGCTTAAAAAACGCAGCGGAGAGGACCAATCGCCAAACGTGAACTATGCGTCGTTGAAGAGTTCCGTTCTGATTATCATCAGCAGTTCCACTTCATCAAATGTCACTCTTTTGAATGAAAATGCTTGATTTGTTGATAAAAATACAAAAATCACTATGTGTAAGCCCTTAAGATTTGAGGAGTTCCCTCGATTCTTTATGGATCCCATCATCAGAACTTGAGCTTGACGAATATTTGTTCTGACAATTAAACTTGCTAAATAAACACAGCGAAGAGGACGAATCGCCAAACGTGAACTATGCGTCGTTAAAGAGTTCCGTTCTGATCATCATCAGCAGTTCTACTTCATCAAATGTCACTGTTTTGAATGAAAATGATGGTTTTGTTGATAAAAATATAAAAATTACTATATGTATGCCTTTAAGATTTGAGGAGTTCCCTCGATTCCCATAGATCCCATCATCAGAACTGTGTTTTGACAAAAACGGGACCAATCTGTATATATATACTTACAATCAAAAAAAGAATTTTCAAAATCGGTTCAGACATGACGGAGTTATGGAGTAACAAACATAAAAAAAAAAAAAACATACACGCCGAATTGAGAACCTCCTCTTTTCAAATCTTGAAGTCGGTTAAAAAAGACGCGGTGCCTTGAAGACCATAGTGAAGACAAAATTGTGATTACATATTAAGCCGATTTCCTTGTGTTTACGCGCGACACGCACACGTGGAAGTCGAATTTCAGCTCAGCGCCCGACGGTTCGCGACGCCTACGTAGGTAACTAACAGAGCTCGCGCGTTACCAAGGCCTGACGCGACGTTGTCAGCTTGCTGTGTCGCAGGCGGCCGAATTGGCAACAACGCACAAAACTTACTCAACGTCTTGTCATTCGCAAATCAGTTGTAGGTTAATATTTGAATGTAGGGAAGTGGTTAACAATTTGCATCTTAAATTTAAAGACCTCGTAGTGCAGCAGATAATCATATGGACTTATGAGTCGAAGGTCCGGAGTTCAAACCTTATCACAGACAATTTTAATGTTTTTATTTTTTGTTTTTTACCCTGCTTAACACGTGGCCTAATGTATCGAAAAAAATTTATCTTACTTTTGTTTCATTGCAGGATTTGCAGATAATTAATTGTTTACTCACTTAATAATATCGTTTCTTGTTCGCGAGTGCTATATATGTAGCATAGCTCGGCAGACAACTTTCGGAGACGCCCGTTGGGTTCATATTTGATTTACATATATATATAAAAAAATAACAAATAAAAAAAAATACAATTTACTCAATATTTCTACTGTAAAGCGACATCTATTGATTAATAGTATTGTTGAAAGATTTTCATCTAGGAAAATTTTACATAAAGACGTGTAGATGTCGTTAGTAGCCATGGCAAGTATTATGATTTCCCTGTGACGTGTAACGCCATCTCTAATCGAGAGATGTAAACAGTGAATTTTCAGTAACGCCATCTAGTGCTGATAGTTCTTTAGGCGGTTGCATTTTGTAACAAGGCATGGGCCCTCTATCATATACTTACTTTATGATGCTATTGTTACAGAAGTAGGTGTCCCCTCCCAAACTTATATAAAATTAAAATTAAAACGCCTTCACCGGCAAACTAAAATATTACAATTAGTACAAGATTTTACAACAACGTAAAATTTTAATTACGATTAAGCAGGTACTAAGAAAACAGAGTTAAGTATTGTCCTACTTTTATTTTACTTGTGACATTCGATTTACTTAATGTAAAACACCAATTAACAAAAAGTAGATTGGATACATAAGAGTCCGGTAAAGTTTTTTTTCGATTTCGCTCAACTTTTTGCTAATATTTTGCTGTAACTAACAAAACTCCTATTAGTTTATATAAATATTTTGAAAGATCGTTTTTTTTTATATTTTATAGTTGTTACCTAAGTAAACCTTTAATTAAAACACGAGAAAATAAAAATAAATAGGTACATACTCTTTAAAACCACAACACAGGTGTCGTCCTTGCAAAAAAACCGCATCTAAGTATCACAGGTTTCGTCAAAATCAAGATTAAAATAAAACACCCAATGTACAAAAAAGATAAAACAATTATTATTTTTGCATGTTTTTAAAGTGGGGCATTCCACTCATACAATAGTTTGTTATTAAATCAAATACAAACATTGAATAAATAATCAACCCAGCAGTACTTGAACCTGCATCGATACTTAGTTAACTTGATCCATAGCTTAATTAGTAAAGCGATCGAGCCCCGGCAAGGTGTATCGATGCAGGTTCAAGTCCTGCTGGGTTGATTATTTTTTCAATGTTTTCAATGTTTGTATTTGATTGATTAAAAAAACAATAACCAAAAAATATTTGTAATTGTATTAACCTAAACAACATTGGCACATCTAGTATCTTCAATATCCGTAACGAACTGATAGTCACGCTTACTTTAAAACCGGCGTGCGCGCCGTATTCGTCATTACTCGACCAAACTTTGACGACTTGACACTGTTACTAGACCATTAAACCACTAAATAGTAAATAAACGAGTGCCAGGATGTCGAGAGACGAGCCCTCGATCAGCGTGCTACGGAAGGTGGTGCTAGATGGATTCCTCATTGCTGGATGTAAGTTTTATTTATTTACCTATTTAGATTCAATTGGTACGACTTTTTTATTTAGGAATTGTGTGTTCAACCTGTGCGTTTTTATTTTTTTTAAGTTATTGCAAGATAAAAAAATAGTTTTTAATCGAGACACATTTTAATTTTATCGATACTTGAAATTACAAACGAAATAAAGGATGTTTTGTCGTAAGTACATATGTTTAGTCATAGAGAAGTAAAGTAATCTGTGTATTTAGTACATACCTGACTCCTTTATGTTTACACGCCTATGTCGTAAAATACTAGTTTTTGGCATTTTAGGTATTATAAGTGTGCAACGTCGTATGTCTAAATTTTAAATTCTGGAATCGTGTGGGACCATAAAATAAATGGACTATAAAAGTAAGATTTCTATTGGACCTTATGGGTGACTGGTAGAAAAAGTCTTGACATTGTCCTATTGTACTTTTTTGTTATTATTGTGCAATGAGTGATACATAATAAATAATAGTACCAAGATAGCTATTTTTTATAATATCAATTAGTTAGATGCAATGCACACTGGTTAGCTAGCTGACTATGTTAACTTACTTCAATAATTCGAAGGAGAAGATTCTCAATTCGATCGGATTGTTTTTTGACATTGGAAATGTCTTTTCGTTCGTTCCAGTATAGGCCCCGATTTCACGAAAAAGTGCGATCCCCTTATAACTCGGAAAGTTGTAAAGATATGATATTCAAAAATGGCTCAAAAGAATTATATTTACGAGAGCTGTAAGATGCAAAAAGAATTTTTCGATAAAATAAAAAAAGAAAAAAGTTATGGCCGGAATAGTAAAAAAATAAATCATTTTTTTCCAAATTTTTGATTTTGGCGTTCGATATTTTAGAAACGAAGAATGATATCAAAAATTTGAGAAGAACTCCTCTGGACAATTTAGTCAGCTACAATTTAAGCCTAAAAAAAAAAGACGATCGGGTTAAGGGTCTGCCCTGTAGCCTAACCTTTTTGAAAAAAGTCAGAACGACATTTTTCACATTATTTTTTTTTTAACTGACTTCAAGATTTCAAAAGAGGAGGTTCTCAATTCGGCGTGTATGTTTTTTTTAATTTGGTTTTTTTTTTTATGTTTGTTACTCCATAACTCCGTCATGGGGAATCGAGGGAACTCGAGGGAATGTAGTGATTTTTATCAACAAATCAATCATTTTCATTCAAAACAGTGACATTTGATTAAGCGGAACTGCTGATGATGATCAGAAGGGAACTCTTCAACGACGCATAGTTCACGTTTGGCGATTCCTCCTCTTATCGAACACACATCGGTGTTTGTTAAGCAAGTAAGATTGTCAGGACAAATTTTCTTCAAGCTCAAGTTCTGATGATGGGATCCATGAGGAATCGAGGGAACTCCTCACATCTTAAAGGCAAACACATAGTGATTTTTGTATTTTTATCAACAAATCAAGCATTTTCATTCAAAAGAGTGACATTTGATGAAGTGGAACTGCTGATGATGATCAGAACGGAACTCTTCAACGGCGCATAATTCTCGTTTGGCGATTTCTCCTCTACGATGTGTTTGATAAGCAAGTTAGATTGTCAGGACAAATTTTCGTCAAGCTCAAGTTCTGATGATGGGATACATGAGGAATCGAGGGAACTCCTCAAATCTTAAAGGCATACACATAGTGATTTTGGTATTTTTATCAACAAATCAAGCATTTTCATTCAAAAGAGTGACATTTGATGAAGCGGAACTGCTGATGATGATCAGAGCGGAACTCTTCAATGACGCATAGTTCACGTTTGGCGATTTGACCTCTTCGCTATGTTTGTTAAGCAAGTTATTTCATTGTATAGAGTGCACCATCTACAATAATCCTTCACCGGCTTCCCCCATTGAAGAAGTCTGTTTTTTTTTTCTTAATAATTATTTAGCTATGTGGCTACCATTTCTCGAGTTGACTACGGATTTGTAATGTAATAATTTTCTTGTACTTTGAACATTATTATATCCTGCTTATTAATCTAAAAATGAAATATGTACCTATACTTAGGCGCCACGGCGACAATTATTCAAACTTCGATATGCGTGTGGAAATTTTTCAATTTGTTTGTTCACAGCAGAGTTGGGCACACTAAAATCGGTCTTGATTAAAATCGGTGATCGATTACTAATCATCGCTGATTGAATAATCGCTGATTAAATCATAACACAAAACAATCAAGTAATTTCGCCATGAGTAAATCATGAACGACGGGCGCTGATTGAAACTAAATTAACGCTAATCAACTAACTTGTTCAATGTGATTGACGAATGTATGATTAGAGTGTTCTTAAGCCGATTTATTTTATTACTTGAATAAGGCGTTTGTTCTGAATTTCACATATTGAACCAGATACATATGAAGAAATTTTCATTATCCTAAATGAAAATGAAAATGAGAATGAGAATGAGAATGAGAATGAGAATGCGAATGAGAATGAGAATGAAAATGAAAAGCGCATGTAGAAACCGCAGCTGTGTGATAGGTGCCTTAACTGTAGCCGAAAACCGTAATAAAACCGAACATTCATTTGTACACTCATACCAAAAACTAACAAAAAAATTGTCGATGTTTTGGTAAAGGTAACATTTACCACTGGCATTTACGCTTTTATTGCTCAATATTGAATCTGCACTATACAACTTATGACGTAAGCGCCAACCGCCAAATGATACCTTTAGAAATATTGTCACAAATAGCCATTTATCCTAAATGTATATTATACTCACCTAGGTACCGCCTCTGTTTCGTCAGGGAAAAAAGTGAAGGAGCTAGTAGCTACGCAAAATCTAATCACCGAATCAACTAAATCGTTAGTTTAACTAAGCATACTGTCTTACGAATGTAATCACTTCAGCTAATCATGAGTGAAACTAAAAATCGACATGATTTACTTATGTCGGTGGTCAATCAGATTAGAAAGCTCATGATTGAATTCGTAATCATGTTCATATGATTATGAGTAACGTTCTCATTTTTAACTTTAGTTTCAATCACGTTAATTTTTGCCCAACTCTGGTTCACGGGCGTTATGTCGAGGATACTTATGTTAATCTAAGAATAAAATAATTATCATTCAACGTTGTAGTTTT
Source organism: Pammene aurita (assembly GCA_947086415.1). Lineage (NCBI taxonomy): Eukaryota > Metazoa > Arthropoda > Insecta > Lepidoptera > Tortricidae > Pammene > Pammene aurita. Next base: position 7,502,350 of record OX352302.1, on the reverse strand, counting down.
ATTTTATAACATTTTCTTTATCCCGACTTTCTCGTCGCTCAGCGACAATACTTTTTCGAATTCCTTAGATTCATTTCCAATGTGCTCGATAGTCGTGTGAGGCACGAAATCTGTGAATTTTTTTCCGTTGTTTGTCCCTTACGACATTTTATCTTTCCTGTGTCTACTTAACTCCTTTATTAAAAAACGTAAATATTGAAGAACAAATCATTCTCTATTATTTTTCTGTGTGACTTCGTTGGATCGAACCACAACTACGAGTACATAACAAATATATTTCGAGGACACTTGTTGAATGTCGTATCATTGTGACCAATGATGAATTGTCCATTGTAACGTGTACCGACAGTTTCTAACTAATCATTTCCTTATATCCAACCGATTCACGGCTATTACCATTACCTAGGTACACACATAATATTATAGACATATGCATGATACATATTTATTTTTCTCATGTACAGGGAATACAAATCAATCGAAAACGATGTCTGAGTGTTCCATCTGAGAAATTAACTTTTTATCTCATGTTTTCAAGTGTTTTCCGATGCGATCTCAGATCCGATTCCGATTCCGATAATCCCGGAATTCCGGTATTGGCCCATACAAGCAATATCGGTACTGCATGTCCTAGTTTTAACGTATCTTAACTCATTAACACTTTGCATGTGGCAATAATTAAAATAATGGCCTTTCCTCAAACGATAATAACCATGACCACGTTAATAGATTAACTGTTACTATGATAAAAATCGATAGTGAACGCTAGGTTAAATTAGCAATATTTTTTAGTATTCACAATTCTCTTCCGAAAACTGATAAAAATGTATCGCCCTGTCATTCTTAGCGATAAATAATTACGATACGTCGCACATCAAAAAAAAACCGGCCAAGTGTGAGTCGAATTCGCACACCTAGGGTTCCGTACAAACCTGTAGGTATGTAAGTAAAAGTTCCATCACGACAATCGAGTCATAGCTACGCGTTCATGAGGAAAGGGGTAGTAAATTTAAAATTATTAAAAATATGTTTATTATATGATGTAACTAAAAATTTACGGATTTCGCAATTTTTACTTTATCTGTGCTATAAGACGTTGCTTCGTACCAAACTTCAAGATTCTGAGTTCACAGGAAGTACCCTGTAGGTTTTGATTCCCTTGCGAGTTTCGAAAATTTGCGGCATAAACGGCTGTATCTTTTAATTGCGTTGGCATAGAAGTTTGATTTTTTCACAGTTTCAAGGGACAGTAGACCTGAGTATTTGATATAAATTTCAGCTTGATACCTCCACGCGTTCCTGAGAAAAAGGGTCTTGACAGACGGACGGACGGACACCAAAGTGATCCTATAACAGTTACGTTTTTTCCTTTCCAGGTACGGAACCCTAAAAACCGGCCAAGTGCTTGTCGGACCACGCATAAAAGTAGGGTTCTGTACCTACTAACGAAAAAAATAATATCAAAAGGTCGTATCTGCCTATGTAAGAACTTATCTGGAGATAACTCGCAAACGCCTTAACTGATAATGTTCAAAACAAATTGGGTTGAAGGAATATACAATGATCTTCTCAATTTTTTTCATATTTTTGGAAATCCGGTTCAAAAGTTACAGGGGAGACAAACATATTTTTTTTTTACTTTCGGGGTGATTATTTCTGAAAATATCACTAAATCAAATAAATTTCAAACAAACCTCAACGTGAGTAATGCCTTTTGATCAGTATTTTCTTTGCGCGTTGATATATGATTCTTCAAGAAGCAAGTATTCAGGGTTTCCAAAGATCAATAAGTTGCTCTTCTGATTAAGGGCTTGCAATCCCAATTCCGGAATTGGCCATACAATACAAAAAACCGGCCAAGAGCGTGTCGGGCCACGCTCAGTGTAGGGTTCCGTAGTTTTCCGTCCGTCACAGTAAGTGTCCCCACTTAAGATTTAAAATAACACCGCCATGTAGGATATGATATGAGCGTTCCACGTACAGCGACATCTATCGGCAAATTAAGTAAAGTATTGCGCGCGAGCTTAAAGTACGGAAGATGATTTTTTTGGGATAATTCTTTATTGCGTGGACCGATTTTCACCGTTTTTACTTTATTTGAAAGCACGTCATTTCATTTTGAGTGCTTATACGGTTAAATTACAAACTTAGTTCAGAAATTATTTTGTAAATTTTTTTCAAAAACTATTCAACCTATCAAGTTCAAAATAATTTTCCTAGAAAGTTTTTATAAAGTTCTACTTTTGAGATTTTTTTCATATTTTTAAAACTTATGGTTCAAAAGTTAGAGGGGGGGGGGGGGGGCGCATAGTTTTTTACTTCTGGAGCGATTATTTCCGAAAATATTTACATTATCGAAAAATGATTTTAGTAAACCCCTATTCATTTTTAAATACCTATCCAACAATATATCACAGGTTAGGGTTGAAATGAAAAAAAAAAATCACTCCCCACTTTACGTATAGGGGAGGTACCCTAATAAAATAAAAAAATCCACTTTTTATTTTACCACTTTGTCGGCGTGATTGATATACATATTAGTACCAAATTTCAGCTTTCTAGTGCTAACGGTCACTGAGATTATCCGCGGACGGACGGACGGACGGACGGACGGGCAGACATGGCGAAACTATAAGGGTTCCTAGTTGACTACGGAACCCTAAAAATACCGGATTCGCAAGCACTGATTCCTGCCCTGGGCACCGGAGGCGGTCTTTTTTCCGGGCGGTATGACATCTATTTAAGTGTATAATTCTACATTACTTATTTCCAGTGACGCTTAGTATTTTCGCAATGAAACTGCTCTGGGAGCCGTTCAGCCGAGGTTTCTTCTGTGACGATGAGTCGCTCAAGTATCCGTACCACGAAGACACTGTCACCACGCTCGTCCTGAGGCTGTATGGACTGGGTATACCCTTTCTAGTTGTAAGTATTCGTAGTGAAGTATGTTTAGCATCTCGTTATAGCGGCTCTGGCTAGACGTAAATTTATAGGAATTTTGGGAGAGGCCTATGCCAAAGGCAACCAGACAAAACGTCTGAGGAAAACGGCTATCAGTAATCAGAAATCAGAAATAGAATGAACTTTCTGATAAGTTACATGAGGTCCCAAAGGTATAAAAATGTTTCAACGTCGTTAATGGTTATACCATGTTTTCTTCTCTTGGTGCGTCATAACATAATGGCTAAAGAGGGGATTGTACAACCTGGGTGGTACTTAACAAATCTCATAGTCCCCATTCCCCAAAGTAGGAATAAATAAAAGCATCTCTTATCACGTGAACTCGCGAGTATTGCAATAATATCAGGAGACCATCAGCTTTATCTTTATATACACGGTGTAACATGAGGAAACCGAATAATTTTAACAGCGTATTCCTGATCATAATTGGAGACTCAAATGTCGTATAAACTTTTCTGGAATTCGCCTAGTTTCAGAGTTGCTCCAATTAAGTTTAAAAACATTTTTTATTGTGTCTTAGTGCAAAACGCTTTTTTGATGGCGATTTCACCCTTTATGGGGTCTAGTCTAGACATTCTTATTGACAGATATCAAAGTGCCAAGGATATGAAGAATACTTTACGTTAACTATTTTTGACGAAAAAAATTTAAAAAAAATTTACCGACAGTTTTACTAATAATATTTATGTTTTTATGTTCAAAAGCATTAAAAAAATCGAAAACAAGCAAAAAAAAATGTTTTTTGGCTCCTTATGAACTCAGGAATTCGTGGTTAAAATGTCTCGCAATGCTCACGAGCACCGTGTATAAATAACCCTTTCAGAATGTAACTTATTGTGCTTAGGTCCTGTTCTTTGCATCTGACCATTATCTAGTCACATCATCATGACTTTTATATCTTTTACGTGTTTACGTTTACGCTTCTTTACCTTCCTCGCTTGCGTTTAAGGGTCTGGTAAAGCTTTTTTTCGATTTTTGCTCGACTTTTCGATAATATTTTGCAGTAACAATAACTACATTTTTATTAGTTTGTTTACATATTTTTAAACGTCGTTTATTTTTAAATTATACTTAGGAACAATGTTTCGCCTTTATGCTTCATTTATAAATAATTCACGTGAATCTAACAGCTGTTTCGTGATTTTTCCTTGGAGGGGTGAAGAAAGTAAGATAAGATTTTTAATGATTAAAATTATGTTAAACTAGTATATGTAAAATATATAAATATGTTGGAAAATAAGTCGTTTAAGAAATTAGTGGAACAGTTTTTTTCATTTTCATATATATATTTTAAGCAAGAGTATTATGTTTAGCTTAAGTAATTTTAGGAAAAATTGCAGATTGTATACCTAGGTGGTATTTTTGGGAATGTACTAAAGTATTTAAAATAATTTACTTTATGCTCTAATATGTATTCTATCGTAAATGGGACTTTATTTATTAAACAAAACTAGAATATCTATAAAAACATAATATATCTAACTAAAAGATTACAAATAAAAAACCTGACCTAGGTCGCAATCACTAGGTAGAGTGCCCAGAAGGTTGGCCGCATTTGCTCTAATTAGATAATATAAAATATTATAGAGGACATAACAGATAATTATAAAAAATCAAGCGAAAAGTTTGCACGAATCAACGTAAGAATTGAGTTTTCAGGTATTGAATTATAATATATACGTACTAAAAATATTTTTCTGCAAAAACAAGACTTCAAACTATCTTATCAAATGCAATTTATGTACGTTATTTAATTATTAGCGATTTTCGTTTTCAAATCGTTACCGGACCCTTAAATCAAGACTTATTTACGATATCGATACGTACCTATGTAAAAATTTTATAATTCTTATCCAAATCTCCACACAGATTCTGGTATGTGAATGGGCAGTTCTCCGCAAAGAGCCCAGTGACACCAAGGTGTTTGGCCAAAGCATCCCGACCTGGATCCGTGGCTTGTACTGCGGAGTATTGGCCTTTGGCCTCGGTGCCTGCTTCGTTGAACTAGCCACCGAGATCTCAAAGCACGTCATTGGGAGACTGAGGCCGCACTTCTTTGATGTAAGTAGCTGCAGTTTTCTAGACCGACGTTAGTCGATTGAATTTCGTTAAGATCCATGGTTTTAAAGGAATGGAACCCAATGAGTAGAAGGTGTTTAGCCTGAGCATCCCGACTTAGATTTGTGAATTATACTGTGGAGACTTTGACCTCGGCGCTTGCTTTGTTTAATTACTAATTAATAGCCACCGACATCGCTAAGCTTGTCATCGTGACCTCCGGAAGTGATGGTTTCTACATAAGATGAAGTGTCAGAGATGTCGAGTAGGACGCTGAACTTAAGTTTGCACTTTTTTTAAAGTCTCTTATTTTCTTAAGCGCTTAATGTTTATCTTCTGATAAATTGGTTTTACTTGTTCACGTTTAATCAGCATGTTAATGTTAGGACCTATTTAGGAATTGATAATGAAGCAACAATTCATTAGCTACAGATAAGGGCTACTTCCCTGCTTGTCTTGACCTGAGATAACTGAATGACCTTAGATTAGATTACATTAAGTTGATTACTGACGTACAACTTTAATGTTTACCAACACTTTTCCTTAGACTCAGTACGCGTAATGTCATGTATTTAGCACATGACTTAACAGCCGCCTCACAGCAAGGAAATATATGATCCAACTCTATATTTAATTATTAAAAAAACAATGTGTATAAAAAACAAACTAAGTCGTTCAACGAAATAGTTTCTACCTGAAGCAAATAATGTTTACAAAATATTTCAATAAACAAACAACAATAGAAGAACTGTGCAATGTTGGATAACAGGAAATCCATATTGAAATAGGAATCCTTACTGTTTTATACTACATTTCTATTGACCGAAATTTTGTAAGCACAGTTGATAATGGTAGACGATTCTGCATTTTGCGGTAAATGTGCAGTATTGATACAGGTTGTAACAAAGATACTGGTGGTCCGTTTAAGGGCAAAATTAGTATCGTATTGCGGCTAAGACAAAATAGGAGAAACATTTTTTGGACCCGTAAAAATTTATTTTTTGTTTGGGATCCATCGTGCCAGCCGGCCAACCCTCCTTACAAAACAATTTTTTCTTCGCGCGAAAAATTTTGATTCTTAGTTTTTCAAAATTAGAATACGATACCAATTATGCCCTTGTTAGACCTTGTATACTATTCTTACGTCATGAAGGGCGATTAGTTCTGCTTTTCACTGGTTAACCACAGGCGAGTAAGGTCATGTCATTATAGAGGAAAATTTAGCTATTCTTCTGTCAGTTTACACTTCAACAACGAGATAGATATAAACCCTAAAAATAATGGACATGTCACGTACTGTTAAGGCGTACTTCCGATAATTTTCTTTACAAATTCGATGCCCTAACTAGGAATTTCCAGTTTGCACCATACAAAATCAAAACCGAGGGCACCCCCTATATATGGTGAGCTTAGAGCCGTGGTGCATTACGCATCTAACTTATATTACACTTTAACCCTAAGATCACGGGCAAAATGCTCAGGGTGATATAGCGCCCAGGGAATTCTCACTGACCTTGCCTAGCAAGACGGAACAAACCCTTGTCAAGGTGAATGACATCTGCAACATATCTTGTTTACAGCTATGCCAGCCCTCGATCGACTGCAGCTTGGCAGAATGGCGTGGGCGCTATGTCCAGCCTAAGGACTACTATTGCACCGTCAGTAACAGCAAGATCGATGACATGCGCAAGAGTTTCCTCAGCGGACACTCTTCCTTCTCAGCCTACACCATGGTCTTTGTTGCTGTGAGTATTATTAATACCGTCATACGTAAATATGACGTATGCCGAAAGACTTGTTAGCTATAACAATCACTTCGTGTGTTCCACAAGACCGAACCCCGTGTCAAGAAAACGATGGAGATCCGAATTTAATGCCTTTCTTGCTCAATGGTGATATACTGTTCTGGCAGAAAATGAGGGAAGCCCAGCAGAGAGACTCTTGGCTCCTAAATAATAAATTAGTATTTCGAGTCTAGAACGAAGCTGTTCCTAAAGGATTTCAAAATTTAATATTATTTGACCCACAAAACGTAGGTATGTAAATTGTAAGCTAAAACCCTATTGAAAAAAAGGATAACTTGTATATCCTTCTAGCTACTAAAACTGGGGAACCAAAACCCCTATATTTTACTTCCTCGTGATAACATCTAATTCCAAAATCAATCTTCCATATTTTGTTGTGCATCACTTTTATGAACATGTGCCATGGAGCTTATCTTTGTATCACGTAACGTAGCAGATCATACGGTCCCCGCCCGTACTATAGTGAGACAACTATGATATGACACTTTTGTGATAGCTAGAAATCGCTACGGATTCACAAAAGAGTGATATCCACTTACGTCGAATCAATAAAATACTACCAATAAAATCAACAAAAGACCTACTGTGAATTGGACACGCTTGGACATATGGATATCACTGTATATAGTAGCGATGCAAATGTGATATCCACGTGTCTCGTTTGCCATATCGAATCAGAACATTTGAATGACCGTGCTAGTTATTCGCAATTTTTGTAAATGTGTAACTCGGGTGAGGGTGAAATTACCAATTTCACCCTCCTCTGGTGAAATGGGTCAGTTTCAACCCTTGGTTAACAATCTACTATACACTGTAATTGGTGACTTAAGTATGACTAAGCGATAGTGTGAGGTATCACTTACAACAATATCCTCGAAGATAAAACATGATTACATACACTTTATCAGCAAACACTTGATTTATTATACAGTTCTAGTAGAAATACTTGTACGTAAGTGTACACAGAAGAAGATAAGGATTTGCTTTAGATAATTTCAAGATTACGGCCGATATTGGTACATTAAGTAATTTAATTATACTATAGGATCTTCTCTTAAATAAGTTTTTATACCGCCTCACCAGTAGCCTAATTACTACTAATATTTTAGCATTGGGACTTTTACTAAACCGACAATAAGTAAGATAATTTGACGTTTCAATCTTCTGTCCGCTACTAAGCCCACGGGCTTCTTTAATACAAAAATCCTTGTTTTATTATACTCCTGCTAATAGTAGTTATACATGCAAACTAATAAGGAAACATTGCTGTGTCCTAATCAAGGATGATTAAGACATGGATTGACAATGCCTATACAAAATCGCGTTCCCTTATTTCAGGCTAAAGCACAGTCGTCATCTATTGGTCACCACAAACATTAATTTCCTACTTAACCTTTTAAGCCCATTGGTTGACTGGTAGAGAATACCCCATGCATTAAGTCCGCCATTTGTACCATCTTATTTTGTGCAATTAAGATTAAATAAAGAAATTCTAGTTTCTAATATTTTGTTCGGCGATTAACGCTGACAGAACTAACTCGACACCAGACTCAACAGATGGCGCTGTTGCACTTAGTACCGAAAACAGACGTATAGCCTGAAGGTTCGAGGAACGCGATTTTGTATAGGCATTGTCAATCCACGTCTTAATCATCCTTGGTACAATACATACAATCTGACACTGTCCCGCCGGCAACTGGAGACCACGGTTTAAGCCATTACTATTGTTTTCCAGCTGTACCTCGAGCGGCGCATGACCTGGTGCGGCACCCGCGCACTCCGTCACTCCCTCCAGTTCTCCGTGGTCATGATCTCCTGGTTCACCGCGCTGTCCCGCGTCTCGGACTACAAGCACCACTGGAGCGACGTGTTGGCTGGCTATAGCTTGGGCGTCGTCTTCGCAGTTTTAGTGGTAAGTGTAACAGATACACATATCCCTACTGTCTTTCCTATCTAAATTCACATCCTTCGTCACTTGCTCCAACAATCCCTCAAGTTCTTCGTTACGATTATCTCCGGGTTCACCGCGCTGTTCCGGGAGCACCACGGGAGCGACGTGACAGCTGGCTTTATGGCTTTGGCATCGTCTTTGCTGTACAAATACAAATATTATTTATTGCACACCTCAATAAAATAGTACAATAGACAAATTAAAAGTAGAGGCAGTCAACAGGCGGCCTTATTGCTAGAGAGCGATCTCTTTGGGTAGCGGAAATCTAGTCTAAAATAATCATATGAGTAGGTGCAAGGCAAAAGAAACAGTGAAAACCAGTAAATAATAACTAAATAAATACAAAAGCATAATTATAAACATACATACACAAATAAACATAAATATACTATATACACAGAGTAAATAAAAATATAAATAAATAAAATACAGTCAGCAAACATTTGTTAGAGAGAGTTAGGTAATACTCCTTAAGGTGTTTCTTGAAGACAGTTAGGGATTTTGCACGCCCTATATCTAGAGGTAAAGAGTTCCACAGGCATATAACCGGGAAGGTAAAGGAACCGTTATAGACTATTGACAAAAAGGATGGGACAATAAGAAGCAAATTTTGGGAGGATCTAGCCGAAAGAAGGTAGCTGAACCGCTCTTTCTTTCTGTACTAGTTTGTAACAGTTTACATATAAGATATCCCATTAGCTTTCACATCTCTTTGTTTTGTGCATGCACTCCCTCCTCACTTGCTCCGTCTCCTTATGCTGTTACGTTCCAGCTGTGGCACTACAATTATCTACCTATGTCAGGTTTTTAACTATATTTAATGCTTAAATTGACAGACGTGTTTTTTGGTCCGGTGACTCTTGATCAGTTAATCATTAACTTCGTGTTCTATTGATTCAAGATCTTTGATGGCCGATATGCTCCAGTGGTGCTTATAGTCCAATGGTTGCAGGCACCTCTTCAGTTAAGAGCGCAAGGTCTTGCTCAGCTAATTATGAGAATACTTATGTTTTTGCTATTTTATTTTATCATGATGTTATGCGAAGATGTCACGGCCATACAAGTATCTCGGTAGATACTTGTGAGCGTTACTGAACCGGTAGCCACGGGTAAGCACCTACCGACCTTAGACGTTTCTTTATGAAAGGCAGTTTGGTCCATTATTAAAATGTTGTCAAATTATAGTCAAAACACAAACGTTGTATGAGCAGCATTTTAATTCGATTTGTTTACTATTTAAACATTTTGCTGGCAAACCGGCTTCTCTCCCAATTTTTAGGCTCCCGCACCAAAAGAGTAACAACGGGACCCTATCACTAAGACTCCGCTGTTCGTCTGTCCGTCTGTCACTAGGCTGTATCTCATGAACCGTCATAGTTAGACAGTTGACATTTTCACAGATGATGTATTTCTGCCGCTACAACAATAAATACTAAAATACAGAATAAAGTAAATAAAATATTATTATTATTATTAATTATTAGGGGGCTCCCATACAATAGACACGATTTTTTTGCCGTTTTTATAGATAATGGTACTGAACCCTTCGTGCGCTAGTCCGACTCGCACTTAGCCGGTTTTTTATCTTTATTTAAACCGACCTTCTCGGTTTTTGTCTCCCGGTGATTTTATTTTTGGAACTGAATATATAAATTGTAGCCCATGTCAATACCCGTTCAATTAGTGCATTTAACAAAACCAACAGACGAAACATCAGCAGGTACCGCGCGCGGTCGCAGCCTGAAATTGGGGGGGGGGGGGGGGGGTTACTAATGCAGAAATGAAATGTAGAGGGGGGTCACTGGTCAGTAAAGAATTTTTCAACTTGACTTGTACGATTTTGGGGACCCCTTCGGACCGCGCCTGGCACTTGGCAGGTACAAATAGCAAAATTATATTCATTAAACCGTTATAGAACAATGAAAATATGACAATCATAACCAGAAGAGTATATTGCCAAAGACGAGTAAATAATAAAAACAAAAAGGTAACGTTGACGAAACATAATCTGCACCAATTTTTGAAACAATTTGTAAGGCAAATTAGTGCAAACTATATTCTAAATCATTTATTTATATTAGGTTTCTCTCAAACAAACATAGAGGAATACTCTTATAAACCCACGACGTAACACATAAAGCCGTAGTAATCTATACTAATATTATAGATGTGAAAGTGTGTCTGTCTGTCTGTTTGTTTGTCCGTCTTTCACGGCAAAAGGGGGCGACGAATTGACGTGTTTTTTTAAGTGGAGATAGTTGAAGGGATGGAGAGTGACATAGGCTACTTTTTGTCTCTTTCTAACCCCCCACTTCCCTAAAATGGGGGGTGGAAGTTTGTATGCAGCATTACGGGGGCCAAAGGGGAACCGTGTTATCCCGAATTTAACGCGAGCGAAGCCGCGGGCAAAAGCTAGTAATCCATAAAGGAGTACGGTGTCGTCAAAAACTTGGACGTCATTAGGGTGTTGTTAGTCTTAATATCATTGTAGTCTTGCCCACGTCATCAAAATCGATGTTCGATCAATGAGGACATAGAGGTTAATAAATACCGCTGACTCGGCGCTAACTACGAGTTCGTAACCTTTGGCGTCGACCCTGTCCGTGGACGCGGGCTTCACAAGAAAATTATTAAGGGAGGTAACGGAGACCCTTGCGCAGGCATCTTTCTCATCGCGGTAAAGACTCGCCATAGAGATTCATCGCGATAATACTGCCTGTGTGATGAATAACTAAGGTCCTCTTTTTATTTAATTAATATCTGTCCTTAGTTTAGACCAGCCTAGCGAGAACCTAGAGAGATGAAATCGTCATATAAAATATTGGGGCCTAAATCCTCACTAAGTGTTGCATATGCATATTGATGCGACATATATTAATGAAATAAGGCCAAGGAGAACTAGTAATTATATTGTCAGTTTGTATTATTCACTTATCTCTGGTAATAACTAGCAGATGAGTGCCTTGGCCAAGTGAATGAAGAGTCTATGAACTGTGGCATAATTCGTTATCTGTGACTTTCCATACTGACATGGTTACACACTACAGTTGATCGACATCGGGTTATCAGCTATTTGTGGATACAATGTATAATTATAATTAAAAACACGCAATAAGTGCTTAGTATAACAGAATAATTTATTTTTTATACCACGACGGTTCGATGGTAGCAAACAAGCATACGACCCGCCTTTTTAAGCAGCCTTTCTAAGCCTATGCTCCGGATAGGCTTCGCCTGCAACTCCAGAGGTGTCACATGCACGTTGCCGATCTTTTAATAAAAAGAAAGATTCACTGTGTGACACCTATATAAAGCGACAAGAGGGTCGCCATCGTCAAAACACTCTGCCATCCTCTTGGAGCTCTCCCAACAACAATGTATTTGTGGTGTTCCATACCTAAAGGGCCCTTATGCAAATTTTTTGTTGAGGTACTTTTTTTTGTTGTGTGACGTAGCATATTTAACGTAGATTTAGAATCCATGCCTAACTCAAAATTGAGCATAAGGGCCCTTTAGGCACAGAATAACTAATAGTACTACCGTACAGAAAATTCACTCCTTCACAAAAGTCGGATTTAGGTATAAAAATATACCTATACTCGCCGCCTGCAAGCAAAATTGAAACTTATAACCGCGCACGAACCGTGAATCTTCTTTGCGCGCCGCAGTTCATGACCGAGCTGTGTGCGTCGGCACGGGGTTGGCACTTCCCAAGTAACACAGGAAGCATTATAAACATATGAATAGTTAACTTATTTCGAACTTAAGGACTTATATACGTTCACCGAGCAACTTGTCGCATTATATGATGCTTTGAGCTGTATAACGGTTGTGTAATGGCATATCTAAATGCTTTTGTAAAGCCTTTAGCTTTAGTGCAGCAAACCACAACGCAACTGTACAGCTTTCGACTGTTTAAAAGCACTTAAGTGCTTTAGGTTCTACAATAGCATTATATAATGCTTTAAGCTGTATAACGGTTGTATAATGGCATGTATAAATGCTTTTTTAAAGCCTTTAGTTTTAGTGCAGCGAACCAAAATGCAACTGTACAGCTGAATGCTGTACAGTTGCGTTTTGGTTTGCTACACTAATTCTTCGGTGTGGTTTAGTGCCTTAGGTTCTATAATAGCATAAATAAATGCTTAATGCTGTTTATGAGCATGAATATTAGCCATTATAATGCCACGTAAATCCGGTATATTATTATAGCTTTCAGCTGTTTTTAGTGCTTTAGGTTCTACAATAGCATTTTATGATGCTTTACGCTGTATAACGGTTGTATAATGGCATATGTAATTGCTTTTGTTTAGCCATTAGTTTTAGTGCAGCGAACAACATGCAACTGTACAGCTGAATGCTGTACAGTTGCGTTTTGGTTTGCTACACTAATGCTTCGGTTTGGTTTAGTGCCTTAGGTTCTACAATAGCATAAATAAATGCTTAATGCTGTTTAAGAGCATGAATATTAGCTATTATAATGCCACGTAAATTCGCTATACAGCTTTCAGCTATTTTTAATGCCTTAGGGTGTACAATAGCATTTATAAGTAGGTAATACGTTCCTAATGCAGTATAATAGCAATAATATAAACCATTATAAAGCCAAGTAATTCACTATAAGGGGCTGTTCATAAATTACGTCATTTCATGGTAGCATGACGTAGGAGGGGGGGCGGTCATTCCGAAGATAACATCATCAATGTGTAAAAAAAGGAATGAAAGTCGTGTTTCTATAAACTTTTAATGCTATAAAATATTATCTACTAAATAGTTTTTATTTCACAATTAAGCTTAAAACGCATTTTTTTTTATTGACGTCACTTTATTTGGCAGGGGAAGGGTTGGATGATTTTAGGGGGGGGGTGTAAAAATCATCAAAAATTGATGACGTAATTTATGAACAGCCCCTATACAGCTTTTAGCGGTTTTAGTGCCTTAGGTTCTACAATAGCATAAATAAATGCTTAATGTTGTTTAATAGCATAATTATTCACGTGTAATGCTGTAGGCATAAATAAGGCATTTTTTAAGGGTCACTGAGCTGCTATTGGAATAAGAGCTAGCCACGTCAGATATGACACAATAATGAGAGCAACAAAACCCGTCTGGTTAGATTGCTATACTATTCTTATTGCTAGATCCTGGCATCTGGCAGCTTTTAATGGGTGGAGGTCATAGTGACAAACTAGCAAAATGTTTTAATTGGAAAATAGTAATAACTAAAATAGTAATAAGTAACTTTTTTTTCGGGTAGGTGAATAAAACGAACCACATCACTGTTCACATATTTTATTAGAAAAAATAGAATTAAAAGTAATTTGGATAATTTGAAACAATAAAATTGATGGTTAGATAATATAGTTTACCTACCAGTAGTATTCAAGCATTTCTCCAGGAAGTTACATTGATTTTTGCACTTTCACCTACTTCAACTGTCAACATCAACACACTATGTCGGACATCAACTCAATTCAAGGATCAATTGCGGAGCTCACTGAAACCTTCAATGCAAGGATGGCTGAGATGCAGAGTAATTTGGACAAAGTGGGCTCAAGCAACCCTGGGAGCGGTATTGAGGCAGTAGCGGCGGACTTCACTAGCTTCAAAGCATTTGTTTTGAACTCTCTCAATATACTCCAGAAGCAGGTGGAGCTCATCGCTCAACAGGTCGATCAAATAGAAATGCGATCTCGACGCAAGATGCTGGTCATCCATGGTGTTCCGGAGGCTGACAAAGAGGACACAACGGCCCTTGTAGTTGAACAGCTCAAAGCTGTTAAGGCTGACGTGGCTGCAAATGACATAAGGCGCAGCCACCGACTTGGCCGTCGCAGAGGCAGCAAACCCAGGGCTATTGTGGTGAAGTTCTGTGAGACTGCCGTCCGTGATAAAGTGTGGTTTGATAAGGTGGCATTGAAAGGCTCCGGCGTAACGATAGCCGAGTTCTTGACCAAATCACGTCAGCAGACCTTCATGGTAGCTCGGGAGCGGTTTGGCGTCAGAAGATGTTGGACCTGGGACGGCGTTGTTCATGTCTTGGATGCGAGCGACGTGCGCAGGCGTGTGGTGAGCCTTGCAGAGCCTAAGGCGATTTCGGATGCGCCAGAGCAGCCTGTGACTCCGACCCCAAGCGTAGATGCTCCTCCCAAGGCAGATAATTGCAGCAAAGCCGAGAAACCGGAGAAACAGATAAAGCCCAGACGTGCGGCTGCCAAATTGAAGCCTTAGTATGTACATAGTGTAGCTTTTGCAGTAAAACACTTCTATAATTGCATTAACACGTTTAATTTTGAAGACAAAGTAAAAATATTTAAGAATAGCAAAAATAGTCAATTATTTAAAATTTAGCATTTCACGTAAAAATCACAATAACGGCATCTATATAAGGATATTTCACATTCAATAACTTCCCTAGTGGTCAGAATGCAATTAAATTACAATAATAAAAATATTTAAAATTAGCACTTCACTTAAAAATGAAGACAACTGTACCTATTTCACATTCACATTCAACAACCAGAATGTAATTAAATTACAATAATAAAAATATTTAATATTAGCACTTCTCTTAAAAATGAAGACAACTGTACCTATATAAGGATATTTCACATTCAATAGTTAGCAAAACTGGTAAGTAAAAATAAAGACTCGGCTGGTAATAATTTGGCTGCAGGAAAATAATGGGTTAATGAGGCGGGTGATATGGATGGTGACAGATGATTCGCTGGCTGAACGTAGCCTAAATTAAAGAGCCAGGTCTTTATATGCCCGTCAAACGAGGCAATTGGAATTTGGGGAAATTTAGCAAAACAACAAAAAAAACTATTATGGCACAAAAATACTGGATACAGAGAAAAGGAATCGGATTTATAACGTTTTTTAAAAAAATGTAAATAATTTGATATTCTCGAAAGCAGGATGGCTAAAGCTGTTGTTTTAAATTAAAAAGAGTTCGTGGGCAAGTGTCCGCTTTGATTTAGGCGAACCCAATAGCTCGCTGAACTCCTTTTCTCACTTGGAGAGCCCGCTGGATGCGGACTCTAATTCTCCGATGAATGGTGAAGAAACCCGCGGAAAACGCGGCAGTTGCAGACCGTCTCGCCGGTCCGGCACCCACAAGTGCCTTCCGGAATCCTTCCGGCTCAGGCGGTCCCTCTGGTTGCCTTTTTGTCCGGCGACGTATTTGGTTTTTAAAAATTTGTATTTAATAATGTATTAGCACTTGCTATATAATGTTTGAGCGCAAAGATCTACAGAAATAGATCGCACTTCAACTCGATGCAACTAAGCATATTACAGGAAAACTCTCAGACAAAACCAGAATATCTGTTTTTCTTTAAAAATCTCCCGTCGCTCTGACACACTCAATCAAAAATCAACTTTTTTCTTTTTGACAATCTGGAATACCTCAAAAATTCACATTCAAAATTAGCGCGAGTATTATCTCAATTTTATAACTGACAGACGTATTACAAAATGCGGACTGATATAAGCGCCATCTAACTGTAATGCCGTGAATCACAATGTACGCTTTTTATAAATATCAACCGTGACCTAGCCTTAGACCTCCCTTAGACACAGAAAAAGTTCAGAAGTTCTAAAGAAAGTCGACAGATGTCGTACGATACGTAGCGTCATGCTACACTTTCCTCTGTATTTGTTCGGGTTATACTGCTTGACGCTTTTCTATTTCGACGTGTAATCACTGTTATTTGTTGTATACCCTCTTTAATAGTCTCCCGTAAATATTATAAATTGATTCCAATAACTTCATTGCTAACTTTAAATGTCACTTTGCCAAGTTCCAACTGACATTGACAGTTTGACATGTGTGCTGACGGATGGCAGGTATAGTGTTGCCAACTGTTAAATTGCGGTCCGCTTTACCAAGTTAAATATTTCCTTATTAAATTACGTTCCGTTTTTCTTAGTTAATTATTTCCTTAGTTTTGTGATTTAACTTAATGCCTGTCGAATCTGAAGCCAACATGTATTTTTAAATTGAACTTCCGTTTCTTTATAAGTGTATTTCTTTCTTTATTTGCTGCTGGCGGGTAGATTGTGGAGTTTTTGTTTAGTTTTTACTGTATATATATTTTTCAGATGCCTTTCAGTGATAACAGTGATCAGTATTTATCTTTTTCCTCCTTAGATAGTGTAAGTGATGACAGATTCCATAGTTTGCCTCCTTCCCTTCACGACTTTCTGGAATCTCAGTTTAATGATGTACCTAAAAATTTTAACGTTGTGCATTAAAATGCGCAAAGTATTCCTGCACATTACAGCGATATGTTACTCTCTTTTGACATTAAGAACATTCATGCTATTTTTATTTCCGAATCGTGGCTCAGACCAGCTTTGCCTTCAACGTCTTACTCTTTACCTGGTTTCAATTTAATTCGGCACGACCGCCTTGGAAGAGGTGGCGGTGGAGTTGCGATTTACCTTCGTTCTTACATCCCCTATTCAATTGTTAATGTATCTGCCAGTTCTTCTACTTCTGATGCCGCAGAGTATATGTTTCTCGACGTTTCCCTCTCTCATTCCAAACTTTTACTTGGCGTTTTTAATTCCCCCTCCCTTCACGTTAATTACTTTGATTCTGAAAATAGATGTTATATACTTCAGAAAAAGTGACCAAATCCTCCGGTGTCCGAGGCCAGATTTGAACTGGCGTCTTCAGCTTTCGCGGCTGATTCTCTTGAGAAACTTCTCGAAGACCTTATGCCTTCTTATAATCATCACATTCTTATGGGAGATCTAAATACGTGTCTTCTGAAGGATGACAGTCGATCCCGGCGCCTTAAATCCCTGGTAGATGCATGCAATCTAACTATTCTCCCTTCAGACGCCACACACTATTTTCCAAATTGCTCGCCTTCTCTTTTTGATTTAACTTTAGTTTCTTCGACTTCTCATGTGTCTAAATTTGGACAATACTCCGCGGATGCCTTCTCATATCATGATCTGCTCTATCTCTCTTACAAAATTCGTCCTCCCAAATCTAAATCAAAAATTCTGTTGCAGCGCAATTTTAGTGGATTAAATGTGGAAAAGCTTCGAGATGACGCTTTAACAATCGATTGGAGCAGTATCGCTCGAGCGGGTTCGGTAGACGATCAAGTTTCTCTCTTTAATTCGCTCCTCATACAACTTTATGACGCTCATGCTCCTGTTCGTGCAATAAAAGTCAAGCATCTCCCTGCTCCTTGGCTCACTGAGGATATTAAAGCCCTTATAGGGAGGAAGAATCAATCTAAATCTAAGTATAAGGCTAACAACTCTGAGAAAAATAAACTTAAATATCATACCCTGCGCAATCGCTGTAGCACTATATGTCGAGATGCTCAGAGGCGTCATATTCACAGTTCTGTTGAAGATGGAAACCCAGCCAAAGTGTGGAAATTTTTGAAAGGTCTCGGAGTTGGCTAATCTCAACAGGCAACCAATTTAAACAATATTAGCGTTGACCAGCTTAACCAGCATTTTTCATCGTCCACCTGTTTCAGTGGTCTTAAGAAATCTAACTCACTTCATCATCTTTCATCACTTCCTGCCTTAGATTTCTCTTCTTTCTATTTTAGCCATTTCTGTGAGAGTGATGTTAGGAAGGGTATATTGAATATCACTTCTAACGCCGTTGGTGTTGACTGTGTTAGCCGAAATATGATACTCCCTCTCCTTGATTTGTTAGTTCCTATTATCACCGGTATTCTGAATTTTTCCATTTCATCAAGTACTTTTCCCAGTCTGTGGAAGGATGCCAATATTATTCCTTTACCCAAAAAATCCAACCCTAGTTCCTTCTCTGACTATCGCCCCATCTCCATTCTTCCTTTCCTATCCAAAGTCCTCGAACGGCTAGTGCATCAGCAACTAACTTCCTTCCTGAATAGAAATGACCTCCTAAACCCATTTCAATCTGGTTTTCGTCCGGGCCATAGTACTACCTCGGCTCTTGTCAAGGTTACCGATGACATCCGTTTGGGTATGAATGACCAGAAGCTTACAGTTCTTGCACTTCTAGATTTCAGTAATGCCTTTAACACGGTCGATTTTGAAATTTTGCTCGCGTTCTTACAGTCTCTTAACATATCGGCTGTAGCGATTGACTGGTTCCGCAGCTATTTGGTTGGTCGTCGGCAAAGAATAAAACTAGATTCTTCGTGTTCTTCCTGGTGCAGCACATCAGCTGGTGTTCCACAGGGTGGTGTGCTGTCTCCTCTTTTATTTTCTATCTTCATTAATTCCATAACTCTTGATCTCTCCTCTTCGTATCACCTATATGCCGACGACCTTCAAATATATTCGCAGGGTATGCATAGCGATCTCAATTCAGTTATAGAAGCCACGAATCTTGATCTGCTCCGCATATCAAATTGGAGTCAAAATTACGGTTTAAAAGTAAACCCCCTAAAGTCACAGGTAATTGTGATGGGTAGCGCTAAACAAATCTCCAAAATTGACTTTCTCAGGCTCCCTCCGATAGTCTTCGATGGTATCCAAATTCCTTTTTCCAACCAAGTGAAAAATCTTGGCGTAATCATGGATCGTTGTCTATCATGGGTGCCTCAGGTGAGTGAAGTGAGCAGGAAGATGTTTGCTGCCATAGGGTCTCTCAGACGGCTCCGGAATTTCCTGCCAATTGCTACTAAAATTGCGCTTGCTCAGTCGTTACTTCTCCCCATTCTTGATTATGCAGATATCTCCTATTTAGACCTAACCGAGGAGCAACTTAATAAGCTTGAGCGTATTCAAAATGCCTGCATTCGGTTCATTTTCGGATTACGCAAATTCGACCATGTTTCTAGTTTTCGTTCTCAACTCAAATGGCTCCCTATCCGTCACCGCCGTAACTCTCACATACTTTCTTTACTCTTTTCTATACTTTTTAACCCTGCAACTCCCCGCTACCTCAAAGAGCGTTTCTCTTATCTTAATTCTATTAGATCCTCTCAAAAATTGCTCCTAAAAGTGCCATCTTCATCTTCCAAATTTTATAATTGCTCATTTACGTTCCAGGCCGTTCGTTTGTGGAATTCTCTCCCTCTCAACATAAAACGCGCGCAATCTATTGGTAGCTTTAAATCGCAACTTAAGGAATACTATTTATCTCTTCCTTAGGTTTTTAAGTTGACACTGTTGTTTCTTACTGTGTGTATTATATATGTATATGTATATGTACGTATATGTATGTTTATTTTGTATTTATTTAAGTATGTATATTCATATGAATGTGCTGTGTTATCTATTTCGTCTCTTTTGTTTCTATGCACCACCTACTGCTTATTGTTTTTCTCTAGTCTCCACTACCCAAAGGTTGTCTGGAAAAAAATCGCTCATTAGCGATAAGACCGCCTGTTGTTACCTCTACCTAAATTTATCTAATTGTAAAATTTGTGCTTGTAACTGTATGAGGTGTGCAATAAAAAGTATTTATTATTATTATTATTAATACCAAACTAGGTAAAAATTGCCGAAGTTGTATCAGTTATAAAGGACAGGGCCTATATTTTAAGGGGCTCCCTGGCGCCAACGACCTTAGATCTGATTCCCTTAGTTTTCTAATGATTTATATAGCTTATCATATTATCAGTAACGGCTTTAAACAATATAGTATCCTATATTTACTTCAATATTCATTGTCTTCGAGATATTTGACATCAAAGTCGAACCGGTTTAGGCTAAAAAAGTGGTTTTATGGTCATAAATTTTGTTTTAATTAGTTAAAAATTAAAATCTCTCTACAGTTTTTAGAGACATCAAAGAGGAACCCTAATATGTAGATTACGTATATGTAAGATTCTTTACACCATTCGAATATCGATAAAAGTGTTTTTTAGACCATATTTTAAAAATATCATAAAAAAATAACAGCTCATTTATTTCAAGATCCGGCTCTACAGAATGGAGATAAAAGATTCAAAAACCGATAGTCGTTTGCTTTATAATTCTATCTATAGTGAATATGTTGGAATATCGACTCAAATCTGGTCAAAAATCGATAAAAATAACGTTAGACCAAAAACTATTGTGTACTATTACCATACATCGGGGTTTTCGGTGCTGGAATGTTTGACATTAGCCAAAGAGTAGGCATTAACTTAAAAAACAGAATGTACTCTAGCACGTTTCTACCTAATGAATAATTGATCGAAAAAATCATAGGTATATACAATTTATATGTAATAGCTGACTATTATGTATATATATTGTAGGTACATATACCTATGATTTTTTCAAGTATTTTTTTATTAATTCATGTAATGACTGATCATTGTCAACCTCTTCAGTTAATCAAATAGTTCATAAATATCGGACGTCAAGATTAATATTTGACACTTATTATACCGTGTCTTTGTCTTAGGTAGATCTAGTTAATAAATTTCGGATATGCAATTGCATTTTTAAAATACTAAGTATATAATAGTCAATACAAACATGTCTCTAAGAAAAAAGCTCGTATCATAGTGTGTAAGCTATTCACAGAGAGGTAGTTATTCATTAGGCATAATATGATATTTTCTCAGACTAACTCTCAACCTATCTGTTTATCTCTACTCTTTCTCAAATCGTTCCCGCACCGAAAACCCCGATGTATGATTATTACGGAAACAAAAACAGTAGGCGACAAACTATGAACTATATTTTATTATACA
Source organism: Pammene aurita (assembly GCA_947086415.1). Classification (NCBI taxonomy): domain Eukaryota; kingdom Metazoa; phylum Arthropoda; class Insecta; order Lepidoptera; family Tortricidae; genus Pammene; species Pammene aurita. The sequence continues at coordinate 7,480,913 of OX352302.1, read as the reverse complement.
TCGTTTGGCACTACTTTCTCCCAACATAAACTTTTGTATAATTTATCTTAATATTGTATAATATTTGTATAGTTTCTCATAATATTACATCAAACCCAGATCTCTAGTATTTATTTTCTTGAAATGGTTTGCATTCTTTGACCTCCACCACTATAAAGCTGCCAGATGTCCAGATCTAGAAATAAGCATAGTATACCAAACTGACTAGAGGGGTTTGGTTGCTCTCATTATTGTGTCATATCCGACGTGGCTAGCTCTCCGTCTATATAGACCAACGCCATTTTGTAAATAATTTATAACCTAAAAATAAAATCATGCGGACCTATTTATACAAGGAAAATACCTATATAATAATGAAATTACTTAATTTAGGACTGCTCAACCAACACTATTATGATAATAATGCAAAACTCGTTCTATACGAGGATTACACAATTGTTTTGTTTTTTTGACGCATATATTTTTATAATATTTTATAGCAAAACCACAATAAATCAAAGGCGCGTGAAAATTTTCAATGAAACTTATATACACATTGACAGTAAACTACATTGCGCAGTAATATTTGAAGGATATAATAACGTAACAAAAACTTTTATAAATTTTGTTAGGATGCAAACAAATATGACGTGTCACTCATTCAGTTTTTTGCACCGTCTTCGTCCATTTTATATTGCGAGACAAAGTAGTTAAATCACAACGTTCATTGTATTATAACATTTGTTCCGTCGGTGTTAGAGACGTTTTTGCATTGACGTAAGGTTTATTTTACTACACTCTTATGCTAGTATAATGCTTTTGTATTGCGATTGGCAAGTTAATCGAGAGTACTTATGCTTCTTTACTGCGATTAGCAAGTTTTTTGGCCGTATTAATACTTCTTTAATGCAGTTGGCAACTTAATAGAGCGTACTAATGGTTCTTTAATGCGATTGGCACTTTCCATGACAACGACATGGATTTATATGAAGTGGATCGAATTCTTCGGTCACAAAGTGAGGCCGAAAGAGAAGGTTATCTAGGGGACTGTGTCTCGTTTTGACTAAGGCGGTAATGACGTCATCAGACAATCAAAATGTCAATATGTGTCAAATGTGACAATTTTGTGACGAGTGCGAGTGAGACACCGCCCCCTACATTATGCTCTCTATCGGACCGTTTTTATTACTTTTTACTAGTGACCTATGAACGACTGTTTTGCTCGGTAATAAGGTTCAACTGTGGTTAGGGAAATATAGTAAAAGTACTATCCGGATTGTCTTCTGATCCGTGGACAACGATAATGCTAATAGCGCAGACATATTGCGCCTGTAATGCTATTAAATGACCTGTATAGGATCTCAAGCTGGGTAATTCGTGCCCATTTAAGACCTATATCAGCACTATCAACGTTTATAATGCTACTATAAAACGAACTGAAAATGCTAAAAGCATATAGATATGCTGTAAGACGGCCGTTATACTGCTTTGATGTGTTACTTGGGTTGACAAGTTTTTGTACCTATACCTACTGATTTATTATTTTTAAGATAAATATGTAGGAATTACAAACGTTGATTCTGTAAACATGAAATTTTTATCCGGAGATAGAAATTTTTAGAGAGATTATGTCTGATTCTCACAGAAGTAGGTATGCCACAGCCGTATTCCTTTGAAAATATGTCGGTCAGTTCCTAATATTGTTTCTGGGCAACCAATATTCAATAGATGTTTATTTTAACTATTACTAAGTAAGGACTTCGGGACCTTTCAATATCGTCCGGAATTTAAAAATGTTATTTCTGCTTCCATGTTCTTCCGTTATTCAGACATCCGCAAAGACATCTTTTATACGGATTAGATCGAGATTTAGGTTTCGAAGCCATTGTGTATTTTCAATTTTGCGCGAGCACCACGTGGCACGACTACCGTGCGAGCCGAGCGGCAGCCCACTGCCATAAGCCTGCCCGGGAGGCGCGCCGGCCAAATGTATCTAAACTGCGTAGTGAAACCCCCCTGCTTTAGGTATGGAAGGCCACATTTAAACAGAACTCTGTTAGTTTGCCGGTATATAGTCATGTTTTTTTTTCAGGTCACCTGCGGCCTAGATCTGGTCCAGAAGAAGAAAAACCACACCATCGTATCCCAACACGACGTGTACGTCATAGGTCCCACGCATACGTAGTGAACAATTGAACATCCAAAAGTCTTAGTCTACGCTTCTACTGAAACATACTAGCGGAGATAAGAGGAGATGTGCGGGAATGGACCAATAACATCACCCGCGGCCTATTCCCGCCTCAGCGGAATAGTACGGACGGGGAAGATCTGCTACCACGGAGTATAGTTAGTTAGTATTTATCTAGTCCGTGTCTGCTACGTTATGTGATACAAAGATTAGCTCCATGGCACATGTTTATAAAAATGATGCTGAGTTTTGAAAAAATTGTAAAAAAAAAATTGACCGAAAGCACAAAAAACCATTTCCGGTGTAAAAAATGAATGGTATTTACTACGTCATTTGATACAAAGATGACACTTGTGGCAACAAATAGCAATTTGTATGTAGGTACAGAAAAACCCAGTCTGCCAGTTCCTGCATGCCGGGAAGTGCCCGGCAGACTGGTTAAAAAGTAACGAGTTTGACCCCAAATTTACGTCACTTTTAAATCACTTTAAGAACATGTGCCATGGAGCCCGCCCTAGAAAGGCAGACATTTTTTTAACTTAGTTAACGGCCTCCTAGCCCAGTCGGTAATCACACTGCCTACAAAACAGGAGGTCCCGGGTTCGAATCCTGGTAAGGGTATTTATTTGTATGTTTATCACAGATATTTGTACCTGAGTTATGGATGTTTTCTATGTATTTAAGTATTTGCCTATATCTATAACACAAGCCTTATTGAGCTTACCGTGGGACTAGGTCAGTTTGTGTAAGATTGTCCCATAATATTTATTTATTTATTCTATGTGCCAAAGCTGCTGATTTCGCTCTAGCCTAGGTATAATAAATAATAATGTAAAATAATAATTAATTTTAATAAAGTAATCTGTGATATGAATTTACTTTATCTATGGCAATATTAAAAATGAGGAACCCTTTATGTTCATTGTGTCTTTCTCATTTAATCCTAGTGTGATAAGGACAGGACACATATGTTGACTGTACATTCGACTACAAAAATGCATACCCACATTATGAATTCATTCATATATTATTTTGATTGTATAAAAATCTCATTAAATAAAAATAAGATCTAGTTGTTTTAAGCAAAATAATAATTAAATAGTAAATAAATTACAATATAATAAGTCAAAACACTTAACCTTGTTTTATTTTAGAGATGTCATGCATGTTTGGTTCAAGTGTACTAAACCGTATTAGAATAGGATTGAGATAGCTATCAATCAATATTAATTTTGACGTAAGTGTATGGAAAATCAGTCAAGAGGTGCCGTATTCTAATTTTAAAATACATAAACAATACATAAAAAACACAATAGATTTCATTATCTCATGGAAACGGTAGTTTTATTTATTTATCTACACTCACATTGTAAGTCTTTGATAATTAAACCAACCGGATGCGAGACGCGCACTAATTTATATCAGAAAAAGTCTGCCAATTTCTGCGCGGGGGACGAGGAAACGCACACAAATACTGTTAACACTAATGCATTTTCCATTGACGTCGCTACACACGCACACGATAAAATTATCAAACACTAGCATAAAATATACTCACACAAGTACAAACACAGGCACAGACAACCTGTCCGTGAACGAGATAATGTCATCTTTAAGTAAACGTAGGTAGTGCGAGGAACACGCGTCGATAATAATATACTTAAGTATCGATATTTGTGACGTTTTCAAGTCAAAGGTACATCATTGTCGGTTGTTAATAGAGTTAATTTCTAAATTATTTTTTTATGGTAACGCCTTATTGACAACCGATAATGATGTACCTTTGACTTGAAAATGTCACATTTTATCGTAGATTTATTTATCGTATGGCTACATGTCATTGGATATAGATAGGCATTTCTTCCCTAGGGTAGTGGGAAAGCAGATTATGAAAAAAATCCAGTGAGTGCTGCGAGGTCTAGGTGGGACAGTGAAGCTGCAAAGTTTGTTACTCTTTTAGCACCACCCAGGGATCACGTGTAGGGTTGTCTAAGGTGTTTCCTGCGGACGCAGAGAAACATTGATCGTAGATTAGTTATATATTATTGTTTATTTACCAAGTATAAGGTTTAGCTATTGATAAAATCATAATGTTAAGTTATGATTAAATATCAAGTTTCTACCAGCATATTACTTACAATGTTAGTATCCCACGTAAGTTAGTTTGTTCTATTTGTTCAGGACACATCTTGCAAGCTGATTTAGAATAACTTTTATATTATCAATTTAATATTTTGACGTGAATTTGCTTTTATATTTAGTGGAAAATACTACAAATTGGAAACAAATAACTATTACAATGAAACAATGAACTGCAAAGAACTCTGGAACATCACGGGATTCGAACCCATGTGTTTAGATTACCGTTCCAACGTGCTTCCAGTTACACTAGACGTTCCTCTATCCACCTCAGTGAATTTTTCACTGTAATGAATAATGATGAATCAGTCACTAGAGACATCGTGATGTTTCAGAGTCCTTCGCAGTTGATATTTTGATTGTAATGGGCATCTGTTTCCAATTTGTTTTTCTATTTCTATTATCTCTTCTTCATTTTCTATTATAAATAAAAAGTATAACATATACGGCTAATGTTAATATCGACATTTGTTTTTGTGCTGTCCCATCACTAAAACTTACCTGTTAGGTATATAGTGATACCAGAGTCAGAAATTAAAAAGTGCCTATTTAAGGCAATAAGTGTGTATAACGTACCTTATAATAAATAAAGTATAATCGATACAAAATTAAAATGCTACATAAAATGTATGGTGAAAATAAAGGAACAAATTAATTTCTAAAGTTATTTCTAAAGTTATTTCAAGTATCTATAAGTATATTTCACTTAAGGGGTGCCACACATTAGAGCGGGATTCAGTGCGGAATTCATCACACTGGCTGAAATTTGTCTATGAAAACGGAAATTTGCTTATGTTAGCTGTATTTTTGAGACCATAGACATATTTCAGCTATTGTGCCGTACTACAAGCACACATACGCTGAGTTTCTTACGCTGGTTCTTCTCAGTTCCGAAGGGGCTCCTTTCCGAACCAGTAGTAGTTTATTGCCATAATACGGTTTTAAAAAGATTTGAATTCAATACAGTCGTTAAACCAGTGTTTATGTTTTATTTCATTAGCGTGCGTCCGTGCGTAATATGTTAAGTGCTAGGCTAGGTTATCCTGATAGTGTCAGTTTTTTGAGTTCCAAACCACCTTATTGTCCTGCCCTCGGCGGTCCTCGACGGTCCTCGACGACATATATAATTTAAAAAGCTATGCGTGTGAATGAGTTTTACCTTTGAAGTGCTGACGTTAATCTTTTGATTTTTGTTTATGATTAAAATATAATATGTAATTTATATAATAGTATATATAGGTATGTTTAGAAACAATTTAATAAAAACCCACAACACACACAGAGACACACTGCTCTTTTAACAGAGCAATGCTTTACAATTATGGCTGTATGCCGAATGGGTATCTGCCTAACCCACGGAGTATCTTTTAAGTGTATTGCTTAACCTGTCATAACAATGACATAGTGGCGGACGTATTTCTGCCGCACTGAAGTCGATTACTCTTGTTTGCAATATTTGACTTACCCCCTCGATGTAATCGTGTTCATAATTGTATACCCAATTTATGAATGAATTCATTGATAAATTGGGTATGCAATTATGAACCCGATGGTAAAATGTACTATGAAGAGTCAAGTTTCAAAATTACCCTAAAGCAGATGTAGTACCATTAAGTGGCAACACTTTTTGATTGACAATATTTTTTAGTTTTTTGTAAATTTCGTGCACTATTTGATGATATTTAGACGTAATTATACTTACAGATAAAAAGAAACGTTATCCTTCTGTAAACTAGATAATTCAGATCTTTACTTACATGAAAACAAGCAGCAATTCGGCATTTTTACCTCAGATCGTTCCGCGCTGACTGACATTCATTTAATGGCGTTTGACGCGCGACAACTAGTTTTATATAACCGCTACGACCAGTGGTCTTGTAATTTTGGCAGAGGGGGACGCCTGACAATTACCACTCCATTGGTTTATTTCTCTGAGTTGTAAGTCCTCTAAAATGAGTTCAAAACCGGTAGGCAATGGCCAGCATTACCACAACCGATTTTACTATGATAAGCTTTTTATCTGTGGCAGGAACGTAATTTTAAGTTTACATGCTCAAATATTGTTAAGTTATGAGTTTCAAATTTGGAACATCGAATTTGATAACATAATGCAAATCCTGCCATCCTCTCCGACCGCCAGCACGCGCCCGTCCGACCGCCGGCACAATCGAGTTGGCCATGGCGGTGCAACGGCGGTCAGTCTATGGTTTCCGAATACGTCATTTAGGATTTATAATATGAGTGTAGATAAAGCAGTGTATGCAAATGTACGTAATTAGGCCTTAAAACGTAACAGTTACATAAACTACTATTATTTTCTAACGAAGGACCTATGTTACGGCAAAAGTTCCTAAATACACTGTCTTTATAGTAGACTATATTTGCAATATAATGAGCCTAATTAGGTTTACAACAACCTCATAGTTCTGGAGAAACAACTCTCCAAAGAGTTCAAAGTTGCACATATTTTTTCAAGATGTATGTTAAATGGGTACACGGAAAGAAATAGTACTGGGATCCCAAAAGTGCCAGCATATAGTCTTGATAGAAACAGTCTCCCGAGTAATGACGTCATCAACATTATATCCCCCTTGTTTGGAACAGCCCAAATTGGACTTAAATCGTGAATTGTACCTACATTACATACATACACATGTGAGATATCAAATGAAAGCCCATCAAATAGTGTACATATATTTTGTACAGTCTGTATCAGCTTGGTATCAGCTGCTACCGTAGCCTATATACGCCTGCAACTCCAGAGCTGTCACATACATTGCCGATCCAACCCTTTACTATAAAGGGGGTTTCACTGTGTTGACGGGGGACAAGCCGTCCTCAACACACTCTGCATCCTCTTTCAGCTCTCTGGCGACCTCTACGGCTAAAAAAATGTTATAAAATATAGGTAAATATAGATAGGTATTATACCTATCAATGTGCATTGAGTTTAAGCGCCTGTTGGATTATAAATAGCAAATATGCTTTTAACGACGTTGCCATTCTTATTAGAGAACACAGTGTAATTACAAGTGGCCGTATTTTATTCTAACTTTAAAACACGATCCAACTTCAATACAACTCCAATGCATTAACTACGCAATACAGCGCCTAAACGTCTGAATCTGAAATATCAAAATTTGCCTGATTTTTTTTCCGATGCAACTCCAATACAACTTCAATAGGTATTGGTTGATTGTTTGTTGTGTGTTGGACTTGTATTTGAGACAGATTGTATTTTTAATATATTGTTTATGTATTTTAAAATTAAAATACGGCACAAGGCAAAGAAAAATAACCACTGCTCTATTGCAAAAGTAATTGCGCCAATTCATATAGTGAGCTTGCATCACTTTCATTTTACATGTTAAGAAAAGAGATACAACGCGAATGTTTGGGAAAATACTAATAACAAACCATTGAGTAACAGGAGATGACATCCCTAAGAAATTCTTTGTCCCAAAAGTTGTAGTGAAAATCACTACAAGTCTATACTACTCTTTGATTCTGTCATAGCTGTCAACCGCCAAACATTGCGCACAACATTTGTTCTAGATGTCACATCTAGTAGAATACATAATAAATCAATGTAACAAACCACAAAATTAATAGGCATCATTAATATTTTTGGCATTATGAATAAGAAAATGGCATAATATTGTCTTCAGTTGCCGCGATAGTTATTCATGAAATAAAACAATTAAAAACGGATTTTATCGCGTGTACTGAGCTTAAATTACATCCCGACGTTTCGAACACTTTACAGTGTTCATAATCCGTTTTTAATTGTTTTATTTCAAGAAAATGGCAGTTCATTTTTTTTGTAAAATAGTGGCGATCCGTTTAAGGGCATGATTGATATCGTATTCTAATTATAAAAACTAAGAAAAAAAAAATCGCGCAATTTTTTTTATGTATGTACGGCTGGCTTGCTGGGACGACGTCCCATACAATTTTATATCTTTGCGTCTAAAAGAATTTTTTAATACAATTGCTCAAAAAGTTTACTTTATGTAGCTGCAAATCTTGCGTAAAGTTTGATTTTATGCACTAGTGCTAAAAAGTAATCTGATCTGCAAATCGTGCGTAAAGTTTGATTTTACGCACGATTTGCAGATCAGAATTTTAAATAATATAATTTACAAAACATTTTAACAAAACAATTTGACCAATCAGCAAGAACACTTCACTATATTAAATCCACCAATCACAACACATATCGGAAATAATCGGAACGCTAGATACTTTTTTGGTGCGTATACTGTGTAAATAATTTAAGTCCTTAAAAAAAACATTGTATTTAATATCAACCAATCAGAATACAGCAATGTTAAAATCGACCAATCAGGAAACGCAATTTATTTCTCAAAACATGAGGTGTTTTTTAGTTCCTAATTCACAATCATTAAAAAAGATTTTATTTTTTGGAAACGCTTTAAAGTGTGTTTAAACTGTTTAAAGAGCTAATTATACCGTCGTCTGTGGCATTTATTCGCTGTATTTATATTTTGTATCTGTGTCAAAGAAGTTAAAAAAAATTAAAAGACCGTCAAGTTATACCATAATTTCACCTTAGTTTAGTTATTGTGCGTAAATAATAAGTATTTTTATGTTATTTTCTCGCAATCGAAGTGTAAAATTGTATGCATTACTCTGGTCTAAAAGCCATATTACCACTCGGACAATTTTCCCTCACTTCGGTCGGGAAAATAACCACCTGGTGGTAATATGGCCTACTTTAGACCCTTGTCAAACAATCTACTATTATTTCATGGTAGTTTTTTCGCAATTGTATTAAAAAACGTTGTTCGACACACGTGCAGAAGTGTCATTTTCACTCGTCACGAGTCTTGACCCTCGCCTCTCGGCTCGGGCCAAGTAACCTCGGTACTCGTGCAAAATGACATACTTCTCGCACTTGTATCGAAAACTACTATTCTCGTATTTTTTCTCAGTTGCAATACGATACCAATTATGCCCTTATATTGATTACCACTATTTTTGTTACATCCTATATATTTTTAAAGGTATAAACAATATATCGGTATTTAGATGTTTGTAAACAAAACGAACATTGGTTATTAAATAGTTCACAAACATCATGTTTTTTGGTAACAATCGCGTTGATGTCTTTTATAGGTACGCTGAGCCGAAAACTTAATAGAAACCAATACAAATACAAACTGACTATTTTTTCTGTTTAAATATTGAACCGACGGGTCTGGTTCGGGGAGTCGGAGGATGTTTGTCGTGTCACTGTCTATCGTCGACCATGCTATGGTCTCTTAGAACTTTGACAGGAGCGTTGATATTTTTATACTTTCTGCGCCATCTACAAACTGCGAGCTACTTGTGATTTTGGTTTTTCTAAAGTACGCTAGATAGCGCTGTGCAGCATGTGACGGCTGTGTTGCTGTTTGAAAAACATAGAAGTTTTAAATATTCTGGGTTTAAGTTTTGTTAAATTAGTTTATTATTGAAACATGTTTTTTTTATGCCATTTATTATTTAATTACGGTTAAATAGTGCAATAGTTTGTTTCTTTACGATTTACATAGATTTTTAAAACACTAGTAGAAAGTAGTAGTTATTGTGGCAACATTTGTGCTAAATAAAAAAAATCGGGATCATGATGGCGGCGAAGTCAATTTTTCTTTCTTTCTTTTAGCGCAAGCTTTGAAGATAGTGACAGTTGTCTAAAATAATTAAATAGTTTCTGGGTGCAGGGTAATTATTATATGAATTATCATATAAAAATGTCAATTGTCTTAGGTGATGGTAAAAGATTTGTTGGACTACGAGGTGGCTTTTATTGTTGTATGCCACTCGGACCTGCCTCTGATTGCTCCATAACCCTCCAACCAATCGCACAATAATAGAACAAGCAAATACCTTTACTATAAGCTTTAACATTAAAAACTATCCAGATATGTCTGAGAGATACGAATGACAGATGACGCGAGAAAATATTTAAAAATCTAACCATCCGTCTCGAACCTCTTCTTTTTATCTTTGATTAAAGTAAAAAGAGGAAGATACCTGACGTTCATAGCTGACAAAACTGAAATGTGTTCCGGCATCCACACACTTGTAAATGCTTACACACTGCTATAAATGCTATAATGTACATGTGCATCAGGGGTAAAAGAGATACACCAATATACTTAACACGGGAGTGTAAGCGAGATTTCCATATTTTGCGCATTGCACAAAGTGTGACAGAGACCAACTAATATAATTTACAGTAGTGTAGGCAAGATCGTCATATTTCTAACAATGACGTATAGAAGTAAAAAGAGAGTCATTTGGGTTTGAAAAAAATAAAATCTTGAATTTAATTGATTGAATTGAATTTATAGTAAGTCCTTGTCGCATCAATATGAAAGCGTGCGAGATGGACCGAGATAGAAAATTAAATGTCAAGTCAATAGCATACTATATTTTTAAAATATGAATAAATCTCTGTTCTAAACTTCTGGTGCTCTAGTCGAATATTCCAGTGTTCAACGAAATAGGTAACGAACGATCGTCTAAAAAAACCAGTATAAAGGCATCTACGATTACGCGTAGCTATTACGGATTTAGTGGTTTCTCTTTTTAATACAATAATGGTTTGTCAAAAGAGACGCGCATAGTAAGCGACGGTTATATTACACTACGCAATGATCTCTGTTGTCCTAGTACTTACATTTCCATCGCCTACCTCGCGCACGACTCAAAAAAACCAATGTAAAGGTGTGATCTCCGATTGTGCATAGTTATAATGGAATGGTACACAAGATTCACTTATCCTGAACAGGTTGTAAGTCTCGGGAATCAGCGCTAGGTGCCTAATTTGGTAGGTAGCGACAGCAAATAAACGTTTTAAATACCACGACGGTGGCAAACAAGCATACGGCCCGCCTGATGGTAAGCAGCTACCGTAACCTATGGACGCCTATAACTCCAGAGGTGTCACATGCGCGTTGCCGACCATTTACAAAAAGGAGAATGCACTGTGTTCACGGCTAAAGGAACAAGAGCAAATAAAAATAATAGAAATTTAAGTAATATACTTTCAAGAAACGTTTTCATTATCGGGTAATTCGGGTATTAAAGATAATTGTTTAAATTAATCGGGTAACACCCAAAACTCACTAATTACTACCACAAGTTTACAGCCGTAATGAACCATATTAGTAATAAAACAAGATTGATTATAGTTTAATAATTTTATTGCAGTTTTGGTTGTTACCTGACAAAATATATTTACTAGAAACGTTTTTATTCTCTGGTATGAAAGATAATTGCTTAAAAGGTATTAAAAATGGTACATATATTAAATCAAAAATAAAAAATTGGGTTCGCTCCCGTACACATGAAATAGGGTGATTTTTAGGGTTCCGTAGCCTAAATGGCAAAACCGGAAAGTTTCGTCATGTTTGTCTTTCCGTCCGTCCGTACATCGATTCGTCCGTATGTCATAGCCATTTTACTAGGAAACTATAATAAATAATAATAATAAAATAAATAAATATTACAGGACAATCTTACACAAATCGAACTAGGCCCACAGTAAGCTCAATAAGGCTTGTGTTATGGGTACTAGACGACGATATATATAATAGATAAATATGGATAAGTACTTAAATACATAGAAAACATCCATAACTCAGGAACAAATATCTGTGATAAACACACAAACAAATGCCCTGACCAGGATTCGAACCCGGGACCTCCTGCTTCGTAGGCAGGGTCACTACCGGCTGGGCTAGGAGGCCGTTAAGACCGATAAGACGTATCCTAATTAAATGTAAACATAAGGTGTATTTTGCATGCCGCTATTTAGTTATGTAGTAAAATTACAAAAAAAAAAATTTTTAAGGGAGGGGCTCCATACATATAAAAATTTTTCCTAATATCAACATATTGCACATCAATCGATAGGTCTATAAAATAACCATCGAGGTGTTTTTGAACATTTTATGATTAAGTAAATATTTTCAGAAATAATTTCTTCGAAAGTTAGAAAAATGGTGTCCCCGCCCCCTGTAACTTTTGAACCGTAAGTCCAAAGAATATGAAAAAATTTGAGAAGATGATTGTTTTGAACATTATCGGTTCAGCCATTTTTGAGTTATCTCCAAAAAACTTCTTCCATAGGCATCAGATACGACCGTTTGGTATTAGTTTGGTTCTTATTCCATTGAAGGTACGGAACCCTCTATTATGCGGAGTCCGAGACGCTTGGCCGTTGTTTCCTTATCGCTTTATTATCGATTGAACACTATTGTGTAGTGTGTGGTTGGATAGGTCTTTAAAAAAGAAAAGGGGTCTTTGGAGACTATTTTTCGATAAAGTCAAGCCTTTCGCGGATATAATAGCTTCAAAAATCCAAAAAAAAATGTGTCTCCTTCTAACTTTTGAATATGGGAAAATTCAAGAGCGCCTGATAATTACTTTCAATGAATACTATATTGAAAAACTATTGAGTTATTTGAGCGATTTTTAAGTTATTTCAAAAAGTTGAAATATCATAGTAAAAGGACGTAAGTGCCGTAAAATATCCTATAAAAAATACATTTTGATTGGATGTATTGTCACGGCAACTACCCTACATTCAGCAAATATTACAATTCACAAATTGTCATGCAACAGGCTCTAGTTCAGAAGTATAAATAAAAAAATGACATAACCGTAGTAATTCTATGTATATTACACATAAAGTACAAAAGTTTAGCTTAGTAACGGTTTCAAGTACTAGGAGAACAGAATGAAATACAAGTGTATCTTTATCAGCATATTATTTGCTGACGCTACACAAAGGAGCATGACACTCGGACATACGTGTTTCACGCGTGGGTACTGCCTATTTAGCTGTCTCGCATACTCAATAACAAAAATGTTTTTGATAAATTTTGATAAAAAAATATGTTTGCGTATTTAAAACAGTACTTACGAATGAAAAGTTATTCCGTGAGCTTTGTTTTTATGTTTTGAGCTATTAAAGCACTCGAAAAAGGCACAATTTGGCATGATTTACGGGTCTTCTAGATTCGTTATTCTTGAAAGCATGCGCTTCGGAGGCCATGACACGACTGATTCAATATAGGCGCCGGAACCTATATTTGATGGCACACGATCGTGCGCCTGGTACCATATCTATTCCCTTTATATTTATCAAAGGGTTTTATATTGTGCAACATTTACAAGAACATTAAAAGTGTTAATAATAAAATAATTCCAAAAAATAATTACTATCAAAATATTGTTAAATACTCAATATAACATGGCTTTACTATAAATACAAATATATTTATGGCCTATTTCACAATCTCCAGTTAAAGCATATCTGTCAGATAAATGTTTGCTGTCCTTTTCTTTTGTATGACTGGAGAAAAGGATAGCAATAATTTTCACTGGCAGATAAGTTTATCTGGAGATTGTGAAACAGGCCCTTAGTATATTTAATGACGGCGTAGGCACTCTGACAGATGTGACATATATCTTGCCTGATAAAGAAACCTGTACATCGTTCTGTCAACTTTTTTCTAATCTCAAATAAAATGAACAATAGGAATAAGTAAACTGTTTGATTGAACCAAGGTTGATAAAGGTGGGAGTTCAGCACAAAATAATAGTAGTTTATGTAACTGTTACGTAATAAGGGTCCTTAAAACATGAGTGTGGTTTTATGAAATGAGCCGCAGGCGAATTTCATAATAAGATCACACGAGTGTTTTAAGGCCTAATTACGTACAGTTGCATACACTGCTTTATCTACACTCATATTATTTATTATAAATGCCGTATTCGGAAACCATAGAATGGCCGCCATTGTACCGCCGTGGCCATCTCGATTGTGTCGGCGTGGCCAACTCGATTGTGCCGGCGGTCGCGCGGGCGGGTATCGCCGGCCGCGGGCGCGTGCAGGTGTACATTATGTTATCAAAACTCATAGCACATCAATAATTGAGCATGAAAAGTTAAAATTGCGGTACTGCCACAGATAAGAAACTTATCATAGTGAAATCGTTTGTTGTAATGCTGGTCATAGCCTACGGTTTTTGAACGCATTTTAGAGGACTTACAATATGAGTGTAGATAAATTCTTTGACCAGATATATAGTCTCTGTATGTATGTCCTTTTTAGGGTTCCTATAGGAACTACTACAGGAACCCTTATAGTTTCGCCATGTCCGTCTGTCCGCGTTAGTACGAAAATAAAAAAAAGTCATAACAGTCAAAAAAGTCAAAAAAGTCAAAAATGTCAAAAAAGTCAAAAAAGTCAAAAAAGTCAAAAAAGTCAAAAAAGTCAAAAAAGTCAAAAAAGTCAAAAAAAGTCAAAAAAGTCAAAAAAGTCAAAAAAAGTCAAAAAAAGTCAAAAAAGTCAAAAAAAGTCAAAAAAAGTCAAAAAAGGTAAAAAAAAGAGTCAAAAAAACGTCAGTCATAGTCATCAAGTCGTCGAGTCAAAAAAGTCAAAAAAGTCAAAAATGTCTAAAAAGGCAAAAAAGTCAAAAAAGTCAAAAGTCAAAAAAGTCTTAAAAAGTCAAAAAAGTCAAAAAAGTCAAAAAAGTCAAAAAAGTCAAAAAAAGTCAAAAAAGTCAAAAAAGTCAAAAAAGTCAAAAAAAGTCAAAAAAGTAAAAAAAAGTCAAAAAAGTCAAAAAAGTCAAAAAAAGTCAAAAAAAGTCAAAAAAGTCAAAAAAAGTCAAAAAAGGTAAAAAAAAGAGTCAAAAAAACGTCAGTCATGAAGTCATCAAGTCGTCAAGTCAAAAAAGTCAAAAAAGTCAAAAATGTCTAAAAAGGCAAAAAAGTCAAAGAAGTCAAAAGTCAAAAAAGTCAAAAAAGTCAAAAAAGTCAAAAAAGTCAAAAAAGTCAAAAAAGTCAAAAAAAGTCAAAAAAGTCAAAAAAGTCAAAAAAGTCAAAAAAAGTCAAAAAAGTCAAAAAAGTCAAAAAAGTCAAAAAAGTCAAAAAAGTCAAAAAAAAGTCAAAAAAAGTCAAAAAAGTCCAAAAAAGTCAAAAAAGGTAAAAAAAGAGTCAAAAAAACGTCAGTCATAAAGTCATCAAGTCGTCAAGTCAAAAAAGTCAAAAAAGTCAAAAAAAGTCAAAAAAAGTCAAAAAAAGTCAAAAAAGTCAAAAAAGTCAAAAATGTCAAAAATGTCAAAAAAGTCAAAAAAAGTCAAAAAAGTCAAAAAAAGTCAAAAAAGTCAAAAAGTCGAAAAAGTCAAAAAAGTCAAAAAAGTCAAAAAAGTCAAAAAAGTCAAAAAAGTCAAAATAAGTCAAAAAAGGTAAAAAAGGTAAAAAAAAAAGTCAAAAAAACGTCAGTCATAAAGTCATCAAGTCAAAAAAGTCAAAAAAAGTCAAAAAAAGTCAAAAAAAGTCAAAAAAGTCAAAAAAGTCAAAAAAGTCAAAAAAGTCAAAAAAGTCAAAAAAGTCAAAAAAGTCGAAAAAGTTGTATACGGTCACGATATAAAATCGGAATTGCGAGTTATTTCATTTTTATAGGTTAAAAAGGCGTTCCCGTACTGAACTTTTAAGTCCTGTTACTCGCGTGTTCTGAGTATGTTCTATAAATATCTTGCAGATGTGCCACTGCCAATGGAAGTGGCCGTAGCAGGAGTCAGTAACGTTGTTCCCGTGTCTACTGTATCTTCTGCAAAGCCTACGCCTGTTCAAGGTAAGACATGAAATTAAATTATTATTTAAAAATAAACAAGTTTTAAAATTAAGTCTAAATCTAAACTATATCACAATTAAAGTCTCCATGCTTATATAAAAAGTAGCTTGTTAAAAGTTGGATTGTTTTAAAAGTTTATCCTCCATAAACTCTTGGATGGAATAGTAAGCTTTTTTTAATAGAAGAGACTTCAGCTTAGTTTTGAAAAGGTGTGTTTCTTCAATAAAATTTCATTTGGAATTTGGTAGCATCATAATTTACTTTAAAAATATAAGTAACTGTCAAATTATACCTAGTTATAATAATATTGTTTCAGGTTTTTGGAATCCGAAGCTCCAGTATCTACGGGTTAGCGGGGAAATAACTCCAATGACTTAAGGTATTGTTGCGTAAACATTTTAATTTTATTATAATAATAATAATAATAATAAATACTCTTTATTGCACACCTCATACAGTTACAAGCACAAATTTTACAATTAGATAAATTTAGGTAGAGGTAACAACAGGCGGTCTTATCGCTAATGAGCGATTTCTTCCAGACAACCTTTTATTATCTCATTTAGATATACATATATTAGGATCAACACACACGACCACAGTCAGATTTGTATAGGTAAAGAGTGCTGATAACAGATCTTGATATTATGGTGATTATATGTGTCATTTTCAACTAAAAGGTACATCATTGTAGGTTGTCAATAATGCGTTACTGCCATAAAAATTCATTCATTCGTATAAAATGACCTGTTGTGTGACTTTTGCTATAAGTAAAGGAGCTTTTTGGCAATCTATCCTCAAGACGAACCTTTTTCAAAAGCGATTGCCATCTGGACTTTAAACTAGTTCAAACCCAGAGCTTAACTAGACCTTATTGTGAGAAGTTTGGTTTCCTAACGATATTTATTTTTACTGAATTCCTAGTAACTAGCGTATTATCCGGAATACGCTGCCGCTGGTTTAATTTTAATACTGCATTTACATTCAGCCGAATTGAGCAGGCAAGTGGGCAGGGAAGTGGGAAGGACGAGTGTGTAAATATGATACTTCTCATGCCACTGCTATTGCCACTCGCGCTGCCCGGCGCTCCCCTAAATGGCGGTTTTTTTGTGCGAAGTCAAAGGACCGGAAGCGCGAGCGGCAGTACGTGTTTCCAATAATTACATTCTCCTCCGTCGCTCAGTACTCGTCGAGCACCTGGAGGATCGCAAAAGACACAACGCGGCCGCTGTAATTATTTCAACCACTGCCATTGCCGAGACTTGAAAGCGAAGTGAGTGGTAGGGCAGTATGTAAACACACACTCCTCTCGATCCTGCTGCAGCAGTATTTAGGGAATTAATGCCGGCAGCGCGAGGGGCAGCGACAGGGGCTGAATGTAAATGTCGGATAACGAAGCGCTTTGTTGGTTCTTTGTGACTATCAATTCCATTAGTATGATCGAATGTCTACGGCAAAAGCCGGCTTGAGCGACGCCTTTTACTGTGCCTCTTTTTGTGTACTGACTTTAATTATTAATCTCATAAAATAACACTATCGTCGTGCACACATAGTTTGGTACAAACATTGACTAGATTTGTTAGATCGTAACTGTATGTACAATTATTCTCTACTTTTATATTCTAGGTATACCTAAGTCGGCTTATGAACCCACCAGAATACGGTGATGTAGCAACATAAAAGGCTGGAGCCCTATCACTTCAAAAAGAATGTATATTGTACACTTACTTTCTGTAAATTACGGTATATATGTATGATTGTACCTTCCTACGCATCGTTATTATTGTCAACACCAATAAGACTTAAACTTTCACGGCTTTTACGTATTATGATTATTAACTAAAACGGAACTAAATTGCGTATATTAACTTAATAGTTACCTCCGATGTTTCGAGATCAATTATTGTTTCTGTGGTACCAGATTATATATCAGATTTGCGTAATTAAATTTTTGTCGCCACAATTAGGTAATATACTAGTAAAATAAAATTTCCCTGTACCTAGATTTATGTCAATTGTTAATTGTGACTGAAGGTACATTTCCACCAAGTATTGTGGGATAGGTCACGTCAAATAATAGAAGAAAAAAATTCCTCGTAATAATTTTCTTTCTGTCTGTATGTCTGCTTACTAGTTAAGTGATATATTGTTAGTATAAGAAAGCTCAAATGACCCCGCAGCAAACATAGGGAAAAAGTGGTTTCAGTCAAATCTCACGAAATTTTAGTACAATGTAGATTCGAGTCTCTTGATTATTTTTTTATAAGGGCACAACTCACTCAAAAGTATACTTTCAGAAATAATCAATAAGTATTGTTTCATACAAAGCATATGTAACATACCAATTTTTCGTAAAATCTTTCTCTTTGCTTTTGCTTAATATAAATAACTAACAAAATGCGATTTCAACGTGACAGAAACGTTATTAAGATCATATTTAACGCCAGTAAGTATCATTGTGGGTCATTTCAAAGTATAGATTTTAAGAAACACGTCATAGAAATATAATAATATAAACTTGATTATTTCTGACAGTGTACTTCTGAGGGAGTTGAGCCCTTATAAAAAATTAATAAGGAGACCTGAATCTACATCATACTAAAATTTCAAGCGATTTGACTGAAACCACTTTTTTTCTATGTTTGCTGCGGGGTCCTTTGGTATGAGTGTATGTATAAATCACACCGACAAAGTTGTAAAACAAAGTGGTTTTGTTTGGGTACCTCCCGTACACATAAACTGGGGGTGAATTTATTCAGTTCAACGAGTATTGTGTGAGATCTTTCAAAAAGAATATCGTCTAAGATAGGTTCATTTTATAACTGCTATCAGGAAATGCCTAATTTCTAGGCACCACCGCACCATGTCTGTCATTACATTAAGGTTAATATTTAAATTAGCTTTTCAAATTAATATATTTAGGTATAATATAGTATTTACTAAACTGATATACCTATTTATGGCTCTTGGCCGGTTTTTAGGTTTTTGTCAGATATTAAGTTATATGTGGGTATAACAATTGTGCATAGTATGTACCTAATGAAATATAATGATATGTACAATAAATATTGTATGCATTTGACATAAACTTAGTTTTATTTACAGGACGTCCAAACTTAGATTTCCCGCCGAACGGCTGTCAGGAAGGGGCGAGGGGGACGAGGTCTACCCCTCCCCTCCCACCCCCCATACCCTGTAAACCCCTTCCCCCGTTCCCCTGTAACGTGATCAAATGTAGCACTATGAAACTAGATGGTGGCACTAGCTGCTGCAAGTACGAGCCGTAGAGTTGCCTATCTATCTCAGTTATATACATATTCATCTATGTCGTCGACTGTCGGCATAACCATCGTTCCAGAAGAGTTTGTCAATCAGCCAGTCGGTCAATCGATGTCTCGTCGCCCTCGTCGGCAAGGAGGTTGGAAGAGTACAAACAAATATTAATGTTTCATTGGAAATAGTTTCTTACACTGGCAATAATTTTAATGACAGAATTATATGCATGTGTGAGTGCATGTGAAAAGCTGTCACTGTCATTAAGGCGGTTTACTTAAATAATAATAAAGTGTTGAATATTAAATAATAAACGACAGAAAGTTCCCAAAATTATCCATAGTCAAGAGCGGAACGTTAGATAGTGTATATAATAAACTGCTGTAAGTAATACGCTCGGGAAATTAACTTTTTCGCTGTGAAACATTTTCAAATTAACATCAAAGCTGACAGGTAAACAAAACAAGATGTCACCATACCATAGAGAACTGAACTGTTGCCATATAAATGAGAATAATAGCGACAATAATCATATATTTCTGGTCAGGCTTTACATACCTCTTATCGATACCCGGAAGAGCAATATTATCACTTGCAAACGCGCTAAGAAAATCTTTGCACTCCCTCGTGTAAGCGTACAAGAAAGAGACACCTGTAATATACAATACAAGATTTTCATCATGTTTACAACTCAAAAATATTTGCAAAACGCATCATCCGTGAAACTTTATCCTAATCAAACATTAGCACGCACACACAAACTTTACCAAACCCAAAAACACACAAAATCCGAAATCGATTACAAGCACTTATCCAAATATGCATATATCAAATCAAGGTTCACTTGATATTCGACCTTATTGCTTAGTATTAAGGTTGTTTTTGGATAGGGAGTGATATAATACTTTCTCCAAGCCGCTTGGACGCGCGGAATGGCCGCGCGGCGTCTACCGGCCAACCATAGAGTAACCTCTCGAGATTTATAGATGGTCACTATGGAATCTTAAAAAATATAATATGATAGTATCTACCGGAGTCGCCATTGACAGGCGTTCCCCTTTGCCGAAAACATATGGCCAGTGGTCACACACACATGTATGGACTGACGTTTATCTGACGTAGATTTTTGTACGTTACGTACGAATAGCCATACATTTGACGTTCCCCTCCCCCGCAAAAATCGGCAGACTTTTTTGTATAGAAAATGACAGACATGGCTGCTCCATCCGGGTTGAATTCTCTAAAATAGTATCCCTTCTAAATAAAGCTGACAGGATTACAAAAATATTTATAGACTAACTACTAGGCCCTGCAAAATTAGTTTGTTGTAATATCCTGATTAATAGATCCGGATGTCTGGCAGCTGTTCATCAGAGGTCAGAGAATGGAGGCCACTTAAAGAATGCATGTTAATGAGTTCTGGGATAGCAACACTGTAAAACTTTATCAATACTACGAGTATGTTGGCTTAAAGGTCTTGTAACCAAGTCATAAAAAAAAACAATACTATTTTAATCTCGGATGTCAATACTTGAGCTGTCAGCGGGCAGTATGCATCAATCAATAATAATTCATCTATGGTATGAATTAGCCTGTGCAGTTGGACAAACATGCCGTTGATTTGGGTTATCTTTATCTGACTTATCTCGGAGGAAATTTGTGGTCATTATCTAATTCAAATGTTCAACGTAAATAATTATAAAACTATAAAAAAGTGAAGTGTAGTGGCTAAAATTGACGGTGCTGAGTAAATTAGTACGTACCTACAACATTAAGAATACCTTATAGCAAATACAAAACTGAATGATTAGTGATTGGATTACCTACATATCGTTTCCAAATTTACAGGTTAGTTTCATATCATAAAATCATGATACATAGAACAATTTCCATATATTTTGTAGCGTTTGAACGATGTATCAAGTATCAACATATTATTTATTAAAAGACATGCAAAAACCATCCTACGACAAAACTGACAAAACAATAGCAATATCGCGCAGACGGGTTATTCGCGAATGGTGTAGAACGCAATATGACTAGTGTAATATTTTGCCAATATCAGCGATATAGGTAAAATATTAAACTAGTCATTTTGCGTTCTAGATCATTCGCGACTATACCGCGCAGACCATTATGATAATACTTAATTATTTAATTATCAATACCTACGCATCAAAAAAAAATTATACTGGAGTATACTCTTCGGCCACAAAGTGAGCCTGAAAGAGAGCGTAATAGAGGGTGTGAGGGGAGCGGTGTTTCGATTTGACTAAGGAGGTAATGAAATCATCAGACAGTCAAAATGTCAATTTTGAAACGAGTGCGAGTGAGAAACCGCCCTATATTATGCTCTCTATCTGACCGTTTTTACTACTTTTTACTAGTTACCTATGAACGATAGTTTTGCACAGTAATAAGGTTCAACCAGGGACTGTTTTCGTTACGGTAAGCGGTACGGTAGCGCTACAGAATTTCGATACCTTTATGTTATAAAGGTAGAACTATACCGGTTGAAATATCATTATATTACCGTTGTACACTACCGGTATAGAATTACGATATCGCTATTTTACGATACGGAACTATATATTTACCTTTATACCTTTATTATAATGATATCCAACCGGTATTATTTCGGCATCGTAATTTTAGATCGTAGCTTGTACGGCGCGCGCGGTGATAAAGGAACTGTTTGGGGAAGCAGGGTGCGGAGCACGGGGAGTATATATACCTGTATGAAAATGGTTGAGGTATCGAAAAAAATAACGGTACCGTTATATTTCGATACAGAAAATTATCGGTTGCGCTACCGAAATCATACTGAACCAAACGGTATGACGTTATATCGTTTTAAAACCTATATTTTTCTGATATGCAGTCACTGGGTTCAATTGTGGGTAGAGGGAAATATAGTGAAAGTACTGTCTGGTTTCTCTCCTGGTCCGTGGCATGCAGAAGCGTTTTGTATACCATCGACGATGACGACAATTTAAAAGCGTTTCCCAACTCCATTCTTTTTGGTCATTTGTGTTACCACGACGAAAGTTCTGAGGTAACAAACATAAAAAAAAAATACAGTCGAATTGAGAACCTCCTCCTTTTTTGAAGTCGGTTAAAAAGTGACCATTAACTGGCCTAACATTGAATCATTTCGGACTTACCAAACATACTTGCCTCTCTGCGATCGCTCCTCGACACCCACA
This sequence comes from Pammene aurita, assembly GCA_947086415.1. Lineage (NCBI taxonomy): Eukaryota > Metazoa > Arthropoda > Insecta > Lepidoptera > Tortricidae > Pammene > Pammene aurita. Next base: position 7,458,472 of record OX352302.1, on the reverse strand, counting down.
AAACCCTCGTCACTCTTTGCGTGTGCGCACTCTCTTCGACCGTAAACATTCGCGGCCAGTGCTCGGCCGGGCTCCGCGGACGTCGCTCGTGTACCGCTCCCGCGTACCAGTGTACGTGTACCGTGTAGTGTACCAGTACCGTTGTTCGTAGTGTTGTGCTGTGGACTGTGGGAAACGTGGATTCAATTAAATAGTTTTGGAATCGTATGTCGTCTTAAGTTATACCAATGCTGTAAGTTGATTTACGTCTTTGGAGCAATTTAATTATTATTATTAGGCACTGTGGCACGAAACCGTAGCTACATTTTACGTGGTTTAAAATGCCTTTTTTGTAGAAACTAGGGCCTACCTAGTAACTCGGAATCCAATAGGTACAAGTAGGCACAGTAACTGTGTTTGACGTCTGTCAAATAGGTATACTTTAGTCTATAACCTGTATTTTTATTGTTTTGACAGTTCTATAAAATCATTCAATTTTGAACCATAATTATAGTTGCATAAAAGCGTTTTGGTTTCAACAATGGCGCTAGAAGGAAATTCTTTTAGACAGTAACAGTATATCCCAGGCATACCATACTCAATCCATACAGTTGTAGACCCATAATACTTATACAGCAGGAAAAGAATGGCTTATAAAGGCTAGAGATAGAGACACCTGGAAGAGTATTGAGGAGGCCTTTACTCGCGAAGAGGTCGTTAAAAATATGTAACTTAACTAACCCAAAAATATGCATGTTAAATATATATTGCAAATTGAAATGTAAATGTTTTACTATAAGTAATTAAGGAATATAAAGGCTATATTAATACTTATACAGGCTCATGACCTGGGGCCGTATTCTAACTTTAAAACACGTATAAACACGATCCAACTTCAATACAACTCCAATGTATTAACAACGCAATACAGCTACGGTATAAACATCGGAATCAGAAATATCAGAATTTGCTTGAGAAATATTCCAACGCAACTCCAATACAACTTCAATAAGTATTGGTTGATTGTTTGTTGTGTGTTGGAGTTATGTTTGAGATAGGTTGTGTTGTTAATGTATTTTATCTACACTCATACTGTAAGTACTCTAAAATGCGTTCAAAAACCGTAGACAATGACAAGCATTACAACAAACGATTTAACTATGATAAGTTTCTTATCTGCGGCAGTAACGTAATTTTAACTTTGCATGCTCAAATATTGTTAAGCAATGAGTTTCAAATTTGGAACATCGAATTTGATAACATAATGTTACCGCCATGGCCAACTCGATTGGTCCCGCGCGAGCGCCGGCACAATCGAGTAGGCCATGACGGTACAATGGCGGTCATTCTATGGTTTCCGAACACTTAATTTAATATATATAATATGAGTGTAGATAAAGCAGTGTATGCAACTGTACGTAATTAGGCCTTAAAACACTCGTGTGATCTTATTATGAAATTCGCCTGCGGCTCATTTCATAAAACCACACTCATGTTTTAAGGACCCTTATTACGTAACAGTTACATAAACTACTATTATCTACACTCACATTGTAAGTTCTCTAAAACGTGTTCAAAAACGGTAGGCAATGGCTAGCATTACCACAACCGATTTTACTATGATAAGTTTTTTATCTGTGGCAGTAACGTAATTTTAACTTTACATGCTCATATATTGATACGTTATGAGTTTAAAAGTTCCGAACATCGAATTTGATAACATAATGTAAATCCTGTGCTCCTTCCTGACCAACGGCACGCGCCCGCCCGACCGCCGGCACAATCGAGTTGGCCATGGCGGTGCAATGGCGGTCATTCTATGGTTTCCGAACACTTCATTTAGAATATATAATATGAGTAGATAAAGCACTGTATGCAACTGTACGTAATTAGGCCTTAAAACTTAACAGTTACATAAAGTACATAAACTACTATTAAAATTAGAATCCGGCATCGGGCTCTAGTCCTGTGGTTCATAATGTTTAATAGATATGACAGTGTCCTGTTCAGATTGACTTTCTTACTTATCCGCAGGAAACTATATCCTTCCTGTCCTGTGTCGTTATCAGTCAGACTCTCAGACTAGGCCTTAACATTTAGGATCCTAGTCTTATAGTTTAGTTTAAATACATTCCGATCAAAATACTACCTACCCAATAGGTATAGTTATGGTATGGTATAGGAAGGATATATTCGTACCCTTAGTAAAATAAAGCAGCGTCTACATGGGACTTTCATTACACATGCTGCGTTATTTTACCAAGGGTACGAATTATATGGTATAGTATAATATACACCGTGGGCTGGAATAACCCGACAGATCTTAACCACGAATTTCTAAGACCAAAAGAAGGAAAAAATATTATGCGACTTTAGGTAAATTTCGCCAAAAAAAATTTTTTTTTTATTCGTTTTTTTTCCATTTTTTGAATGGTTATTGCACATGAAAAGCAAATGTTATTAATAAAATTATCGCCTAAAACAAATTGGTACATTTTTTTTGTAAAAATTTAGTTTCTGCAAAGTTTTCCTTGTCACTTTGATATCTGTCAATAAGGACGTGTAAACCAGAGAAATGGGATGACAAAGAATGCTTGTCAACGATCAAAAGTGTGCCAAAAAATGAAATCCATGTATGTGTCTAAATTATCTATGTGAGCGTAAAATAGTGATGCCAAATACAACAGGTTAATTATCTATCGGTATTTGACTTTCTTATCGATACGTTATAAAGGCCTCTACAGACGTAAGCGACTAAGGTAGAATTAATAATTCAGTGGAGTGATTTGACAGCTCTCTGCATACAAAGCGGTTGTCAAATGTAGGTATGTAAAGTTCTGTCAAATCACTCCGCTGAATTATAGATTCTACCTTAGTCAAAGTAGTAAAACGGCTATTAGACATGGCAATTTGTAGGGCCCAACCTGTTGTGTTGGGAGGTGTAATACTCCAGGTAGGGCCCGTAGGGAGCTGAAGGAGGGTGAGGGAGAGGCAGGGTACACAACAGGTTGGGCCCTACAAATTGCCATGTCTAATAACTGTTTACACTATGATGTCAGTTGACATCCCCACTACCAACTTGACGTTTAATTTCACGCACATTTTCGACTAATATTATTCTTCTTTCTCCGTGCCTCTTCCCATTCGGTCGGCCCTCCGAATATTTTTCCACCAGTTGGCTCTCTCACACTACAGACCGACGTTCGACTATTATTATTACATTACCTAAGTAAATAGTTAATAACTAGTATGCTTTTTCTAAGCAAATTATATTCTTTAGTATTAAAAAAATTAAATAAACAAAATGATTTATTATTAAATTAAAAATATTAAGTGAACAAGATTATTTCCTAAAATAATTTCAAATATTTCATACAACGGAAAACGGAATTTCAAGTCGCCGGTCGAAAGCGCATTCGATTGATCGCACGACCATTTTGACAGCTGACCTCTCATTCCAACTATATTTTTATCTCGTTCTAATCGTTTGGCTAGTCGCTTTTAGGCGCGGCACACACTTGAGCGGAATCCAGCTATCATAAATAAAAATCAGCCGCAGCATAAAAGTCGGAAATTTATTTACGGGAGCTGAATTTTTGTATGGAGCCCATATACAATATTCAGCCTGATTTCCGTTTTCGGCTGCTTTTTGACTATGGTAGCGAATTCCGCTAAATGTGCTGAGCGCCATATTTGAGTGAAATAATACTGCAAGGTAAAAAAATCTTTAATAATAAAAAAACCCGTTTAAAACCGGATATAATAAGGTTCTAATTTAATCGTCTTACGTAATGACGTAATGTGAATATAATATTAATTTATTCATTGGATTTTTTTGAAGCAATAATTATAATTTTCATATCGAACAGTTATCGATATAAGTCCCTAAAACGTTTTGTCAATCCCTAGCGTAGAATAAATGTTTCGGTTTTTACACAAAATAATCATGAATATTAACTATTATGATAAAATATTAGCACACAGTATTCGAAACACTAATAATTAATAGTATCTAGTAAATAATTACACGATTTATTTTGCTAATATGACAAAATATTGTTGCAAAGACATCGATCGGAATATCATGTAAATCTGTTAAATGAGTAATTACTTGGGTTTTTCCTATGAGTAATAGTCCAATCTGGAACACAACACGACACCATGTTTCTCCTTTTTCATCCCAAGTTATTTTATTCACGATTGTTTTATATTTTCCACGCTAAAATATGAGCTGTCACGACGTGGGTACGTAAGCTGACTACCCAAATTCAAAAGCTGTCACTCCTTCAAAATTATCGTGTGCACTCGTGGAATGTTCATATACGTGGTGGTTTCTCTTTTGCGCACTTCGTTTATCTTTTAGCGACAAGCGCCATTTTATATCTATGGTGTAAACTATGTCCAATAGTGGCAACAACGCCATTAGAAAGGCATTTTGTGATGAGTTATAATAAAAAGTGTTTTTTTTTTAATTGGTAGGCGTATTCCAGAAAAGTTTATAGGACATTTTAGTATCTAAATATGATCAGGAATACACTGTTAAAATCTGTCTAGTTATATGGGCCCACGGTGTATATACAGGTTGTAACACGGTGTATAAATATTGGTGATCCGTTTAAGGGTATGATTGGTATCGTATTTCGATTAGGAAAAAGTAGGAAAAAGGATTCTTGGTCTCAAAAAATTATGGGACATCACCCCATTCGGCCGACCCAATTTTTTTTTTTCGATAAATATTTTTTCTTAGTTTTTCATTATTAGAATACGATACCAATTATTCCCTTTAACGGATAACCAGCATTCTTGTTGCACCTTGTATACTTTGGTTTACATTCCGATCAAATGATCCTATCCAATAGGTAACTTTTGACATACACCGTGAGTTAATTTGAATCGAACAGACACAAAAACGAATATTTATCGGAAACTGTTATTTTCTCTGCACATACGAGTACATGGCGGTCCAGACTTTTGAGGTCTTCTATCATTGGTTTTTGATTGATCCGTACCTGATCCATACTGAACGCGACACCATGTATACACTGTCTGTAGGTAAGTATGTACCAAATTTATTTATCAAAAAATGTGTAAATTTTAACCGAACTCCTTCAAACCAAAGGCAATTTAATAATGTAACTTATTCATTGACGCAATTTGAGATGCAATAAATGTCAGCGCAGAAGCATCAAGAGTGGCGAAACTCAAAAAAACTAGGCGCAGTCATTGAGTAACAGGAGATGACATCCCTTAGATTTTTTTTGTCCCAAAGGTTGTAGTGAAAATCACTGCAAGTCTATACTACTCTTTGATTCAGTCATAGCTGTCAACCGCTAAACATGGCGCACAAAGTTTGTTCTAGATGTCACATCTAGTAGAATACATAATATATGGATAGTACAAGGAGGATGGGTCTCTCTTATAGGAAAACGTTCGAAAAAGTGTCCAGCGGTAAGCAGTAAACAATAGTTCCAAATATCTCCGGGTGGTGCTAGGTATAGTTGAGAAATGAATTACCGATATTTAATACTTATATGACTATCTAAATAAAATTAACATTCAGAGTGTTTTTCTTCTTCGCAAATAATTATTTTGTACTTAAATATGTATGGATTTAATTTTTTAATATCAAAATTAATTTAAGTAATCAAAGGAGATCGTCAATTCTGGGCCACCTGATATAAACCGTATACAGTTTGTACTGCAATGTAAAATAAATACTCATTTTATTACTAAAGTAGACAAAATATTGCAAAAAAATGAAACGGGCATTAGAAATACTAAATAAATAAACATTATGTTGATTTTTCCGCTATTAAAATACAGCAAGACAAGTCGTTAACGTCCTTAATGGCATTGACATAAAGTTTAACTTCACCCTGGCTTGAAACGGGATTGTTTTTTGGTTTGACACTGTCAATGTATACCGTTACATAATCTGCGTTTTGATACTGTTCGGTAAGTTAGAACATTGTAATATTAAAATAGTATCTAAGCCTACTTACGAATACGGAAGTTTAAATTAGAAATCGACTGTATTAAAACGCCTAAAAATTGAAAATGCGTATTTTTGCATTTTTGATCGGAGTTTGAATATTAAAAGTGAGTTTCATAATGGCATAATGTCATGCTCCTTCGATAACGAAACGCATCTTTTTTTCAATTTTGTAATGTCAGATACTAGTGCTATCGCACTAAACGGTGGTAAACCTTATCCCTTCGCAATAGGTGTTAGGAATGTTCAGTTAATAGTATCAACGATGGTTTGACAGCCGTCTTTGTTTACCGAAATACAGGAACTATAAATACGATCAAAATATGACTTTTTATTATTTCATCATGATTCCCGTTTTATTTTCAACTCCGCTTTTGTACATTATCTTTAAAAAATCGGTACTTTTTTACATTAATATATAAATCATAGGCAACCACGCTTTCAAATATTGTCCTTGTCAGATTCAAGTTTTAAATGCATGATTTTTTAGTTTTCCCATTAGATTTCGCCATATTTTTACCACCATCCTGATCTAGAAATTATGACGATTCTTTAAAGGTCAGAACCATTCCTAAACGGTCCTAAATAATCTGGGCCAGATCACCTAACAAAAATTGACGATCTCCTGTAATATCACTGTAAAATTACATTAATTTATAAAAATATTGTTAATTTTCTTTTGTTTCTCTTTATATAACTTACATTTGTTTAAAATTCTACTGTAGTATTTGTATGTACATGCTATTTTAATCCTTAATAAAAATAACAAAATTTTATTATTACGGAAAATTTTCAATAACTTAATAACCAAATCACACGCACACTAATGCCACATATGAAATTTCTAGTTAACTGCAAATTCCAGTCCAATGAGTGGAACTGATTATTCAATAATACAAAGAAATAACTGTTCTCATTCTATATAACTGGCTCGTATTATTTTCTCAGATTTCCGCTATGAAGTTACTCATTGAAACGATATTTCATCATTTAGGTTTATGAGGTTTTAAAACGAATAAATAGGTAAGGAATACAGGGTGTTTGGTAACCGGATGCAAAGCCGAAAGTAGGAGATAGCCTAGGTCATGTAGAACATTTTTAGCCATACTTGTCTTAGACAAATGTTATTAGTTTTTTTTAATTTAAATTTAAAAATTTGTCGGAGAAAACTGCAAAACTTCAGACTAAATCGATAATTAGTACTTTTTTTACTGCAGGTAGATTTTTTTTTGTTTTATTTCGTATTGTGCAATGTCTATCAAACACTAGAAAAGTGATTTCAAACATCTGTGTCTAAAGAAAACAAGTTGACAGCGATTTAAAATTTTAGTTACATGAAAATGTAAACGATTTAAGTGATTTCAAAGTACGAAAAAAAAAAACTAAAATAGCCACGAATTTTGAAACCATTTTAAAAACATGCTTGGCTTTTACCCTTTTATTTAAGCTATCAAACACGACTGTAGCTACTGTATCCTTGAAAATAAGCCACCTAAACCAACTGGGTAGCTAAAATGTTTCACTCTACTTGTGATACTTGTGGTAGTTGTGGTGACGAATCTCATTATGATTTTACAATAAAACATTGGTTCTGAATACTAAGTTGGCGTTGACTTGACATTTGACTTGTTTTAAAAGGGTTAAGTGTACTGGACAAAACTACCACATGCAATTTTAACAAACAAAGGCTTGCGGCGGTGAGAGACAAAAGGGACTGATAGCGGCAGGCGGCGGGCGATAAGACAATCATGTCTCAAGCCATTTTATCTTTGAAAATAGGCTACCTGTACTAATAAGAGGGAATGTTTAGGGTAAATTAAAACAAAAGCATAAAAGATAAGTTATTTATTTTTACGATCAACACATTAAAATTACACATCATCGCTCGTTTTCAAAATGTGACCCGCCGTTTCGAATACAAGCACGAGCCCGTCTTCTTACTTCTGTGGTGGTTGTTCCGAATATCATTTCTTCCCTCATCCTTTCGAACGCCGCTTCTATCCTCTCCCTCAGCTCTTCTACGGTATTAATGACCTCTTGTGTGTAGACTAGCTCCTTAGCTCGGCCCCAAACGAAAAAATCCAATGGTGTCAAATCAGGTGACCGAGCGGGCCAAGGGATTCGTCCGCCTCTGCCGATCCAACCGTCCGGGAAACAGTTATCCAGATGCTCCCTTACAGCCAGAGAGTAATGGGCGGGACAACCGTCGTGTTGAAATGTCACTGCACCGGGCAGCTGGTCTTCGTCAATAAGCCTGGGCAAATCGTTTTGTAAAAATTCCAAATAATTTGCCCCATTTAAATTATTTGGCAAAAAATGTGGCCCAATAAGGACTCTGCCGATGATTCCAGCCCACACATTGACGGAAAACCTTCTTTGGAAGGACACTTGCTTTTTCCAATGTGGATTGTTGTTTTTGTCAGCCCATTGGTGTAGGTTATGGAAATTTGTGATCCCCTCCCGGGAAAATTTCGATTCATCGGTCCAAAGAATGCTTCGCAAAAAACGTCGGTCTTCGATATCCGCATTGAGTAAAAATCGGCAGAAGTCCACTCGGCGTGCAGGATCTCCTTCGTCCAAACCTTGAACTCCGATGCCGCGAAAAGGATATTTTCCCTCACGATTCATTGTGGCCCATACTTTCCATGTGGACAAGTTCAGATTACGAGCTACCACTCTGATGCTCGTATTCGGATCCTCTGCAAATGCCTGTAGAACGTCTTCCTCCACTTCAGGGCGATTACGTCCTGGATTCCCTCCATGTTGCACAGCAATACCATTCTCACGTAGCCTTCGGAATGAATTGTAAAACACTCTCACATTAGGCAATCTCCGGTTTGGAAAACGCTCTTGGTACATCCGTCGGGCCATCGCTCCATTACTGTCAGCTTTGCAGTACATGTAGATAATGTCGGCGTATTCTTCGTTCGTAAACTCCATGTTTACAATGAAGAAGTCGTAATTACACGTGAAGGAGCGCCTACGGCAGCTACAACTTGACACGGTAAATTGAGATGAGAGCGGGAAATTAAACCACAATGAACGTCTAATCGCAACTGAAGTTGTAACTAGACTAAATTACTAGTTTTTGCACAAATACTCATGTAGCTAATCAGTTTATCTTTGTCAATAAAGCACAAAACCGATCATCTTTGTTTAACGCCGCTCACCGCCTGCCGCTATCAGTCTCTTTTGTCTCTCACCGCCGCAAGCCTTTGTTTGTTAAAATTGCATGTGGTAGTTTTGTCCAGTACACTTAACCCTTTTAAAACAAGTCAAATGTCAAGTCAACGCCAACTTAGTATTCAGAACCAATGTTTTATTGTAAAATCATAATGAGATTCGTCACCACAACTACCACAAGTATCACAAGTAGAGTGAAACATTTTAGCTACCCAGTTGGTTTAGGTGGCTTATTTTCAAGGATACAGTAGCTACAGTCGTGTTTGATAGCTTAAATAAAAGGGTAAAAGCCAAGCATGTTTTTAAAATGGTTTGAAAATTCGTGGCTATTTTAGTTTTTTTTTATCGTACTTTGAAATCACTTAAATCGTTTACATTTTCATGTAACTAAAATTTTAAATCGCTGTCAACTTGTTTTCTTTAGACACAGATGTTTGAAATCACTTTTCTAGTGTTTGATAGACATTGCACAATAAGAAATAAAACAAAAAAAAATCTACCTGCAGTAAAAAAAGTACTAATTATCGATTTAGTCTGAAGTTTTGCAGTTTTCTCCGACAAATCTTAAAATTTAAATTAAAAAAAAACTAATAACATTTGTCTAAGACAAGTATGGCTAAAAATGTTCTACATGACCTAGACTATCTCCTACTTTCGGCTTTGCATCCGGTTACCAAACACCCTGTATAAATTGCACTTCTTAATTACTATCGGCACAGTAAGCTGCATTTTTTTTTGTATCACGCGAATATATCTGCAACCATTTTATTTGTGGAGCTCTATTATAATATTTAAGATAGTATTCTTGAATATAGGCACATTACAATGCTCTTATGAACGTCAGAGAGAAAAAAACTACCACCGGTTCTAACCCCTGACCCGAGAAGTATTACGACAAGTAAGAAACTAGACAGGACTTATTTTTTCAAAACAGTAATACATTAAACCTTAAAGATACACAATAATGCGTAGTTCTTCAAGAAGACATATCAAAATATCTTGAGAGACTTAATGTCATAATCACGATACAAGTTACGAGTAGCATACTCTGAACAAATTATGGATGTACAGGGTTGGGCATATTAAGTGTCCTATTTTAATAAGACAATAAATTTTAAATAAAACAACAAAAATAAAAATGCTGTATGTATTTGTGTTAAACTATGTTATATATTTACAAAATTAATTCGTTAACTCAAAACGCTCTCCTTTGGCTCGTAAAACTTTATGCAATCTCTTGTAAAACGACTTGCATGCGGCACGCACGACTTCTTCAGGTATCTCGTCCCATATTTTGATTAACCGATCCTTAAATGAACTCAAATTTAGTCCATGTGTGCTCCCAATTTTGCTTAACATGTAACCCCATATTGAAAAATCCAAGGGATTCAGGTCTGGTGACGACGCAGGCCATTCTTCCCATGGTATAAAATCTGTTAAATTTTACCGACACCAGTCCTGTGTACGTTTGGCTTTATGTGATGGGGCACTATCCTGTTGGAAACAGTAATACTCGTTCCCATATAACATTTGAGCGTTTTTAAGCAGATGATCTTGTAAAACGTTCTGTATGTAGAAGTCTTGGTTGATTTTCACCCCACGGTCAATAAACAGTAGTGGCAACTTCCCTTTAGGACTTATGGCCCCCCATACCATAACTGCAGACGTACTCTGGAATCGTTGCACTGCTAGTTTGTCCGCTGGAATATCCCGTAAACTTACTCCGTACACTCGATCATTCTGTTGATTGTGGCTGTCTTGTAGCACAAACATCTTTTCATCCGAAAAAATCATATCATCTCCATCGTGCCAAGCTCATATACCCCTACATTTTTTAACTCTAGCTTTTTTTTGAGCTATTGTCAAACCGTGTATTTTCTGTTTTTTGTAGGCCTTGAGGTTCAGATCAATTCGCAATATTCGACCCATTGATCTTCTTGAGACTTTCAGGTCCTTCGCGAGTTTACTCGCACTTTGTGCTGGATTCCGCCTAATTCTCTCACGGACGCGTTTTATTAGATTTCCCACACGTATCGATGGTTTTCGTCCAGGTTTGGGCCTCGGTCGGCAAGATCCGGTTTCTATAAAACGTTTTATAGTCCGCGATATGAACCTTATATTTATATTTAGGCGTTTCAGTTTCCTAAATATCTCGCATGGCTTATATTTTTTCTTGTACAAATCTATTACGAGTTCGCGTTTTGCGTCCATCGTTGACAAATGTACAAAAAAAAAGATAATCAATCTGTCATTATGATTTATAGATACTATTATAATAAATAAGCAATTTAAAAAGTATAATAGTTCAAAAAGATCTGAAGTATTTTAAGAAAAAAAGAGGTTTCTAAAACTAGGACACTTAATATGCCCAACCCTGTATACAATTAAGTACAATACGTATAAATTACGTTGATAAATAGTGAAAAGCAAAGCAATAGATAAGTAACTTAGCTAAGCTAATCTTGACATACCAAAAAGTAGTACGATAGACGAAATTGAAAGAGGTTACATTTATAAAAAAATAATAGCCTAAATATTACCTAACATTTTAAGATACCTTAATTTTTGCAAAAGTAGTTTTGAGGACAATTTTAAGGTAGGTTACGCCTTTAATCGAGCTTGTAAATATATATATTATATAAGTATCTACAGAGTTTACTTCACGATATAAGTGTTATCCACACCGTGTGCTAATTCCGTGGCATAAGTGACCATGAGACAGCCGAGTGTTAATTTTTCCTAGGACTTTTATTCTACTTAAACGCAATTAAGCAGATACAAATATACAACTCTCTGAATAAGAAATATGTAAAGCCTGACCAGAAATATATGATCATGCGCCACGTTGCGGAATTTTATTTGATCTAATTTGTTACACTGGCAATAATTTTTATGACAGGTTGTCACTGTTGTCAATGCCATTGCGGCAGTTTACTTGAATAATAGTAAAGTGTTGAATATTAAATAATAAATTACAAGAAATGTCCAAAACTATTCATAGTCAAGAGCAAAACATGGTAAATAATATGGCTAATACACTGTTGGAAATAAAACGCTCGGGAAATGAAACTGTTTCGCTTCGAAACATTTACAAATTAACATCAAAGCTGACATGTAAACAAATCAAGATATCACCATACCATAGAGATTAACGTACTTTTTAACTATATTGAACTGTTGCCATATAAATGAGAATAGTAGCACCCTCTTGACAATGATCATATATTTCTGGTCGGGCTTTATATACTTACGTCCTTTAACATTGTGGTGTCGAAAAAATTAAAGTTTGACTCGTATGTACCTTTGCGAGGCCATCCAGCAAAATTTAATCGGCAGAAATTAAGACAGCCCTCAATAATTCTTTAACCGATTTGTAGATCTTTACAAAACAATTTTCCAAAAGTCATGCATATTTATTAACCCGTTCGCGCCATCGCCAAGAACCTTTTTAAAGGCACTGTGAGTCGTCGCGTCATTGCGCCCGTTGTTAAGTTTCCATTTTTGGCATTGAGAAACAGGAGATGACATCCCTACGAATTTTTTTGTCCCAAAAGTTGTAGTGAAAATCTCTACAAGTCTATACTATACTACTCTTTGATTCAGCCATAGCTGTCAACCGCCAAACATGCCGCACAAAATTTGTTCTATCAATGATTTTTGGTGGCATTTTTAGATATGACAAATAACGATCAACAGTTCGACAACATTGCGGCAAAGTATATTCATAATTAAACATATTTCATTGTTTTTAGGGTTCCGTACCTCGAAAGGAAAAAACAGAACCCTTATAGGATCACTTTGTTGTCCGTCCGTCCGTCCGTCTGTCAAGACCCTTTTTCTCAGGAACGCATGGAGGTATCAAGCTGAAATTTATATCAAATACTCAGGTCTACTGTCCCTTAGAGCTGTGAAAAGATCAAACTTCTAAGCCAACGCAATCAAAAGATACAGCCGGTTATGCCGCAAATTTCCGCAAAATTTCGAACCTCGCAAGGGAATCAAAACCTACAGGGTACTTCCCGTGAACTCAGAATCTTGAAATTTGGTACGAAGCAACGTCTTATAGCACAGATAAAGGAAAAATTGCGAAATCCGTAAATTTTTTGTTGCATCATATAATATTTAATAATTTTAAAGTTACTACCCCTATATACCTACAGGTTTGTACGGAACCCTCGATGCGCGAGTCCGACTCGCACTTGGCCGGTTTTTTATCGTCTTACAATCTGTTTGACGCCATGAGGACTGACGCTCTACATTTAAATTCTTCCTGAGATAGTCATACAAACGTATCAGACGATCAGTTACCTAATGAAGTTATCAAGGCACTGATGAAACAATGCAAATATAGTACACCCAAGGGTAATGAAACTGGGTCACTTTGTACAGAATTTCCGTATATAGTGAACAGGTTTCATTGATCTTGAGTAGAGTATAAACTATAACAATGTGGAGGCCGATGACTGAACACAGAGATGGGAAAAAGATAGACAATGAAAATTCTTCGGGAAAAACACATGATACATAAAGACACTTAAAATCAGCTCAGGTTAAGAAATATAGAGATGGTTTGGTTTGGTACTGTGCTTTATATTAACAAAAAAGTTTGTTAAGTAATGTTTTTTCTTGTATTGTAAGAAAATTCAGTAACAAGTAATTTGTTAAAATTCAGGAACAAAATATAGGTTGGTGCCCCTTTTTAACTATGGAACACAGGTTCTGTGTTAAGAAATGTATTCTTTCTTATATTTAGATGATAGAGGGCCTACTGAAAACATCGACATTCGAAAATTACTATGCTTCTGTATCACTCAAGCATATTTGAGCAACAGAGTCAAAACACAATAGTTCGCAGATAGGTCAGGCAAATAGTTGATTGTGATACCGTCAAAACCATTTTATAATTCAAAAGTTAAAATTATAGGGTCAATAATAAACGGGGAAGTTAGATTCAGATTTTGCTAAAGTCACCCGTAAGGTCATAACTCAGAATACTCAGATATTCAATCTAAAACTGTTCTACTTCCGTATCCTTCACTTTAAGGTTACATTTTACATATTAAGCTTCCCGTTATAAAATATAAATCTTAAAATTAATTAAGAATATTACAATTTATTTTTATTTTCAAGGAAGTGATCAAATCATAAGTGTTTCGGGTGTTTATTTGAATGAAGTCTAGTCGAATCTAATCTAAACGACGTACACGTAAGCATACATATGGACTAGAATTACGGTGTTCTATTAAATGATTAAAGAATCAGGCTTGCCTATTTACGAGTACATAATCCTGTTGTGGTCACATTAGCAAACCCAACACGATAGGGTTGGAGCGAAAAAAAATGACCCCCACTTCACGTGTACGGGAGGTACCATAATAAAAAAAAAACCTTTATTCTACTACTTTGTTGGCGTGATTAATGCACATACTGATACCAAATTTCAGCTTTCTAGTGCGAACGGTGACTGAGCTAGACCGCGGACAGACGGACAGACGGATGGACGGACATAGCGAAACTATATGGGTTCCTAGTTGACTACGGAACCCTAAAAACCGCGTTTAAATCGGTTCAAGCGTTTTAGCGCTAAGGTGCCGCAGAAAGACATGGCGGTCAATATTATAACAATTCTTCGGTCGAGGGTTGAAAAGGAAAGCGTCATTCCATATCCAATCTTTTATGACGCAAAGCTGAATCTGGGGGCACGGCAGTGCCCCCGCCAAGTCGAGCGCGAAGCAAACACTGCCTACCATCCTTTACTGGAACCATTTCGCCGCATTTTCAGGCCCCTATTTGAGAACCTCTGGATAAGACCAGAACGCAGAAATTTTCGTCATCCAGTAAGCTATAATCACAAACTTAAAATCCCAAATTTCAAGTCTGTAGGTCATTTAGTTCCGAAGTTAAGCGAAAGCAAAGTTTCGCATTTATGTCACTCACTCACTCATGATCATAAAAATAGAACTAGTACTTCCCATAAACTCAGAGAGCTGAAATTTGGTACAGAGTTAGGGTTTAATAGCCACATAAAGGGAAAACTATAAAAACTAGGATAATCGAAGATCTGGAGTACCTGGTGACCCTGATTAGAAAACAAAATTTGGTCAAAATATAATGCATTGGACTAAGAGTGGCGGTGATACCCGCACACGTCGCTAGATGGCGCTGACTGTTGCTGTCGTCTAGATAAATCAATAAGCCCACGTTTTTACAAAAAGAAGTGAAATCCCACTAAGAACATTCTGTAAAAAACTAGCCAAGTCTCGATGGAGCTGCTTGTTTATCTCTAAAAAATAATGAAATCTAGACAAAGTCGTGCCAAGTCTAAGGTTCCTTACTGCGATTTCTTTATTATTATAGTTAATGTTGTGTGACTTGGCCGTTGAAGGGTACACAAGGGTACAAAACCAGGTGCTCCAGCAGACACCAGATTCAATAACCAGTTATTGAATCAACGTTTCCTAAGTGGCAATTTTCCATCGTCAATGGGTAGCGGTTCTGGCGACAGATTGGTGCAATGGTGTCATGGAGCACCTGGTTTTGTACCATTGTGTACCCTTCAACGGCCAAGTCACACAACATTAACTATAATAATAAAGAAATCGCAGTAAGGAACCTTAGACTTGGCACGACTTTGTCTAGATTTCATTACTTTTTAGAGATAAACAAGCAGCTCCATCGAGACTTGGCTAGTTTTTTACAGAATGTTTTTGGTGGGTTTATATGACAGCAACAAAGTCAATACGCTAAGCTCACGGAAATGGTCAAACATGTAAATCCGAGTTTAGCACACAAGTGTACAGTCAGCAGAAGTGACTAATGGTGGTGCTACAATAGGATACTTTCTGCCAAGGATGATTAAGACATGGATGGACAATGCCTATAGAAAATCGCGTTCCTCGAACCTTCAGGCTATACGTCTGTTTTCGGTACAATGTGCCACAGCGCCATCTGTTGAGTCTGGAGTCGAGTTATTCTGTCAGCGTTAATCGCCGAACAAAATATTAGAAACTAGAATTTATTTATTTAATCTTAATTGCACAATATAAGATGGTACTAATGGCGGACTTAATGCCATAAGGCATTCTCTACCAGTCAACCAATGGGCTTAACAGAAAGGTTAAGTAGGAATTTAGTGTTTGTGGTGACCGATAGATGACGCTAGTGCTTTAGCCTGAAATAAGGGAACGCGATTTTGTATAATTTGTACAGGCATTGTCAATCCATGTCTTAATCATCCTTGCTTTCCGCGAAGTCAAATCAGCTACTCTTTAGGAAATGACAAAACGATTTGTTACTAGTAGTCCGCCACGAACTCACGATTAACTAACTAACGAGATTACCAATATAACAAGCCCCTGCTGAAGATTTTTTTTTCGACTTCTAGCTACACAACCCCTTGATCGATCCTGCTCATATACGAACTCTCAAATTATATGGATCTCTGCTACAACCCCAACAAATTTCATAAAGATCAGAAAAACGTTACTAAAGTTATCGCGGAACTAACCCTCAAAATCACAAAGCCATCTAAATGCCGAGACATCCCAGTAACCGAAGTTGTTTGTACTTCACTTCGCTTACGCTCCGCTCGTTCGACTATGGAGTTTAAGTATATGGGAGACTAATATTGTGACGTCACAATTCTATAAGACTAGTAGTACGCCCCGAACTCAGAACTCGCGATTTCCTTGCAAACGAAATGACCAATATAACAAAACCCTTGTGATTACTTTTCGCACCTTCTAGCTCCATGACCCCTTGGTTGATCCTGCTCATATACGAACTCTCAAATTATATGTATCTCTGCTACAACGCCATCAAATTTCATGAAGATCAGAAAAGCGTTACTAAAGTTATCGCGGAACAAACTCTCAAAATCAAAAAGTCATCGAAATGCCGAGACGTCCCAGTAGCCAGAAGTTGTTTGTAAGAACTTGCTTCGCTTACGCTCCGCTCGTTCGATAAATACATCTCCTTTATAAAAGTTTAAACCATTATAAAATATTTTGAAGCGCAAATACATGCTACACCTGGATTTTCCCGTGTATTTTTGAAATTTTGATTTTATGAATGCAACGAAACAATTAAGTTTTCACCTCAGCAGCTCGAACAAGCCTACTTCCCTGCGAATACACAGTGACGAAAGTCGCACTTTCGTCACTCCCTGGAGTGACGAAAGTGCAACTGAGAGTGCGACAGGGAGTGAGACAAAGTAGTTTTTTAATTTAGTGAAGGCCATGAACTGCCACTTCATATTTCGGGGTCTATTACAAATCCGAAATACATATTTTTAACCTTTAATATGTTCTCACTACTGAGGTGAAAAGTTGTATGTGTCACACGAGAGCAAAGTTATTTTACATCTCGTGTTTTTGAGTCCCTCGCTACGCTCAAGATTCTAACTTAGAATCACTCGCTTCGCTCGTGATTCAATTCTAGAATCTTTCTTTTACTCGGGACTCATAATCAACACTCGCAAGAAAAATCAACTTTTCTCTCTTGTTGCACAAATAACTATTATCTATCGAAAAGTACCCAATTCTTACATTGTGTTATGTTATGACGCTTTATAACATCAGTGTAGTACCACCACAAGCGGGCGAGTTGTAAACACGTTTAGTATTCTTTTTTTCTACCATGACAGTGGCAAACAAGTATACCGCTCGCCTGGTGGTAAGCAGCCACCGTAGCCTATGGACTTGCAACTCCAGAGGTATCACGTGCGCGTTGCCGACCATTTAATATAAGGGGGAATGTTGACGGACAAGTCCCCCGTCGTCAACACACTGCATGTAACCAGAGACTATACATATATAGACAGACAGTCTAAGAACTTTTTGAAGCTCCAACTTTGAAGCGTACCGTAGTATCGTTCCTCGTTACTAGATGGCACTGCAGTGCAAATGTCATTTCCTCTTTGGGTATCTTTAGTAACCTTCACATTTTGGGTATCTTTAGTAACCTTCACATTTTGGGTATCTTTAGTATCCTTCACATTTTGGGTATCTTTAGTAACCTTCACATTTTGGGTATCTTTAGTAACCTTCACATTTTGGGTATCTTTAGTAACCTTCACATTTTGGGTATCTTTAGTATCCTTCACATTTTGGGTATCTTTAGTAACCTTCACATTTTGGGTATCTTTAGTAACCTTCACATTTTGGGTATCTTTAGTAACCTTCACATTTTGGGTATCTTTAGTATCCTTCACATTTTGGGTATCTTTAGTAACCTTCACATTTTGGGTATCTTTAGTAACCTTCACATTTTGGGTATCTTTAGTAACCTTCACATTTTGGGTATCTTTAGTATCCTTCACATTTTGGGTATCTTTAGTAACCTTCACATTTTGGGTATCTTTAGTAACCTTCACATTTTGGGTATCTTTAGTAACCTTCACATTTTGGGTATCTTTAGTAACCTTCACATTTTGGGTATCTTTAGTAACCTTCACATTTTGGGTATCTTTAGTAACCTTCACATTTTGGGTATCTTTAGTATCCTTCACATTTTGGGTATCTTTAGTATCCTTCACATTTTGGGTATCTTTAGTATCCTTCACATTTTGGGTATCTTTAGTATTTTAGTTTTATGCTGAATCTCAGCCGGTTTTCTATTTTATTAACACCAATATCATAAATCCTCTATTCCGCGTTCGGAAACCGTATGTAATTACTACCATTATTGCAACCAGTAACGTAACATGTATATCAGTGTATTATCTGTGAAAGTGTGGTAAAAACGTATGAAAATTCATTACCTACGGTAACGTAATGAAAATCTGCCCTCCTCCCCAACCACCGGGACGCGCCCGCCCAGCCGCCGGCACAATCGAGTTGGTCATGGCGGTGCAATGGCGGTCATTCCAATTGTTCCCGAACACTTAATTTAGGATTTATAATATATGTGTAGATAAAGCAGTGTATGCAACTGTACGTAATTAGGCCTTATTATGTAACAGTTACATAAACTACTATTATAGAATTCCAACACAAACGTTACCTTTTGGTTTTGGTAATCGATGAGTAACTTGCTTTTGTATATACTATTATCTCTTATGCGCTTTGGTCATATACAAGATATCTCTATACTCCGCTTAGCGCGTTATTTCTTTGAAACCTAAGCTGCCAAAAAGAAGGGGTGCGGGAGGAGAACACGCAATGCTAGACGGGGACGCGCCATTGTTGCGTGGGGCGTACGAGAGAGTCAGACATTAATGGTTGCCATGGAGGCGTACTAAGTTTACTGTCACTTCCAATAATTAGTGTTTCACTGTAGAGTGAAATTACCTGAAGCCTGGCAGCGAGGGTCGCCCGGCTATGCGGGGTCTTGGGTTAATTAGTCTATGGCTTTGGTAGACTATGGGCCAGTTGCCCCAACCACAATTGAAGAAAGGATTAGCGAACTTACAGTATAAGACGGTTCGGTTCAACTAGATATGGGTAACAGTATGAAGTTCTTCAAAAAAGAAGTGTATAGGTTCTTAAAGGGTAGGCAACACGCATGTGAATCCTTTGGGGTTGCAGGCGTCCATGCTACGGTAACTGCTTACCATCAGGTGGGCCGTATGCTTGTTTGCCACCGTCGTGGTATATAAAAAAAACTACCCGGGTAAATAGTAAATACCTGAGGGCGGGTATTTACTCGATATTACCTACCTTACCTACCCACGGATAAATACGCGTGTAATTTAATTTTTCGTGTAATTTAGTGGTGTTAAGTGGTTTCTGATTTAAAATAATAATTTGCCGGGCTGCAAGCTGGACTTGGGTTTTAACGCTTCTATTGACCATGTGGTAAATGGTATCGCGCGTTATTTAAGTAAGTATGCTGTCCCCGTTTCAGGGTATTAGATAATCACTACGAATGTATTCTAATCTTGAGATAAACTGGACTAACTGAGTTACAAAACGGACACGCGTAGCTAGCGTGGGCCACAAAATATGCCATCAGTATCTTCTATGCTAACTTGAATAACTTCAAATATAGATAAGATAACTTCAAGCTATGTATTGTGTCCGTTAATAATAATTAAAGATTAAAAACTGGTAATTTTGAAATGTAACTATACCTCACCTTAGTGCGCTTTTACATTATCCGATCCGATATCGGATGTCGGATAGGACCACGTAGTAGACAAAGTTAAATTTGTGCATTTCTCTATTTTTTTCTAAGTATATTCCATTCCTCAAAAGAAAGCACTAATCCAAAAAAGGGAGGCTGACAACACCCGATGACCTTCAAATTGACTTTACTCAAACAGTTTTTTAGCTATAACTACTTGTTTTGAGAAAGTAAAAAAAAATACATGTTAATATTCATTATATTTGGAAGAACTTCGTTAATTCCGATACACGATTGGACGAACTCGGCTCGATAGAAAATAATTCCAAAGCTACATCTTAAAATTAGCTTTAAACAGTTGTATGTCTTTAGTTTATTGACTTATACTTCTGTAACTGAGGACAAAATTCCACCACACTAATACTAAAAACTTCGTTGTTTTATATTTCTCAATTAATGCGTAGTTTTTTTTTAATTCATCATTTTGCAAAATTTGCAATGAGCTCCACCATACTAATCGTGACACAGTGTTTCTCTTTCACTCGCGCTGAAAAAGATATGGGGGGAATTTAGCTGTTGTCAGCCCCTTAATACCATAGGGTACTCTCTAGCAGTTTTTTTCCTTGGGCCATCAGATATCCGATATCGGATCGGACAGTGTGAAAACGCTCTTACATTATACCTGTTTTTTTACAATATTAATATTTAAAGATACTTTAGCTTTATTTACCTCTCCCTTTTATCTTGGCTTTATAGCAAATATACTTTTGTTGGCCCTAATGGACCAAAAAATACCTGACAGTTCAGGTATTTTTTGGTCATTGTCTAAGTACTTACACAAAGTTGGAATCACGTTCCTTCAAATATCAATATACCTCTGTTTTCATTATCAGCGCAATTAATTGAACGGAACATAGTCAAATCGCAGAATACAATGTATGGAATTAAAACATGCTACGTTAGGCTGAGCCCCTAGCGTCTCCCGAGCGTCGGCGTCCCGTCAGCGTCGGCGCAACTGTGTCGCGGCGTCTATTGAGCGCCAAAGTCTCGCCAGCGCCCTCGCAGCGTCAACGCGACGTCTCTTAATCTTAAAATTTTGTGACGTCACGTCGGCGCGGGTGAGAGTGGTGAGACGCTTACGCTCGGTAAACGCCGCTAACGTCGCGCCGAGGTTGCGTCGACGCTGCGCTGACGTCGCGTAGCCGCTGCGCGGGCGCTGGCGCGATGTCGAGTAGATACAGTCGTGTAGGGGATCAATTATATCTTCATTTTCATTAAACATTCCCGACTAAGGCTAGATACTTATAAAACGTGAGGTATGTGTATTGTACCCGTTAATTTCCACAATGCAACAGTTCCACAAACGTTTAAATGTAGTTTATTAACAATGCAATGCGTGCTAGATGCTGCGCTCGCGGCTATGCGCTGCGTAAGTTATAAGCGGAAGCGTTTTTATGGTTGAAATATTTTCAGTTGCAACAAACGAATAAAGGTGTAAATAAAAAACAAAATGTTAATTTTATACCATGCTTAAATATTTTTAAGCAGCTTACATAATTGTACGTATTGTCCGTATTAGGTTACTGCAATGGCGATCTGTATTACGGCGCGAATTTACCACAGTATTTTTGGCTCCTGTGTGACCGGAATGTGCTCCGGGAGTGATGGGATTGTTTTGTGTGTAGAGGTTTAGTATAAAAATACGTCATTAAGATAAATGGGCTTAATAAACCATATTGAGTGTACACACACCCACACAAGATACAAAACGAAATAGCGTTGGGAGCTTCTTAAGATCGCGGAAGGATTGTTAATATGATTATTATTATTATTCCTGTGATTCCACGCCCATAGGCTATGGTGGCTTAACGTGAAGCAGCATACATACTTATGTGCACCGTCGTGGTATAAAAAAGACCACAGACCTCAAGGTATATGTTTGCATTAAAAAAAAATATCAGATAGCGCCATTCAGCTTAGCAGGGCAGCACTGTACTGTACCACTGTCTCTTATGCTTTGCGCCGGCTCAGCACCCGCGGTGACTATTGGAACGTGCCAATATAATGATAGTCCGCAACTTGTTTATGTGGTCGTGCGCCGCATTCGTTTAATGCCTGGAAAGTCGACTAAATCGCTAAATAAACTCAACTGCTTTACATGCATACCTTCCGAGTTGGTATACATTCCAATGGTACAGTCGCCATCAAATCTGAGCGGTCAAGGTACTCAAAAATATCTGAACGTGCACTTTATTGTCTTGATAATAGAGGCGTTGTTCAAATATTTGTGACAACCTTGGCTGCTCCGATATATCTGATGGCGACTGTAGAATCACCAGCAGCAAACTTCAAATTATTTTTTATCGTATGGCTACTGGATATAGATAGGCATTTCTTCTCTGGGGTAGTAGTAGTGGGAAAGCAGATGATGAAGAAAATCCAGTGAGTGCTGCGAGGTCCAGATGGGACGGTGCAGCTGCCATGTTTGTTACTCTCTTACCCGGGGATCACGTGTAGGGTTGTCTAAGGTGTTTCCTACGGACGCAGATCCCCAACTGAACGTGCACTTTATTGAATTGATAATAGAGGCGTTGTTCAGATACTTGTGACCACCTTGGGTGCTCCGATATATCTGATGGCGACTGTAGAATCAGCAGCAGCAAACTTTAAATTTGGGACTTAACTATATTCTTAGATGTTATGGGACTTAGATGTTACTTTACATTTTTTTGAAAATTCAACCTTTAAGGGAGTCAAAAGGGGGTTGAAAAATTTAACGAGTTCTTTTTACGCGGATGTAGTCACACGGAGAGGCTATTAATTAATATGTTCAATTCATTACACAAGAAATTGATGACATTCTGCTACTCAGGTACTTTCGGTTGCCAATCAGAATTATAAACAGGAATGTTCTAAGGATTAAAACATTCGACAACGGATCATTAGTATCCGAGTATGAGATCATTTTATTACAGATTTATACCGTTTATCAGTTCCGCATCTCACACAAAAGGAAATTGACACTTTATCCATCCTATAAAAATATCTACGACATGACCAAGGCGTTAAGCCAATAAACGTGGAGGCACCAAATCAGCATAATAATAGACCACCAAAAATGTCTATAACCATCATTTCATAACATAGAAATGGCTTTACTTTACGACATTACTAGATTTTGGAAATGTTAAAACCGCTTTATTATTTTGTTTTGGTTGACCTAAAATAGTTTTTATTGCGTCGTGGTAAGGGTTATAGTGGTTTTTGGGATCGGTGAGTGCGATATTGTTGTGTAGGAGCGGATTTTGGCGGCCTGGTCAGCGTCCGATTTGGGTGGCGGTGTAGGAGTTCCGTGGGTGCTGAAGGGCTAATCGGAACGCCTTTTACTTCTTACTCAATGAAATGATAAATAAGGATAGTTAAAGTGCAAGGCCAGGTTAGGATTCGAAATCTGAAATATTTGGTGCAATTTAAAAAATAATGCTTAATAAATAAGTGATTTAATTTTGTATATACCTATATCTACCTACTCTACAAACTCAACATTATGTTAGTTATTGGATTAATCACAAATTATAAACTTATATATGTCATATATAGGGTTAGGATTCTGGTGGCTTTTTTAGCACAAGTAGTGCAGTGGAGTCGCCATTGTATTTTTTTTATTTGAATAAATGAATAACTGAATGATAAAGCCATATATTATGTAGATTTCAAAATATTACATGTAAATAAATTTTACTATTTAACTAAAATGATTATGTATTCAAGACCTTGAATAACTTGCAACTGGAATTAAAGTTTCAAAATCTTGCATGTTATCTTCATCTGATGTTAAATGGTCAAGATTATGAAAAGCATACACTATGGCAATTTGTTCCATATTCACTGGCGTTATACGATTTATCAACTTGTGAAAAATCCATTTGTGTGTCGAGAAAGATCTCTCTACATCCACCGATGTTAACGTAGCATTCCTCAGAATTTGAGCATGATTGCCAAAATCAACCATGTCTCTCACTACGTCAAAGTCCGGACTTCTATTTAATACAAGTTCTAACTTATTTCGTACAGTTTCAGTTCCATGCGATGCCAATGTACTCCTTACGATGTCAGTTATTAGGAACGATTCATGGATTGGAATATGTGTACACTCTAATTGATTAATTGATTCTGGTATAATGCTATAGCAGTTTTATATAAAATCATAAATAAAGCTTGAACCTCTCTGATTGCTATCCCTAATACTATTTAACCGCATTACAATGCGTTGTATATCTTCAAAGTAGGTAGCATAATAAAAACTAGCTTCTAACCAGGTGCCCCATCTAGTAATCACTGGTTCTGGTGGTAACGGTATGTTCGGAGCATATTGCCTAAAAATTCGGATGCGGTGAGGGGATTTCAAAAATATTTTTTTGACATTTGATATCAAAGTATTTACTAAACTGTTTTCCGATCGAATTTGCTCCGCGACTCTATGTAGTCCGTGAGCTAAACAAGTTACATGTTTAACGTTCAAATATGTCTTCTTTAAAATTTTACCAGCGGCAATCATATATGCGGCACTGTCTGTGCAAAATATCAAGAATTTATTTATATTAACTGTGTAGTTATCATCCCATAAAAACCTTAAACTTTCGTCAACTATAGAAGCAATTGTATTGGCATTAACTAGGGTCACAACTTTACAAGCTAACAAATAAGGTTTTTGTAAATTGTCTTCCAAAGATTTCACAATTACATTTACGACAGGATTCCCAAGAGCGTCAAGTGTTTCATCTATAGTTAACCATAAATTGCAATTGAAAAATGTGAATCTTATTTTGTTAACTATAGTCGCGTATATTCTTGACAAATATACTTTTCTTAAAAGACTTTGTTCGGGTAACTTTTTGTTATTTGTGCATTTGCAGCAAATATATTTATCGAAAAACTTCCGAAACTCCGGGTGATTTACCCTATTCCACGGAATATTGCACGCAATCAGAAATATGCACAAGTCATAAACAAAGCCATCTTGGTCACCGCAGTTCAGTCTATGGTGATTGCTGTTAATATGTTTTAGTATATTGTACTTTTTCATCTGCGTGAGACGTACGTTACATGCCGAACAATAGATAGAATTGCTCTCTTCGCTATAAGTAAGTTCTTGGTATAGTTCAATCCATCGCAGAATTGTTTCAATTTGCGGAGAACTCATTCTATTTCGTTATGTAAATTATGTTGAAGATAAAACGAAATTGCGTTACTTCTCACAAATTAATGAAAATATTTCTGAGTTGTCGAACTCGACAGAAACATAACGTCAATGATACAAGAGTTAGTTGCCGGGATTTTTTGGTCAACCAAAAAGAAGAAATAGGTTTGTAATATAAATTATACATACAAGTTAGGCTATATGCCTGTGGCTAGTGTTGGCCGTTAATTTCAATTAGAATTGAAAATTGATCAATAAGATTGAAGATTAATTCCGTAACTAATCAATTACACTAACATCAATTTTTACTAACGTTAGTTCGCATTGATTTTGTGACGTCGTCAATTACACTAACCGTCAATTAGAATTAACCTATTAGTTACACTAACGCCTCGAAAATTTAATAAGAATTACAGTTAATTAGATTAACGTTAGTGTAACTAAATTAATCCTGTCTTACACTAATAATTAATTTTAAAACTGCATCTCGGGTTCGGAAGTCGGGACCAATATCACAAGATGGAGCTCATGCTGGACCCTAGGGCTACCTACTGGATCTCGGGTTTGGCGCATCATAGACTCATGCTGTTTGGGCTCATTCGACTTGTAATGATGAGCAGATGGTACCAGTATCAAAATCTGGAGCTCATGCTGGACCTTGGGGATCCCTACTGGATCTCGGGTTTGGCGCATCATAGACTCATGCTGTTTGGGCTCATTCGACTTGTACTGATGAGCAGATGGTACCAGTATCAAAATCTGTTTTGGTCCGGTCCCATTAATACAAGCCCCCGAGTCCAGAGTCAAAATCGAAACAAAAATCAAAACCTCGTAGCTTAACCTAAATTCGCGTTTAGTTGTCAATGTCAATTACCAATTCAATCTACACTAAAAATTAAATTAATGTTTCAATTTTTGAGAAAGACTAAAAATTAAATATCTTCAATTATTAGTTATTCGCAAAGGATTGCACGTTACACGTTAGTTACAATTAATTTCAATTCTAATTGAAATCAATTTGCACTAAACTATTAGTGTTCAATTTTAACTAACGTGTTTCAATCTTCAATTTTTAATTTTCAATTACACTAACGTTCGGCCAACACTGCCTGTGGCCCATAACCGAGGCGAATAATCGAAACCATAGAAAATAAATATTATTATATATATTATATATTATTATTATACCAGACAAAATTACACATTTTAACAAAACATATGTTATGTTTTAATTTAATGAATCAATTTACTTGTATGTAACTAATAAATTTTATTATGCATTATTGATTTATCATTTATCAATCATTTATTCATTCATTCATTCTATCAAAAAAAAAAAACAACGACTCCATTGCTCTTTGTTCACCCAATGCCACCAAAATTCCTATATGACTCATATACAAAGGAAAAAGTGACCTAGGCCTCCTGTGCCCAGGGCTGGGAACGAACCAGCGTCTTCTGCATTCGCGGCAGACGCCTTTACCACTTGTCCCCGCCCTGGACACCGGAGGCCTAGGTCACTTTTTCCTTTGTATATATATGACATCTATATAAGTGTCTACTTAAAATAAACAAATCAAAATAATTATTAAAATAATTTGATTTGTTCTTCAGTTAATCACAATTGTTGCGAATGTACAATTATAGGAGATTTGACCTTTAGTGGACATCAACGACAATATTGTTGTCAGTCTTACTGAGTAAGTTGAGTAACAGACCAAAAATATCCTTTTTGGGTTTCAACAATGTTTTTTTAGAAGACACAAATCCCTATTCAAATTTATAGTACCTATGCAACAAGTTGCATCAAGACGCCAAGTAGGAAATCAAGTCAGTTTTTTTGGTAAAAACTTAAAAGTGTTTATTATACATACGTGCGAATGCCGTGGGAGTATATTTTTTATTTTTATTTCAGACCACACTGAAAAAAAAAAATTCCTACTGAGATGCATTTTATCTTAGTTGCTCATAAAATGTTTGGAATAATAATATATTTATTTACTATATCTAACTATATGATAACTTTGACTAACTTGCTCTTAGCTTCAACAGACAAGATCATTAGGCTCGTATGCAGTCAAGATGCGTGTTACATTAAATAAGATGTTCGTTGGAGCAAACATGTATTTTAATCAGTGCATGGTTTCGATCCATATTTTGTTAGTAACATTTGAACTTTAATAAAGACTATGTTAGTAATACTTATACCTGGAATGTAAAGGTAGCATTCGGTTCTTGGCGACCGCGACACACGACCGCGACAGGCGACCGCGACCCACTGTTTTGTATGGATTAGGTCGCGCGACGCGGTCGCGGCATTTGTTTATTGCTCCATATAAATTCATACTAAGCAGTAGGTCGCGCAACTCAGTCGCGGACGCGTGTCGCGGTCGCGCGTCGCGGTCGCTAAGAACGGAATGCTACCTTTAGTCAACCTGCAAAGACGTCTGCCCAAATCATGTCAATTGTATATTATACAGTATTGTATTGTATATTATTTTATTAGTGTATATTATACACTACAACACACACCTTGGAGTTGGCGCATTTAGTAGTCCAAAAGGCAAATCTTTTACATCTCCCCCATGTAAGTAATGTGTACATATGTAATGTCATCCTTTCGGTCTTGTATTATATCAATATCAAGTAGTGGTTCACTTTTCTCGTAAATACTTAACTTGGACTTAACTCAAAGTGCATCTTGCTTGTAAGTACTAATGTGCAATTGTGCATGTACTTCATGCACTGCGAGTATCAAATCAAGTTGTTTAAAAGTTGAAAGGCGGCTCTATAGGGCCGTTATTTGGGGGCGATTAATAGTGGGCAGTGGAGGGTGTTATGGACGGATGATTTGCGGCGCGTTGGTCAGGGCTGACTCATTACTTTTGTGCATAATTTAACATGTGTTCACGAATAATTACAATATTTCACATTTATATAGCACTTGCTCTGGTCAAATTTTGAAACAGTAAAAGTACTGTTAGTTACAACATAAAGAACAGCGCATTAAATACTTTGAGGTGTTTAGTAACCTATGTAATATTTATGTGTCTAGTTACTTTTGTAATCTTTATTTGCTGGCTGTACGATCAAATTTGTTTATATAGTTGGAACTATCAAATTATCGATAGCCACAAAGTACCGTTTTCACTTACTGTCCTCGCCAACCATGAGTAGATATCTTGACTTACCATGTAAATCATCATGCTTAACCTTTTGGCCGCCGTTGGCATGTATACACGACAACGATAGAACGGTACACTGGCGCCGCTGTCGTGTATACAAGACACAAATTCAAGCGCCCGGTATATGTGAAAAAAATGACAAATGTAATTTATTTTATACTCATATTAATACTTTAGGTCTTTATTTTTTAAAACATTTGCATTTAAAGCAGATTTATAAATGCATTCTTTCATAATAAGGCTATCAAAAAATTTGCTCCGAATCTCAATGTTTTTCCTGTTCCTCGTCGCCGTTGTCGTTTATACTCGACAGCTAGGGATGAGAATGTTTACTCGATATGAGAATATTCAAAATAAGTATCAAATCGCAAAAACGGTTTTATTTAAGCAATGTTAATTGGCAATTGGTGGTAACGAGTAACTAGAATACGTAAAACGAGAGAGTGGCAAGCATAACTTTAGCTGAAGTTTAGGGAGCTTCTTCAGCTGATGTAAAGAGTATAAAGTCAGACAAGTAAATCTGCCATTGTGGTGGTCTACGTATAAATATTCTATGATAAATAATAAATGTTTTGTTATTCTAGGACATGTGAATTTTTTTATTTAATTTAATTGTTTTTTCGATATAAAAGTTACTTTTGAGACTAATAGCTTTACACGTGTAATTTACAAGTGTAATTGTTACTGGTCTCCTTTGTGAAACAAAACTGAATTTATTAGTGTAAACTTAGCTAATATTTATTAGTTACTGATTAATAGCTAATACTTTCTAGTGCAGCTTCGTAAACGCACACTAGTATACTTGTAAAAATTATTAGCTCATGGGTTAATATTATTAGTCTAATAAGCTTCGAGAAATAGGGCCCTGTTCCGGCACATTTATATTATCGACATACGATGCGCAGCTCTAACGGTACGCTTAATAAGTTTACGTGCCGACAAGTGCTTACGCCGGTGACCTAGAGACTATTATTACTAAATCCGCGCGAAAACAGTCTTTGTCGGTCTGCACTCCAGACCAGGGACCGGAACCGGTAACCATTAAAGGGGTATTAGATTGGGTATTTGATAGAGTTGTTTTTAAAAACCCTATCAATTCGGTAAGCGTATCGTTTGACTTACCCGAACGAAAGGCTAACCATGTCAATACAGTTAATTCGGGTAAGTGGTTACAACCCAGCATATGGTTTCCCTATCAGATAGGGTTTTTCAAATGCGATTAAGCTATTTTAAACTCTGTGACAAATATATTTGGCTTATTTATTATTCGAGCACCCTACGAGCTAAGCGCTGCCGGGCGGCACGAGCGAGCCTACAGACAAACAAGAATCTTTTTGCGTATGTTTTCGTACTTACGCCTTTGATCTAGACGCTATTATTGCTTGTTAGTGCGCTAAAAGATCGTTGTGTGGTGCCGGTGTTTTTGTTCTTGCCATTCGAGCGTGACGGCTCGTGTCGATTGAATCTTAGACCCAGGCTTATAGGAATCAAAATCAAATGCATATTGTGAAGTGTTAAAATATATAATTTTGTGTTATTCTAGTTATAGGTAGTACTTTGTTTCAATGGCTCCAGCAAAATGTGACGCCGTTCACCGATACTTCTAGTATAATGAAACGATCAATATCAGTCATTGTTGGACACTCAAGATTATTTGAAAAAAATATCGTAAGAATAAACTTATGTTGATTGTATTCCCGTTAAAATGATTCAAAATAATTTCGTCGGGACTAATTCATATACGAGAAAATGTAATAAAAATAATTGATTCTTAACAGAATTATTTAATCATGCTTTTTATTTTAAATAATGTTCCGCGTATAAGAATGTATTCTGGGTTTTTCGGTGTAAGAAAACATCGTGTGGAAACTGGACCTAATCCCAATAAGGCGTAGTTTCCCTTATGCCCAGCAAAAATTATATCTGTTTTAAAATCCACGGTAGGCAGATATACTCTTTTCACTTCTCATGCTCGTAAAGTTCGACTTTAAATCGTGCGTGGACGATATAAAATCGCATTTTAAGCTCTAGGGCATAAAGTAAAATTTTCTTCTAAGACCAAGAATGTGGGTCAACAGCCAAACAGAGTCAAAATATATTGCACAATTTAATTAAACAGTAAAATTTCGTAAAATACTGAAACTTGTTCTTTTATTATATTCTTGTACTCAGATAGAATAAGCTTTCTGGCCCAGACAATTCCTATTGGATGGGTTTTTTTTTGTATAGATCAAAGTGTCAGGAATTGATACCAATAAAATTTATAAGTAAATATTGGGCGCTAAGATGCCAAAAAAATGGTAAAAATGGTAAAAATCAGTTTTTCGATACTAGAGGAAAAACTACGGCTCCGACAAAAAATAGTTAAATGTAACAAATGTGCGCTATAAAAAAACATAGAGAATGAGCCCCAGTAGAGCAAAATCTGTTAAGAGGATCGTCCGCAATATGAAAAAAATTAACCAGTGTAAGTTGACCTTTCTATAAGAATAATTACTAGGGCAGAAGAGGTCAGCTAAACATGGTTAATTAATTTTAAGAGAAATTAAGCATTATTGCAAATGGCACCTAAAATATAAGAATAGCAGAATTAAAATACTTAAGTATAGTTTAAGTTAATTATTATTTTTTTTAGGTGCCATTTGTAATAATGCTTCATTTCTCTGAAAATTACACAACCGAGTTTAGCTGACCTCTTCTGCCCTAGTAATTATTCTTATACAAAGGTCAACTTACACTGGTTAAAACACGTTTTTTTTGCAAATATTGTAAATTCAATAACTCGCGTTCCGAAAGTTCTGGAGAGCTGAAATTTGAATATGATGTCAGTTTTGTGGTCCTCTAACTACAGTTAAATGGTCAAATGAAAATGTTGTAAACTTTTTGCAAACCGTCGAATTTGCAAAAAGTGACCTTTTTTAAATCGAATGGGAGGGTATTTTAATTTTCGAAAACCGTTATAATTTCGATTTCTATGCATTAAGGAGGAGTTGAACTACAAATTTCCAAGTTTACAAATCATTTGACAAAGAATAAAGTTGTTTAAATAATCTATGAAGTTCAGGCACTTTTTGCGCGCGCGGCGGCGACGCACTATGGCCCAAACGCCCGATCTAGCTGGACAAAATTATTTTACACTCATAGACTAAAATTGACTATTTTTATTATTATTTTGCTATAATTCATGTGAAAAAAAATTTACCAGTGTAAGTTGACCATTGTATAAGAATAATTACTAGGGCAGAAGAGGTCAGCTAAACTTGGTTGTGTAATTTTAAGAGAAATGAAGCATTATTACAAATGGCACCTAAAAAAATTAATAATTAACTTAAACTATATTTAAGTATTTTAATTCTGCTATTCTTATATTTTAGGTGCCATTTGCAATAATGCTCCATTTCTCTTAAAATTTAATAACCATGTTTAGCTGATCTCCTCTGCCTTAGTAATTATTCTTATACAAAGGTCAACTTACACTGGTTAATTTTTTTCACATTAATTATACCAAAATAATAATAAAAATAGTCAATTTTAGTCTATGAGTGTAAAATAATTTTGTCCAGCTAGATCGGGCGTTTGGGCCATAGTGCGCCGCTGCCGCGCGCGCAAAAAGTGTCTGATCTTCATAGATTATTTAAACAAGTTGTCAAATGATCTGTAAATTTGGAAATTTGTAGTTCAACTCCTCCTTAATGCATAGAAACCGAAATTATAACGTTTTTCGAAACAACATTTTTACAACATTTTCATTTGAACATTTAACTGTAGTTAGAGGACCACAAAACTGACATCATATTCAAATTTCAGCTCTCCAGCACTTCCGGAACGCGAGTTATTGAATTTACAATATTTGCAAAAAAAATGTGTTTTTTTGTGAATTGCGGACGATCCTCTGGACCGATTTTGCTCTACCGGGGCTCATTCTCTTTGTTTTATAATTGCGCACAATTATACATTTAACTATTTTTTGTCCGACCCGTAGTTTTTCCTCTAGAAGCGAAAAACTGGTTTTTACCATTTTTTTGGCACCTTAGCGCCCAATATTGATCACTTATAAATTTTATTGATATCAATTCCTGACACTTTGATCCATACAAACAATTTTTTTCCCGTCCAATAGGAATGGACTGTACTTTTTATGATTTTTCCGCTAATTCTATCTGAGTATTGCTGTAATTATTTGAATTGCGTGTTTTCTATAATTAAATAAATGAAATCAAATAAAATAGGAGTTGATAATAGTTTAGAAATGCCCCGAAATGTTTTCATGACTTGGCAGAAAATTTCTAAATTCACATGTTAAAAATTCAAAAAAATATATTAAAAAATTAATTGGTTGGAACCATATTTGTTTTCGTTGTAATATTACGATTACCGATAAATAATTTCCTCGCAAATGAAGTGAAAATTTGAGTGTAACCCTCGTCCATAAAACCCATTTTACACTCGACTTTTAAACGCCTCGCGTAAAATCGTACGTTTTATGCACTTGTTACTACTATAATAAAAATAAAATAAAATAAAAATGAAATAAAAATGGAAATAAAATGAAAATAAAATGAAAACAAAATGAAAATAAAATGAAAATAAAATGAAAATAAAATGAAAATAAAATGAAAATAAAATGAAAATAAAATGAAAATAAAATGAATATAAAATGAAAATAAAATGAAAATAAAATGAAAATAAAATGAAAATAAAATGAAAATAAAATGAAAATAAAATGAAAATAAAGTGAAAATAAAATGAAAGTAAAATGAAAATAAAATGAAAATAAAAACAAAAATAAAAACGAAAATAAAAACGAAAAAAAAACGAAAAAAAAACGAAACGAAACGAAAACGAAACGAAAACGAAAACGAAACGAAAACGAAGCGAAAACGAAACGAAAACGAAACGAAAACGAAACGAAAACGAAACGAAAACGAAACGAAAACGAAACGAAAACGAAACGAAAACGAAACGAAAACGAAACGAAAACGAAACGAAAACGAAACGAAAACGAAACGAAAACGAAACGAAAACGAAACGAAAACGAAACGAAAACGAAACGAAAACGAAACGAAAACGAAACGAAAACGAAACGAAAACGAAACGAAAACGAAACGAAAACGAAACGAAAACGAAACGAAAACGAAACGAAAACGAAACGAAAACGAAACGAAAACGAAACGAAAACGAAACGAAAACGAAACGAAAACGAAACGAAAACGAAACGAAAACGAAACGAAAACGAAACGAAAACGAAACGAAAACGAAACGAAAACGAAACGAAAACGAAACGAAAACGAAACGAAAACGAAACGAAAACGAAACGAAAACGAAACGAAAACGAAACGAAACGAAACGAAACGAAAACGAAACGAAAACGAAACGAAAACGAAACGAAAACGAAACGAAAACGAAACGAAAACGAAACGAAAACGAAACGAAAACGAAACGAAAACGAAACGAAAACGAAACGAAAACGAAACGAAAACGAAACGAAAACGAAACGAAAACGAAACGAAAACGAAACGAAAACGAAACGAAAACGAAACGAAAACGAAACGAAAACGAAACGAAAACGAAACGAAGACGAAACGAAGACGAAACGAAGACGAAACGAAGACGAAACGAAGACGAAACGAAGACGAAACGAAGACGAAACGAAGACGAAACGAAGACGAAACGAAGACGAAACGAAGACGAAACGAAGACGAAACGAAGACGAAACGAAGACGAAACGAAGACGAAACGAAGACGAAACGAAAACGAAACGAAAACGAAACGAAAACGAAACGAAAACGAAACGAAAACGAAACGAAACGAAAATAAAACGGAAAAAAAATGAAAATAAAACGAAAATAAAATGAAAAAAAAAATGAAAAAAAAATGAAAAAAAAGCAAAAAAAACTAACAAAAATATTATACACTGATTTTTTTATATAAAATGAAAAAAAAATTATATACACGGTGAATCTGAGTATCCCGACAGATTTTAACCATAAATTCCTGATAATTGACTGATAAATAACTGACTGAGACTAAAATGTCGTATAAACTTTTCTGGAATTAGCCTAGTTTCAGAGTTCTTTCTTCTTTGTCGTTACACTCTTTACAGAGTGGTCGTGGCCAAAATGTACTAATTTATTTTAATTGACAGTTTTAACAATAACATTTATATTTTTATGTTCAAAAGCATTTTTAACGGAAAATTGAAAAAATTTTTTTTTTTTTGCGAAATCGAACTAAATTCGTAAAACATTTATTACTCCTTATGACCTCAGGAATTTATGGTTGAAATCTTTCGGGTTACTCAGATTCACCGTGTATAATAATAATAAAAAAACCAGTCTTTCTTGAATTTTAAAACAGATATAATTTATACACCCCGAATAATTAACCGAAAATAACTACCATGACTATTTTTCAGTAAAAAGTATATAACCGCCATCTTGGATTATAAAACAGAAATAATTTTCGAAATTACATCCCCTAATTATAAATATTAATTATTTGTAACGGGGTATTTACCTCGTACCCGAAATATCGGGTGCCCAATAGGCAATAACGCTAATATACATGGTAAATACCCCGTTTCAAATAATATTTATAATGTGAATGACCATGTGAGCTTAAAAAATCGTATATCCCATAATTAGCTGAAAACGACTACCAATTCCTACGCCAATTCATGGGATTAGGTTGCCAAGCGGACCACAGGCTCAACTGAGCCGTGGCAAAAGCCGGGACAAACAGGACAAAAGGAGGATGAATATTGGTTTGTGTCAAATCGATTTGAATATGAATAAAAATTGTGATTTTATTCTTATTCAAAATAATTATTGCCCATCTCATAAGTACGTGCGAACTATGCAAAAATAAACTGAACGTAAGACACATTTCTTTAACAGAAATTCTTTAATGGAAAGTTGTGTACGTGAGCAGAGGACTGGACTGTGAGTGTGACTTTTCCAGAATGAATAAACGACAGCAAATCTTATATTTACTCAATTTGTTCCGCCGCCACCTCTCCTGTTCCATTTCAAATGAGAAAGATAGAACCGCCTGCCTGCGTGGAAAAGAGACAGGAAAAGGGTAGCCCTATGATAGGGTAAGCGGTAAATATTAAAGCTATCTTTACCCCATTCGACTCGGAAACCACATTGAAAAGGGTTAAGCCTATTAAAAATGATTTCCATATCGATAGGGTAACCCAATGATAGGGTAACCCTATCATTAGGGTAAGACTTTAATAGGGTTACCCTATCGAAACGATTAATCAAATGAAGGGGTTTTCCGGTCCCTGCTCCAGACAAGTCCTGTGGTTGTCGTGTATAGACGACTTCTCGTGCGGTGATATTACGTCATAAATCGATATGTTTAAGTGGTTGTTTTTATGATAAAGATCTTCTTTTTTAACATTGTCATGTGTAAAAAATATGTATATTTTTGGCATTTTCGAAAGAAATTAAGGTTGGTAAAAAACAAAGCCAATTTCAGAAGATTTTACCGTCGATTATAAATATCAATATCACATACCTACTTGCAATCCCTATTAGTTGCTTAACTTGTTTACTTAAAATTTGCTTTGGCGTGTGAGTGAGCGTCTTTGCGGACTAGGTCCGGCGGCCAAAAGGTTAACGAAAGCTGAAAAACTGTTACTACAAAATCTCGTGTACCTCACGTACATTAGAATTTTTTTAGTTGTTCAAAGACGACGTATTTATTCCAAAACACATCTCTAATATACGCCTTTTTTTCTCTTTCAGGCAGCCAAGTATCCAAAAAGTCATCGATTTACTAGTCCGTTACCAAACATACTCAAATAAGCTTAAGCAATGAAACACTGGAACAAAACTACAATCAGGACTCCATATGGACTAGCAGTGAAAAGTGTATTTGTGTAGTGAACAGTGAAACTGATGACAGTGAAGGCCGGAAGCACAATAAAGTGCTGCACTTTGCAGTGAAACTAGTGACAGTGAACGCATGAAGTGCTGCATTCTGCAGAGAACAGTGAAACTGAACAGAAGCACACAGGAGTGCTGCGCTCTGCAGTGGAACTAGTGACAGATGAACTGCAAATAGCAGTAAACAGTGAAAGTGAAACTGAGATGACGTGACCGCCACCATGTACCGGCCCAACTTCTACGAGAGCACCTGTTTTCGGTGTAACGAGATAGTGTACCAGGTGGACCGCGTGGGTCCGCTCAAGGACTTCACGTTCTTCCACAGTGGCTGCTTCAAATGTGCAGTATGCAGGACGAAGCTCACGTTGAAGGTATGAGTAACTATAGGTACTTTATACTACTAATTCATCATCATCATCATCTCAGCCATAAGACGTCCACTGCTGAACATAGGCCTCCCCCTTGGACCTCCACACGTACCGGTTGGAGGCGACCCGCATCCAGCGTCTTCCGGCGACCTTAATAATATCGTCGGTCCATCTTGTGGGTGGACGTCCTACGCTGCGCTTGCTAGTCCATGGTCTCCACTCGAGCACTTTTCGGCCCCATCGGCCATCTTCTCTGCGTGCAATGTGGCCTGCCCATTGCCACTTCAGCTTGCTAATCCGGTGGGGCTATGTCGGCGACTTTAGTTCGTCTACGGATCTCCTCATTTCTGATTCGACTACTAATTACTACCAATAAATTTACTTTTTTTCCAACGTCAATGCGACGTTTTGCAACGTTTTGTGAGATGAATAAAACAATGTAGGTTATACTGAAAACTCCTTAAAATCGTGAAAAAAATTGTCTGCTTTATACAATTTGACTAAGCGGACATGAAACAGACGTCAGACAGTCATTCCATCAATAGTTAATGATGGTGTGGTGGTAATGCTTTGGTCGAGGGCCCATATATTTTTGCCTTATTGGTGCCATTGAACCACCTCACTACTATAAGTTTAATACGTACTTTAGAATACCAATGTTCTTTAAGGTTATGTCCGAGATTTTTTTTCCAATATGAGTCACACTACGAAAAAATACGTAAGTGTCGTGGAACACTTGGTTGGAACGAAGTTATGTTATTTAATTTTTGACTTTTTTCGAATTTTTTACTTTTTGACTTTTGAGGTTTTTTTTTATTTTTTCGAATTTTCACTTTTATTTTATTCCATTATATTTTATTTTATTCCATTTTACATGTTTTTTAATCGTATGGCTTTGTGTTGCTTTTTCGTGACGTGACGCGTTTTCGTGACGGTCACGTGACTGTTTTTCGCCCAGCCCCCATACGCGAACCGTTCGATAAGGAACTTCGTTCCAAAAAATCGAGGTAGGTTCTTACTCTTAGTAGTAGTGTCATCCACTGCTCCTCTTCTGTGAATGGGGACAGGGGCTGGAGCATCCGCATTCAAAGTCAAAGGATTTATCGCAAGAACATATTTTTACATAAGATGTCAAGGATAAAGATAGCGGTGCTTATGTTCTACCAGAAAAGGCATGCAAAACAATTTACAATGTCTATGTACAAAAATTACTATACAAATTACTATTTACAGGGCACAGGGAATTAAATTATGTCAACGTACAACACAAAATACAATGAAAAAAAAAAAACAATTATATATATACCATGTCAAAACGATTACAATTATTAATAAAGTGCCTAATGAATGTCAATGTATACTATGGTCTGAGATTAATATCAATTCTAGGTACATTACAATTTTTACACATTTGGTCTATTTTCTAAATATTCTTCAACTGAGTAGAAACATTTGTCAAGGAGCCATTCTGTAAGTGTACTCTTAAGCCGATTCGTAGGACATTCTTTAATAGATTTAGGCAGCTGGTTATGAATTTGGATAGCCATAGAATACGAGTTGCATTTGTGATAATGAAGCCTAGATCTCGGTAAGTATAATAAATTAGTTCTGTTTCTTGTAAATCTTGGATAGAAAACGTTACGCTTCGCAAAATATTCATTGCTGCTATGGCTCCTGTATCGGATCGCTGTCCCACTGCCGTGGGGAGCAGACCGCTCATCGTCTTTTTATGGATGACCTGGCGTCTGGCTGGAGAGGCCACGGCGGTTTTGATAGCCAAAACCCTGGTTGTTAGCTTTAGACATGAGAAAATTGGACTCTTGGTTTAGGCGGTTCTACGGTACGTACTTAGATACTCGTAGTAATAACACGATTGTTTATTAAAGTGGAAACAAAAGACGAACTAATTCTTACAGTCGTATTCGTGACCTTCCCGCCCGTTGACATTTGGCCGACCTTGGTACAAGCTAGTCGCATATTAACGCCGAACGCGTAATGTCAGCCCAAAAAACTTGACTGCACTTTAATCTTATCTAGAAGATTAGTGTGAATTAATAATTTAGTCTTAATAGACCATTATTAAATAGTAGTTTATGTAACTGTTACGTAATAAGGGTCCTTAAAACATGAGTGTGGTTTTATGAAATGAGCCGCAGGCGAATTTCATAATAAGATCACACGAGTGTTTTAAGGCCTAATTACGTACAGTTGCATACACTGCTTTATCTACACTCATATTATATATATTAAATTAAGTGTTCGGAAACCATAGAATGACCGCCATTGTACCGTCATGGCCAACTCGATTGTGCCGGCGCTCGCGCGGGACCAATCGAGTTGGCCATGGCGGTAACATTATGTTATCAAATTCGATGTTCCAAATTTGAAACTCATTGCTTAACAATATTTGAGCATGCAAAGTTAAAATTACGTTACTGCCGCAGATAAGAAACTTATCATAGTTAAATCGTTTGTTGTAATGCTTGTCATTGTCTACGGTTTTTGAACGCATTTTAGAGTACTTACAGTATGAGTGTAGATAAATTTGTATTATCCGTTTGTGTTAATGTGGGTTTGAATTGAACATCGATAAGGGCATTGACTATCACGAAAGTACAGTTCCAGAGTGATGACTCTTTTGCGTTTCTTATGGCCAGCCCAGATCTTAAAATTTTACATCAGTACCTACCGTAACATGAAAACTGCAACTAAAATGAGCGTTCGTTCGTCGTTTATTGGAGTATGGTATGGAGTAAATATGACTGCACTCTTCATACTTTTGCAAAGCATTTTGTATGCCAAGTGCTGTCAGATTACTTCGCTCAACTAAATGTACTACTTTATGTATGATGAGTATGATGACCACTAGTCTTATCTCTTCCATCTTGTAGTTCATGCGAACAGTGTCCCAATTCGACGACCAAAAACTGACAATTTCTAGTAAAGCCTCTTTGAATAACTCTCATCTCCTCCTATCCGTTTTCGGCTACAGCGACTGCGTTATACCGCTGAGAGCGAAGCTGGTGCGCTCTTAAGTAACTGATATAGCCAATATTGCAGCAATGTGCGGCCACACTCGCTGCAAGTTGGTACCCCTACGACATAGCAGTAATTTATGGCCACAATTGGTTTGGCCATATCTGGCCTTTAGCTCGTCGCGCTTAGCGTCGAGCTCCGTGCGTCGCCTGGCTTCGAACTCACGCACCTGCGTATGCACGGTATGCCTCCACTGTGGTCGATCACTAGCCTGAGTCTCCCATGTCTTTGGCTCTATACGAGCTCTTTCCATATGCCGCTTCAGTGGTTTTCACATGGATATCCACCTGTCACAAAAAGGCGTTACTTCTAGTTTAAGTAGGCTTTACTGGCAACTGCCAGTACTTACTTTCTAGGCTTTATTATTCCTAAGATTTGACCTTTTTGAACTCAACACGTGTTTACATTGAAACATATGAAATTGTTCATGAAAATAAACAGAAATGAGTCAGCTGGGTGCTCAGTGACTCACCTACCGTCTACGTCAAAGATATTTTCACAATTTTGATCTTTATTACCAACGAGTAAGGTGCAAAGGTGTCAACATATTTTGGACGTCGACTGTACTGTCAGTTTCAATGTTTGCGGAGTTACTCACGCGTATGTCATTATTTCATTATTCATTAATGAAACCGACTAACGGGACCATTGTCATTAAAACAATCATAACGTTAATATAATACGTGCTTTATGCAAATTTTCTTTGATTTATGCCAATGAAAGTTTAGTATCATGTTTGTTACATTCTTTGTTTTGTTATTTACTTTAGTACGTTTTGCATAGTGAAGTGAGTTATTTTTTTTCTTTTTTTTAATTATTTATTACCAAAAAGATTTTTTAATCGATCCAATATTTTATCGTTTCGCCAAACTGTGTTTGCCAAACTGTTGGCGAAAAAGAGCATTCTTAATTATTCTCTTATACGCAAGTACATATGTTATGAGTTAGTAACAAACTACTTAAGTACTTAAACAAAACTAAGTTAAGTTTCTTTAACATCTAACATAATTTATAATAGATATAGGATTCTAATGATGTCTGAAAGGTAAGATTAGGGCTGCCTTTACACTGAGGCGGAGATGAGAGGAGACGTGCGGGAATTAACCAATATTAGGCTGCTGTCGTTCCACTGAGGCGGAGATGAGAGGAGACGTGCAGGAATTAACCAATATTAGGCTGCCGTTCCACTGAGGCGCAGATGAGCAGCGGATGCTATTGGTTGATTCCCGTACGTCTCTTCTCATCTCCGCATTAGTAGAAAGGCTGCCTCATGTTCAGGAACATTTGGAAAGCCCTAATTTTTTTAAACATATTTATGTTAAGTTATCGATCAAATCTTTAATTGGAATGCCTGTTAATATGTATTAAGTTTTCTTATTAATATAGACTCTAATATGAATTGTACAGAATGTGTTTTAATATTTAGCCATCACCATAAAATTTACATTACATAACATTTAGCTATTATAATTTAGGTAAAAACTTGAAACATGTTAAATATAACTTTAACTATTTAGTATAACCTATAATATTTACGTAATTCACCTTGCAAGTTAAAGAGAATTTTGAAGGTTTAATTCACTTCCGTTATTTAAATGTCATCGTCACCAATACACAATAAACATTTAACCAATCACAATAACAGATACATTTGATACAAATACAATACACATTCAGTAGCATTGTCGCCATGTCTGATTTACTTTTAGCTCCCAATTTTCAAACAATCACTGTATTGTTATAAAATTAACTGGGCATCACGGCGCATCGGTTCCATTGTGTCCCACCAGCATATCTAGAGACCTAGACCGCCTCGGCCTTCAACAATGCCTCCGCTGACATGCATTATGAAGAGCTCAGGGCAAATTGGTCGGAGCCTTTTGTGTTAGAGTTAGTAGTAAATGGACATAATCATCCTCTTTACATGGTTATTGAATTACTTATATAAAATAATTGTCCGTGAAATAAGGTGTAGGTGCTGTGACGGCTTTGCTCTATGATATTTATTGATAAATAAATATTTGAAGACAATTTAAACATAGCGATCTAATCCCAAACTGTGTCATGAATCCTGGCCCGACCACGGCAAGATATTGGAATTTAATGATTGCACAAATTCGTAATTTTTAGGTGCTATTAAATTCATGTACAAATTGACCCATGAATTTGTGCCGCATAGTTTACAAATTATCGCGGGACTGTTGTGGTCGGGTAGCGGTACAGGATCCTGGCACGACCACACCATTCAAAGAAGATTTGGTGAATACACAAATTCACTAATATTTAGGTGCTAATTAGTGCCGTCTATACCAGGAATGTGTGCCGCATAGTAACCACGGTACGAGTATCTGTCTGTACCCTCACCCGACCACAACGTTACAGTGATACCTTGAAAACCATGCGGTACAAATTCATGACATTGGCGGCACTAAATAGCACCCAAAAACTGATGAATTTGTGCATTCACCAAATCTCGTTTGAATGGTGTGGTCGGGCCAAGATCATGTACCCCCGCCCGAGTCGCCCGACCACAACGGTACCGCAATAACTTGAAAACTATGCGGCACAAATTCATGGGACTAGAAGCATTTAATAGCACCTAAAAAATGATGAATTTCTGCAATTATTAAATTCCAATATCTTGCCGTGGTCGGAGCAGAATCCATGACACAGTTTGGGGCTAGATCGCTCTGTTTGGTCTATATATTTTTGTCAAATTAAATGTATCTATATTTTCAGACGTGACTATACTACTGTAGTCACCACCATACTAATTTAGTATAGGCGCGGAACCGCTTGTTTTTGTTGCATCAACGTGAACGAATTATACTAATTAAATTAAAAATAATCTTTAAATAAATCCAGGCATGAACATGGACCATTGAAGTAAAAAATGGTGTAGCGTGAAGCTTTGTAACAAGTAAAATTGAGCTTAAATAAATGTAATAATATGACGTGACCTTGTCTTATAAAACTCTCAATTAAGTATATTGTATAAACATTGCACAAATTATCGTTATTAAATTACTTATTTTTTCCTACAGACCTATTTCAACAACCAGCACTACACCGAAGACAAGGAAGTCTACTGCTCGTCCCACGTGCCTAAGATCGGTCCGGGTCACCTGGACAACTCGTCCGTGGGCATCCGCAGCGCCCTCAATGTTCCACGGAGCAACAACTACGTCAACGAGCAGATCCGGGGACACGCGCGGAACACCGAAAATGAACGTGAGTCAATATTATACACAAGATCGGTCCCTCACCTGGACAACTCGTCCGTGGGCATCCGCAGCGCCCTCAACGTTCCACGGAGCAACAACTACCTCAATGAGCAGATCCGTGGACATGCGAGGAACATCGATACTGAACGTGAGTCAACATTATATACAAGAACGGTCCGTCACCTGGACAACTCATCCGTGAGCATCCGTAGCGCGCTCAATGTTCCACGGAGCAACAACTACGTCAACTAGCAGATCCGTGGACACGCTAGGAACTTCGATAATGAACGTGAGTCAACGTTATATACAAGATCGGTCCGTCACTTGGACAACTCGTCCGTGGGCATCCGCAGCGCGCTCAATGTTCCACGGAGCAACAACTACGTCAACTAGCAAATCCGTGGACACGCTAGGAACTTCGATAATGAACGTGAGTCAACGTTATATACAAGATCGGTCCGTCACCTGGACAACTCGTCCGTGGGCATCCGCAGCGCGCTCAACGTTCCACGGAGCAACAACTACGTCAACGAGCAGATCCGTGGACACGCGCGGAACATCGATAATGAACTCACGTATTGTATATTCAGTATAGATCTACATCATTAGACCAGGGTATGTCCCTAAAATACGCCTAAAAGAGAGGTATGGGCACTGCGAATGTCATCTCGCTTCGTGTGGTAGGGCATAGCTAAGCGAATGTCATCTCTCTTAAATTTTGAGTAGAGCCCGATCTAGGAAATACCCCCACCTTACAGAAAACCACAGCCAAATATTAGCACTACTCATAGGGACGACGGGAGACCCTCTTTGTCTCCTTATACTCTTTAGCCGTCAATACAGTGAATCCCCCATTATATTAAAAGGTTGGCAACGCGCATGTCATACTTCTGGAGTTGCGCAGGCGTCCAAAGCGAAACCTTTAGTTTGAAGCTATCGTTTCAAGGCCTACAACAGAACTCGGCTCCACTCCTTTGTCGGTATATTAAAATAGACGTTATCAAGTTTTCTTTATCAGGCAGCAGTAAAACTACTTAATAAAACTGATGACTAAATCCAAACATGAGTAGAAAATGAATACGAACACAGCTAACATAACGGTCCCAAATAGCCGTTTGCCATTATGGACGTCATTTCCCTAAATATGACCACAACTTTAAATAACGTTCATGGAGATTAGGTACCTACTTGTGTTTCATATACTTAGACTCCGCGTTATTTACTTATTTTGTATCTCCGTAAAAAGCTTTCGGGTTTTTCGAGCCCCGTAATTCTAAGCATGCGTGTGGATATATTGATTCGACACGCCGTTTGGAGAGCTTTGATGT
The DNA here is from genome assembly GCA_947086415.1 of Pammene aurita. Classification (NCBI taxonomy): domain Eukaryota; kingdom Metazoa; phylum Arthropoda; class Insecta; order Lepidoptera; family Tortricidae; genus Pammene; species Pammene aurita. Next base: position 7,414,018 of record OX352302.1, on the reverse strand, counting down.
CATATGGAACATTTATTTTATTATTAAAATTATTTAAAACAGGATTCTACATAGTAAGAAGCATATACAGTACTAATTTTAATTTAGGCTAGGATTATGAAGCATTTACTGGCGGTCACCACCCTCGTAATCTTTACTCGTTAAAACGCCGCGAGCATAACTAACCACCCCACCAGTAGCGCTTAAAAAAATCATGGGCAAGCCGGGCTAAATGTTACTACTCTTTACATGAGCTGTAAATAAGTCTTCAACTGTCAGAACGGTTCTATAGATGCTGGATGCTGTACCGCACAACATTCTGAACTACATACAACGACCGATTTTAACTTTTATAACTCAATTTTCCACCGCAGTTTCGTGTCAGAAACATGGACATGTGCTAATCGCTAGTTCGTACATTCGGACCGTCCATTAAGTAAGTAAAAAGTAAATATTGAACCTTTGAGTCTTAGGACGGACTTTGCCTCCTTATGCGTGTTCTATCGCTTGTACAATGGGTTGTGCTCTGAAGAACTGTTTGATATGATGCCCACGGCAGCTTTTTATCACCGCACCGCTCGCCGCCGGCAGGGTGTTCATCCCCACACCCTGGAGCCCAATGGGTCGCGCACAGTACGATTTAAGAGGAATTTCCTCCCACGAACGCTGCGGCTGTGGAATGAACTCCCTGCCGAGGTTTTCCCAGTGGGCTACAGTATGAGGTTCTTCAAAAAAGGAGTGTATAGGTTCCTAAAGGGTAGGCAACGCGCATGTAAATCCTCTGGGGTTGCAGGCGTCCATAGGCTACGGTAACTGCTTACCACCAGGCGGGCCGTATGCTTGTTTGCCACCGTTGTGGTATATAAAAAAAACTACCCGGGTAAATAGTAAATACCTGAGGGCGGGGAGACATAGAGAATACTGAAGAAAGAGACAGAGGTATGTTGAATCGCACTACAAGCCAGGCCCTGAGCCAGGACCCGATGCCATCGAAGAAACTCAGCCAGATGCGGAAGGTATGTTTAATCTCACAATATATTTTGCAATCCTCATCCCTCCTTGAGAAATGACACCACCTCTTTATTTTCCAGAACAAGCAAAATATTTACCGGGACCCATCAGTACCGAAGAACTTCAGCCAGGACCTTTTAAAAGATAACGGCTCATATCATAAAGATAACGGGTGGGGACCGTATGATCTGCTACATTACGTAATACAAAGATAAGCCCCATGGCACATAACAATTGTGGCAACAAATAGCAATTCGTATGTAGGTACAGAAAAACCTAGTCTGCCAGTTCCTGCATGGCCGGAAGTGCCCGGCAGACAGGTTCAAAAGTAACAAGTTCGACCCCAAATTTATGTCACTTTTGAACCAGTCATGCAGGAACTGGCAGACTAGGTTTTTCTGTACCTACATACAAATGTGATAACGTAATAGGTAGCAGATCATACGGTTCCCGCCCGTACAAATATGAGCCGTTGTCTTTTAAAAGGTCCTGGCTGAGGTTCTTCGGTGGTGATGGGTCCCGGTAAATATTCTGCTTGTTCTGGAAAATAAAGAGGTGTTGTCATTTCTCATGGAGAGATGAGGATTGCAAAATAAATTGTGAGATTAAACAAACCTTCCGCATCTTGCTGAGGTTCTTCAATGGCATCGGGTCCTGGCTCAGGACCTGGCTTGTAGTGCGATTCAACATACCTCTGTCTCTTTCTTCAGTATTCTCTATGTCTATGTCAGAGCTGTCTTCAGGAGGCTCAACGTTGTCACACAGTCCTTCGCAGATTGGGGAACAATGGAGGCCCGCCTTCCTGAATCCACAATTGCGTTGGCGGCCCTCTTTACATTTACATGAAATGTACCGGAGTATTGAGTTTGATGCAGGGTCCAAAGTGGTTGGTGGTGGTGGCACTGGTACGAGAGAACTACTAGTTTTTTTCCACCCCCTCTTCGATTTTGATATCTTAAAGAAGCTATAATAACTTTTTCACAGATAATAAGAAATTTGTTTCACAGATAATAAGAAATTTGCAGTAACAAAATAGTGAACGCTGAAAATTGGCAATTTTCAACTCACACTTGAGACCGAACGGTTCATCTGAAATAAAAAACTAAATAGTGATGTATGTAGAGAATTTTAAGTACTTTAACTTCTGTAAACAGGCCATTTACTGAAAGTTAATAGTTTTCGAGTTTTAAGCAAAAAATCGGAAAAAAGCTGAATTTTATCGCTCTTTTTGCGATTTTTTTTATGTTGCGTCACGAAATTTTGTCCGCAAACCTCAGATTCAGATTCAGCACCCCAAAATACATAAGGAATGAAAGAAATCAGAACTACCCCAAAACTTTCTCACCCTTTAGAGTACAATTTAACTGAACTATAACAGCGATTACCGTTAATGCGCTAGCTCGACAAAGCAGGTAATAGATAAAAAGATAAAGATATTTATTCTTCAATCTAGGCACATTACAATGCACTTATAAACGTCAGAGAGAAAAAAAACTACAACCGGTTCTAACCCTACACCTCTGACCCGAGAAGTATTATGACCGGCAAGAAACTCGGCGGGACTTATTTTTTCAAAACATTAATACATAGATCTTAAAGATACACAATAACGCGCAGTTCTATAAAAAGACATATCAAAACAGCCTGAGAGACAGACAATGTACCTATTGTTTTGATTAAAAAGAAAATACAATTAAATAAAAAATCCAAATCTGAGTGCTTTACAAAACGTTGGATATGCTTTCCTATCTGAACTGTGTCCTTTAGGTGTTTGCCGTGCCCATGAGAATCGCCGACCCAATGGGAAATACTACACGAGAGACCGAGAAAAACGGATCACTTTGAATATAACTTCTGTAGAAAATAACTGGTTTTTATCAGTCTTACGTATATAACTATGTTCATGACTATTGTCTAGATTGCATGCAATTAAGAGCAAATTCTTTAATTCGAGACAATCTTATTCATGAGTTATAATTTTTTGATATTGGCACAACTGTACCTTGATTCTATTCAATTCTTAGTGGTGTGTTTCATTGTAGAGGGACATTACAATCTCACTTACTACATTAGGAATTTTATAAAATTTAACTTATGTTGCGCATGCAAAAAATTGGCCTACGTAAATGTAATTTTACGCATTTGGTATAAAAATACACATTTTATATAAAAACGATAGAATCTTATTTATCAAAGCATTCTCCTCGTATATATTTCTTTACTATGGATTAAGAAAGAGAACATTAATTACAGGAATATTTGAAAACACGCCAAAAACCCTCTAAATTAAAAAAAAATCGCATTGTTGGGCTGAAATACTCACCTAAAATGGCTAAAACGGAAACTGATTGACACGTAAGTTGATCCACCTTGCACTTTGTTAGAATCCTGCATTGTTTGCGACCAATAAACCGCGACCAAGGCCGACTATTGTGTCATGCAAGTGCAGTGCTGCGCCAAAGTTTGAAGGAAGTGGTAATCGTTGAGTGTCAATTGAAGAATGGTACAATAATATATCGTCGGGTGACAACCATCACTAAACTACGACAAGTTCATACCCATGTAATGAACCGTAATAGTAACAAAACAAGGTTAATTTTCGTTTAATATTTTTTGCAGTTAGTGAATTTTGGTTGCCTACCCAACAATATACAATATTGTATGTACAAATATTGTTGTTGTTCACCAAAAACACAACTTTATACTTAGAAAGAGCTATGCAATTACATATAGATAGTATATAGTAAGAAGCGTCCTTTGACCTTTCTGTAAGCGGTTCTTATATACTCCTTTTAATAATGACTCGAACAGTTTACAGTAGAAATTTTTGGATTTAGATATATTCTGGGATAAGGTAGTATACCTATGTAAACATTATGTAGCCAAAAATAAAAATAATAATCATCATCCTCCTAGCGTTTCTCCCGAGCAGTGACGAGGTCCGCTTTCCTGCTTCCACTTCGCTCTATCCTGGACATCGTTTTCATCCAAGCTACAGGCGTTCAGTCTTTGGTACTGACAAAAAATACCATAATTAATTGCTAAACCTACTACTACTTTATTAAGTTATTGAGAGCGCCAGCCTTTGAATGTCATTGCTTACAATACAATATTCTTTATTGTTCACCAATCGTATTTATAATATCATTTTCAAAATAAAATTTCCACTCACGGATAGTTAAGTACAACATTGGACTACGCTGTATGAATGGATTCATAAACTCTTAACGCCAGGCGTTAATCCAAAAGCGTCTCATAATGCACGAATGTGACTCTTTTAATACGCATGATAGCACACTGTATGCCAGTCGTCAGGCCCGTTACATAAAATGAAAATAGCCACCACAAATCTGCGCAAACATAAATACATGTCCACGCGCAAGAATCCGGTCGGACTTCCGAAGAAGACGCGAAAGCCTTGCCTTCGGGCTGTCAGGGCCTCTCGGGTACGCTCGGCCGAGCGAAAAGGGAGGGGTGATGTTAGAGTGGGACGGGAGAACTTGTTGCAAAACAGCCGGCCGCATTCCTCCGACCAGCCCAGTGACCTAAAGCTTGGGTACTTCGGACCTGGGACCCTGACAATACGCTGTTTTAATGTAACGGGATTGGCAATTGGATTCGCACGGAGCTTTGGGCCCTTTCTGCATTTGATTCTGACTATAAGTATGTAATTTAAATAGTACAGCGACGGAATATAGACAAAGCTCTAAGTAAAAAAGAATCTACTAAAAAGTTTATGGTAATTTTATGACAGTTATCCTTTTTTCCACAGTTTCTTGTAGCATATGGATTATATAATCAATGCACTACTTCCTCTATTATATAGGCGATCAAAATTATACTGATCTATGAAGTATGCACAAAAAAATTATCTAATCCTTCTCCGAAGAGCAAAAGTTTGAAATCTAGTTTTATACTGTGTATTTTTAAATCCAGTTAAGCTAAACAACTATGAAGCTTGATAAACGGCAAGTTCCTACTTTAGGAGGCTTCCTCAAAATTTGTCTTGGGTCGTTAAAGCGAGTTATTCAATAGGATCTCTGTTTCCTGCGTATTTCCTGTACGTGAGGCAGTCAATGTTGTTTCATACTTGTTTCTATGAAAGCAGCTAATTGTTTCCGACAAAGCTGCACCTACAAAGCTTAGTGAAACTTTGTAAGCTCTACGCAACAATTTGAAGTGAAATTGTGGCCATTTCCTTGAAGAATTTCTTGGTTCAGTTTTACCTTATATTTGACTTCCGTTAGCAAATTAGGTTACTTTGTATGTGTATGTATTAAAGCCATTTAAAGCCCCCCTGACGGCCAAAAAATCACCACACCACATCAAAATAAGTCTAAGGAGTGGTCTTGCACCCAAATGATTTTCTAATTGAAGATTCTCAAAATGTTTGTAGCAGAACAGACAAACTTGAAATAATTGTCTACTTTTTTGACTTTCATTAGCCAAAAATCTGCGAAGTGATACATAAATGAGGATACGTTTAATAGTAAAGATTTTGGTATTATCTTGTACATTGGTATTAATATTAATGTCTTGTATTTTTTAACACGTATGCACCAAATAAAAAACGAGTCATTCATCATCATCAAACTTGCGTGCCAAATTCTGCGAAAAATGTTGATGGTATAAAATGTCGGCCAAGTAATTTAGATGCATGCAACATGAAACATGATCTTGCGCAAGCACACGCATGCGCGCACTTACGTAAGGCCTGGAGACTGGGTGCTTTACACCTTCGGCACCTTCCTGTCATTAGCTCGGATCATAGTCATTATCCATAGTTGGTATTTTCTTAATAACGTGCAAATTTGCTAGCTTCATGACTGCAATTTTAGTAACTTTTGCTTCGCCGTGTTTCAATCCAAAAGATGCTGTTCATATGCTGAAGCATTTCGATAATTTTTCGTTTATCACACTTACGATAAAAACTGCACACGAGCTCGAGCTAAGAATTGTAGCAATATATGAGTTGGGCAAGCTGGAGCTGGTAAAACTTGCTTTTTCTCTGAAATAGGGTACTCGTATGTGTCCTGAGCTAACTGATGGAAATAGAGTTCTACGTACTTACGGCCCCGCCACTGGCGTAGGTATACCCACCCGCTTCCTCAACTCAAAAATGTGCGAAGCTACCAAGATATAAGTTCTTACAGAAAATCAACAGGGTCAGATATACATTGTATATCTACAGAATGACCGTCATCCTGGAGGAACCCTGTCACCGCAGCTTAATGTACTTATCTCTTGCTTAATTAGATTAACCATACATAGACAACGATACACATATATTTCTCCTACAATCTCCACGCACATATTTGGCACACACTAAGCAATTCGCACATTGCAGCTCCACATTTACGTCTCCACTCCGACGATAAAGGTCGTAACTGCATTGGTTTCTCAGTTACTTAATCTCTTTTATGATAGCGGGTTGCAAGCGCTTGCGCTGCGCAACACTAGTTAAAGCCCTATTTGGATCATTTGAGCAACGCAACGCACAAAAATGCGCCAACTGCCATAAGCGTATTATAATTTTGGACTGCTTGCGATATTTGCTGGTATGAGATGTTAGTTACTTTCTAGCAAAGTGCGAACGGATTTTTTTTTATGTTGATGATAAAATAGTAGGCATCATGGTCAGTATTGTGGCTAAAGTGGTTCAAAAACGGGAATTTATGTTAATAACTATACGGTAACAATTTTTGCGGCTGGCTGGTATAACCTCGATCGTCAAATAAATCATAATATTTGAATTGAAATCAAAGGTTTTTTTTTAAATTGTTTTGCGTCTCTAGGCACTCCTTACTAGTACTTTCACTAGTCCAACACTCGACTAACTGAGCTTTAGTTTTTCTAAGAATACCTCTACTCGTAGTCATGAAAGCTCTTTAGTAACATTCGGATTCAGAAATGTATGGAAAATTTTATTTTTATTAATGGCTTTACATGACCTGGGTTGGTCTGTAAGAGACTTTTGATTCCTGTTAGAAACTAAGTGTATTTTTTTTTCAAAAATCTGTGAATATCAAAAGTTAGGGAAGGTTTCTCAAAACCTTTTTCGCGTAGCATCTGGTAGCTGCCATAACTAGCCCGCTTGGAAAATTCACACTGTATGTAGTATAGTAATAGTAGCTCACAATTATGAAAATACGCATTTAACGAAGCTTTACTCCCACAATTCTTTCACAACCACGGTTCTTAATAGCACCTACTTTTAACCGGTATGCGGATAACTCGGATAAGTTTACCCAGTTAAATAGTGTGTAAGTTATGGTTATCGATAGGGTCATTGACACCATTGCAACGAAAGGCCTGTCTCGCTGGAATGTCGGCCCTATGACGGTGACAATTGGGTCTTAATTGACTTGTCAATGTGGCCGAAAGGCCGGCGTCGATTGACCGCTGAATACCTCATTTTACTAGTTTTCATTCTTGAAATGTGCGGAATTTTGTAGTTGTTTGATTGTTTATTGTAATTGTCGGCATCGCGAAATGTTCATTGCTTGTCATCTAAAGCCTGACCAGAAATATATGATCATTGTTGAGCGTATTATTCTCTATGGTATGGTATCTTGATTCCTCTCTCCCTCTCTCTCTCTCTCTCTCTCTCTCTCTCTTTTGAAAATGTTTCGTAGCGAAATAGTTTTAATTCCCGAGCATTTTAGTTCCATCAGTTTATTAGTATTACATACCTACATTATTTAAAGCCTGACCAGAAATATATGATCATGCGCCATGTTGCGGAATTTCATTGGAACTAATTTCTTACACTGGCAATAATTTTATTGACAGGATGATTATGCATGTGTGAGTGCGTGATAGGCTGTCACTGTCATTGTGGCGGTTTACTTGAATAATAATAAAGTGTTGAATATTAAATAACAATCGACCAAAAAAATCCAAAATTATCCATAGTCAAGAGCGAAACATGGTAAATAGTGTACCTATGTAATAAACTGCTGTAAATAATACGCTCGGGAAATAAAACTATTTAGCTGTGAAACATTTTCAAATTAACATCAGAGCTGACAGGTAAACAAATCAAGATGTCACCATACCATAGAGAATAATACGCTCTATGACTATACTGAACTGTTCCCATATAAATGAGAGTAAGAGCGCCCTCTGGACAATAGCATATATTTCTGGTCTTTACAATGTTTCGCTCTTGACTATGAATAGTTTTGGCCATTTTCTGTCATTTATTATTTAATATTCAACACGTTCCTATTATTCAAGTCTTATTCAAGTGAACCGCCGCAATGACACTAACTACAGTGACAACCTATCAATAAAATTATTGCCAGTGTAAAAAATTACGATGTTATTCAACAACATGGTACATGACCATATATTATGTATATGTATACTGGGTGTCTCATTCAAATCGGTCAGTATGGGAAAGTCTGAAACTATAAGACATACGAAGATCTGTTCTGAGGAACCATGTCATCGATTTTAATAACAAGAAAAACTGCATTCATACATTTTTAAAACATCTGTACGCCGTTCGGGAATCGAACCCGGTTGTTTTGAAAAAAAAAACCTACACTATTTCTATTTAGATATCGATTGTGTAGGTCTTAAGCAGTAAATGTCTGTATGAAACATGATGTCTAAAATGAATAAAATGCATTGTTTCCACATACTTTAATTTATTTTAGTAGGTGCTCGAAATGACCACCGCCTTTTTCAATACAATATTCAACACGTTTAGGTAACGATCTTACAATTGCATTTTGTATCTTCATATAATAAAATGCATTTTATTCATTTTAGACATCATGTTTCATACAGACATTTACTGCTTAAGACCTACACAATCGATATCTAAATAGAAATAGTGTAGGTTTTTTTTTTTTCAAAACAACCGGGTTCGATTCCCGAACGGAGTACAGATGTTTTTTAAAATGTATGAATGCAGTTTTTCTTGTTATTAAAATCGATGACATGGTTCCTCAGAACAGATCTTCGTATGTCTTATAATTTCAGACTTTCCCATACTGACCGATTTGAATGAGACACCCTGTATAGTAGGCAGCAAGAGTAGCTAAGCGGGTGAGGTGTTCAAAACGACCTTTATTTTGTTTGAAAGTAAGTACTTGCTTTCTTCTAGCGAGTGATCTTAGACATATTTTTCAAAATCGGTTCAGCCGTTTCGGGGGTTTACATAAGTTTTAAATTTAAGTACATATTTTTTATACCTGCCTTTGACCATGGGGCTTTAAATGTAAGGATCGATTTTGCTCTTAATACTGAGCTACTTTTGGTCTATAACTATTTGAATAAAGGTTATTTAATGATTTTTTTTCACACAAAATAAATAGGTAGGTACTATTTTCAATGTAGGTTAGTACGTCATCCAATGAAGCAATTGACATCGTCTGTCACACTTCAAAAACTGTCGATTTAGCAATACATTGCTTGCTCCAATAAGTTTTGAAGTGAGTAAAATTTGTGCAAATCCGATTATTTTCAAAAGTTGTAGTTTAATTGTAATTTATTACGTATTACGCAACTTTTGCGTGGAATTCGTTAATTGCACTTTTATATTAAGAGTCCGGTAACGATTTGAAAACTAAAATCGCTAATAATTAAATAACGCACATGAATTGCATTTGATAAGATAGTTTGAAGTCTTGTTATTGCAAAAAAAAAAACATTTGATCCACATTTATTATTATTGAATACCCTAAAACTCAGTTCTTGCAGTTTGTTTAGTGAGGACGTTGATTCGTGCAAACTTGTCGCTTGATTTTTTATTATTATTTGTTATGCCCTCCAATATGTTTTATATTATCTGACTAATGCATAAATCAAAGTTTATTTCCACATTTTAATTTTTATGAAACACTAATTCATTCTCAAAAATACCACCTAAACTTGCTTTCAACTCCTCATTTCAACTCCTTAGGGAATGATTCCCATGCAGTTAAACTGACTAGCTATCAAGTCGAAAGTCACCTGACTAACTGCTGCCTTATTCATGTGCGCAGTAATAAGAAATAATTTAATATGAATTAATATGAATTAAATAGTTATGTACGTAGTTAATTACTAACACTTAAAATAAGATAGATTTTTAAGACTGTTACTAACACCATGATCCTTTGTTGGTCCTGAAAAAAAGACTTATTATTATTATTATATAACATCTTTAGTCTTTAATTAATTATAATTAAAAAATCTCTATAGGTATAGGTAATTAGAAAATGTGGGTATGGTATAGTCTAACTCGCGCGCGACTCGATTTGCGTGGTGAGATTGCTCGAAGATCTCGACTGTTTTACAACTTCTAAATCAATTAAAAGTGAATGTATTCAGCACTTTGAAGACAAAACTATAGCTATTTCATTATGATAATCAAAACCCGCCTGTTGTTTCCAGCTCCAGTCTACCTTGAGTTGCTAATAATATGATAATACATTAATCTAATCAGTAGGCCAGATGCAATAGTTCCATCTCAACTCGACTTGCCTTGGTTATGACACTTATGACTTAAGAGTCCGGTAATGATTATGACACTTATGAAATAATGCACATGAATTGTATTTTATAAGATAGTTTGAAGTTTTGGTATTGCAAAAAAATACTTTTGGTCCACATTTTTTGATATTTAATACCCGAAAACTCAATTCTTGCAGAGCTTGTTTAGTGAGGACGTTGATTCGTGCAATCTTGTCGCTTGTTTTTTTATTATTATTTGTTGTGCCCTCCAATATGTTTTATATTATCTGAATAAATCATGAAGCCAAGTTTATTTCTGCATTAAAATTTTTGTAAAATACTTTAACATATTCCCATAAATACCACCTAAACTTCGGTAATTTTTCCCAAAATCGTTCTAGGTAAACATACACTTGCTTAAAAATTATGTATGAAAATGAAAAAAACTGTTGTACTTATTCCTTAAACGACTCATTTTTCAACGTATTTATATGTTTTACTTACTAGTTTAACATCATTTTAATCAATAAAAATCTTACTCTTTTCACCTCTCCAAGCAAAAATCGCGAAACAGCTGTTAGATTAAGGTGAATAATTTATAAACGACACATAAAATCAAAAAAGTGTTACACTTATACAGTTTAACAAGGAACTACCTTTCAATATATGTATACAAACTAAAAATAGTCTTATTAGTTACTGTAAACTAGTATCAAAAAGTTGAGCGAAATCGAAAAAAAACTTTACCGGACTCTTAAGAAAAGAGAGCGCGCGAGATGTCCTGTGAGTCGTCTCGCTCAGTCCTACCATAACAACAACAAAACAATACTAAAGCCTGACCAGAAATATATGATTATTGTCAAGAGGGGGCTATTAATCTCATTTATATGGCAACAGTCATCGAGCGTGTTATTCTCTATGGTATGGTGACATCTTGCTTTGTTTACTTGTCAGCTCTGATGTTAATTTGAAAATGTTTCACAGCGAAATAGTTTAATTTCCCGAGCGTATTATTTACAGCAGTTTATTATATACACTATTTACAATGTTTCGCTCTTGAATATGGATAATTTTGTGATTTTTTTGTCGTTTATTATTTAATATTCAACACTTTATTATTATTCAAGTACACCACCTCAATGACACTTGACAACAGTGACAGATTATCACATGCACTCACATCATTCTGTCATTAAAATTGTTGCCAGTGTAAAAAATTAGTTCCAATGAAATTCCGCAACATGGCGCATGATCATATATTTCTGGTCAGGCTTTAACTATAAAACTCTTATGAGACTTAAACATATTAGACAATTATTAGACAATATTTGTAGCCGCCTTGTTTTTACCGCAGCAGATGATGATCCTCCAGAAGATATCGTAAATTGTGGACGAGTTTAGCGAAAGTCGATTTCATTCCTTCACTAAGAGATAGTTGTGTAGTTTTTGGAAGTAATAATAATCCTGTCGACTAAGTAAGCCCCTTTTTGGGGGCTGACACAATTGATCAACAGATTAGGCTTTATCTATTCTTCCTATTATTATAAATGCGGTAGTTCCTCTGTCTGTCGGTTCCCAACTCACGCTTAAACCGCTGCTGAACCTGAAATTGAAATAATAAATGAGTGCCTAAGGGCATAGGATAGGTTTTATCACGAAGATTATAATGCATCATAAGTGCATTGTGATGTGCCTAAATTGAAGAATAAATATCTTTTATTTTTATTTTTTATTATCCCTTAAGGAAGTGAAAAGGGGGGGAGGAATCATATGCCCTCTAATCAAATGATTGTCCATTTTATTTAGGCGCGCACGAATTCACGGATAAAAGCTAGTTCTTTATTATCACAAAACAAGTTTAGATTTTAAATTTTGAATCTGCTTGTATAAGTAAATGAGATGGGAATGATCGTATAAGCGTAAATATTGCTGTTAAGTGACGGCTTAGATTACTATGTAAATTTACTTGTATCTCGCCTTGTAGGTACGTAAAATGTAAAATAACCAATAAGGTTGTCCATAAGACGACTCTTTATGGGATAAGGTATCCACGCCGTCCGACTAAGAGATACATATGTAATAGCGCTTAAACGCGTGTTCTTTTCATCTTAATACATACATACTTACAATACCAAATAAAAAATAATTGTTGTATTGCTGTTGATGCCCCAAATAAAAATAAAAAACAAAAAAATAAGCTTCGACAATACCGCGCCATTTATCGAGTTAAACCAATCCTTTAGGTAGCTGCTCATGCACCTACCTAATATTTGCCTAAACCTGCAACAAAATTGGAAAATCTGTTGGAGATAAAAAACTGGCCAAGTGCGAGTCGGACTGGTGCCCCGAGGGTTCCGTACATCACACAATTTCAACAATGTTTTTGTCTTAATTCCGACTCACGCTTGACCATTCGAAAAGGATGCATATTCATATTATTTAATAATATTAAAATGTGTATGTGTAAAACTAAGTGATTCAGAATACAAAGTCCTAAAGAGACTAGACTGATAAAGATTTTAGTACCTTGTCGTGCTAACTAATCCAACGGGATTGGTATTAATCTGCCATATAATAGCTTCGACAAGGTACTAAAACTGAGCTACTTCAGTGAACGGCGGTGGAATATGAAGTGATATATTTGCCTACCTAATTTGTATCCGATCCTTGTATGTAAGCAGGTTTATAGTCTATTCATGAAATTATCTATGTCATAAAAATATCAAACGCTTTCGCGGCTATATGGCTTTAGTATATTTTATTGCTAACTATTCAGGTACAAGTGGAATATTTAATGCTACAAAAGTCGTTCTTTAGAATCGAATTACAATTTTTAGTGTGGAGTGCTGGTAGCATAGCGGTATGACGTATCGACTTTTAATCCGGAGGTCCGGGGTTCAAACCCCGGCTTGAACCAATAAATAATTAACCGGTCGCTTTGCCGTATTTCCATACATTCTTGACACGGCAATAATTGCAAATTTCTCCTTAGAAACACGGCAAATTACGACTCAGTGTACGGCAACTCCAAAATTTGACAACGGTTGCAACTAGGGCTTGTATTATCCGTATTATCCGGGTAATATCCGGATAATTGCATGCCTTATTTTCAATACCTTCACTGCAGGATCCCCCTAGTCGGGTTCTAGGATTGAGAAGCTTAGCATTATGCGGTGTAAACTGAAAGACTATTCAGTGCTAATTCTGCATCTAGTTGCACTGATAGCTAATAATTTACTGCTAATTACTACGCGTGCGCGTCGCTTCACTTCGCTCGACTTCTCGGCCCGTTAGCTGTTCTTGTGGTGTGTGGAAACGGTCTGGTTGTGATGTTCCCTGCGGGCTGGCACAATCATCGGGCTACATCACGCGATAATCATTTCTTTTTGTATTGTTTATACCACAGCAAACAAGCATCCAACAGATCTGAAATGGCAGACAACTATGTACAGTCGCCATCAAATATATCGGAGCGGCCAAGGGGGTCACAAATATCTCAACAACGCCTCTATTGTCAAGACGATAAAGTGCATGATCAGATATATTTGAGTACCTTGGCCACTCCGATATATTTGATGGCGACTGTCCTACTAGTGAAAAGCATTCAACTGTTCACTAGTAGGACCAAGTTTTTTTTTTAATTAACCCTTGAGGGGATGACAACGGGGTGGAAAGTTTTAACGATATATAAGCAGACGAGGTCGAGGGCTGCAGCTAGTATATAATGATTAATGAAACAATATTTGGGTACGTTTCTTTAGCGATAAGAGTGCATTATGTCTACCACGGTAATACTTATTTCAAACACCACTTTCTTTCTTGAAATTGTAATGTATGAAATTGTTCGCAGTATCCCCCACACGCGCGACTAACGGCGGCAGCGTGCACGCGTCGCCTGCGCGGGAGCTGCGCGACACGCCAGACTACCAATATGGCCGGTTTGACGCAAGCGCACTCCACATCGCGCATGCGCTCAAACAGACTGAGCTGCAAAAGGCATACCATCGCCCGAAGGAGAAACCCATTGACTGCTACTTGGTAAGTGGATTTTTCTTTGTCATCACACTATTTGCACAGTGGTAGAAGTTCTCTCATCAGGGCCAAGTTTTACAATCTGTCGCCGTCTGTTTGGTAGCTATTATTGTAACCTCGTGGAGTGGACCATTAAGTACAGTTTAAGCCTAGTCGGTCGAACACATCGGTGACTGCGCCTTTGCGCAATAAAGAAATTGAATTGAATTGAATTATCCTTGTACTAGAATCGTGACAGATGTAATTTCTGTGTATATGCCCAAAGAAACTATAAGAATAAATTGGGACGGTCAAACACACGTAAAGCAAACATAACAAAAAGTATCTCATTAAAATTAATAAAACAGTTACCTACGCGAGGACATCTAGTTACTACATCACAAAACAAATAACCGCAAAAAAGAAAAGAGTTTCTACTGCATTGCCACAGCATGGTGGTAACTACAGTCCCAAGCAGCACAAACGCTGTATTACATAGGCCGTTGGAACTTAATTACAGCCTTGAGCTGTTAAAAGTCTGTATCAAAGCTGTTCTTGTAGATGAAAGCTGAATAAAAGTAATCTAGGCAGCTTCGAAATGCTTTAAGCTGTTTAACGGTCATAAATTTAGCTAAAAGCTGGATATTAGGTTCCAATGAGTAAGTTATACAGCAGTTTTGCAGCTTGTAGCGTCATATGCTGTATAAAACAACTTCGTAATACTTTAAGCTGTTTAAGAGTAAAACACTTAGCAATTAGCTGGAAAAGGGTTGCATGTGAAGTGGTTATACAGCTTATATACAGCTTATAGCGTCGTAGGCTGTATAAAGATAGCATTAAACACTTAAAGCTTTTTAAAGGTGTTTTCTAACATCTCTTATACAGCTTTAAGCGGTATAATGGTGTTTTGTGGTATATATGCTGCATATGAGTGTTACTTGTGGCCATTATAACACTAACTGTGTAGCATATTACTTTAAGTGTCCAATGCAGCTTTTGGCTGTTAAATGATAATGAATTACGAACTTATACAGCTTAAAGCTAAAGCTGCTGTATTAAAACACTGTAATACAGCAGATATACTAGCATGTGCTGTATAATAGAACAATTAGATACCTATTTACAGCGGAAAGGAGTTTAAGTGCAGTACTGACTTCCTAACGCTGTATAAAAAATACGCCATTACGCATTAACTAAATAAATTACAATATTATTTATAAATGTATGTTTTTTTCCGGAACTACCGTTTTAATCATTGCCTTACTGATTTACTGCATTTGAACAGTAAAACTAACAGCTTAAATGAAATTTGAGACACTAAAATCGAAGAAATTCAATATCACAATGTTTGTTTACACCTTATTTTTAACTTTAAAATTACTCAAATCACGTTATTTTCTTGGCGCATTAAAAATTTAACACTAAACTTATTCACATTCACAATAAACTTACCACCGCAAGTTAAACTACACTCCAATATGTAAACACGGACTTACCTTTTACATTAGTCTCTTTATTATTAGGACATTATTACAATTCTCCTTAAACACTTTGTGTACACTTTTATTGATTAATATTTACTGTTCATATACAATTTCACAAAACTCGCCCGGTGTAACTGTTTTATGCAGCATTTCACCAGCTACAAACTGTAAAATAGCTGTATAAACCATGTATAGAACGACAAAAGTAGCCAATGCAGCTATTAAGCAGCTTTTAATTTGCTTTTAGCTGGCTTATACACCCTTACACAGCTATTGTCCAGCTTAAAGCTGCCAATACAGCTTTTAACCAGCTTTTAATCATTTCTTATACAGCTTTTACCCAGCTCTTGTACAGCTTTTATACAGCCTTAAGCTGCATAATTTTGAGCCCAATTCGCCTGTATATGTTCTGTATATGCGCTTATACAGCTTAGTCTACAGCTTAAAGTGTCAAGAGGTGCCATTTAGCAGCGCTTTACCAGCTAGTTTGTGTTGCTTGGGGTAGCTACCTACTCGTTACCGCGTCACTCCGTCCATGATAATTCCATTGCATATCAAACTGTTTCGCAAACGCTAACTAATGATACGCCTGGTCGAGAATTTTGGGGTTCCGCATCATATACAGAATATATAAAAGCTTTGGTAGCCGAGGTAAGGTCCGAGGATACAAACCAGAGGTGGTTCGAACCCCGATCGGGCTGGGAGGATTATAAAATAGATCATACAAAATATTTCTCGAAAGTAATCCAATCCCATTAAAATTTGTCGAGCCGTATGGAAATATGAATGGACTGCAAAGCAAACCAAATAAACGGCCGATCACACCAACTTACTCACACTCTAAAAACATTATCCTTCCTTCTTCATAAGCTGGATAAACGAAAAGACGTACTTCGAAACGCATTCCTCAGACTCCTTACAAGAACCTAGTCTCAGGTTCCATGGAACTAAAAATAATAAAAGCTTTTAAAAAGTACGCACTGAATGGGCCTTTCTTTAGAGATAAGAACGCACGCCATAATGAAGGCGTGTATCGACGGATCCACATCGCATTCCTGGCTCTTGGACTAGAACCGATCGCGTGCGCAAATGGAATGCCGGGGCCGGCGCAAGCCACGAATAAAGGCGGATTAAACCTATTATTTTACTAATAATACAAATAAATACATTAATTTACAAAAAACAAGCTATGTACAATCAACATCGAAATAAGATTACAAAAGTTAATATTACGTAAGTTACTGAGTAACTTTCGTCGGCAACGGCAACTTTCGTTGCTGACTGTACACACATCAATATAAGTGCCGCATCTTATATACCATCATTCTTTTAATAAGCAGGATTTTGATAAGCACACAAGTAGATTATAACAGGGAATAGGATACTATTGGATCTACAAATAGGAAAAATAAGGGGTGGAAAGATCGAGAGTACTAAAAGAGAGGGGCGGGGCGAAAGATTTCAAGTCAATTTGGAAATTTCAAGAGGCTGCCCTTTCACTGAGGCGGAGATGAGGGAAGACGTGTAGACTCAGTGGAAAGGCATTCTTTACGCTTGCAATGTCAGTGTTTTTTGTATCGGCATTTTCGAAATTCCGGTGCTGCACATACAAAAAATACCGACATTGCGAACCCTTTTTACAAGGGCAATGGACAACCAAACCGCTGCCGCTCGTGGGTTAGACAGTCACGAGCACATTTCTCGCGAATCTCGAGGCTTCATCGCGAGAAATCTGCCGTGCGTGATAAAAAGATAATCCGTAAACAAATGCAGCGGACGGCGCATTAGAAATTATTAATATCCACTTATTTTTCAGTGGATTTTATTGCCCAGGTAATAAGGGTGAGGGCTGGTAGCTAGAGCTACCAAATGCAACTGAGTGGATATTAACGAATAGCTGTAATCGCACGATTTTATTGCACGTGAACCTCTGCTGTACGTAACAATGGAACAAGAGCAACTCGAATGAAAATATTTCCAAAGAATGGGCCCGTTTTAGAATACTTTTGGGTTAGCTGTTTTGATAGTCATTACATAATGTTCACCATAATTATTCAATCGCTTAGTCAAAGATTTTTTGCGGAGCATCTGAAACGAATACTTATTTAAATTGCTTATTTTTGATACAGGAAAATGATAGACTTATAAATGATGCGTGAAGTCTTCAAAAAAGACCATGCTGTTTTATTATACTACGAGTTTATCACTTCCTAATTTGAACCCCTCATTAAACATGTTTTAATTGCGTTGTTGGTCTCATTTACAAGTTAAACATACATATAATACACACTGATATTATCTTGATTTATTTATTTCCTTCATCAGCGTGCTTGATCTTGTCCTGGGTCCATATTTTAAAAAGGACCTCAGGAGGAGGCTCAGTGACGTTTGCTTGTTTTAATATAAGCCAATAGACGGAGAGCTGGCCACGTCAGATATGACACAATAATGAGAGCAATGAAACCTGTATAGTTAGATTGCTTTATCATCCTTATTGCTAGATCCGGGCATCTGGCAGCTTTTAATGGGTGGAGGTCAGAGTGACAAACCAACAAAGTTTTTCAGTTGAAAAAAAGTAATACCATAATAGACAAAAACTACCGAAGTTGTGTCATTTACAGAGGACAGGGCCTATATTTTAACATTACAACAAAAAACATTGTGTATTATTGCGGAAACCAAAACAGTAGGTGACTAACTATAAGTTGCATTATACATCATTTGGCACTACTTTCCCCCAACAGAAACTTCTGGCTATGATATAATCTAATTAATTACTTAATTTCCTACAATATTGCATCAAACCCAGAACTCTACGATTTCTTTTCTTCAAGTTATTTGCATTCTTTGACCTCCACCACTTTACAGCTGCCAGATGTCCGGATCTAGAAATAAGAATAGTATAGCAAACTAACCAGAAGGGTTTCGCTGCTCTCATTATTGTGTATGATCTGACGTGGCCAGCTCTCCGTCTATTGGCTTATATTAAAACAAGCAAACGTCACTGAGCCGTAATCATTGCCAGATGATAGTTTCCACTTGATTATTTATTTATACTGCATCGTAGACCGTACTTTTACATCTATAAATGTTATTTTTTGCAATACCTAATGATCTCATCGCTATCTGCTAGTTTATAAACATCAATACTGTGACTATTTTTCTAATTTGATAGCGATCATTTAGTTACGTTAATGATAATTATGATCATGACATAAATTTGAGGCCACTTTATGATCAGTCATGGGCATTAGCATACTCAACCTATAAAATGACCAGTTTGTAATTAATTCTGTTCCGTATCGAATGGTTGGTCGAGTGATGACAAATTGTGTGCTTAGGTTGACGATGCTAATATATGCTTAATTTTCTTAATTGAGAACGTGACTGCGAACAATTAGATTGATCTCTTTAGTTATATTTCTTATGTAACGTTCCGTAAAGTATGGTCGAAGCTCTGACATAATGAAGATAAATATGTTGTAAGTATCAAAATTGTTTTAACCTACGTACCCTCATATTCCCTAAAAAATACAATCCAGTTTAAATGTATAATATAATAGATTTTAATTTAATCACGTATGTACTGTAGCTCCATCAGCGTAACCGTTTATTTAACGGACTCAACTAAAATAGGATTTGCTCCTAAATGAGTTGTAGGGCACTTTGAATTTAAAATGATGCCATTTGGTATAAAAGCGCATCCTCTACTTTTTAATTCCATGAAGGACATTGCTTTGTAACCATATCATACCTAACGTTTGTTATAACTACAATTTGTATCCATAGTTTTGCATAATAAACAACAATATTTATTATAGGTTTAACGAATTATAGAGATCAAACGTTCATAGAGATCCAACAGATCTCACTTGACTGACGAATGTTAGACCTTATTATTAAGGATGAATTATGGATTATTTTTTCTCTGGACTCCAACAGATTTTTCCAAACCAATTGTACTGTTCTCACTTCTCAATTAATTTCAGGGTACTTTGAATTTAAATTGATGCCATTTGGTCTAAACATGACTTCTATTTCATGTCCTGCAACAATTTGTCGCAACTACCGTTTCCTATAACTACCGCAACCCGCAGCTATTATCTTACATAATGAACAACGATCCCCATAAGGCGTTTACTGAGTAACTATCAGCAACCTACTTTACCGACTACTTTTAAACCCTATATCATTGCAATAGAGTTTATAGATGTCCAGTAAGCTATGGTATCTGTGATGGACATGTCTATCGCCCGTTTTACATTACGTAGTTGCTTGAGCATTTATGGTGAGACGACAAATTGAGCAGGCAATGTATTCGGTCCATAAACGGGCGTTCACATAAACGCGCCGTTAGGCGCTTGTGGGAAGGTTTGTTGTATAAAAGGGGGTGTTATTCCCAATGCTCTCTCTTCGAGTAGAAACCTCACTTTTAACTAGTGTATAGTGGTAATTTTTTAAGATGTCGGAATATAACTAAGGAGTTCAACCGACAATTCCGACATCTTAAAAAAATCGTACTATACCTAACTACGTTTTTTGCCTAGTACACGCAATTATGTTCCACTAACCTGTAATTCATGACCTGCGGATGCTATTACGTAGGTGTCAATCAATTGTTGGAAGGTAACTTGATTACCAGAACCCTAAAGCTGATAAGGTGCCACTTCGAGTGGCTGAAATACATACCTCCTATGGATCTTCACAAAGTGTTGTTCTGAGCATTCTGCTTGCACCAGCTCCCGGTGACCCTTATGAGCCCTAAATTAATGTGGTCAGGGAAGCTCTAGGACTACGTATGCGAATATTTGTAGTCCGAAGACTATGTTTGCAAATATTCGCGTACATAGTCTTCTTAAAAATCATAATCTTAACAAAACCACTTTAACTGGCTCTGTAGATACTGACACTCATTAAACGATTCAACACTTTTCTTAAAAGGAGATCTCAGCTACCGCTAAATCTTCTTTTGTACCAAAAAGGTTAAGTTCACAGGATGTTCCTTTCACGTCGACGGCAAAAACATAATCGCCGCGGCACTCCATCAAATAAGTTAATTATAAACGGTTAGACCCATCTTCCCTTATAAGAAAGTGGTGTAGAAAGGCTTAAGTGGTTTGGGGTCCTTATAAGAGAAGAGCATACCTATTTTGTGTTTTAATTGTCTTGATTAACATTATATTCGATGATTAAATCCGGCTTCACAGTACAAATTACCTAATTAATAGAAACATTTGCACATATATGCCTCTTTTAAAGTGTCACTCGTGTGTAGTTTGTCACCAGCCACGCAAATTCTTAAAAATTGTTTCTTCAATTCTATTTAGCATGTAAAACTCCAAAGTTTTTTTAGAATAAATTGCCAGGCTTCTCGAAGCTTCATTGGGTCTTGAAAGGGAAAGCAACGTGTATAGTCACGCGATGGCATCTTATCCTGTCTCATTTATTTTATTGTTTGGGTTTCATACGGATACAACGGAATCTATATCCACTCAATAGATAGGTAAATTAAGTTGTTAAACTCCTCATTTTAAGTTCTTTGAACGACACATTAAGTTACTGATCTTGGTTGTTTTCTAGGACACCACATTAACATTTTGGCTTGATGAATATGTGATCCTTGAAAAGTCGCCTTCATCGTCATCATATGCATTTATTGGATTTGGACGTACTATATAGGATGGTACTACCGCCTGACCATCAAGTTTACCTGTTAACATACCATTTGCTTCCGCAAAACCTAATTATCAACCTGTTAGAAAACTTATGTCCGGTTTTCTTTGAACGCGCGCCAAGGGACGCAACTTCGGTGCACGCGTGTTATGTATTATTCAATGTGTATACCGAGTACTAGGGGATCATGCGCGATGCATTGTAAGTTCTATAGTATGTCAATCTCAGTGGACTCGTTCTGCGAAGCTGCTTTATATTAGGTTATGTAGTGGAACCAGGATATCGAAGTATAATTTTGTGCATGTTTTACAGTCAGAAATTTTACAGTCGGATGAGGAAGTGTTCATGAGCTAAATATGACTTGATTGTTAAAAAACAAGAGCGTGTTAAGATTATTTTGAAAATATTTCTCACTAGGTCACTCCACAAAGACTTTTCCAAAGACGTTATTTGCTAATACTTAATGTTTTTTATGTGTACAATACAATACAATATTGCCCCACACAAGGAAAAAGAAGTACAGAAACAGATTTAACAAAATAACTAATGGTAACAACAGCAGTCTTATCGCTATTAAGCGATCTCTACCAGACAACCTTAGGGTAGCAGATGGAGAACAGAGTTTCAGAACAGGTTGTACCTTGCCTAAATCAGAATAGTTACGCGTCCAGATTGTCCAGGTACAATATTAATATTGTTCATGCCATAAACATTTGATTCATATGGAGCTAATGAATGCCTCTTACTTTCTTCTGTCGATCATGAATAAACGAGTTACGAATGGCTAATGACATAGACAATGAGTTTTCACGATGACTGACAGCAGGAATTCATCGCCACTTTCTGTGTTGAATCAATCAAAACAACTCAATCAATATTGATGTCACGTGGCTTTGGAATGACGTGTTTAATATGCTCTGGATGGTAAGTGTTCATCTATCGAGTGTTTGAAAGAAGATTAAAAAAAATTATACCAATGTATGATGATAACTTAATTTAAAAAACATATTATACATATATGTATACAAACTGTTACATGACGGACTAAAAACCTGAAAACTGTATGTTTAGATCGATCGAGAGTGGAATCGATTGTAGTATATCTTAACATGGGTTTTGTTTTCATATTTTCACGTGTCTATTCTAAACATTTCTAATGATACAGTTTATCAGTTATCACAAGAGGTTAGGAGAGATAGAGGTTGAATATTGAATAATTTCTGGCATCTTTGAGAAATTTGTTTTTTCACTGTACGAAGTGTGATGTAGGTTGTCATTGTCTAAATGTTGTTGTTATTATCAGTATTGATTTTTTGGCAATAAATACACTAAACACGCAATAATTACTGCAAAACGGTACGCATAGCTGGACTTATGTAACAATATCGTAAACCCTACTAGTAGTACGACATTTTCGGAGAGTTTGAAGTCGTCAACGTTAAGTATATCGTCGTACGGAACAATGTTTGCGGCTCTACAACGTGCGTAAACAAACCCTTTTAAGCAGAATAAAATTAATTACAACACGGTTTCTTCTACGGTTGCAGCTTTCAGCTGGGAATGTCTTCTTTTCCTAAGCCTTATCCCATCATCTGGGGTCGGCTCTCCTTGTCTGTCTGTTCAGATCCTTCTGGACCGTCGTCAACCAGGTGGCGGGTCGTCTTCCAGCGCGACGCGCTGTAGCTGGTAAGTTCAGGGCAACTCGCACCATATGGTCTTCAGGGCGGCGGAGTACGTGTCCATACCATCGCAGGCGACGTTCTTTAAGCTTTCAGCTAGGAATGTTGAATACCATTTCAATGCCGCGGAAGGACAACAAGACGAGAGATAAAATGGCGGCAAAAAGTTCCACAGTATGTACTAGGTACCTAAAAAATCTTATGACAAACAAGTTGATAAAGTAGGTTAATAGGT
This sequence comes from Pammene aurita, assembly GCA_947086415.1. Taxonomy (NCBI): domain Eukaryota; kingdom Metazoa; phylum Arthropoda; class Insecta; order Lepidoptera; family Tortricidae; genus Pammene; species Pammene aurita. The sequence continues at coordinate 7,390,499 of OX352302.1, read as the reverse complement.
TGACGTGACACAAAACAATGTAGAGTTAACAATCGAATAGAGTTGCAAGGAAAACTAAACATACGAATATCTTTCGAAATAATTTACTGATTGAAAAATAAATACTCTAAATTAATTAGACACAGACATAGATTTTTTTTATTTAACATCACATGGAATTACAAAAAAAAACATTTGGGGTGTCTGGGGTTCCAGTCGCTCAAATAACGCGTTGTTTTTGGGTCCTTAGTTGCCTAAAAATATGTTTTTTGATCTTATTTCATTTTTATTTCAGAAGTGTAATAAAATAAACATTGCAGTTGTTTAGAATTTCTGGGGCTAACAAAATTCTCTAATGTAAGTAAACATTGAAATCTAAATGCATGCAGAACAAATATACGTTGTTAAAATGAATCTCTCAAAAATTAACGCAGTGGTTTGATCAGATTGTTGAAGAAGTTAAGTAAGTCTAACAATAGGAATGACTAAATAGGCTTCAATGGTCACTGCGTGTTATGTCAGAATGACATTTCTGAAAACGTCGTTCAATGCAATCCGGCGCAGCCGGTTATGAATGGACGAGTAGGTGGTGGCCTTGCAGAGGAATGTTTACAATGTACTCGATTATATTTTTATTATATCTTTAGTTATTTGGGTCAAAATATGCAGATTCGTACAATACACACAATGTGTCGCGTGTACAATGTTTTAGTGCAATAAAGTGTTTTATCTACACCATATCATAAACAGAGATGGGCAAAATGTAATCGACTAACGATTAACGATTGAGATTAACAGAATTAATTGCGACTGACGGTTGAAAACGACGACTGATCAATCTTAGCTGTATAGAGTGCAACTAGTTTAGTTGCAATTAAATTAGTTGCAGATTGATTTCGGACAACTAAATTTTGTAATCGAGTAATTAGTTAGACTACTTTTTTGCGACTAATGGTAGAAGCAAATTGAATGGAAAACCTCGGTATTACTATGTTAACAGACTGAACAGGACATATTAACGGATGTATAAAAATAAAATGGTCAAGTACTTATTCCCTACGATATTTTGATTATTTATGGAGTGAGATCTCTTTGCTAACTATTATTCTCTTTGATAGTACCAACCAAATGAGCTAAAATTGTATATCAAACGTTTAGTTTGGATGGCAATGCTACAATTCGTCATGTTAGGGCTCGTCAAAGCTCCTTAACCCGCAAATTTCGATAGTCATAAAGCTTGTAACAAAAATAAAACTTTAGTCAAAAACTTTTTTATCCATCATGTAAGTAAGTAATTAAGTAGTGCATCTCTCTGAAATTGGATTGAATTTCTCTTATCTTAGGGTAAATAAGAACTGTGTACAGTCACCATCAGATGTCTTTGTGTCTATTATTTGAGGTGTGCAATAAAGAGTATTTATGTTATTTATGTTATGTTATATATCGGAGCTGTGGGGAAATATCGGAACAAAGCCTCTATTGTCACAGCGATAAAGTGCATGTAACGATTTTCTTTCTTCTTACATCGTTCTCTTTCTTACTTTATACCTGGGGTCCGTGACCTTAAACCTTTACCTACACTTGCAGTACTAATCGTCTGAGCATCGTAATAAGCAATAACTTAAGCACCTAAAATCTATAATTATTCATGACAACATGTTCAATATTTTAGACATAAACCCTAATCAGTAACTTATTAAATATTTTTATAGCAATCTTTTATAACCAACCGAATTCCTTTGACAATCGTCATTTACGCGTTCAGAGGACATCAACGAGTCCGAACTCTAGTGTATGTATTATTATAGTCACCTGCCGGGTCTAGCACCAGGTCAGCTCGATGGTGCCATAACATTAAACTGTCATTCAACCATCTCAAATTAAATGTGTATACATAATTTTAGCTCAATCGGTTGAAGATATCTGCTTCAAAATAAGTTGCAAGATTGCACCCAAACTAACATAGTTACAACCTTACAGCATACGAGTACCTATACAATGTACATACCTACTCCTAGTTACATATTACAGGTTATGTGGAGTATATTGCAACTTTATGTAGGAGCAAACATAGCAAAAAAATGCAAAAACGAGTGACTACCGAGTTTTGATATAGATTTAACCGTGAAATTTAGTCGATTGAAATTAAAACTAATTTAATTGTTAGTCGAACATTCTCACAACTAATTTAATTGCAACTAAATTAGTTACAATAAAAAAAATACGATTGATATTTTTAATCGATTGATAGTTAACTAAAACATTAATCGATTAATGCCCATCTCTGATCATAAATCCTCTCATTCTGCGTTCGGAAACAGTATACAATGACCACCATTATTGCAACCAGTAATGTAACATCAGTGTAGTCTATGCCAGCGTTGTAATAATGTATGAAAATTCATAACTACATCGATGCCGGTATCGTAATGAAAATCTAGCCCTCCTCCCCGAGCGCCGGCACAATCCAGTTGGCCATGGCGGTGGAATGGCGGTCATTCTCGATAATAGTACCCGAACACGTCATTGAGGATTTATGTGTTTGTAGATAAAGCAGTGTATGTAACTGTACATAATTAGGCATTTTGGATTAACCAGTATTTGTTCTCTAATAAAATTAAATTTTGCATTTTTTTAAATTTACAAACTGACCAATGATTGACCCAGTCTCACCTGATGGAAAGTGAGGCAAATTTGAGGAGGTAGCGCACTGATATGGCAGTTTTGACAGAATTTAATAGAATACCTATATTTAAGAGCGTGGATCTTATTGCAGGTGACTGTACTCGTTCCTCCTGTGCTTCAACGGTTTACATAGCAATGCAGTCGCAGCAAGTTATGAATGGATGCGTGGGTGACGCGACGGCCTTGCGCGGACGCAGTTTTACGCTGCAGCTCTTTCAATCGATGATATAACTACTACATTAAAAATGTATGGCAGTTAAATTTTAAATGTACATAATACCGTGTCCGAGAGTAATCATGAGTCGGTTTAGACATCGTTATTGCCTTATGTATGCGAAATATTATTTTTCTTCGTTTTCTCGTGGTTGAAGGATCGCGACAACATGAGGTTGTTGCTGTGGTAACCAAGGTTCACACAATTTTCCACCTTCCGGGTATAGATAGGCTCTTAGATAGATCCTTGGTAGCATTCTTCACTAAATTGACCCAACGCAACGGGTAGATGGATGTGCTACCCGTCCTCAAATTCACGTTGCCCACTACAATTCCTCAAATTAGGCAGGTAAAATAAGTTTAATCGGTGCGTCGTGGATACTGAGAAACGTACACACTGTAGGCTTATAGACTAGACCGTTGAGAGCCTCATTGAGTAGCAGGGACTCATTAAATCAGGGGTCATTTAAATAAATCATTCATTCAAACCTGGAGCATTATGTAAAGTGAGTAAGTAAATAGCAGATACGGTAGCTTTAAAGGCTCCGTCCAAACAGCGTCCTATCCAGCCCTAGATTAATCCAGCCTCAATTGCATCACGGCACACTCCATTTGATCTCACGGCGGTTTCATCAACGAGATGCGAGAGCGAGATACCAATACTATAGGAAGTACAATGGCGGAGCAGGTCGAGTTGTATAACATTGTATGGGCCATTGTACTGTTACCATTATGTCTTATCGTGGATGTGTTGACGGAATGCCGTGTCAAAATTGTATCTTTTGCAATTATACGTCTTATGGTTGGCAATAATAATATTGGTATTTGCTCATGTGTCTACGATACTAATAAAACGCTTTTATTTTGACAGTTGTCCAAACTAACTGAAGGATCACTTTTTTACCCAATTTTGATTCATTCGAGTTCTTAAATATCGATTGGATTAGTTGGTTTGTAATAAATAAGGTTGTCTTCATACATTTTTGTCCAATAAATCGCATCTAAATGTATTATCAAACACAACTGTACGGAGAGAGAACACTAATGGTCTAAGAGCTGGCCACGTCAGATATGACACAATAATGAGAGCAATGAAATCTGTCGTGTTAGACTGCTTTACCATCCTTATTGCTAGATCTGGGCATCTGGCAGCTTTTAATGGGTGGAGGTCAGAGTGACAGACAAACAAAGTTTTTAAGTTGGAAAAAATTAATACCAAAATAGGTAAAAACTGCCAAAGTTGTGTCATTTATAGAGGACAGGGCCTATATTTTAACATTAGATTGAAAACCATTGTCTATTCTGGCGGAAACAAAAACAGTAGGCGACTAACTAAAAATTGCATTATACATCATTTGGCACTACTTGCCCCCAATAGAAACTTCTGGATATGATATAATCTAAGTAATTACATAATTTCCCATAATATTGCATCAAACCCACAACTCTATGATTTGTTTCCTTCGAGTTATTTGCATTCTTTTACATCCACCACTTTACAGCTGCCAGATGTCCGGATCAAGAAATAAGCATAGTATAGCAAACTGACTAGAGGGGTTTCGTTGCTCTCATTATTGTGTCATATCTGACGTGGCCAGCTCTCCGTCTATAATAAAAGTAATTCGGTTTCGGTTTAAAGATTTTTATTCTCATGAGAATATAACAGTAGGTACATATTCACTTAAATGAGAACTTACAAGATAATTAATAGTAGATATAAACAATTTGTAGCAAGCAACATGCAATAAAAGTCAGCAATATATTTAGAAACATAAATAGGCACCTATTTATGTTTCTAAATATATTGCTGACTTTTATTGCATTGCATTAATTCAATTATCTAATAGGATTTTTCTATAATCATTTCATGCAATAGTAATGTGAAATTAAATTGCTCATAATTTTCCTTACATTAATTACTTACAGTTAGTTGCATAACTTAGTCAATATTAGTACCTTAGTAAAATGTAAATAATTTGATAACACATAATTATTTTACATGATTTTTTAAAGTGGGGCATTCCACTCATACAATAGTATGTTATTCAATCAAATACAAACACTGAAAACATTGAAAAAATAATCAACCCAGCCGGACTTGAACCTGGCATCGATACGCCTTACCGGGGCTCGATCGCTTTACCAATTAAGCTATGGGTTCAGTTACTGAGTTGACGAAATTCTCAATGCCTTCAATCATCTTTTTGCATTTATTTTTTACATCGACTTTATAGCAGCCGTAAGCGACATCTAGGTGCTAACTACTAGAGTTAGATACCCTTCCCGCCGACGCTTTTACAAGTGTCACAAGGAAATCATAGATGGCGCTGCTATCAACTCATAATTATTTTACATGATTTTTTAAAGTGGGGCATTCCACTCATACAATAGTATGTTATTCAATCAAATACAAACACTGAAAACATTGAAAAAATAATCAACCCAGCCGGACTTGAACCTGGCATCGATACGCCTTACCGGGGCTCGATCGCTTTACCAATTAAGCTATGGGTTCAGTTACTGAGTTGACGAAATTCTCAATGCCTTCAATCATCTTTTTGCATTTATTTTTTACATCGACTTTATAGCAGCCGTAAGCGACATCTAGGTGCTAACTACTAGAGTTAGATACCCTTCCCGCCGACGCTTTTACAAGTGTCACAACGGAAATCATAGATGGCGCTGCTATCAACTCATAATTATTTTACATGATTTTTTAAAGTGGGGCATTCCACTCATACAATAGTATGTTATTCAATCAAATACAAACACTGAAAACATTGAAAAAATAATCAACCCAGCCGGACTTGAACCTGGCATCGATACGCCTTACCGGGGCTCGATCGCTTTACCAATTAAGCTATGGGTTCAGTTACTGAGTTGACGAAATTCTCAATGCCTTCAATCATCTTTTTGCATTTATTTTTTACATCGACTTTATAGCAGCCGTAAGCGACATCTAGGTGCTAACTACTAGAGTTAGATACCCTTCCCGCCGACGCTTTTACAAGTGTCACAACGGAAATCATAGATGGCGCTGCTATCAACTCATAATTATTTTACATGATTTTTTAAAGTGGGGCATTCCACTCATACAATAGTATGTTATTCAATCAAATACAAACACTGAAAACATTGAAAAAATAATCAACCCAGCCGGACTTGAACCTGGCATCGATACGCCTTACCGGGGCTCGATCGCTTTACCAATTAAGCTATGGGTTCAGTTACTGAGTTGACGAAATTCTCAATGCCTTCAATCATCTTTTTGCATTTATTTTTTACATCGACTTTATAGCAGCCGTAAGCGACATCTAGGTGCTAACTACTAGAGTTAGATACCCTTCCCGCCGACGCTTTTACAAGTGTCACAACGGAAATCATAGATGGCGCTGCTATCAACTCATAATTATTTTACATGATTTTTTAAAGTGGGGCATTCCACTCATACAATAGTATGTTATTCAATCAAATACAAACACTGAAAACATTGAAAAAATAATCAACCCAGCCGGACTTGAACCTGGCATCGATACGCCTTACCGGGGCTCGATCGCTTTACCAATTAAGCTATGGGTTCAGTTACTGAGTTGACGAAATTCTCAATGCCTTCAATCATCTTTTTGCATTTATTTTTTACATCGACTTTATAGCAGCCGTAAGCGACATCTAGGTGCTAACTACTAGAGTTAGATACCCTTCCCGCCGACGCTTTTACAAGTGTCACAACGGAAATCATAGATGGCGCTGCTATCAACTCATAATTATTTTACATGATTTTTTAAAGTGGGGCATTCCACTCATACAATAGTATGTTATTCAATCAAATACAAACACTGAAAACATTGAAAAAATAATCAACCCAGCCGGACTTGAACCTGGCATCGATACGCCTTACCGGGGCTCGATCGCTTTACCAATTAAGCTATGGGTTCAGTTACTGAGTTGACGAAATTCTCAATGCCTTCAATCATCTTTTTGCATTTATTTTTTACATCGACTTTATAGCAGCCGTAAGCGACATCTAGGTGCTAACTACTAGAGTTAGATACCCTTCCCGCCGACGCTTTTACAAGTGTCACAACGGAAATCATAGATGGCGCTGCTATCAACTCATAATTATTTTACATGATTTTTTTAAAGTGGGGCATTCCACTCATACAATAGTATGTTATTCAATCAAATACAAACACTGAAAACATTGAAAAAATAATCAACCCAGCCGGACTTGAACCTGGCATCGATACGCCTTACCGGGGCTCGATCGCTTTACCAATTAAGCTATGGGTTCAGTTACTGAGTTGACGAAATTCTCAATGCCTTCAATCATCTTTTTGCATTTATTTTTTACATCGACTTTATAGCAGCCGTAAGCGACATCTAGGTGCTAACTACTAGAGTTAGATACCCTTCCCGCCGACGCTTTTACAAGTGTCACAACGGAAATCATAGATGGCGCTGCTATCAACTCATAATTATTTTACATGATTTTTTAAAGTGGGGCATTCCACTCATACAATAGTATGTTATTCAATCAAATACAAACACTGAAAACATTGAAAAAATAATCAACCCAGCCGGACTTGAACCTGGCATCGATACGCCTTACCGGGGCTCGATCGCTTTACCAATTAAGCTATGGGTTCAGTTACTGAGTTGACGAAATTCTCAATGCCTTCAATCATCTTTTTGCATTTATTTTTTACATCGACTTTATAGCAGCCGTAAGCGACATCTAGGTGCTAACTACTAGAGTTAGATACCCTTCCCGCCGACGCTTTTACAAGTGTCACAACGGAAATCATAGATGGCGCTGCTATCAACTCATAATTATTTTACATGATTTTTTAAAGTGGGGCATTCCACTCATACAATAGTATGTTATTCAATCAAATACAAACACTGAAAACATTGAAAAAATAATCAACCCAGCCGGACTTGAACCTGGCATCGATACGCCTTACCGGGGCTCGATCGCTTTACCAATTAAGCTATGGGTTCAGTTACTGAGTTGACGAAATTCTCAATGCCTTCAATCATCTTTTTGCATTTATTTTTTACATCGACTTTATAGCAGCCGTAAGCGACATCTAGGTGCTAACTACTAGAGTTAGATACCCTTCCCGCCGACGCTTTTACAAGTGTCACAACGGAAATCATAGATGGCGCTGCTATCAACTCATAATTATTTTACATGATTTTTTAAAGTGGGGCATTCCACTCATACAATAGTATGTTATTCAATCAAATACAAACACTGAAAACATTGAAAAAATAATCAACCCAGCCGGACTTGAACCTGGCATCGATACGCCTTACCGGGGCTCGATCGCTTTACCAATTAAGCTATGGGTTCAGTTACTGAGTTGACGAAATTCTCAATGCCTTCAATCATCTTTTTGCATTTATTTTTTACATCGACTTTATAGCAGCCGTAAGCGACATCTAGGTGCTAACTACTAGAGTTAGATACCCTTCCCGCCGACGCTTTTACAAGTGTCACAACGGAAATCATAGATGGCGCTGCTATCAACTCATAATTATTTTACATGATTTTTTAAAGTGGGGCATTCCACTCATACAATAGTATGTTATTCAATCAAATACAAACACTGAAAACATTGAAAAAATAATCAACCCAGCCGGACTTGAACCTGGCATCGATACGCCTTACCGGGGCTCGATCGCTTTACCAATTAAGCTATGGGTTCAGTTACTGAGTTGACGAAATTCTCAATGCCTTCAATCATCTTTTTGCATTTATTTTTTACATCGACTTTATAGCAGCCGTAAGCGACATCTAGGTGCTAACTACTAGAGTTAGATACCCTTCCCGCCGACGCTTTTACAAGTGTCACAACGGAAATCATAGATGGCGCTGCTATCAACTCATAATTATTTTACATGATTTTTTAAAGTGGGGCATTCCACTCATACAATAGTATGTTATTCAATCAAATACAAACACTGAAAACATTGAAAAAATAATCAACCCAGCCGGACTTGAACCTGGCATCGATACGCCTTACCGGGGCTCGATCGCTTTACCAATTAAGCTATGGGTTCAGTTACTGAGTTGACGAAATTCTCAATGCCTTCAATCATCTTTTTGCATTTATTTTTTACATCGACTTTATAGCAGCCGTAAGCGACATCTAGGTGCTAACTACTAGAGTTAGATACCCTTCCCGCCGACGCTTTTACAAGTGTCACAACGGAAATCATAGATGGCGCTGCTATCAACTCATAATTATTTTACATGATTTTTTAAAGTGGGGCATTCCACTCATACAATAGTATGTTATTCAATCAAATACAAACACTGAAAACATTGAAAAAATAATCAACCCAGCCGGACTTGAACCTGGCATCGATACGCCTTACCGGGGCTCGATCGCTTTACCAATTAAGCTATGGGTTCAGTTACTGAGTTGACGAAATTCTCAATGCCTTCAATCATCTTTTTGCATTTATTTTTTACATCGACTTTATAGCAGCCGTAAGCGACATCTAGGTGCTAACTACTAGAGTTAGATACCCTTCCCGCCGACGCTTTTACAAGTGTCACAACGGAAATCATAGATGGCGCTGCTATCAACTCATAATTATTTTACATGATTTTTTAAAGTGGGGCATTCCACTCATACAATAGTATGTTATTCAATCAAATACAAACACTGAAAACATTGAAAAAATAATCAACCCAGCCGGACTTGAACCTGGCATCGATACGCCTTACCGGGGCTCGATCGCTTTACCAATTAAGCTATGGGTTCAGTTACTGAGTTGACGAAATTCTCAATGCCTTCAATCATCTTTTTGCATTTATTTTTTACATCGACTTTATAGCAGCCGTAAGCGACATCTAGGTGCTAACTACTAGAGTTAGATACCCTTCCCGCCGACGCTTTTACAAGTGTCACAACGGAAATCATAGATGGCGCTGCTATCAACTCATAATTATTTTACATGATTTTTTAAAGTGGGGCATTCCACTCATACAATAGTATGTTATTCAATCAAATACAAACACTGAAAACATTGAAAAAATAATCAACCCAGCCGGACTTGAACCTGGCATCGATACGCCTTACCGGGGCTCGATCGCTTTACCAATTAAGCTATGGGTTCAGTTACTGAGTTGACGAAATTCTCAATGCCTTCAATCATCTTTTTGCATTTATTTTTTACATCGACTTTATAGCAGCCGTAAGCGACATCTAGGTGCTAACTACTAGAGTTAGATACCCTTCCCGCCGACGCTTTTACAAGTGTCACAACGGAAATCATAGATGGCGCTGCTATCAACTCATAATTATTTTACATGATTTTTTAAAGTGGGGCATTCCACTCATACAATAGTATGTTATTCAATCAAATACAAACACTGAAAACATTGAAAAAATAATCAACCCAGCCGGACTTGAACCTGGCATCGATACGCCTTACCGGGGCTCGATCGCTTTACCAATTAAGCTATGGGTTCAGTTACTGAGTTGACGAAATTCTCAATGCCTTCAATCATCTTTTTGCATTTATTTTTTACATCGACTTTATAGCAGCCGTAAGCGACATCTAGGTGCTAACTACTAGAGTTAGATACCCTTCCCGCCGACGCTTTTACAAGTGTCACAACGGAAATCATAGATGGCGCTGCTATCAACTCATAATTATTTTACATGATTTTTTAAAGTGGGGCATTCCACTCATACAATAGTATGTTATTCAATCAAATACAAACACTGAAAACATTGAAAAAATAATCAACCCAGCCGGACTTGAACCTGGCATCGATACGCCTTACCGGGGCTCGATCGCTTTACCAATTAAGCTATGGGTTCAGTTACTGAGTTGACGAAATTCTCAATGCCTTCAATCATCTTTTTGCATTTATTTTTTACATCGACTTTATAGCAGCCGTAAGCGACATCTAGGTGCTAACTACTAGAGTTAGATACCCTTCCCGCCGACGCTTTTACAAGTGTCACAACGGAAATCATAGATGGCGCTGCTATCAACTCATAATTATTTTACATGATTTTTTAAAGTGGGGCATTCCACTCATACAATAGTATGTTATTCAATCAAATACAAACACTGAAAACATTGAAAAAATAATCAACCCAGCCGGACTTGAACCTGGCATCGATACGCCTTACCGGGGCTCGATCGCTTTACCAATTAAGCTATGGGTTCAGTTACTGAGTTGACGAAATTCTCAATGCCTTCAATCATCTTTTTGCATTTATTTTTTACATCGACTTTATAGCAGCCGTAAGCGACATCTAGGTGCTAACTACTAGAGTTAGATACCCTTCCCGCCGACGCTTTTACAAGTGTCACAACGGAAATCATAGATGGCGCTGCTATCAACTCATAATTATTTTACATGATTTTTTAAAGTGGGGCATTCCACTCATACAATAGTATGTTATTCAATCAAATACAAACACTGAAAACATTGAAAAAATAATCAACCCAGCCGGACTTGAACCTGGCATCGATACGCCTTACCGGGGCTCGATCGCTTTACCAATTAAGCTATGGGTTCAGTTACTGAGTTGACGAAATTCTCAATGCCTTCAATCATCTTTTTGCATTTATTTTTTACATCGACTTTATAGCAGCCGTAAGCGACATCTAGGTGCTAACTACTAGAGTTAGATACCCTTCCCGCCGACGCTTTTACAAGTGTCACAACGGAAATCATAGATGGCGCTGCTATCAACTCATAATTATTTTACATGATTTTTTAAAGTGGGGCATTCCACTCATACAATAGTATGTTATTCAATCAAATACAAACACTGAAAACATTGAAAAAATAATCAACCCAGCCGGACTTGAACCTGGCATCGATACGCCTTACCGGGGCTCGATCGCTTTACCAATTAAGCTATGGGTTCAGTTACTGAGTTGACGAAATTCTCAATGCCTTCAATCATCTTTTTGCATTTATTTTTTACATCGACTTTATAGCAGCCGTAAGCGACATCTAGGTGCTAACTACTAGAGTTAGATACCCTTCCCGCCGACGCTTTTACAAGTGTCACAACGGAAATCATAGATGGCGCTGCTATCAACTCATAATTATTTTACATGATTTTTTAAAGTGGGGCATTCCACTCATACAATAGTATGTTATTCAATCAAATACAAACACTGAAAACATTGAAAAAATAATCAACCCAGCCGGACTTGAACCTGGCATCGATACGCCTTACCGGGGCTCGATCGCTTTACCAATTAAGCTATGGGTTCAGTTACTGAGTTGACGAAATTCTCAATGCCTTCAATCATCTTTTTGCATTTATTTTTTACATCGACTTTATAGCAGCCGTAAGCGACATCTAGGTGCTAACTACTAGAGTTAGATACCCTTCCCGCCGACGCTTTTACAAGTGTCACAACGGAAATCATAGATGGCGCTGCTATCAACTCATAATTATTTTACATGATTTTTTAAAGTGGGGCATTCCACTCATACAATAGTATGTTATTCAATCAAATACAAACACTGAAAACATTGAAAAAATAATCAACCCAGCCGGACTTGAACCTGGCATCGATACGCCTTACCGGGGCTCGATCGCTTTACCAATTAAGCTATGGGTTCAGTTACTGAGTTGACGAAATTCTCAATGCCTTCAATCATCTTTTTGCATTTATTTTTTACATCGACTTTATAGCAGCCGTAAGCGACATCTAGGTGCTAACTACTAGAGTTAGATACCCTTCCCGCCGACGCTTTTACAAGTGTCACAACGGAAATCATAGATGGCGCTGCTATCAACTCATAATTATTTTACATGATTTTTTAAAGTGGGGCATTCCACTCATACAATAGTATGTTATTCAATCAAATACAAACACTGAAAACATTGAAAAAATAATCAACCCAGCCGGACTTGAACCTGGCATCGATACGCCTTACCGGGGCTCGATCGCTTTACCAATTAAGCTATGGGTTCAGTTACTGAGTTGACGAAATTCTCAATGCCTTCAATCATCTTTTTGCATTTATTTTTTACATCGACTTTATAGCAGCCGTAAGCGACATCTAGGTGCTAACTACTAGAGTTAGATACCCTTCCCGCCGACGCTTTTACAAGTGTCACAACGGAAATCATAGATGGCGCTGCTATCAACTCATAATTATTTTACATGATTTTTTAAAGTGGGGCATTCCACTCATACAATAGTATGTTATTCAATCAAATACAAACACTGAAAACATTGAAAAAATAATCAACCCAGCCGGACTTGAACCTGGCATCGATACGCCTTACCGGGGCTCGATCGCTTTACCAATTAAGCTATGGGTTCAGTTACTGAGTTGACGAAATTCTCAATGCCTTCAATCATCTTTTTGCATTTATTTTTTACATCGACTTTATAGCAGCCGTAAGCGACATCTAGGTGCTAACTACTAGAGTTAGATACCCTTCCCGCCGACGCTTTTACAAGTGTCACAACGGAAATCATAGATGGCGCTGCTATCAACTCATAATTATTTTACATGATTTTTTAAAGTGGGGCATTCCACTCATACAATAGTATGTTATTCAATCAAATACAAACACTGAAAACATTGAAAAAATAATCAACCCAGCCGGACTTGAACCTGGCATCGATACGCCTTACCGGGGCTCGATCGCTTTACCAATTAAGCTATGGGTTCAGTTACTGAGTTGACGAAATTCTCAATGCCTTCAATCATCTTTTTGCATTTATTTTTTACATCGACTTTATAGCAGCCGTAAGCGACATCTAGGTGCTAACTACTAGAGTTAGATACCCTTCCCGCCGACGCTTTTACAAGTGTCACAACGGAAATCATAGATGGCGCTGCTATCAACTCATAATTATTTTACATGATTTTTTAAAGTGGGGCATTCCACTCATACAATAGTATGTTATTCAATCAAATACAAACACTGAAAACATTGAAAAAATAATCAACCCAGCCGGACTTGAACCTGGCATCGATACGCCTTACCGGGGCTCGATCGCTTTACCAATTAAGCTATGGGTTCAGTTACTGAGTTGACGAAATTCTCAATGCCTTCAATCATCTTTTTGCATTTATTTTTTACATCGACTTTATAGCAGCCGTAAGCGACATCTAGGTGCTAACTACTAGAGTTAGATACCCTTCCCGCCGACGCTTTTACAAGTGTCACAACGGAAATCATAGATGGCGCTGCTATCAACTCATAATTATTTTACATGATTTTTTAAAGTGGGGCATTCCACTCATACAATAGTATGTTATTCAATCAAATACAAACACTGAAAACATTGAAAAAATAATCAACCCAGCCGGACTTGAACCTGGCATCGATACGCCTTACCGGGGCTCGATCGCTTTACCAATTAAGCTATGGGTTCAGTTACTGAGTTGACGAAATTCTCAATGCCTTCAATCATCTTTTTGCATTTATTTTTTACATCGACTTTATAGCAGCCGTAAGCGACATCTAGGTGCTAACTACTAGAGTTAGATACCCTTCCCGCCGACGCTTTTACAAGTGTCACAACGGAAATCATAGATGGCGCTGCTATCAACTCATAATTATTTTACATGATTTTTTAAAGTGGGGCATTCCACTCATACAATAGTATGTTATTCAATCAAATACAAACACTGAAAACATTGAAAAAATAATCAACCCAGCCGGACTTGAACCTGGCATCGATACGCCTTACCGGGGCTCGATCGCTTTACCAATTAAGCTATGGGTTCAGTTACTGAGTTGACGAAATTCTCAATGCCTTCAATCATCTTTTTGCATTTATTTTTTACATCGACTTTATAGCAGCCGTAAGCGACATCTAGGTGCTAACTACTAGAGTTAGATACCCTTCCCGCCGACGCTTTTACAAGTGTCACAACGGAAATCATAGATGGCGCTGCTATCAACTCATAATTATTTTACATGATTTTTTAAAGTGGGGCATTCCACTCATACAATAGTATGTTATTCAATCAAATACAAACACTGAAAACATTGAAAAAATAATCAACCCAGCCGGACTTGAACCTGGCATCGATACGCCTTACCGGGGCTCGATCGCTTTACCAATTAAGCTATGGGTTCAGTTACTGAGTTGACGAAATTCTCAATGCCTTCAATCATCTTTTTGCATTTATTTTTTACATCGACTTTATAGCAGCCGTAAGCGACATCTAGGTGCTAACTACTAGAGTTAGATACCCTTCCCGCCGACGCTTTTACAAGTGTCACAACGGAAATCATAGATGGCGCTGCTATCAACTCATAATTATTTTACATGATTTTTTAAAGTGGGGCATTCCACTCATACAATAGTATGTTATTCAATCAAATACAAACACTGAAAACATTGAAAAAATAATCAACCCAGCCGGACTTGAACCTGGCATCGATACGCCTTACCGGGGCTCGATCGCTTTACCAATTAAGCTATGGGTTCAGTTACTGAGTTGACGAAATTCTCAATGCCTTCAATCATCTTTTTGCATTTATTTTTTACATCGACTTTATAGCAGCCGTAAGCGACATCTAGGTGCTAACTACTAGAGTTAGATACCCTTCCCGCCGACGCTTTTACAAGTGTCACAACGGAAATCATAGATGGCGCTGCTATCAACTCATAATTATTTTACATGATTTTTTAAAGTGGGGCATTCCACTCATACAATAGTATGTTATTCAATCAAATACAAACACTGAAAACATTGAAAAAATAATCAACCCAGCCGGACTTGAACCTGGCATCGATACGCCTTACCGGGGCTCGATCGCTTTACCAATTAAGCTATGGGTTCAGTTACTGAGTTGACGAAATTCTCAATGCCTTCAATCATCTTTTTGCATTTATTTTTTACATCGACTTTATAGCAGCCGTAAGCGACATCTAGGTGCTAACTACTAGAGTTAGATACCCTTCCCGCCGACGCTTTTACAAGTGTCACAACGGAAATCATAGATGGCGCTGCTATCAACTCATAATTATTTTACATGATTTTTTAAAGTGGGGCATTCCACTCATACAATAGTATGTTATTCAATCAAATACAAACACTGAAAACATTGAAAAAATAATCAACCCAGCCGGACTTGAACCTGGCATCGATACGCCTTACCGGGGCTCGATCGCTTTACCAATTAAGCTATGGGTTCAGTTACTGAGTTGACGAAATTCTCAATGCCTTCAATCATCTTTTTGCATTTATTTTTTACATCGACTTTATAGCAGCCGTAAGCGACATCTAGGTGCTAACTACTAGAGTTAGATACCCTTCCCGCCGACGCTTTTACAAGTGTCACAACGGAAATCATAGATGGCGCTGCTATCAACTCATAATTATTTTACATGATTTTTTAAAGTGGGGCATTCCACTCATACAATAGTATGTTATTCAATCAAATACAAACACTGAAAACATTGAAAAAATAATCAACCCAGCCGGACTTGAACCTGGCATCGATACGCCTTACCGGGGCTCGATCGCTTTACCAATTAAGCTATGGGTTCAGTTACTGAGTTGACGAAATTCTCAATGCCTTCAATCATCTTTTTGCATTTATTTTTTACATCGACTTTATAGCAGCCGTAAGCGACATCTAGGTGCTAACTACTAGAGTTAGATACCCTTCCCGCCGACGCTTTTACAAGTGTCACAACGGAAATCATAGATGGCGCTGCTATCAACTCATAATTATTTTACATGATTTTTTAAAGTGGGGCATTCCACTCATACAATAGTATGTTATTCAATCAAATACAAACACTGAAAACATTGAAAAAATAATCAACCCAGCCGGACTTGAACCTGGCATCGATACGCCTTACCGGGGCTCGATCGCTTTACCAATTAAGCTATGGGTTCAGTTACTGAGTTGACGAAATTCTCAATGCCTTCAATCATCTTTTTGCATTTATTTTTTACATCGACTTTATAGCAGCCGTAAGCGACATCTAGGTGCTAACTACTAGAGTTAGATACCCTTCCCGCCGACGCTTTTACAAGTGTCACAACGGAAATCATAGATGGCGCTGCTATCAACTCATAATTATTTTACATGATTTTTTAAAGTGGGGCATTCCACTCATACAATAGTATGTTATTCAATCAAATACAAACACTGAAAACATTGAAAAAATAATCAACCCAGCCGGACTTGAACCTGGCATCGATACGCCTTACCGGGGCTCGATCGCTTTACCAATTAAGCTATGGGTTCAGTTACTGAGTTGACGAAATTCTCAATGCCTTCAATCATCTTTTTGCATTTATTTTTTACATCGACTTTATAGCAGCCGTAAGCGACATCTAGGTGCTAACTACTAGAGTTAGATACCCTTCCCGCCGACGCTTTTACAAGTGTCACAACGGAAATCATAGATGGCGCTGCTATCAACTCATAATTATTTTACATGATTTTTTAAAGTGGGGCATTCCACTCATACAATAGTATGTTATTCAATCAAATACAAACACTGAAAACATTGAAAAAATAATCAACCCAGCCGGACTTGAACCTGGCATCGATACGCCTTACCGGGGCTCGATCGCTTTACCAATTAAGCTATGGGTTCAGTTACTGAGTTGAAGAAATTCTCAATGCCTTCAATCATCTTTTTGCATTTATTTTTTACATCGACTTTATAGCAGCCGTAAGCGACATCTAGGTGCTAACTACTAGAGTTAGATACCCTTCCCGCCGACGCTTTTACAAGTGTCACAACGGAAATCATAGATGGCGCTGCTATCAACTCATAATTATTTTACATGATTTTTTAAAGACCCCCCGCCCGGTAAGGCGTATCGATGCCAGGTTCAAGTCCGGCTGGGTTGATTATTTTTTCAATGTTTTCAGTGTTTGTATTTGATTGAATAACATACTATTGTATGAGTGGAATGCCCCACTTTAAAAAATCATGTAAAATAATTATGAGTTGATAGCAGCGCCATCTATGATTTCCGTTGTGACACTTGTAAAAGCGTCGGCGGGAAGGGTATCTAACTCTAGTAGTTAGCACCTAGATGTCGCTTACGGCTGCTATAAAGTCGATGTAAAAAATAAATGCAAAAAGATGATTGAAGGCATTGAGAATTTCGTCAACTCAGTAACTGAACCCATAGCTTAATTGGTAAAGCGATCGAGCCCCGGTAAGGCGTATCGATGCCAGGTTCAAGTCCGGCTGGGTTGATTATTTTTTCAATGTTTTCAGTGTTTGTATTTGATTGAATAACATACTATTGTATGAGTGGAATGCCCCACTTTAAAAAATCATGTAAAATAATTATGAGTTGATAGCAGCGCCATCTATGATTTCCGTTGTGACACTTGTAAAAGCGTCGGCGGGAAGGGTATCTAACTCTAGTAGTTAGCACCTAGATGTCGCTTACGGCTGCTATAAAGTCGATGTAAAAAATAAATGCAAAAAGATGATTGAAGGCATTGAGAATTTCGTCAACTCAGTAACTGAACCCATAGCTTAATTGGTAAAGCGATCGAGCCCCGGTAAGGCGTATCGATGCCAGGTTCAAGTCCGGCTGGGTTGATTATTTTTTCAATGTTTTCAGTGTTTGTATTTGATTGAATAACATACTATTGTATGAGTGGAATGCCCCACTTTAAAAAATCATGTAAAATAATTATGAGTTGATAGCAGCGCCATCTATGATTTCCGTTGTGACACTTGTAAAAGCGTCGGCGGGAAGGGTATCTAACTCTAGTAGTTAGCACCTAGATGTCGCTTACGGCTGCTATAAAGTCGATGTAAAAAATAAATGCAAAAAGATGATTGAAGGCATTGAGAATTTCGTCAACTCAGTAACTGAACCCATAGCTTAATTGGTAAAGCGATCGAGCCCCGGTAAGGCGTATCGATGCCAGGTTCAAGTCCGGCTGGGTTGATTATTTTTTCAATGTTTTCAGTGTTTGTATTTGATTGAATAACATACTATTGTATGAGTGGAATGCCCCACTTTAAAAATCATGTAAAATAATTATGAGTTGATAGCAGCGCCATCTATGATTTCCGTTGTGACACTTGTAAAAGCGTCGGCGGGAAGGGTATCTAACTCTAGTAGTTAGCACCTAGATGTCGCTTACGGCTGCTATAAAGTCGATGTAAAAAATAAATGCAAAAAGATGATTGAAGGCATTGAGAATTTCGTCAACTCAGTAACTGAACCCATAGCTTAATTGGTAAAGCGATCGAGCCCCGGTAAGGCGTATCGATGCCAGGTTCAAGTCCGGCTGGGTTGATTATTTTTTCAATGTTTTCAGTGTTTGTATTTGATTGAATAACATACTATTGTATGAGTGGAATGCCCCACTTTAAAAAATCATGTAAAATAATTATGAGTTGATAGCAGCGCCATCTATGATTTCCGTTGTGACACTTGTAAAAGCGTCGGCGGGAAGGGTATCTAACTCTAGTAGTTAGCACCTAGATGTCGCTTACGGCTGCTATAAAGTCGATGTAAAAAATAAATGCAAAAAGATGATTGAAGGCATTGAGAATTTCGTCAACTCAGTAACTGAACCCATAGCTTAATTGGTAAAGCGATCGAGCCCCGGTAAGGCGTATCGATGCCAGGTTCAAGTCCGGCTGGGTTGATTATTTTTTCAATTTTTTTCAATGTTTTCAGTGTTTGTATTTGATTGAATAACATACTATTGTATGAGTGGAATGCCCCACTTTAAAAAATCATGTAAAATAATTATGAGTTGATAGCAGCGCCATCTATGATTTCCGTTGTGACACTTGTAAAAGCGTCGGCGGGAAGGGTATCTAACTCTAGTAGTTAGCACCTAGATGTCGCTTACGGCTGCTATAAAGTCGATGTAAAAAATAAATGCAAAAAGATGATTGAAGGCATTGAGAATTTCGTCAACTCAGTAACTGAACCCATAGCTTAATTGGTAAAGCGATCGAGCCCCGGTAAGGCGTATCGATGCCAGGTTCAAGTCCGGCTGGGTTGATTATTTTTTCAATGTTTTCAGTGTTTGTATTTGATTGAATAACATACTATTGTATGAGTGGAATGCCCCACTTTAAAAAATCATGTAAAATAATTATGAGTTGATAGCAGCGCCATCTATGATTTCCGTTGTGACACTTGTAAAAGCGTCGGCGGGAAGGGTATCTAACTCTAGTAGTTAGCACCTAGATGTCGCTTACGGCTGCTATAAAGTCGATGTAAAAAATAAATGCAAAAAGATGATTGAAGGCATTGAGAATTTCGTCAACTCAGTAACTGAACCCATAGCTTAATTGGTAAAGCGATCGAGCCCCGGTAAGGCGTATCGATGCCAGGTTCAAGTCCGGCTGGGTTGATTATTTTTTCAATGTTTTCAGTGTTTGTATTTGATTGAATAACATACTATTGTATGAGTGGAATGCCCCACTTTAAAAAATCATGTAAAATAATTATGAGTTGATAGCAGCGCCATCTATGATTTCCGTTGTGACACTTGTAAAAGCGTCGGCGGGAAGGGTATCTAACTCTAGTAGTTAGCACCTAGATGTCGCTTACGGCTGCTATAAAGTCGATGTAAAAAATAAATGCAAAAAGATGATTGAAGGCATTGAGAATTTCGTCAACTCAGTAACTGAACCCATAGCTTAATTGGTAAAGCGATCGAGCCCCGGTAAGGCGTATCGATGCCAGGTTCAAGTCCGGCTGGGTTGATTATTTTTTCAATGTTTTCAGTGTTTGTATTTGATTGAATAACATACTATTGTATGAGTGGAATGCCCCACTTTAAAAAATCATGTAAAATAATTATGAGTTGATAGCAGCGCCATCTATGATTTCCGTTGTGACACTTGTAAAAGCGTCGGCGGGAAGGGTATCTAACTCTAGTAGTTAGCACCTAGATGTCGCTTACGGCTGCTATAAAGTCGATGTAAAAAATAAATGCAAAAAGATGATTGAAGGCATTGAGAATTTCGTCAACTCAGTAACTGAACCCATAGCTTAATTGGTAAAGCGATCGAGCCCCGGTAAGGCGTATCGATGCCAGGTTCAAGTCCGGCTGGGTTGATTATTTTTTCAATGTTTTCAGTGTTTGTATTTGATTGAATAACATACTATTGTATGAGTGGAATGCCCCACTTTAAAAAATCATGTAAAATAATTATGAGTTGATAGCAGCGCCATCTATGATTTCCGTTGTGACACTTGTAAAAGCGTCGGCGGGAAGGGTATCTAACTCTAGTAGTTAGCACCTAGATGTCGCTTACGGCTGCTATAAAGTCGATGTAAAAAATAAATGCAAAAAGATGATTGAAGGCATTGAGAATTTCGTCAACTCAGTAACTGAACCCATAGCTTAATTGGTAAAGCGATCGAGCCCCGGTAAGGCGTATCGATGCCAGGTTCAAGTCCGGCTGGGTTGATTATTTTTTCAATGTTTTCAGTGTTTGTATTTGATTGAATAACATACTATTGTATGAGTGGAATGCCCCACTTTAAAAAATCATGTAAAATAATTATGAGTTGATAGCAGCGCCATCTATGATTTCCGTTGTGACACTTGTAAAAGCGTCGGCGGGAAGGGTATCTAACTCTAGTAGTTAGCACCTAGATGTCGCTTACGGCTGCTATAAAGTCGATGTAAAAAATAAATGCAAAAAGATGATTGAAGGCATTGAGAATTTCGTCAACTCAGTAACTGAACCCATAGCTTAATTGGTAAAGCGATCGAGCCCCGGTAAGGCGTATCGATGCCAGGTTCAAGTCCGGCTGGGTTGATTATTTTTTCAATGTTTTCAGTGTTTGTATTTGATTGAATAACATACTATTGTATGAGTGGAATGCCCCACTTTAAAAAATCATGTAAAATAATTATGAGTTGATAGCAGCGCCATCTATGATTTCCGTTGTGACACTTGTAAAAGCGTCGGCGGGAAGGGTATCTAACTCTAGTAGTTAGCACCTAGATGTCGCTTACGGCTGCTATAAAGTCGATGTAAAAAATAAATGCAAAAAGATGATTGAAGGCATTGAGAATTTCGTCAACTCAGTAACTGAACCCATAGCTTAATTGGTAAAGCGATCGAGCCCCGGTAAGGCGTATCGATGCCAGGTTCAAGTCCGGCTGGGTTGATTATTTTTTCAATGTTTTCAGTGTTTGTATTTGATTGAATAACATACTATTGTATGAGTGGAATGCCCCACTTTAAAAAATCATGTAAAATAATTATGAGTTGATAGCAGCGCCATCTATGATTTCCGTTGTGACACTTGTAAAAGCGTCGGCGGGAAGGGTATCTAACTCTAGTAGTTAGCACCTAGATGTCGCTTACGGCTGCTATAAAGTCGATGTAAAAAATAAATGCAAAAAGATGATTGAAGGCATTGAGAATTTCGTCAACTCAGTAACTGAACCCATAGCTTAATTGGTAAAGCGATCGAGCCCCGGTAAGGCGTATCGATGCCAGGTTCAAGTCCGGCTGGGTTGATTATTTTTTCAATGTTTTCAGTGTTTGTATTTGATTGAATAACATACTATTGTATGAGTGGAATGCCCCACTTTAAAAAATCATGTAAAATAATTATGAGTTGATAGCAGCGCCATCTATGATTTCCGTTGTGACACTTGTAAAAGCGTCGGCGGGAAGGGTATCTAACTCTAGTAGTTAGCACCTAGATGTCGCTTACGGCTGCTATAAAGTCGATGTAAAAAATAAATGCAAAAAGATGATTGAAGGCATTGAGAATTTCGTCAACTCAGTAACTGAACCCATAGCTTAATTGGTAAAGCGATCGAGCCCCGGTAAGGCGTATCGATGCCAGGTTCAAGTCCGGCTGGGTTGATTATTTTTTCAATGTTTTCAGTGTTTGTATTTGATTGAATAACATACTATTGTATGAGTGGAATGCCCCACTTTAAAAAATCATGTAAAATAATTATGAGTTGATAGCAGCGCCATCTATGATTTCCGTTGTGACACTTGTAAAAGCGTCGGCGGGAAGGGTATCTAACTCTAGTAGTTAGCACCTAGATGTCGCTTACGGCTGCTATAAAGTCGATGTAAAAAATAAATGCAAAAAGATGATTGAAGGCATTGAGAATTTCGTCAACTCAGTAACTGAACCCATAGCTTAATTGGTAAAGCGATCGAGCCCCGGTAAGGCGTATCGATGCCAGGTTCAAGTCCGGCTGGGTTGATTATTTTTTCAATGTTTTCAGTGTTTGTATTTGATTGAATAACATACTATTGTATGAGTGGAATGCCCCACTTTAAAAAATCATGTAAAATAATTATGAGTTGATAGCAGCGCCATCTATGATTTCCGTTGTGACACTTGTAAAAGCGTCGGCGGGAAGGGTATCTAACTCTAGTAGTTAGCACCTAGATGTCGCTTACGGCTGCTATAAAGTCGATGTAAAAAATAAATGCAAAAAGATGATTGAAGGCATTGAGAATTTCGTCAACTCAGTAACTGAACCCATAGCTTAATTGGTAAAGCGATCGAGCCCCGGTAAGGCGTATCGATGCCAGGTTCAAGTCCGGCTGGGTTGATTATTTTTTCAATGTTTTCAGTGTTTGTATTTGATTGAATAACATACTATTGTATGAGTGGAATGCCCCACTTTAAAAAATCATGTAAAATAATTATGAGTTGATAGCAGCGCCATCTATGATTTCCGTTGTGACACTTGTAAAAGCGTCGGCGGGAAGGGTATCTAACTCTAGTAGTTAGCACCTAGATGTCGCTTACGGCTGCTATAAAGTCGATGTAAAAAATAAATGCAAAAAGATGATTGAAGGCATTGAGAATTTCGTCAACTCAGTAACTGAACCCATAGCTTAATTGGTAAAGCGATCGAGCCCCGGTAAGGCGTATCGATGCCAGGTTCAAGTCCGGCTGGGTTGATTATTTTTTCAATGTTTTCAGTGTTTGTATTTGATTGAATAACATACTATTGTATGAGTGGAATGCCCCACTTTAAAAAATCATGTAAAATAATTATGAGTTGATAGCAGCGCCATCTATGATTTCCGTTGTGACACTTGTAAAAGCGTCGGCGGGAAGGGTATCTAACTCTAGTAGTTAGCACCTAGATGTCGCTTACGGCTGCTATAAAGTCGATGTAAAAAATAAATGCAAAAAGATGATTGAAGGCATTGAGAATTTCGTCAACTCAGTAACTGAACCCATAGCTTAATTGGTAAAGCGATCGAGCCCCGGTAAGGCGTATCGATGCCAGGTTCAAGTCCGGCTGGGTTGATTATTTTTTCAATGTTTTCAGTGTTTGTATTTGATTGAATAACATACTATTGTATGAGTGGAATGCCCCACTTTAAAAAATCATGTAAAATAATTATGAGTTGATAGCAGCGCCATCTATGATTTCCGTTGTGACACTTGTAAAAGCGTCGGCGGGAAGGGTATCTAACTCTAGTAGTTAGCACCTAGATGTCGCTTACGGCTGCTATAAAGTCGATGTAAAAAATAAATGCAAAAAGATGATTGAAGGCATTGAGAATTTCGTCAACTCAGTAACTGAACCCATAGCTTAATTGGTAAAGCGATCGAGCCCCGGTAAGGCGTATCGATGCCAGGTTCAAGTCCGGCTGGGTTGATTATTTTTTCAATGTTTTCAGTGTTTGTATTTGATTGAATAACATACTATTGTATGAGTGGAATGCCCCACTTTAAAAAATCATGTAAAATAATTATGAGTTGATAGCAGCGCCATCTATGATTTCCGTTGTGACACTTGTAAAAGCGTCGGCGGGAAGGGTATCTAACTCTAGTAGTTAGCACCTAGATGTCGCTTACGGCTGCTATAAAGTCGATGTAAAAAATAAATGCAAAAAGATGATTGAAGGCATTGAGAATTTCGTCAACTCAGTAACTGAACCCATAGCTTAATTGGTAAAGCGATCGAGCCCCGGTAAGGCGTATCGATGCCAGGTTCAAGTCCGGCTGGGTTGATTATTTTTTCAATGTTTTCAGTGTTTGTATTTGATTGAATAACATACTATTGTATGAGTGGAATGCCCCACTTTAAAAAATCATGTAAAATAATTATGAGTTGATAGCAGCGCCATCTATGATTTCCGTTGTGACACTTGTAAAAGCGTCGGCGGGAAGGGTATCTAACTCTAGTAGTTAGCACCTAGATGTCGCTTACGGCTGCTATAAAGTCGATGTAAAAAATAAATGCAAAAAGATGATTGAAGGCATTGAGAATTTCGTCAACTCAGTAACTGAACCCATAGCTTAATTGGTAAAGCGATCGAGCCCCGGTAAGGCGTATCGATGCCAGGTTCAAGTCCGGCTGGGTTGATTATTTTTTCAATGTTTTCAGTGTTTGTATTTGATTGAATAACATACTATTGTATGAGTGGAATGCCCCACTTTAAAAAATCATGTAAAATAATTATGAGTTGATAGCAGCGCCATCTATGATTTCCGTTGTGACACTTGTAAAAGCGTCGGCGGGAAGGGTATCTAACTCTAGTAGTTAGCACCTAGATGTCGCTTACGGCTGCTATAAAGTCGATGTAAAAAATAAATGCAAAAAGATGATTGAAGGCATTGAGAATTTCGTCAACTCAGTAACTGAACCCATAGCTTAATTGGTAAAGCGATCGAGCCCCGGTAAGGCGTATCGATGCCAGGTTCAAGTCCGGCTGGGTTGATTATTTTTTCAATGTTTTCAGTGTTTGTATTTGATTGAATAACATACTATTGTATGAGTGGAATGCCCCACTTTAAAAAATCATGTAAAATAATTATGAGTTGATAGCAGCGCCATCTATGATTTCCGTTGTGACACTTGTAAAAGCGTCGGCGGGAAGGGTATCTAACTCTAGTAGTTAGCACCTAGATGTCGCTTACGGCTGCTATAAAGTCGATGTAAAAAATAAATGCAAAAAGATGATTGAAGGCATTGAGAATTTCGTCAACTCAGTAACTGAACCCATAGCTTAATTGGTAAAGCGATCGAGCCCCGGTAAGGCGTATCGATGCCAGGTTCAAGTCCGGCTGGGTTGATTATTTTTTCAATGTTTTCAGTGTTTGTATTTGATTGAATAACATAATTTGATAACAGTCAAATTTACATAAAAGTTCTAAACGTAAAATATTAATCCTTGGGTACCGCTACAAAACTGCTTCACAAATTATTTTCTTCCGACTTATACATTTTTCTCAATTTCATACCGAAAACTGTAAAATTTCACCTAATTTATTTTTCCATTATTTCATTTTTTCTTAGGCATTCCCAATTCAGTAACTCATTTAAAGTAAGGAATTCTACAAGCATTCTTTTAGTTATCAATCATTTAAATCAGGCTTATTTCTGTAATTAGTTACTGGCGATGTATAGTCAGGTGCAAAACTGAGTCAAGGCAAATGGCCGAACAAATTTCTAGTTAGTTAATTTTTGTAGCGGACTTCATTCTGAGATAACCATAAAAATACGTGAGTGATATAAAAGTCATACACCTCATTTTAAAGAGCATATAATGTACTATTTCAACTAATTGTCTTACCTGGTTGTGTAAAAGAAAAATATAAATATTGGGTTAAATAAAAAAAAAGTAGTTTAACGAGTTTTGGTTCAAAATCATGGATGAATATAAATTTCAAGATTGTGAATGCAATGAATCGAAATTGGCTTTTCATATGGATACATAGCTGACACCGAGACAAACAAATACAACCTGAAAGTTTTTATTTTTTCCGTAATTGATCAGACTTATCTTCATTTAACGGTGTCGGTGCAAAACTGAGTCAGTACCAAATATTATCTAATAGAGAAAATGTTTATTTTTATCTACAATAACATAATAGGTCAGTAAGTTTATTAGCGTTGTTACCAATTAATAATAAAATAGTGACTTTATAACTAGCCTCTTCTGAAATAATGAAAGAAGTATGTCAAAGTGATGCACATTGGTTCAGTTATGCAACTAACTGTATATCTAAAGGATGAAGTTAATTAAACCGAATGCTATTCGGTTTAATTAAGAATAATTTCTACCGAAAAAATAACACAATTGAGAAATCATAACATAAGTTAGCTTACTATCAATTCATTTTCCAGGGTGTAATTTGCAAAAATAAACCGGCCAAGTGCGAGTCGGACTCGCGCACCGAGGGTTCCGTACAAACCTTTACAGCTTAAAGGTATTATAGACCTGATTATTTGATATGAATTTCAATTTAATACCTCTACGCGTTCATGAGGAAAGGGGTAGTAACTTTAAAATTATTAAAAATATTTTTATTATATTATGTAACTAAAAATTTACGGTTTTCGCAATTTTTCCTTTACCTGTGCTATATAAGACGTTGCTTCGTTACAAATTTCAAGATTCTGAGTTCACGGGAGTACCCTGTATGTTTTGATTCCCTTGCGAGTTTCAAAAATTTGCGGAAAGGGTCTGGCCGGACCGCCATAGCAAAATCGCCCCTGGCTGGATTTGAGATATTGTTATGCACGATTATCCGTTTTATTAATACATATACTTTTGGTAAATATTATGCCTTAAATGATTACCGTTTGCGAAAAAATAAAAAAAAAAAAAATTTAGTTTTTATATTTTTTCTTTAAAACCACGTATCCGATTGACTTGTTCTTTGGATATTTTATAGATATATTAGGGATAGGTACATATAATTTAAAAAAAATAACTTCCTGACTTTTGTTTAAGTACATAATTTTTTGAGTTTAAATTTTAAAAATATTTTTTACTACATATGAGTTAGCGACACTCACCATATTTTCATATAATATCCGCATTTTTATACTCTATTATATATATTTTTATCAAAAATATTGGTTTGGATCAACAATTTAAAAAAAATTTTTTTTCATAAACCAAATTTAACCTTAGTATTGTGTAACACCGGAAGTGGCCCTTTTTTTCCACAATTGAAACTGGTTATTATTTAAAAAAAAAAAACAAATTAAGAATGATTTTTTTTTTGCACTGGTGGGGAATCGAAGCAGACATATATAGCAAAAAAACTAAGTTCAGTTTTATGGTACATACGTTCAAATCTAATCTGCTCATTTAACAATTATAGGTATGTAACTTTACATTCTCTTAATTCTTTCTCCAGTAGGGTACTCAGTATTAGTTTGAGCAAAAAAAATACTGAAGAGCTTCCATATACTTACTAGCTTTGTTACTTTTTAATAGTGATTTGTATTGATAGTGTGGTAAAACTTTTAACGAACCAGTTCTAAACTCTATTAAAACTTAATGTATATTTATCCAGCTTAAGTCCAGTTTTAGCCAAGCTACTTTTTATTTTAGTCGTGTTTGGAGTCAGCATTCTCTAATATTAGGGATACATCAAATTAAAAAAAGTAACTTCCTGACTTTTTTTTAAGTACTAAATTTTTTGAGTTTAAACTCAAGTTTTAAAACTTAAGTTTTAATTTTTTTTACTACATATGAGTTAGCGACACCTACCATATTTTCATAAAATATCCGCATTTTATACTCTATTATATATTATATATATTTTTATCAAAAATATTGGTTTGGATCAACAATGTCAAAATAAGTTATTTATATATTATAACCCTTATAATACATAATTACGAATACATAATTCGGATACATACAGGGTGATTGGAAATTCGCCGTATTCCTTGAAAGGGGTTATTCTATAGCTCAGTTGCAATGATTTAAGTCCAGTCAACTAGGGGTCAAAACTCATTGGTTTTCAAGTTATTTAAGTTATTTTTTTTGAAAAACATCCGCCTCTCGACCTAAAACTAACAATTGTGAATAAACTACTTTAATTTGGTGCAAAAAAAGCATTTGTCTAATAGCTGATGAACCAGTGATTACGTTAAGTAAAAAAACATGCCTAAACTTGGCAAAATTGTACAAAGAAAAGGATTTAAAATTACAAGTTTTCGGATTTTCTTCAATTTGTTTTTACATTTACAGGCATAACGTAAAAAAAGGTACTACACTTTGCGTACAAATTACAGAAACGAGTCCCTCAGTTTATAAGCTCGACGTTACGATCCTGCTGAAGAAAAAGAAATCCTACAGTGTTTCCGGGCAGACGGCACTACTTCGACGAGAATAGTCACTAACCGGCTCGGTATGCCTCAGTGGAAGGTGTGGTTTACCCTGCACTCAGCTCTGCAGTATCCGTATCACTACGCTCCAGTACATGCTATTGAAGAGGGAGACCCAGCATGAAGAATGAAATGAAATTATTTATTTCAGGCACAAGTCCCATACAATGTTAGTTACAATTACGACTTAACCTATGTTAGTATTACGGATATTCATAAATTATAATTATAAAATATAATAAAACATAAAAAACCTTGCCATAAAAAATTGCAAAATTAAATTATTATTATTGTTTTGACGAGGCATTGGGTTCATGCAGTTTATCCCAACGCCTCATCAGTGGGCAGTCTATTCTAGTGACTAATGCGTTTAGGATGCTGTTGGTACCACTCTGCAGCCTGTACAATAGCTAGGGATGCCGCTCTTTTACGGATGATAGCGTGAAAGTCATCCGTACGGGCGTCGGCAAACATTCCCGAAGCGCTGCAGTACCGCGGCAAACCCATTAGCATCCTAAACGCATTATTATATTGTAGAATAGATTTCTGCAGATTTTTAATCAATGCGGATATTGAAGATCCTGAATACCTGAAGAGAATTTTGTGGACGGACGAATCCAATTTCGACCGTGATGGGATAACAAACTATCACAATCTTCACTTTTGGACTCCCAAAGGTCAAAATCCAAAGAAATCAAAAGAAGGAGCTCACCAACAAAGATATTCTCTAAACGTGTGGATGGGAATTTATGATGATATGTTATGTGTAATTTAAATGTATGTGAAATAAAGTAATGGTTATGTCTAGATCTATTTTATTTATTTACACTGAAATAGGGCTTAAACTATACTTAAGCTGGATAAAATATACATAAGTTTTAATAGAGTTTAGAACTGGTTCGTTAAAAGTTTTACCACACTGTCAATACAAATCACTATTAAAAAGTAACAAAGCTAGTAAGTATATCCATATGGATGGAAGCTCTTCAGTATTTTTTTTTGCTCAAACTAATACTGAGTACCCTACTGGAGAAAGAATTAAGAGAATGTAAAATTACATACCTATAATTGTTAAATGAGCAGATTAGATTTGAACGTATGTACCATAAAACTGAACTTAGTTTTTTAGCTATATATGTCTGCTTTGATTCCCCACCAGTGCAAGATAAAAAAAAACATTCTTAATTTATGTTTTTTTTTTAATAATAACCAGTTTCAATTGAGGAAAAAAGGGCCACTTCCGGTGTTACGCAATACTAAGGTTACTTACTTTTTTTTTTTAAGTTCTTGATGCAAACCAATATTTTTGATTAAAATATATATATAGAGTATAAAAATGCGGATATTATATGAAGATATGGTGGGTATCGCTAACTCATATCATATGTAGTACCAAAAAAAAATTTAAAACTTAAACTCTAAAAATTATGTACTTAAAAAAAAGTTAGGAAGTTATTTATTTTTTTAATTTGATGTATCCCTAATATATCTATAAAATATCCAAAGAACAAGTCAATCGGATACGTGGTTTTAAAGAAAAAAAATAAAAACTATATTCTTTTTTTTTCATTTTTTCGCAAACGGTAATCATTTAGGGCATAATATTCACCAAAAGTATATGTATTAATAAAACGAATAATCGTGCATAACAATATCTCAAATCCAGCCAGGGGCGATTTTGCTATGGCGGTCCGGCCAGACCCTTTGCGGCATAAACGGCTGTATCTTTTGATTGCGTTGGCTTAGAAGTTAGATTTTTTCACAGCTCCAAGGAACAGTAGACCTGAGTATTTGGTATAAATTTCAGCTTGATACCTCTACGCGTTCCTGAGAAAAAGGGTCTTGACAGACGGACGGACAACAAAGTGATCCTATAAGGGTTCCGTTTTTTAGGGTTCCGTAGTCAACTAGGAACCCTTATAGTTTCGCCATGTCTGCCCGTCCGTCCGTCCGTCCGTCCGTCCGCGGATAATCTCAGTGACCGTTAGCACTAGAAAGCTGAAATTTGGTACTAATATGTATATCAATCACGCCGACAAAGTGCTAAAATAAAAAGTGGAAAAAAATGTTTTATTAGGGTACCTCCCCTATACGTAAAGTGGGGAGTGATTTTTTTTTTTCATTTCAACCCTAACTTATTGACACACACCAATCAAAATGACACACACCAAAAAGGTATGTTAATTCCTTAATAATTTTATTTATTGCTTTACTAGGGTATTTCGTTACTAAAAAAAGTAAAAATTTTAACCTCGAGAATTAAAAAATATGGCTATTTGGAAACACTTCAGTGATGTTGGAAATTGATTATTATTAATATTATTGTATGTGTTAAAACCTTTGTGTTAAATCGACCTTATGTTTCTTAATGTTAAGCTCTGTGGTTGTCAATGTCTCCTAGTAAGCAAAAGTCGACTTTATGATGACATTTCTTGTCAGTCATGACAAGTTTGTTTACTATAAAGGTCATTAAACCCTTAAATTACTAATTAGGGTTGTAACAGGCAGTGTTTTGCACTTTATTTTAACAAGCTCTAACTTGAAAACGGTTAGGAATATTAACATGGTTCATTGGCTTAAAAGTTATAACTAGAGCTACACAAACCCCCATTTTCGTAAATGTTCATAATATTGTTGGATAGGTATTTAAAAATATAGGGGTTTACAAAAATCATTTTTTGATAATGTTAATATTTTCGGAAATAATCGCTCCAGAAGTAAAAAAAAATGTGTCCCCCCCCCTCTAACTTTTGAACCATAAGTTTTAAAAATATGAAAAAAATCTCATAAGTAGAACTTTATAAAAACTTTCTAGGAAAATTATTTTGAACTTGATAGGTTGAATAGTTTTTGAAAAAAAATTACGATATAATTTCTGAACTAAGTTTGTAATTTAACCGTATAAGCAGGTGTTTATTGTAACTGTAATTTCTACAAAATCACAATGAAATGACGTGCTTTCAAATAAAGTAAAAACGGTGAAAATCGGCTCACGCAATAAAGAATTATCCCATAAAAATCATCTTCCATACTTTAAGTTCGCGCGCGATAGTTTACTTAATTTGCCGATAGATGTCGATGTACGTGGAACGCTCATATCATATCCTGATGGCGGTGTTATTTTAACTCTTAAGTGGGGACACTTACTGTGACGGACGGAAAACTACGGAACCCTACACTGAGCGTGGCCCGACACGCTCTTGGCCTGTTTTTTCAACACAATTTAACAGCAGTAGGTAGTAGGTGTTACCTATCTCTCCTTCATTGTCTGAGGGCATTCATCAAGAATGAACATGTATCATGAGCCGACATATTACACATACTTTAACAGCCAGTAACTCTTCATCAAAGTTATAATTAACTTTAATAAAAGGCGTTATCTCATGATCGATTTCATAAGGCCATTGTGCCCGGTAAACTCAAAGCCTACAGCTGGTTGTTTATTGCGTTATTTATTTACTTTAACGCACAGAATAGAAAAAAAATGTTTGTACAAATGGCGGACTTAATGCCAAATGGCAGTCTCTACCATGTACCAGTCAACCATGGGGCCAAACAGAGACTTTTTTTTTTTTTTTTTTTTTTTTTTTATACCACGACGGTGGCAAACAAGCATACGGCCCGCCTGATGGTAAGCAGTTACCGTAACCTATGGACGCCTGCAACTCCAAAGGAGTCACATGCGCGTTGCCGACCCTTTACAAAAACGAGGATTCACTGTGTTGCCGACTAAAGGAACAGGAAGGTCCCTCATCGTCAACACACTGGGTCCTCTTTGAGCTCTTTGGCAACCTTACTCACCAGCAGGAACACAACACTATGAGTAGGGTCTAGTGCTATTTGGCTGTGGTTTTCTGTAAGGTGGAGGTACTTCCCCAGTCGGGCTCTGCTCCAGATTTGAGCGATGACATTCGCTGAACGTGCCCTACCACACTTAGCGAGATGCCATTCGCAGTGCCCATACCTCTCTTTTTGGCGTAGTTTAAGGACATACCCAGGTCCGGACGTAGTTTAAGGACATACCCAGGTCCAAAACTTTACAAGTATGTTTATTATTTATTATGATGAAGTTATATGTAAAGGAAGCCTTACTTTTACGGTAATAATATTAATTATACGATTTACCTACTTAAGGAAGATGGTTAGAATCGCCGCCTCTTTCAGGGTGAGTCTCTTAAAAGTAGCCCAACAGTTGCATTCCAGCGAAAACAAGTTACGGCTACTTTCAACAGAAGAACCCTGCAAATAAAGCGACGTTAATTCCATACATCTTCAAGCAGAAGAAAAACGCTTACCCCTCACCCCGTCTTTACCGTCCTGAATGGTCTACCAGCCGTTTTACGTGTTTGTATTTTCCGTTCATTTCACCATTCATTCCATTCGCCCTTCTCTAAATTTCTAGACACCTACGACTATTTTTGAAAAGGGGAAGGCCGGGAAACACTTTTTGTAGAGGGCGCTGTTCCAGATTCCAAACAATAAAAGAAAGAGACACATACAATGAGAGAAAGAGACCGAAGATGAATGGTACTTAACTAAGTATGCAGTCAAAAATCTTTTCTTAGGCAAAAACCTTCCTTACGCCGTAAATATTTGAATTTTAGTGTATTTCAGAAACTGGTGGATTTCAATTTCGGAGCAATTCGAGGCAAAAAATTTAGTTATTTTCGCGAAAATATTAAATAAAAACTACTTCGCGCCATACAAATTTAGCTTTTCTAAGGACCAATGTTGGAGATGTCGCTTTGGCAACCTTCCTCAGCAGTTGCTGCTTTTGAAACTAGGTTATCGCAATACACTTTGAAGCAACAAGCGAGTCGCCTTATGTGGACCGCGGTCTTTTGCCACGGTTATTTTGTTATTATTCCGTGGGAACACGTCTTTTGGGCCATTGATGCGAAAGTTTAGGGGGTCGACCGCTTGTTACACTTGTTTTATTATATTTTCGACTTATACCGGTTTCATGAGTCTATAGAGAATGAACAAAATTGCACTTTGGTTTTTATTGTCATTCAATAATCATAAAATGACTTTTCAATCTAAAAATTTTGTTGTTTGTTGTCGAAATAGGTAACATCGCCCTGCAAAAAGGAACTGCTTTCCTATTTCATCCTAGCCTAGCGGAACGAAGAAGTTATATGCAAGTTATACAATTGCTATGTGTTTGTGCATACAAACGAATGTAACTAATTATTTCAAAAACGGGTTGTACGATTTTGTTGCGGTTTTTGGCAAGGCTAGATGGTACACCAGCGACAGGTTTCAAATAGGTTTTAACTCGATACATGGCGTTGTTCTGATTTCCAAGGGTTTTTTTGCCTTAGTTTTGTCATTGTAATATGTAGGTGTCTGAAATAGACTATTTGCTGCCATAAAACAGCTTCTTATCTTTCCAACGTCGACAGTCAAATAGCATACCTACTCGTATAAACTACTGTATAGTTTACAATTTTATTTACAGTTAATAAAATCCATCCTAAATATAAACGCATTGACCTGCCCCATCATACTCATAATATTTACAACTGCAATTAACCGGGTCGTAAAATGACGCGATCGCCGTTTGTTTCATGTCGGACTGATGACCGTACAGGTGAGGATGACGTCAACAGCTACAGCTAATGGTAAACTGCAGTGTCTATGTTTTAGTACCTATCCTATAATCTAGTCCTGTTCAATTATTCAGGATGTAACAAAAATGTCGGTGATACCTACGTGCGAAAATTAGAATAATTTTGTATGGAAGATTGGCCTGCTGGCACAACGTACCTAAATGGGTACTTATCCCCATAGACATATAAAATAGACGTGGTCCCACGAAGATAGAACTGTGATTCCATAATAAGCCGCGGTCGTGCACACACACTCACTTTTGACGTGTGAACCAATCACCGCTCGTTCACGATATGTGTGCGTGTCGCGCGTAAACACGAGGAAATCGGCTTATTATGAATCACAAGTTTGTCTTCACTATGGTCTTCACGGCACCGCGTCTTCTTGTTTTATATGTCCATGCTTTTATCCCATACAAGTTTTTTTTGTGCAATAAAAATACCCCGACTTACGCGACGACATACCTAAGTCATGCCAGGAGGTCTGGCGGAGTTTGGCACAAGAAACAATCGTGCAAAGCGACATTACCTGAGACAAAATTGAATGCGTTTTGCACTTATCGCCTACAGTAAAATGCATAAACCAATTAGCATATCCTCCTTGATCAAACAAACCTCGCAAACGACGTGCAACGTTGTGAACGCGTGTGCGCAGCCTACGGCGTTCCCACCTCGATCATTAGCATAAGCACCGAAAAACGACGTTTTACTCAGTTATAGGCCGTTTCGCATTGAATATTAATCACCCGTAGGTTGGATGTATACCTAAATCTAAAGAATATATGAGCCTTTGAGAATTTGTGCTATTGGCTTTGTTTTTTTGGCTTAAAAGTCCTGATGACATGCCCCGAAAAGCCCAGACCTTTTTTGTAACAGAGATTTGGCGTAACTTAAACTTGTTTTTTGTTGTATTTTTAATAAATACACTTACATGTATTTTTTTATTTTAAATTAAAATTAAAACTGTGTCAATTTTGTAAGATATTGTTTATGACGGTGTGACCCTGCCTATGAAGCAGAGGTCCCGGGTCCTAATCCTGGTCAGGGCCTTTGTTTGTGTTTATCACGGATATTTGCTTCTGAGTTAGGGATGTTTTCTATGTATTGAAGTATTTATCTATATCTATTATATATATCGTCGCCTAGTACCCACAACACAAGCCATATTGAGCTTACTGTGGGACTAGGAAGATTTTCACATAATATTTATTATTTATTTTTAATAAATGTATCATACAAACTATATCTTTTTAATTTAATGAGGTAATTTTCTAAAAATCCGGATCTGTCAAGTCCAGCCGAAATCCGGACAAACGGTTAAAACTCCGGACATGACCAGACAAATCCTGACGTATGGCAACCCTACTCGTCCTCTACCCGCGCGATTCGATTTCTCACATATTACTGTATATAAGTAACATAAATTGTACAGCAACCATATGGTTGCTGTACAATTTATGTATATACATATACATAAACGCAATATTTCGCTGTCGAAATAACAATTTTATAATTTTTCCATATTTGGCGACTATGCAACCGTGACGTCAGCGTCACTGTTGCAAATCATTTTCTTAGGAGTGTTTTGAGAAACAAGTGCAAATGTCAGATTTTGAATCTCATTTCTGACTTTTGTGTTGCTTTAACGCAATTGGTCCTATATAGACCTTTGATCCTCACAACAAAACGAGTCGATTGATACCTATCAATACATTAAAAAAATATATCATGCCTATTCTGAACACTCCTATGTAACTTATTTTATGACGATTGAAATACACTTGTTTAAATACGAAGTCAAAGCGAGCGAGTACTTTCAGTACTTACAGTGAGTAAGTACACATGTGTTTCTACGAAAAGATAAATCGAAGTAGAATTGAGAGTACATTTTCGTACCTGTATAGGTCTGTCTGTGGCCTCATTTTTAAATGGAATTCCAATGCCGTTTAAAAAGGGTCTTTGAATACGTTTTACATTCAATATGGCCGACAAGTTCTATTTGCCTATAAAGTTGATAATACTTAGTCAATTTCTTATGCGCTGTTTCACAATTTGGAGTTCTAACATTTTCTATGATTTGTAATTTGTATTCGTAATAGCCTTTATTAACAATCTTAAATCTAGTTTCACAGTTATGTTTGACTTAATCTAAATAAGTATTTAATTTAAGTATACATAATGCTTTTTTTTGGATTATGGGATTTCTTTGTAAAAAAATATTTTAATGTGTAAGTAACCTTTCTCACTCCTGCTAGCAAAGCAATGTGCCCAGTCATTAACTAACTAAACTTACTAAACCAACATGGTTTGCCAATTTTATAATTAAATCTGTCTAAGTTTAATCAGTAACCGAAACTGCTAAAAATATCCAATTTATAAAACCTGCCACCGATTATGATGAAACTTGCATCAAAAACGGCTAGCTAAAACCAAACGAGGTATAATTTACAAACATTAAGTATGTAAGGCCATATATATACTGCTCTGTTAAACATGATTGACTCAACTACGAAATTTTTGTAGTAGCAGTAGTAGTAAAACACTTTATTGTACAAAAATAGTACATTACTACAGAGGCCGGAAAGTAGGGGGTTGCCGGCCAAGTGCATATAGACAAGTGCGGATAGTCACGAGGCTGGCAACACCTTTTCACGCCGAGGTATGTATAGTGCTTTTCTCAAACATGCAATGAAATAAATAAGAAACTTATCCATTTTTTTTTGGGATATAGGTGAGGCAATCCTGTACTGTAAACTTGTATTAATAATATAATGTATGTTGTATGTACTACAAACACCTTCGTACTTAGATTTTTATCTAAAATGATACAATATTTAAGTTCAATAAGCCACAAACGTACAACCAAAATTTGAATTAATTTCTAGAAAACCACCAACGTTCCCACTATTACGACTAAGTATATGTTCATCTTGTTATGAATGAATTATCCTATCAACAAACTACAACAAAAACATTAATTAGACTTACCACGTAATCAAAAAATATGTGTAAAAACATTACGTTATGAAGTCTGGATTGCTAAATTCCGACTGCATTTCATTGTCACTGAACGGCTTTTAAAAATGTATAACTATTACGTACGTCGGCCATCTAAATATATATAACTCAAAGGTGACTGACTGACTGACATAGTGATCTATCAACGCACAGTCCAAACCGCTGGTTCTAGAGATTCCAAATTTGGCACGTAGGTTCCTTATAAGGTCTAGGGGTGCACTAAGAAAGGATTTTTCAAAATTCATCCCCTAAGGGGGTGAAATGGGGGTCCAAAGTTTGTATGGGGAAACAAGATTAGTTAGTCTATTTTATTCGAAACTTCACAGAAGTATTCCTAACAATAGATGAGTAAATACGTGTTGCAGGTTTTTTGAGAATTCAATCCCTAAAAGGGGAAAATGTGGTCAAAAAGTCTGAAAATCAACATGGGTATTGTTTCTATGGTTTATCGGGTCGTTGATTACGAATACAACAACGATTTTAAAATCCGACGTGGCGGACGTGAAATACCATCTCCCCTGTTAGTGTACAATGGGGTTGAAATGTCTAAATATCCATATGGGTGTCGTTTTTGTGATTTTTTGGGACGTTAATCAAGAAAATGGCATCGATTTTGAAATTTAATATTGTGGACATGAAAATTCTTGAAAGTATTTGTGCCAAATTGCAATCTTCTTCTAAATATATAAAAGAAGAAACTGACTGACATATCAACGCACAGCCCAAACCGCTGGTTCTAGAGATTCCAAATGTGGTACGTAGGCTCCTTATAAGGCATAGGGATGCACTTAGAAATAATTTTTAAAAATTTACCTCCTAAGGGGGGAAATGGGGTTCAAAGTTTGTATGGGAAACGAGATTAGTTCAACTATTTTATTCGAAACTTTGCAGGAGTATTCCTAACGATAAATGAGAAAACAAATGTTTCAGCTTTATTGAGAATTCAACCCATAAGGGGGAAATGTGGTGACAAAATTTAAATATCAACATGGGTATTGTTTCTATGGTTTATCGGGTCGCTGATTACGAAATCAACACTTAAGGGGGTGAAATGGGGGTTGATAGTTTGTATGGGGAATTTTTAAACGTTGAACCAATTAAGATGAAACTTGGTATAGAGATAGTTTGTGTAGGTACCGGGAAACGACATGGGAGAGTTTTTATCTCGAAAATCAATCTTTAAGGGGGTGAAATGGGGGTTGGAGGTTTGTATGGAGATTTTTTTACCGCGAACCGATTTAGATAATTTTGTTGTGGATATAGTTTGAGTCCCAAGAAACAATATAGAATATTTTTTAAGCCGAAAATCAATCTTAGAGGGGTAGAAAACATGTTGGTAGTTTGTATGGCGAATTATTAACCGCTGAACAGACGATTGAAATGAAACTTGGTACATATTATATAGATTGAGTCGCGGTAAACAATATAGGATAGTTTTTATCTCGAAAATCAACCCTCTAGGGGGTGAAACGGGGGTTGAAAGTTTGTATTGGAAATTAATAACCGTTGAACCTATTTAGATGATTTGGTATGGAGATATTTTGCGTTCTGGGGAAGGATATATAATAGTTGTTATCCCAGAAGTCATTCCTTAAGCGGGTAAAAAGGAGGGTGGATTACTAATTCCACGCAAATGAAGTCGCGGGGAAAAGCTTCTATTCAAGAGTAGAAATCTGTATTAATCATAATCTCTCAGTAGTAAGTCGTTGATGGCGTAACAATTAAACAACTATAAATATTAACAATTAAACAATTAAAATAAAAAATGAGGGAACCGCCGTCTTCAAAACGTGGTATACCGGAACCTCCAGAATGTAACGAATACTTTTCCGAAAACCGCTTCTAAATCAGTTCAGCGAACGCAAGATGATCGCGGACAAACATACATTCCTAACATACAAACATACGAGTCTAACTGAGAACCTCCTTTTTTAGTACTTTTAGTACGCGGGCGAAGCCGCGGGAAAAAGCTAGTTTAAGTATAATTTTCACTTGCATTTGAACAAAATCTAGACCTAATTCACTTTTATTGTACCTATAGCCAAATTGTTATAGAATAAAACAAATCTACATTAATATACGCATTATACTCGTACGCAACCTAATAAAATATTGAGAATGTTTTTAAAATTTTCCCACTAAAATACTTTTTTTTCACAGTATCTGTGCTGTTCGAGAGGTTGCACTTAAGGCCATTCTACACGAGTTAAAATTAAGAAGAAAAATGTACATGGTGACTGAATAAATTCAGAACGTTACAAATATTGTCTATGGTCTCTGTTTATGCATTATTATTTAAAATATTCATAAGAATCAGAACCCTCCGAATTTATTTCGTAAATATGGATTCTAATTCTTAATTTCAGCTCGTGTGTATTATTAGCCCTTGCTGCTAATATTTTAGCTTGATAACCAACCTTTCACGAAAAAAAAACAAAATCATTTGTTCCTATAACTGGTATTAGACATAACAATTTGTAGTTTGTAGGCCCAATCTGTCAGGTTAGGAGGTGTAATAAGAGATCCCTTAGGGAGCTGAAGTAGGGTAAGGGAGAGGCAGGGTACACAACACATTGGGCCCTACAAATTGCAATGTCTAATACCCGTTTTTAATCTGCCTCCATCTTTACAATTTAAAATTATAGGAATTTGTTAATAATGTGTTTTTTCATGTCGATTTTATATATAAACTAAATTTTAAAATATATCATATTGTTTATTGTTTTTTTTTAGCTGGCGTAAGTAGTGGCAGAATGTCAAACGAACCAAAAAGTAAATATCGCTTATAGCCTTAAATGGCTGAATTCCATGATCCTGTGCCACAAATATATGTGCAATGGAAATTAAAAAAGAGGCACTTGCCGGCCTAGGCCTCCAAATTTGTATGAAATTCCATTATCGACCTCTCGTGTAGCCGCACCTGAAACGTGATACTTTGCAGCCTATTATTATAAGGAACATAACATCAATATTTCATTGCATATTTGAGAAAAACATTTTACACATTTTAATTTATATTAATTGGCAATTATTTCGATACGGTCGGTACGAGTAGCAGTGGCGGAGCCTCCATAGAACTCGATTACCACTGGCTGTCTAATTTTTAGTCAGTTGATATTCAATTTTTCATATAATTTTATACGACGACGGTGGCAAACAAGTATACGGCTCGCCTGATGGTAAGCAGCTACCGTAGCCTATGGTCGCCTGCAACTCCAGAGGAGTCACATGCACGTTGCCGACCCTTTACAAAAATGAGGATTCACTGTGTTGACGGCTAAAGGAACAAGAAGGTCCCACATCTTCAACACACTGGGTCCTCTTTGAGCTCTTTAGCAACCTTACTCACCAGCAGGAACACAACACTATGAGTAGGGTCTATTAGTGCTATTTGGCTGAGTGAATCCTCCCTCACTGTGATAATAAAATTAACTTAGTTTGAGTATGTTTATTTTATTGAATCCACAGTGAATCCTCCCTGTAAAGGCAATTTGTCTTCTATTAGTGTAGTTAAATCGATTAGTATCTTTATGGAATTCGAGTATATAGCCAATGTTTTAAGCTAATCAAATTACCAGGACATAAACCAGGATATCGAAAGAGTAGTTGTCGAGTGGGAATATCTATTATGTGGGTTTATACAATAGTGAAAAGACCATCGACCATCGACCAACGAGCTCAGGGACCATCCGAAGAACTATAAGCACTCTGGGATATCTCATTAACATGAAAACTTCATCAACACTCACATAAAACACTACGAAAGCTATAAAGATCGCAATTTGCAAAGATTCCATAACCGTATAGCTTTTTCCGTAACCAACCATCCTGTCAGCGGTGTTCAACGGTACTTGCAGTATATTACCAAACAATAAACGCCTTTAATACAATGGAATAAGGCTCTTCAGTGTGCAACGGGGCCGACACAGCTCGCTTGCATTTCCTATACTATTACTTCTACAATAGCAGTTTTATGACAATTTTCCGATAATTGGCACTTACGATGACGTGATTAATTGCGTGTAGTTATACCTTACGCTATAATAACTCCCCAGTTCAGTGAGATCTAGTTAATTCTTGAGTACAGTTTATTTATGTCGTTCATCGCGGTTGATGAACAGGTTCTCATTTTCTGACAAATCAATATGTAAGCATTGATTTATTATGTATTTTACTAGATGTGATATCTAGCAAAAAATTGTGCTCCATGTTTGGCGGTTGACAGCTATGACTGAATCAAAGAGTAGTATAGACTTGTAGTGATTTTCACTACAACTTTTGGGACAAAAAAATTCTTAGAAAAAAAAATAATAATAAATAGGTAGGGGAAATTTCTCCTGTTATTTAATGTATGAGGTACGCATTTCATTTAACTAATTCTCAAAATTCTCCTTTAAGTTCCTATGAGGCACCTGATTAATGTATATAGATTATGCAAACATACTTTAAGGTTACCTGACGACATCGACTCGAGTGGTTTTATGGTATTCTGAGAATGATTAGGTTGGTTGATAACATTCTTCCTGTGCTAAAATTACGAACCTATAACAGCCAAACTTCAATATTTTTAGTCAGTATAACATCGATCAAATAATATACTAGGGATACTCAATCAGCCCAAAACAATGGCCCCGCAAGAACCCCTGGTGCGGTACTTTCTTTGAC
The DNA here is from genome assembly GCA_947086415.1 of Pammene aurita. Lineage (NCBI taxonomy): Eukaryota > Metazoa > Arthropoda > Insecta > Lepidoptera > Tortricidae > Pammene > Pammene aurita. Next base: position 7,348,252 of record OX352302.1, on the reverse strand, counting down.
TGTCTTATTACGGTATAAGACTGGCCGGTTACAAATTTTCACGAGCCATATTTTCAGTAAACCTTGTTTGAGTCTGTAAAGATTGGTCGAACATTTCAACTTCAATTTTGAAGACAAAGAGGGTAAGCTTTTGCCTAGCAGTAGGACACCAAGTAAAGGGTACTTGTGCTAGTTTTCGTCCACATATGTCATTTCTCCGTCCATACTTATTTATACATTTATATCCAAGTTTTTCACAAAATATAAGCTAAGAATTTTAAAAATCTACTAAAGAATAAACTACGAGTATAAATAGAAAAGTTGTTGACCTTGTAAAGTTTTCCCCATATATTTGTAGCAGTTTAATCAATCACCTTAGGTCAACAAAAAAAAATGGCTATCGTAATTTAAAAAATTAGGTGAAGGCTATATACGTGGTACTTGATGTGAAAACTTAGGTTGGTCGGACTCTATCCGCCTACGTAAGGAAAACTTGGCACTAAAATGTTTAACATCACTATTCCAATACGATGCCATATTCTATCGTGGTAAAGAGAGAGTGGTGTGAATAGGTTTCAAATCGTTTAGATATCTACTTAATGTAAAACTGTCCATGACTAAAACAATCGTTGTAAAGTCGCTGTATGTATAATACAACTGTTTCCTGATCATATCTATAAACTTGGAATAAAATCTTTCCTGACTTTTACTTTTATTACTGCGGACTAGACAAGAGGTACAGTGGACAGTAAAAGTATTATGTAGTTAACCGGACAAAATACTCAAAATAATCTTGACACCTTCAAGTTGTCTAAACAATAAATTGAAACAATTTCATTCATTAATTATGACGGCGCTGTCCTCTACTATTTACTTATTATTAAATACTACGAGTACAGTAGGTACTTAGATATTTCGCAGCTAAAGAAATCCGATTAACTTTCCACAAATAATTAAAGTCAAACACGCAATAGATTCTGTCATTTGATATTAGATTAGCAAAGAAAAAATTGATATCCAAGAAAACGATACGCATTACTTACTGGAATTTTAATGATGCACGTGAACCTATAAACTAAACGAGTTCAAAATTTAAAACGAAATGAGATTTCAAATTGGAATTGATATGAACGATGTTTTTTTCTAGTGCTCAAAGGCATTGATGCTGCGCATTCAGCCGGCGTCCGTTGACTCGATATGGAGAAAGTTGTTAATTAAAGAGCGGTGATTGCTCGATTGTGTAACCGAACGCAACAGATCAACCATGTGGCTGCACAGGGAAATACCTTTGCCATGGAAAGTTGCACGTAATATTTCGTGTTGGGTGCCATTTAAAAAATAAAACAAAGTGTTTGGTTGCGAATTGATTTAAATGGACAACGAGCATGAAAGTTGCGACCGTCTTTTAACACTTTCGATTGGCAAATTTAGCGAACAAATTTTACAACGTTGGTATTTCTAATTAAAACATAGGTATCGAGCTTTTTAAAAAAAACATACACGGGGCTCGTTTTATATACTTAAGCTTTGATGTAATCTGAAATTCATGTGGGAACGCCCTCTTTCTAAAAATCAAGTTTTTTATATTTTATAGTTGTATTTAGTTACTTTTAATCTCAATTTAGTTTTATAATTTAATTTAAGTTTTGTTTCGTGTTTAATAAAGCACTTTTACTACCAATACATAATAATAAACATGTTTATTAGTAGAAGACTTTTATTTATACAATAGGTTTAATGCCATGAATGTTATTTCATTGTTTTTCAAAACGATTAATACAATTTTATTACTTAAACTTATTTTGGTACCTATACGCACGCAATTCAATATCCTAATCCTGAATAGCATTTATAGCGGCGTGTCTCAATAAGGACGTACAATACTAAATAGTGTAATTTACTTCACTTGTTCCATTGCTACAATTGCAGATACCCATAAATATCAATCTAGAGTGAAGCCCTCTACCGGAGTCGATTAAGAGGGTTATTAACGACGTAACCGATATGGCAAATATAAACCATAAGGTATAGTTTAAACTGTCAAGTTCTAATTACACCATGATGGAGAAGATGATCGATTTGATCGATTAATTGAGCGAGAGTTAGTACTTACTCGTCCACGTAGTCATTTTGGAACAATATCCTGCAAAGGATGTGCAAAAATATGGCAAGCACACGTAAAAAATATACTACAAATTAAAATTTGGGCAAACAAATATACTTAGTATGGTAATTGTGCTAGTTTCCCGTCCACGTCCAGTTTACCGTCCACTTGATTCAACTGCTGCAAATAAATGGGAAAGACTTTTTAAGGTCAACAAATTTTATATACACGATGATCCAGAATCGGTGATCAGGAATCAAATTTTCTAATTCTGTTATGGATACTGAACAACTTTTAGTATGGGACCAACTTCGAAATCGCAAAAAAAAATTTTGGCTACCCATAGAAAACGACAACACCTGATCGGCCGAAGTGTATGAATCTTAAGTAAATGTTGTTCAGTATCGATAACTAAATATTAAAAATTTGTTCCTGATCACCGATTATGAATTATCGTGTATATAGTTTATTCTTTAGTAGATTTTTCAATTTATATCTTTTATTTTGGGAAAAACTTTAATATAAACATATAAATAAGTATGGACGGAAAACTGACAAGATTGGACGAAAACTAGCACAATCACCCTATTAAAGAATAAATTACTGACAAAGCCAACGCCATATAAAATTGTTTTCTTAACTTTCTTCATTAATCAATTGTTAAAAAAACGTAATTTGGTATTGACCAAGACCATTCGTGCAAATAATTGTGAGCGTCAGGATGGCGGGTGGACCTCGGGAATTTTATCGAATTGTTAATAAAAGTACTGTACCTTTAGTGTACCTCAGTGTACCTTCAGTAGAAATCAGTGTACCTCTTTCTAAAACGAGATTTTTCTAAAAACTAGACTAGGTACACTGATTTTTACTAAAGGTACACTGAGGTACACTGAAGATGCAAACTAATCAAATACCTTTTGAGTGATATAGTGCAGGATTTACCAGGTCCACCCGCCATCCTGACGTCAGGATGGCGGGTGGACCTGATTTTGAGCGTAGCTCCTTTTGAGGAGAGGTATGCAGATTGTTTTTAAAGTTATACAGAGGTACACTGAAGGTACACTATAACCACATACATTATATGTGGTTTAATGTATCATTTACCAGGTCCACCCGCCATCCTGACGTCAGGATGGCGGGTGGACCTTTTTTTAGAAAAATCTCGTTTTAGAAAGAGGTACACTGATTTCTACTGAAGGTACACTGAGGTACACTAAAGGTACAGTACTTTTATTAACAATTCGATAAAATTCCCGAGGTCCACCCGCCATCCTGACGCTCACAAATAATTAGGTTTCAACTTAACAAAAAGTCATTTGCGTGATTGCGGTCTAGAAATATGATTAGACATTTCAGATAATGTGTGGTGTAGTTATACCATTGAGTAACAGGAGATGACATCCCTATAGTAGTTTATGTAACTGTTACGTAATAAGGGTCCTTAAAACATGAGTGTAGTTTTATGAAAAGAGCCGCAGGCGAGTTTCATAATAAGATCACACGAGTGTTTTAAGGCCTAATTACGTACAGTTGCATACACTGCTTTATCTACACTCATATTATATATATTAAATTAAGTGCTCGGAAACCATAGAATGACCGCCATTGCACCGCCATGGCCGACTCGATTGTGCCGGCGGTCGGGGAGGCGCGTGTCGGCGGCCGCGCGGGCGCGTGCCGTTGGTCAGGAAGGAGCACAGGATTTACATTATGTCATCAAAACTCATAGCACATCAATATTTGAGCATGTAAAGTTAAAATTACGTTACTGCCACAGATAAAAAGCTTATCATAGTAAAATCGGTTCTGGTAATGCTAGCCATTGCCTACCGTTTTTGAACGCGTTTTAGAGGACTTACAGTGTGAGTGTAGATAATAGTAGTTTATGTAACTGTTACGTTTTAAGGCCTAATTACGTACAGTTGCATACACTGCTTTATCTACACTCATATTATTTATCCTAAATGCCGTATTCCGAAACCATAGAATGGCCGCCATTACACCGCCATGGCCAACTCGATTGTGCCGGCGGTCGGGGAGGCGCGTGTCGGCGGCCGCGCGGGAGCGTGCAGGTGTACATTATGTTATCAAAACTCATAACACATCAATAGTTGAGCATGTAAAGTTAAAATTACGTTACTGCCACACATAAAAAGCTTATCATAGTATAATCGGTTGTGGTAATGCTAGCCATTTGCCTACCGTTTTTGAAAACGTTTTAGAGGACTTACAATGTGAGTGTAGATACTTAGTAGTTTATGTAACTGTTACGTAATAAGGGTCCTTCAGAAAGATCACACGAGTGTTTTAAGGCCTAATTACGTACAGTTGCATACACTGCTTTATCTACACTCATATTATTTATTCTAAATACCGTATTCGGAAACCATAGAATGGCTGCCATTGCACCGCCATGGCCAACTCGATTGTGCCGGCGGTCGGGGAGGCGCGTATCGGGCTGTCGGCGGCCGCGCGGGAGCGTGCAGGTGTACATTATGTTATCAAAACTCATAACACATCAATAGTTGAGTTGAGCATGTAAAGTTAAAATTACGTTACTGCCACAGATAAAAAGCTTATCATAGTAACATCGGTCGTGGTAATGCTAGCCATTGCCTACCGTTTTCGAACACGTTTTAGAGAACTTACAATATGAGTGTAGATAAAGAATTTTTTTGTCCCAAAAGTTGTAGTGAAAATCATTACAAGTCTATATACTACTCTTTGATTCTGTCGTAGCTGTCAACCGCCAAAAATGGCGCCCAAAATTTGTTCTAGATGTCACATCTAGTAGAATACATAATAAATCAATGAGTTATACTTAGTAAATAAGTAGGTACGTGATTCCACACTTACACACCATAGATAACACTTATCTCAGAATGAATCATGGTAGATTAATTTAAAATATGAACCTAATCTTTAATTAAAGATGTGAATGAAAGAGGCAATTTATTTGGTCTTATTCCGTAGTTAATTTAAATAAATATTCTATCAGTCTTAAAAAAGAGTTTCGACACGAGATTTCTTTGTTAAGAAGGTACTTTTGGCAGCAAAAGTTGCTAAGCGGTTGGTGTGTTCAAAATGACCTCCACGCGCTCTTATTCTCTTTACAATAAAGTCGTGTCAAGGTAATTTTGAACACCTCACCCGCTTAGCTACTTCTGCTGCTGACTGTACTTACTAGGTACCTACCAACTGTGTGTGTGTTATGACTTCTAGATTTCTAAACGTCATTCAACGATCTTCACAACAACGCTGTCCAAATCCAACTGTTTCCAGCGATCATAACAAAAGTTTGTCGACCTTTTAGGTCTCCTTTTCTGCATCTTCCCTTTCTTCGAAATATACCTACAACATTATACGTATATTATTTAATTTTAATTGTATACGACTCATCCTCGACGCTGCATGATATGATTATGAATAGGGTCCGGCGTACTCTTGGGGCCCGAGGCAGCCGACCGAGCCTTTCGGTTCAAATAACCACGGCATCATTAACTGGTACAGTTGTAATTGTCCGCCATTATGCCTGCGGCTGACCTGTTCGTATAAATTGAGCTTATAACACGTGTACCTTGTACTTATGTCTTGTAACTTATCGAACGAGCGGAGCGTAAGCGAAGTGAAGTTCTTTCAAACAACTTCGGCAACCTAGACGTCCGTGCATTTCGATGGCTTTTTGATTTTAAATAGTTGTCGCGCGATAACTTTAGTAAAGTCTTTCTGATTTATATGAAAGTTGGGGTTGCAGTAGAGCTTAATACAATTTGAGAGTTCGTTCATTAGCATTATCGATCAAGGGGTTATGGCGCTAGAAGGCTCGAAAGAAATCATCATAAGGGTCTTGTTATATTGGTCACTCGTTTGCAAGAAAATCGCGAGTTCTCACTTCGAGGCGGACTACTAGTCTTTATGAAAGAAGCCCCTGGTCTGTTGGATCGTTGATAGACGACTTTTGGAAAGTTACGGGTACGGGTCACTTCTCGGTGGGATTGGCTCAATAGCTGGACAATTGACGTACGAAAAGATTCCTATGCTCATTGCTCGGCAATGGGCGATGAAGGGCTGAAATTATGAAGTTGTCTTGTAATTGGGAACCAACTGGCGAAGTACCTCCACCTTACAGAAAACCACAGCCAAATAGCACTAGACCGTACTCATAGTGTTGTGTTCCTGCTGGTGAGTAGGGTTGCCAAAGAGCTCAAAGAGGACCCAGTGTTTTGACGATGAGGGACCTTCTTGTTCCTTTAGCCATCAACACAGTGAATCCGCCTTTTTGTAAAGGGTCGGCAACGCGCATGTGACTCCTTTGGAGTTGCAGGCGTCCATAAGTTACGGTAGCTGCTTACCATCAGGCGGGCCGTATGCTTGTTTGCCACCGTCGCGGTATTAAAAAAAAATTTTTTAGTCCTACACCATAACTGATTGTTGACATTTATCTTCATTCTATACAAGATTTTGAACACAAGATGAGTTATTGAAAGCTTCTTTTACCCTTTAGACGTAAACTTGAGAATTGAGATTAACCCTAGATAAGAATAGTAGCTGTAATTTCGCTTTCTTTTATTATGTACCTAATATGCACTATAAGGATTACCTTACCTTCCAAACTCTTCCCCGGACATCAAACCAGGCCACATTCGCATACATCGATAATTATCTGCTAATAACGCCGATTTGCCGGCACACGTTTCTTGCTAGGAATGCCATTGGGAAAAAATGATGAGCGACCACCGTGGCGACTCGAAAGCGTAAAATACTGCGTTATGATGATGTATGTATACACTTCATGGGTTTTATAGCAGCGAGTGACCTAATGACCGAATTTATCCAACGTTAATGAACAAGTTAGAGCCCTGACAGGAATTCCATCGGGAAAAAAACAAGCGAAGTTTCCTTGCGCTACGATGTAGGTACCTACAGTGAGCTACTAAATTGCATGAATAAGTAAATACATTATAAATGAATTCCAAGTGTTTAAGCTAGGTTTACAGTCGACTACAGAGAAATGTATCCACTTTTTCACCTTATTGCGTTATAATATGGTCCAAAAGTGGATACATATTTTATAGTACACACACGGGTTTTATAAGTGGTTAATGGTCTAAATGGAGAAGGCAACTGTCAATTCCTTTGTCTATGGTATGCGCCATCTTGTATTCATTTAACCCTTTGACCGCCAAAGCCGTTCAAATACGTCAACGAAAAGTCGTGCCCTCAGCGCCATGACGTGTTAAAACGTCCAAAATGAGAGATTAAAATACTCCTTAATAAACAACCCTTATAGAAATATTTTTGTATTTTTACTAGCTTTTTCCCGCGGCTTCGCCCGCGTACTATAAGTACTCAAAAAGGAGGTTCTCAGATAGACTGGTATGTTTGTATGTACCACATTTTCCCCTTTTAGGGGTTGAATTTTCAAAAAACCTGAAACACGTGTTTACTCATTTATCGTTAGGAATACTCCTGTGAATTTTCGAATAAAATAGTCTAACAAATCTTGTTTCGCCATACACTTTTTGGACCCCCATTTTTAGGGGGTGAATTTTGAAAAATCCTTTCTTAGTGCACCCCTAGACCTTAAAAGGAACCTACGTGCCAAATTTGGAATCTCTAGAACCAGCGGTTTGGGCTGTGCGTTGATATGTCAGTCAGTCAGTCAGTCAGTCAGTTTCTTCTTTTATATATTTAGATTATAGCTCTACCATTCACCTATCTTTTTAGTTAAAATTTCATTCAAAATAACCCGTAACTCAAGAACCTCCTCGCTGTTTACGGGTAATCACGTCAAGCGGCGTGACGTCACTTCGAAATAGTGTTGTTCGTTTGAAAGCATAGTGATCGATGTTGATTATTGTATGAACATTAACCAATCACTGTAATTATGAATGTTTTTCGCATTTTAAGCTTTATTATATAATAAAACTAATTATTAAACTGTGATTCGTGTAGAAGATTAGTTTTAGGAACTACATATCGTAATGTTAAAAAAGGTATATATTTTAAATTTTTACTTTAATATATGCACTATTAAAAAAGAAACAGTTTTATTTAAGTCGCAATGGAATAAATACAATGCGTGTTATAAGGGCTGTATTTAAAACCTAACAATGTGTATGTCGTTTCTTTTAATCTTATTGCTTCGCCGCATTCTTGTTAATCCTTAAACAATGATAAATACCACGACACGTGGGCTTTCGGTCCATTTCATTCATACCAAATAAGTCAAAATAATGAAATGGTATTTTAGATAAAATGTCAACCAATATGAATGTTATCGGTGAGAGACCGAGTTTAAGTGAACAAAGAATATGTCATTATTAGGAATATACCAAGTTTCTTTAGGTACAAAAGAATGAAATGTGCGCGAGGGGTTTTTTTACCTACACACCCATTCTGTCCGATGTTCATTAGTATTTATCATAAAATTTATTTATTTGATGGTATTGTTAAACATTTTTTTACTCAACTCAACTAAACACTTAAAAAACCGTAAAACGTATTTTCCTTCATACAGTTACACCACGGAAATATCGATACAGAAATGAATGAATATCTCTCACCCCAAACTCTAACATTCATAATAAGTTACGGTGCCACCAGCGCCAAAGCCGTCATAACACGTCAGCGCGTGACGTTATCACTTAAGTACCTAGTGCTGTGACTATATTGACAAAATTAAATAAAATTGTATATTAATTTTCATATTTTTGTAGTTGATTTTAGGTGTATAAGAAAAATACGAAATGAATATTCTTTACTATTATGATTTCTAAATATATAAAGTGATTTTGCCTAACTAAATCCACTATTAGGCGGAAAGAAATGTTTCGTCGATATGTTGTTTTCCAATCACTACGGTATCTGAGTGCGCTCGTGCAAATTTCGCTCTGGCGCTGGTGGCACGATTTTTCTGTCCGATGCGTGGCGTTCAAAGGGTTAACCAGCTGTCAAATTCCATATAAAAAGGACCATCGTACGCAGCTACATCTATGATGACTTTTCACCGACCTACCCCATTAATCCCAAGTTGATGAAAGCAAACTTTATACTTTACGGTCCTGCGGTATAGTACACGGTGTCCTAAGGCATTGTCTAGAATATTACATAGGGAAATACGTTCCATTACATCGTGTATGATGACCATGATCCAATTGATCCATCAATTCAAACAAAATAGTTAGGTACGTTTACAGTGATTGAGGTACTGCGAGCCAGGCTTATCATTTTCATGCCATGACTTTATTAAGCTTCACACCGCAATTGGAAGCCTAAAAATGTGGGAGTCCATGAAATCCTCTCATTTAAATTGCTTACCGTAAATGGGCATTTTTATTTTAACCTGTACCTTAAAGCACAACTTAAGTCGTGTTTCAGTAACGTCTAACCGTCACATTCCTGACAAAATGTATGGGATTTGACATTGACCGTCGGTTTTGTGACGATTGCTAACCGGCCGTTAATGGTACACAGTTAAGTGAAAATGCCAAAATACCTGGTAGCAAAAAATTGTAAAGTCACTCGTTTTATCCATCAAATCATATCTGGTCTGGTCTGGTCTGGTGGTGGTAAAAGTATGTAGGTAATAAATTGTACCTACTTGTACCAAATTCACACAATAAATTGCAACTAATTAATTACTAAAAACAGAAGAGAAACAAATGCCTCCTGACCCTGTTTCTCATATTATAGGTACAGTTAATAATTAAAAGTCGTTCCATTCTTTTGTTAAACTTGAACTTTGAAAGTCAGCATAAGGCCATTATTCCCTTTACATACACCGTACAACACCTAGCGACGAGTATAAACTGCTCTGTGTATCCACTTTGTTGTTTGAGATCTTTAGGTCTCACTTATGCTGGTTCGCTAAAGCGTCGAGAATATAGTCGAAGGCGCAGTTCACCGAATACGATTAGCAATGTAAATCAGGTTTTTATCACACAATAGATCATGAGTGCACAGGTGATTAGATTATTATTATAATTTGAGGTGTTTAGGCCTTTTAGTGTCACTGTTATTGCCGGTAGTGCTTTTTTATCTTGGATTTTATGGCCGGTTTTTAGACTGTGTGGTATACCTATGTCCCGATGAGCCACAAATGATGATGAATGATGAGCTAAGTAGGTACTTAGCTTTACAAAATTGTCTTGTCCAAGCGAGCTGATGGTATGAACTGGTTTTCGATTAAATTTCGATTCATATCGTTATCGTATTTGTAACAGTATATCGTCATACAGTTATTTCACTTTCGAATTGATGCAATGCATGATGAAATGTATCAAACTGAGAACTGAGATTAATGTGCAAAAACAACATCATATATGCTCACTTGTAACTATAATCTAGCTTTTTACGTTACGTTGTTTAGATTACATACAGCATAATTACATAAATTACGTAATTTTTTTTCATAAAATAACACAAAACTCCTAGCATTCCTAACCTACGTTAAGTCTCAATTGTGATTTTATTTATGATAAGACGGAATCTTTAAATCCTTCAAGATAAAATTACGCGGTAAAAATTAGGCAGATAAATATTTGTCTTGAAAACAATATAATGAAGGAGGCGTGGTTTTGATAATAAAATAGATAATTTAAATTTAATATCAGTTCGTTTATTCTCGGCAATACTCAAATCAGAAAATTATCACAACCACACGTTAAGTTCACATTCCGGTTGATAAGATACGAAATGTATACTTACCTAATTATGATTAAATTGAGAACGTATATACATGATATACATGATTACGAAATCTTCTTGAACAAATTGCATCATTGTTGGCCACACAAGTTTACAAAATGGACCTGTCATAAACTTGGAAATAATAATCTTACATTTTTTGATGTTCTCAATTCACTGTAACAAGTCGCAAAATCGTTGAACAAATTACAAAACAAGCAAAAGATACACAAACAGGTTTCAAGTGTACTTAGTGAAAAAACGTAATATAAAAAATGCATTGTTCGTGACTCTGTTTAATATTAATGTCACTTTGATAGCCTCGCATTGTCTCAGCACACACAGCTTACATTCTAAATATGCCGAATTTACTTTCCCGGAACGGTGCATTCAGAGCGGCGGATAAACTTAGTCCTATAACTTTCCTAGTGTCTTTCGGAGCTATAATTCCGTCGTCCCATAACCGGGCCGTGCTGAAGTATGGCCGGCCTTCTTTCTCAAACATTTCTTCCAACGGTGCTCTGACTTTCCTGTCATCCTCTTCAGTCCACGGCCTACCTTCCCGCTCGGCTTTGGCTTTAGAAACTAGCGATAGAACGGTCGCAGCTTGAGGGCCACCCATCACAGAAATCCTGGAGTTTGGCCACATATAAAGGAAGCTTGGGGAATACGCTCGTCCGCACATACCATAGTTTCCAGCGCCAAAACTACTACCGATCAGAACAGTGATCTTAGGGCCTTTGAAACAACTGACAGCTGTCACCATTTTAGCACCATTTTTGGCAATGCCGCCCGCTTCAGCCTCACGACCAACGTTAAAACCGGTGATGTTTTGCAGGAATAACAAAGGTATCTTTCTTGCTGCACACAGCTGTATAAAGTGAGCTCCTTTTAACGCAGACTCAGACAACAGCACTCCATTGTTTCCTATCACACCAACGGGGTGTCCATAAATAGATGCGAACCCACACACTAACGTATCACCATACAACTCTTTGAATTCATGGAATCTGCTGCCGTCGACGATTCTCGCTATGACTTCTCGGACATCGTAAGGCCTTTGTATATTCGCGTTAACAATCCCGTGTAGATCCTCAATGTCAAACTTTGGATCTTCGGCCTGAGGAGTGTGTACTCGTAATCTACGATCAGCATTACTATTTAAGTTTGCAACCACATTTCTAGCTAATAACAGAGCATTTTCGTCATTTAGTGCGTAATGATCCGTGACACCGGATTGCCGGCAGTGAAGATCAGCACCTCCCAATTCTTCTGCAGTAACTACTTCTCCCGTAGCGGCTTTTACTAAAGGTGGGCCGGCCAAGAATATCGTTCCCTGTTGTTTAATGATTATGCTCTCATCAGACATGCTTGGAATGTAAGCGCCGCCGGCCGTGCAGGGGCCCATAACTACAGCAATCTGAGGTATACCCTCGGCAGACATATTAGCTTGATTAAAAAATATCCGTCCGAAGTGCTCCCTGTCCGGGAAGACTTCAGCTTGATCCGGTAAGTGGGCACCTCCGGAGTCGACGAGGTATATGCACGGAAGCCGGCACTCTTGCGCAATCGCCTGCGCGCGCAGATGTTTCTTGATCGTCATCGGAAAGTACGTGCCGCCTTTGACAGTCGAGTCGTTAGCGACTATCACACATTCTTGGCCGTGAACTTTGCCGATCGCTGCAACGATACCGGCTCCGGGAACCTGGTTTTTGTACATGTCGGTGGCTGCTAGAGTGCTCAACTCGAGTACATCGCTGCCCTCGTCGACGAGCCGGTTTATTCTGTCTCGCACGAGCAGCTTGCCCCTGTCGGTGTGCCTCTTCACGGCGTCGTCCGACCCGCCGCGAATAACGTCACTTGTTTTTTGGCGGAGCTCGGCAACAAGCTCGTCCATTCTCGCCTTGTTTTCTAAGTACGTAGGGTCGCTTCTGTTCGGCTCGCTGCCTATGATCGTGGCTTGGCTGTAGTGGCGGCATTGTCCGCTTAAACGCTGAACTCCTCTCAGGATTCTTAACATTTTGTTAATATAATAAAGCGACACGTCCGGCCGGCGACTGGTTGCCGCGGTACTGATGATAACACCGTTATCTGCGCGATTAAGTCGTACGCACAAAAACAAACTTAATCGTCGCCGGCTTGATAAAAACTATTTCTATGGAATGATAATGCAGTGCCATTGTCACGATCGTATTGACGTAATATTTACATATGGTTATGAGCGGCATATCCATTGAGGCGACGCTTTGCATAACTAAATGTCACGAAAATATTTAGTACACGGCTATTAAGTTGGTATTTTGAATGGATATTGACTCGCTAGGCACGACCTACATAAATCGCCAATGAGGTTTATTTAAGTGTTACTCGCATAACAAGTTGCCGATTGTGAAACCTGCCTTGTGCTGGATAGTTATGACTTATTTAATACAACTAAAGAACCAACCTACCACGTCGTTATTAGAGTTACAACGTTGGGCTTAACTTTAGCCTCCACTCTTATTGCGGGTAGTGAGATAGTGACGTCTACATTTGTAGGCAAAATACAATAATGAATTAGGTTCTTAAGTAGGAATATAGTAGTTTATAAAGTACCTAATAATATTCAGGGTTTCTATCAGGTAACGTGGTTTTAATTTTAATGCAGTGTACTACATTGCCCAAGTGTACCTAAGCATAATATAATCACTCTTTAAATAAGTTGTTTTAAATTTTGATTACGCGAATTAACCTACCTATATAGAAACCTAAAATATACAAATAACAGTTAAAACACGTTCAATCTGTCAATAAACACTGCTAGGTTATGAAATAACTTTGGAAGTATTTTTTGTGCTCATTTTGTTAGAGTAGGTATAACCCATCCATAGTAAATATCATTGATTAGCAACAGAAGAATTAAGCAGGTGAAGAGTTCAAAATTATCTAGAAACGACTTTATTCTGCAGATAAGTTTCTGAAGGTAATTTTACCTATTTCTGCTGCCGACTGTTCCTACGTTTGAAATGTAAAGTCTAAGAAAAATAAAGAAGACAACCTCAAAACCGGTGCACTTAACCTAATCGTAACGCGAAACCGGCATAATGGCATAACCCTAATCTCCGCTCAGGTGAACGACATCGTTTCACTTTCGTCGGCCCGCCGCGAGGTGGCGACACTTTCCTTCCGAAGCGACAGGTTACGTTCATTGTGATGTTAACTAATCGCTCGATCATCGGGTTTCCGTGTTCTGGGCTTGCATTGGAGTGCATGACTTGTGTAATTATGATGTCGTGTCTCAATTATGCACGATGAGGAAAACGGTTTTTTTAGATTATATTATGTTGAAGAAGCATTATCTTCAACTTCAAGATTTTAGGTAGATATTAATTTCTTACAAGTGAAGAGCGTTGGTAGCCTGGCGGTAAGACGTCCGACTTTCAATCCGGAGGTCTCGGGGTCAAACCCCGGCTCGTACCACTGAGTTTTTCGGAACTTACGTACGGAATATCATTTGCTATTTACCAGTCGCTTTTCGGTGAAGGAAAACATCGTAAGAAAAACGGACCTAATCCCGATAAGGCCTAGTTTCCCCTCTGGGTTGGAAGGTCAGATGGCAGTCGCTTTCGTAAAAACTAGTGCCTACGCCAATTCATGGGATTAGATTGTCAAGCGGACCCCAAGCCGGGACAAACGCTAGGATGATGAAGTGCAGTATAAAAATAGCTAGATAATTAAGGACAGTCTAGATACAAAATTCGTTCGGCAGTTGGTAATAATTATTTATCTACACTCATATTGTAAGTTCTCTAAAACGTGTTCGAAAACGGTAGGCAATGGCAAGCATTACCACGACCGATTTTACTATGATGAGCTTTTTATCTTTTTTTTTTTTTTTTTATACTACGACGGTGGCAAACAAGCATACGGCCCGCCTGATGGTAAGCAGCTACCGTAACCTATGGACGCCTGCAACTCCAAAGGAGTCACATGCGCGTTGCCGACCCTATACAAAAAGGAGGATTCACTGTGTTGACGACTAAAGGAACAAGAAGGTCCCTCATCGTCAACACACTGGGTCCTCTTTGAGCTCTTTGGCAACCTTACTCACCAGCAGGAACAACACTATGAGTAGGGTCTAGTGCTATTTGGCTGTGGTTTTCTGTAAGGTGGAGGTACTTCCCCAGTCGGGCTCTGCTCCAGATTTAAGCGATGACATTCGCTGAACGTGCCCTACCACACTTAGCGAGATGCCATTCGCAGTGCCCATACCTCTCTTTTTGGCGTAGTTTAAGGACATACCCAGGTCCGGACGTAGTTTAAGGACATACCCCGGGTCCGGGGGTTATCTGTGGCAGTAACGTAATTTTAACTTTACATGCTCAACTATTGATGTGTTATGAGTTTTGATAACATAATGTACACCTGCACCCTCCCGCGCTACCGCGGACAGCCCGACGCGCCCGCGCGACCGCCGACACAATCGAGTTGGCCATGGCGGTGCAATGGCGGCCATTCTATGGTTTCCGAATACGGCATTTAGAATAAATAATATGAGTGTAGATAAAGCAGTGTATGCCACTGTACGTAATTAGGCCTTAAAACGTAACAGTTACATGAACTACTATTATCTACACTCACATTGTAAGTCCTCTAAAAAGTGTTCGAAAACGGTAGGCAATGGCTAACATTACCACAACCGATTATACTATGATAAGCTTTTTATCTGTGGCAGTAATGTAATTTTAACTTTACATGCTCATATATTGATAGGTTATGTGTTTTGATAACATAATGTACACCAGCACGCGCCCGCGCGTCCGCCGACACGCGCCCGCGCGACCGCCGGCACACAAGAGTTGGCCAATTTGGCCATGGCGGTGCAATGGCGGTCTTTCTATGGTTTCCGAACACGGCATTTAGGATAAATAATATGAGTGTAGATAAAGCAGTGTATGCAACTGTACGTAATTAGGCCTTATTACGTAACAGTTACATAAACTATAGGCTACAAAACCTCTCAATCAATAAATCTAATTTTGTGGATTAAACCTACCTTTTCATTTGTCTGGTTCCTAACAATAATAATCATTATTTGAGGAAACGAGATATATTTATATATATTACATAGGTAACTAACTTAATACGTCAATTTGAAATGTAAAATGTAAATTTCATATTTTATCAATTTCAATTTCAATTTATTTATTCTCCTTGACAAGCAATACAGTTAATAAAGAAAACAGCATAGTATCAATAGAGTAGGCAAGGATTCCCCCGTACTAGTAAAAACTGTATGACGGCAGGAAGCACTACCTCTCCCGGACAAAAGGTACCTTAAGTCTAGACGCGATTTACATAGCATCATTTCAGTATTTAGTTACTATTAGTAGTGGAGATTGTACATAAAAAACAAAACATAAGAAACTAAGAGGCAATAAAATACACCTTTGTTGGAAACATAAATAAGAGAGAGAAAAAAGGGAAAGAACGCATGGCTGAGTGTGTTTGTGTGTGTGTGTGTGTGTGTGTGTGTGTGTGTGTGTGTGTGTGTATTTGTATGTACTATTGTTATCAGTGACGTTACCAGAGAGACTATATAATGTTGATTCTCATTAGAACAAAGAAAGAAACACGCAACGTAAGAAATATCAATAAAGAGGGTTTACTAATGAAATAATAAAACAAGAAAAGTGTTGGTTAGAAATATTAAGTTAGATCTGGAGAGAATTTACTATTTACTAGATGAGAAAATGAATACGACATATCGAGACTCAACAGTTATGGAATATATGACCCTGTATCATTTAGATCATGTGTAAAAGTTTTTCAGTGTCATTGTAATCACATGACTTCAAATATGATGTAACAGCCACTTTACAGCGATTCATCGTTAGTTGAGATAAGTTAATATGTTTGGAGATCTTGTTGTATATGAAAGGACCAAGGAAAGCGGTAAAGTCGCGGGCAAAACTAGTTCTGCAATCTGGATGGACAAAAACACGGTTACGTCTTCTTTCAGGGATTAGTGTAGAAGGTGCTTTCTTGTGTTGTTTTGCAATAATAGACTTTACGTCACACCTGGCCATAATGTTAGTTTTACCGCACGCTAAGCGTACGGTAAAACTCACGTTATGGCCAGATGGAGACGTAAAATTGTGTACTCACCACGGGCAGTAAAAAAGAAAGCCCTCTATCGCATATTTACATCCCTCGCCTGCGGCTCGGGTCACAAATACCTGCGATTTCGGGCTTTCTTTCTTTTACAGTCCTTGGTAAGTAATGTACTATTATATGTATACAGCTGTCTTACCGTCAGAACATCAAATTCTTTATATATAGCGGTTGTAGGATGCCTGAAGTTTTTAAATGTAGCTACTTTAATAATTGCTCTTTGAGCTCTTTCAATTTGTATCATGTGATTTTTTATCAAAATTGTAAGTAACTCATAATTTGTTAAATCATTTTGGAAGCCACTAGCATTCACTGAAATGCCAAAAACAACTTATTATTTACATAACATGTATAATTAATATATTATTAACTAATTAATTCCGCTATGATACCGTTTAGTTTACGCAAACATTTAGTAATGTAAGACATAATTATCTTTAAATTAATTCAAAGTATTTTCATCAAAGATGCCGCCAGCCCACACACGTCAGACTTATAAAGTTGAACCTTATTTGTTTTTTTGCCACACCGATGGAAAACTACCCTACAGCCCGAATGCTGATATAAACCTATGGACACCTGTAACTCCTAAGGTGCTACATGCGCGTTGCTGTCCGTTTAAAACCTGTAGGTCCTTAATTTGAAGGACCCATTATGTAGTGCTTCGATGAAAGATGGACGGTTGGTTATCTCAAATGAATTCGTCACCATGCATGTTCATTTGATTAAAGAGTAACGTTCTCATTTTAAATCTTAGTTTTATTTAATCATTCAAATTTTTACCCAACATACTGTTAGTACATACCTACTAAATTATTTAATCTGGCTTAATTCAGTAACATTTCATTATGAGATTTCACACTCTAAATAGCAGGTAATATCTCTCGTCACGCGAGGCCTTATTCTGCTGCAGCATTTGATGTATTGACGTTTTGTCAAAATTGTATAGTCGCGTGCGTTATTTAGTAACAAGACTTGTTAAGGTTAACAATTGACATTCCGCTTTTCAACCGACTTCAAGATTTCGAAGGAGGAGGTTATCAATTCGTCGGGATCTTTTTTTATTTATTTCACCGATTATTCGAACACGGCTGGACCGATTTGGAAAATTCTTTTTTTGTTTGAAAGAGTATACTTCACTGCAGTTGGTCCCATTGTAACCAGGTCAGGATCTGATGATGGGATCTTAGAGAAATCGAGGGAACTCTTCAACTATTATAGGCACACCTATAGTCATTTGAGTCTTTTTTACAGCAACTCGAGCATTTGCTTTTGGAAAGGTGGAGGCTAGTGAAGTCGGTTCTTTTTTGTTTAATATTATTTTACTCTTAAACTTTCTTCTGCAATAAAGTTTAAATTAATAAGTAAGAGCCGGTAACATTGGAAAACTCATTCCACTGTTTAGGTATCGTATTTTTACGATATAAATTCCTAATACAAACTAGTTGAGTAAGTAGTAACAATGATATTCATATGGAATTGGTATTATATTGGTATTAGATTGACAATTCTCAATACGGCCCAAGTATTTGAAACGTATCATGTCATTATAACGAAACAGTAAATTATAATGCCCACAACTGTATATTAACCAGACTCATTATACAAAAGTTGCACGACAGCATTGTAGAATTTATTGGATTTTCACTTTAAATATTCGAAAGAAAAGTCTCGATTGAATAATATTATGAGAGGAAACAAGTTTTTGTTAAATATGGATACCTGTGGTAATTAGAAACCCTTCACTGACTATTATTAGTAGAATGGGCGTATTATTTACTTAAGGTACCTAAACTTATTCACCCAAAAATATTGTGACCTTGTTATAAAAGACTGAAATCGACTAAAGGGCTCCTCCTATATACCTCTTTTAATCGGACATTAAAAAAAATGCAACTTTACATAATAGCCCATTTTTACAATAGCCCCAACGCTTGTTATGACCGGTTCACGTCACGTACCCGGTTGATGTACCCGTGAATGGGTTCTAGCGCACAGGAAAATTCTTCAAAGGGCTACTAAGTGTTGGATCTGTATCCCCCACGCAATCCTGTCAAAAGACCGGTATGTAAAGGCCTGTAAATTCCACAATTAAAATATTTTAGCTTAAAAAATCGTTGAATATTATTATTTCGTTTGTTACAGGATCGAGATGAACAGACAAAGCTGGAGATGAAGCACCGCCAGGAAGAAGATGACTTGTACAGAAAATTCTCGAAACACCGGGAAGAAGAGAACAGAAGAATACGAGATGAAATACAGGTATATTTTATTCTACTAGTATATAGCCATATTTTAGGCAACTCTATAAAAAAATATTAATTGGTTGTAATGTTAATTGCTAGGAGATTATCCCACGTTTCAAGATATATTTTTATTGTTTTATCAGTTACTAATTGGTAATATTTTATGTGATTTTACTTAGAACTGTCACTTTTAAGCTAAACTATATTTAAATACCTTCACTGAACAGATATTTTAAAAAATATATGTTTAATCTTCTTTCAATATCCATATGAGCGTGTCAAATATGTTTGCACGCATTGTCATGCCAGATATTATTGTAGGTGACTGTACCATACTTTAACTTTGTACCAACAGGATGAGTGGGAACGAGAACTCGAGAGACTGACGAACAGGTTCCAGCAAGAGATGCAAGTCAAGAAGAGACGGCCGGACTCAGAGATCGGAGCCCTGACGCTGCGGCATCAACAGGAGAGAGCGGATCTCGAGAAGAACATGACGTTGAGGAGGGATAAGAAGAAAGAGAGCTTGACCAGGAAAATGTTGGAACATGAAAGGTGAGTCACTAAAGGTTTTGAATGAAGGTCAATCATGAATAAAGCAAGAGTTGCAAGTAAAGAAAAGTTCCGATTCGGACGGACAGATTGTAGCTCATAATGTCATAATATACTTGAGAATCTAAATTCCCCGTCTTAATAAGTTAAAATTTTTCCCCACCGTTTCTCCCATTTTTTGACTATTCTATGTCAAATAATAATTATAAAGATTGAAAATTTCTACCCGTCAATTGTAGGTATAAATATATATATATATATATATATATATATATATATAAAATAAGATAAGATAAGACATGAACAAATATCCATTAGTCAATATTACCTCAACATCCCATTATTCCTTTAGGGCAGCGACGGCAGCTCTAGTCGAGAAGCAAAGCCACGAGATGATGGAACTGATCCAAGAGCGTCGCTCCGAATACGCAGCAGGATCTTCTCTATTCGTGGACGGTGAAGAAGCGCCTCCTTACCCTGCGCGCGCGCCTGCCCCGCAGCCGCCGTTGGTCTCCAAGTTCCATATCTACACAGATCCTATTGAGTTTGCTGACGTCGACAAGATTGCTATTTCGGTAAGACTTTTCTCTCTTTTTATCCGTAACTCTTTCCCTTGCTGGTCTACTTGGTGGACTTTACGTAATATCTGACAACAATATTTACAATAACATAACCTCCAGATTAACAAAACATACGCAAGCCAAGAAGTAATATGACGTGCTTACTTTCGATGGAAATCGGTAAAGTAGGCACCTAGGTACTACTTTGGTTGACCAGAGTGTCAGTTTCTCTATCGAACGCTACAAGTCCATTTACATTGTTATAGTCAGTACTATCAAACCAAAACTCTGCCATTGCTTTGAAAAGCGATATCATGGTACGTAGAATTTTTCTTTTGACACTTTTAGGCGAAATGAAGCAGTTGTAGTATATAGGTACTTTTCAACCGATTTCAAGATTTCGAAAGAGGAGTTTCTCAATTCGTCGGGATTTGTTTTTTTTATACAACGTGTTATAGATAAATTAACGAATTGCATTGCATATGTAGTAGTATTGTATGTTTACAGGCAATCTATATTTGAATTTTCTATTTTCTCGTACTATCAGCATAAAAAGAGGTTTGTTATATATTGAAGAAGTAAATACCAAAATAATGTCAGTGTCAAATTGTGAATATTATTTACGTTGTGCATATATTTTTACGTCTGATTTTATTGTATTCTCACAATTATCAGAATAATTTTGTGTCAGCCCGTACGACTAAGTGTAAGTTACATAATTTTCAAAAAATATGGCAGTGAGTAATTTTGGTCCGATTGAGAGTCAAAGTAAGCAAATTATTTTTAACTTTTATAAATATTTTGAACTTGAACTGAAGAAAAATTTAAATTCCCCTTACACCGCTGCCCAGTTAGTTGAAAAAGCTACAGGTGTTTGTCTCTCTACTGTTTATAACATTGTGTCTGAGAGCAATAGTGAGAAATTCGCAACAACAAAGAAATTCCCCGAGAAATAAAAAGTTACGTACTTGTCCGTCATCAGCAGTAGACGATTTTGATCAGGAAGTCATCCGGAGAACTATATACAATTTTCATCTGTCCCATAAGCAATTTCCAACCTTAAAGGCACGCCACTCTGTGTTAAAATCCGATATAGATTACAAATTTGGCATTTCCACCTTACGAAAACAAATACAAAAATTAGGATTTAAATGGAATAAGACCGAGGACAACCGAAAAATATTAATGGAAAGACACAACATACGACTGCTAAGAATGAATTACCTTACCAAAATTGCGGAATATCGGTCTGAAGATAGACCACTAGTTTATACTGATGAAACCTACATCCACACTTCACATGTGTCCGGAGAGGCTTGGACCGATGGAACAGAATTTGGTGTAAAAAAACAAATCAGTACAGGCCAGCGGTTAATAATAGTGCACGCAGGAGGAAAAGATGGTTTTATTCCCAACGCTTTGTAATGTTTAAGGCAAACCAAAAAACGGGAGATTACCATGACCAGATGAACTTTGTCAACTACGAAAAATGGTTAAAAGAAAAATTAATACCGAACCTTAAACCGAATAGCGTACTTATCGTAGATAATGCGTCCTATCACAACAAATTTTTGAATCGTGCTCCAACGTCAAATTCTCATAAACAAGAAATGATGGATTGGTTGACAGAACACAACATTTCGTATAGCCCGTTGATGTACGGTCACGTCTGAAAATATGGATACATTTAATGTGACAAAAACATGTATCCAAGACCTTACGCCTTGGTAATAGAGTCGTGGCTACATATTTTTGTCACATTAAATGTATCCATAATTTCAGAGGTGACTGTACAAAACCAGTTTGTATGATTTAATTAAACAAAATAAAGAGCGGTTTCGTGAGTACCACATAGATGCAATTTTAAAAGAACATGGCCACTCCGTTTCACGATTGCCACCGTATCACCCGACATTCAATCCGATCGAAAATATTTGGTCCATGGTAAAAGGATATGTAGCGAAAAGAAACGTTTAATTAAACATGCAAGGCATTATGAGTTTAGCAACTGAACGAGTGAATACTTAACTGCTGAGGACTGGGAAAATATTTGTCGCCATGTCGAAAGTGAAGAAAATAAATATCGATGTCAGGAAGGGGAAATGGATCGAATTTCAAACAATCTTATTATCAATACTTGTGACAGCTCAGATGAAGAACATGATAGCGACTAAAAGCAAAAAACAGAGGACTACTACTTATTCCATTTCTTAAGGGTATGCAATTTTATTAAATTAAGAGAAAATTATTCTCCTTTTGTTGCAAACGGTACAACCACTACAAATGCAATTCCATGATCTCGATAATTCATCTATACTTGAGCCACTAAAAACCCCAGACACCCCAAATTATTTTTATTATTGCTAATTAATCTAGATTATTTATTTTTCAATCGGTTAATTATTTCGAAATATATTCGTATGTTTATTTTTCCTTGCAATGCTATTCAATTGTTAACTCTACATTTATTGCGTTGTTGTCACATCTCTACATGTGTCATGTCATGTCAACCTATCAACCTACTTTGTTAATTTGTATGACTTGACATAAGATGACATACTAACACAATGAAAAAAAAAATTGTCAAAGCTTCCAGCTATTATTAAATATTCAACCTCTATCTCCTAACCTCTCAAAAGATTTAGTACAGTAAAGATACGGTGGCGTCAAACATTAATTTATAATAGCCTGATTTTTTATTTTTCATTCTTATGGGATATTTATAGATAACATATGCAAGAACCCTACAAACGTTTCACCCGGAAGTAGTTAAATAGGAAAAAAAAGTATGTAAAAAAATTGCATATTTTTCTTTACAATAATACCTATCAATTATTTTTATTTGTAAACATGACGATATTTAAGTCTTCTTTCTGTTAAAAGCGAAAAACAAGAAACCGTGTCCATGTAAAACCCCGTATAACCGTGACCACATATTTTACAAAATGTACGGCGCGGGCGATATCCTATATCCTAATTCGTTAGAAACAAATATTAATAAGTAGCAGGTTTTTCTTACAACTTTAAAAAAACTTAGAAACGATATATTAATTAAAATCCTACAAGAAAAACGCTTGTAATATGTGTGTACATATTTGTGGCGGTTAGTGAATAACGATATTTTGTAGGATTTCATTCGAACTCTTCGAATATAATAAGCACAGCCACCTATAGTGATTTGAGTACTTTTTACAGTAGCTCGGGCATTTGCTTTTGGAAAGGTGGAGGAGTGAACTCGGTTCTTTCATGTTTAAAATTATAGATAGGTACATAGAAATAGTGGCAAGTCAACAAACTTGCAACAAAAACCACTGGATTCTCACCATCAAAACCTTATAATTGCTTCCAACAGCAATCCATAAAACAATAACTTTCTTACAACATTATTGCCTGTTGTCGCGCCTAAGCTGTCAGCTAACACGTATGAAAGTTGGTTTTATGCTGTAGCGAGTAATAAAATCACTTTTGCCGTCATGAGGATCAATCACCTTTATGATTGATTGAGGAGATCAACGCAATTTGTGAATGACTAAGATTGCTGGTGTTGATTGAAATCGGTATGACCACGGGTGACAGTGAATGATCGAAGGATTTGCAAGTTGCAATTCGCTGATATTTTTTCTGCAATTACAATGTGCACGCCAAAAAAGAGGTGTGCTTAAATTTATTAATGCACTAACGAGTAGATACCTAACACCGCTTACACATGGCTTGCGTAATCTATGTACCTACACAAGCCTAAAGTAGTATTTTTAATTCAAAACAGTAATCTGACAGCTCCTAATACCATATATTGCAAACCACTTTGTATGGCAACAGACTAAATATCTGCCTTTAAAATTGTAACCATAAAGTATTCTAGGTTACTATTTACCTACTAGATCCAAAACGCTACACCGATGCTTCGTTTTTCGTTTAGACGAGACATCAACTATACATTATGTAAGGCCCAAAAGGATCAGGATTCCAGACCAGGTTTTCTCTTTCTCAAAGCGTTCAGTTCTGTCCACTTCAAACAAGTTTTTCCTCTCCTTAAGTTCATGCTCTCCTCATGACAAAAGTAACACTTATTTGTCATTTTCCAGGTAGCCCAAGAAGACCAAAAAACCTTCACGGACCTAGTCCGGCAGCTAGTCGGACGCTGCGCAACCGACGTGGAGAAGGCGCGAACAATCTTCCGCTGGATCACAGTGAAAAATCTCAACAACATACAGTTCGACGACAACTTGAGGGGAGATTCGCCGCTCGGGCTGCTGCGGGGCATCAAGCACGGCACCGAGAGTTACCATGTGCTGTTTAAAAGACTGTGCAGGTATGTTGGACAGTTGTGCTCTTTTAGTAAGGTTTCCGTGGAAGACCTGCGTTATGATATCCACAAGACTATTTTAAATATCTCTCACTCTGCTTGGTTTAAGATTAAGGTACCCTAAGGGTGTTAATGGTTCCACCAAGCAGAGTAGAAACCTTTTCAGTGACGCTATATTTAAAATGGTCCTGTAATAATGTGATGTTTAAGTATTGTTGGTTTTCAAGCTTCCTGAATAAATTTATTCTTGTCCTCATAGAAGGATTCTGTTTTTAAGCGATAATATATAACGAAGAAGAACTTGGCTTTCGAGTGGACGAGTGGCTCACCGCCTTTTGAAACACGCAAAGTTACCGAACTGCAAATTTTACTGTTTCAATTATATAATTAACCATTCGCTAAAGTTGGGCATTGGGTTCGTAAATCTGCATAGCAAGAAAAATGTTTTGATACTTTATCGTGGAAAATAATTTGATATTTACATAATATGTACCATTCCTGCTTTGGCTAAGGAAAATGTGCCAACCCCACAGCAGTAGATTCATTTATTAAACACTCAAGTTTTACGACGTAAAACTAAAGTATAAAGGAGGTATAAAGTACCTATACTGAAAATGATGTTCTCTTTTCCAGCTACGCCGGTCTCCACTGCGTAGTGATCAAGGGCTACAGCAAATCCGCCGGCTACCAGCCTGGCGTCCGGTTCGAAGACAACCGGTTCCGGAATTCCTGGAACGCGGTGTTCGTAGCCGGAGCCTGGCGGTTTGTGCAGTGCAATTGGGGTGCGAGGCATCTGGTCAATGCTAAGGATGCACCGAAGCCGGGCAATAGGGGGAAGAGCGATAGTTTGAGGTTAGTATCCCTGGGACTCGGTGCCAAGGCGAAGTGCGCACTTAAACCCAAGTGTGCATAGAACTATAAACGCGTTAGGAACTTTAGTGGCGAAAAAAAACTGGCGCAGATAGTCTTCAGCAACAGAATTGGCCTCGCTCCAGCTTAGACTAACTGCTCGCAACTTTCTAAGGTACGTTATCATAAGTATAGAAAAATATGAGTGAATTAGTTTACTATTATGTTCGATACTAAACAATTTGCTTTCCTCTAGAGGTCATGTTAAACCAGACATACCCGAGTACTTCCATACGCTGAACATTTTTAAGTTGGAACAATGTGGAAATTAAATTTTCAGATACGAATACGACGACCACTACTTCCTGACGGACCCTCGCGAGTTCATCTACGAGTTCTACCCGCTGCAGCCGGACTGGCAGCTACTGAAAACGCCCATAACTCTTCACGACTTCGAGGAGTTGCCCTTCGTGAGGTCCCTGTTCTTCCGCTATGGCTTGTACTTTAGTGATCCCAACACTAAAGCTGTCATGTACACTGACTCAACTGGTAATTTCTTAAAATTTTGTTTGGTTATATCAAGTTGTTACACTTCAAGACGGGTTGCTGCTGAAGGAAAACATAATAAATACTGCATGATTTCGAAGAGCTGTCCTTCGTGAAATCCCTGTTCTTCGTTTATATGCTGTGTTGATTGGTTAGCTATAACTTCGTTATCGATTTCACAAATTTGTTTGAAATATATCCCAGCAAGAATACGTATATAATGTATTTATTGTGTAACTTTTTCTATCATATATAAAAAAACAATATTTTATTGGTATGTATAAAACATTTAAGTTTGTTTGTGTGTGTAGGTGCGGCGACTATGCGCATAGCCATGCCGGCACACATGCAGAGCTCGCTCATCTTCCACTACAATCTCAAGTTCTACGACACCGAGGGCGACGGGTTCGACGGCGTTAGTCTCAAGAGATTCGTCATGCAGGTACAATCCGGCTCGAAGGGTCATTTACTAATGAAAATTACACACATCTAACTGGCTTTAATTTTGGTACTTCCTTCCTGGTGCTAAACGCTTAGCTGCCCATTGACGACCTTATCTCTTAGCAATAAGGATGACGATCGCTTAACTTATTTGTCGTTGTTTGTTTGCAGTCGGTGGTCGGCAACATAGTGTCGTTCCGCGTGCACGCGCCGTGCTCGGGCGCCTTCCTGCTCGACATCTTCGCCAACGCCGTCACGCCCAGAGAGTATCTCACCGGCGAGCCTATGAAATTCAAGAGCGTCTGCAAATTCAAGGTAACTTATGTTAGTGTAGTTATAATGCTTCAGCATTTGCAGTCAGGGCGTGCGAATTCCGATGTAAGTAAATTTAAAAAGGGATAATAAGCAATAAGGTTAAGCACCGATTATTTTAAAAGAGAAAGCAATATAAATATCCAACATGAGAAGATCTAACCTAAAAATTGGAAATTGACAATTTAACAATGACAAGTTCACAGGGTACACTTTATTTAGTTTCACAAACTTACCTAACTGTGTGATAGACCCGTAATGAAAAAAGAGAGTAAAAACGTTACTTTACTTTTAAGGTCCTGCTCAGCTAACCTTCGGAACCGCCGGTATTTGATGACCAACTTTTAACCTAAGTATTCAATTCAAGATAGAACTATAATTGCATTATCATTATATTTTGCTGAATATTTTCAGATCTGCTGTGCAGAATTGCAAACGGTGATGGTTCCTTTACCAGACTGCGCCAGTGGGGAGTGGGGACCTACAAAAGCCACCAGACTGTTCGGCCTAGTACCCATCACGCATCAAGTAAGATTTTCTTCCTAATATACTGTCAATATTTGTCTGTACCTTAACACATTCCGGGCCGAGAACCCGACTGTCGGGTTCTCTGTTCGTAGCTACTACGCGCTACATACGACGAATACGTGGGTACGGGCTACAAGCGTAGCACGTAGCACTAGGTGGCACTGAATGTGTTAAAGCGTTGAAACTATTAAAATAAATTATTAATTATGACGGTTTATTTACAGGAAGCACTAGTTTTCGCTGGACGCGAACTAGAACTCCAATTCCGCATGTCGCGGCCGCTGGCAGACTTCATGGCGACCCTGCACAAGAACGGCGTTGACGAGAAACGGCTCAGCAAGTACGTGCAGCAGAACGTACAGGACGACGTCGTGTCCTTCTACATCACGTTCCCTGAAGAAGGTAGGTGTCCTATTTTACTACACTTATAGCATTTCAAAGGTTATACAACTGCCTGCTCCCGTTTATGTGTACCAATTCGATTAGCCCGTTAAATAACCAACTTTTAGTCTACTGATTGTCATTTAAAAAGTATGTCTTCTTTTCTTTCAGGTCAATACGGTTTAGACATCTACACACGAGAACGCGGCGGGCCTACTGCTATACACCAGAACGGCTCCGTTGAGAAGGAAAAGCACCTACTCACGCACTGCTGCAAATACCTTATTAACAGTAGTAAACGGAATTAACCAATAGCAACTTTAAGTAAATGGAGTAGAGTACTGTTTTGAAAAGCATGTGCTTACGCTAGTAGTCTTCACGGGATGGAACAAACAAATACTGACTTTAAAATGCGCAAGTAAGGTTGTGGTTTGGTTGTAGAGTATTATAAAATTCGATTTACGAATTAAGTGACACTTTGTAGTAAAATATCAAGCGAATACAAACTTTTTTAACACATTTACTGCCAAGAACCCGCCTCGTGGGCGCTCGTAAACTTTGCTCAGATTGTTTGTACGTAGCTTTGGCCGCCCGGTTACTGAAGTAGGACGTCATTTTTCGTCTGGCAGTTAATGTGTTAAGAAAAGGAGGTACAGGTGTGTTTTCTAAACTTCAAGAAAAAAAGAGATGCAAATGAGGTGAGATCGCAGTACCACTCAGTCTCATTTGTTTTTTGTGGTTTTGTAGAAAAAAATGCTAATTAAAAACAGGCCCAAACTACGACTTATAGGACGATTGAAATAACATTTATGGATCATCGGAAATTCCCAAAATATTATTTTAAAAGTAAATATTACTTTATATTGAGTTGTTTAACATAAGCTACTGATAAATCTTGTGTTTGTTGAATGCTGGTCTTTTAAAATTGTAAAATACATGAGTATGTGTCTTATAAATTGAATTGCTTTTTTGTAAGTACGCGAAGAATATTAAGATATGTGTAACTAATGATATTAAAATAATGACAGTAATAATAAATTTAATGCAAACGGGGATTTGAAATGAGATCCAAGATTATAGTTTTACTTTTTTATTTACTTTAAATCTTTTATAAAAAGTTATACCCAAATGTAGATAGTTATATTATAATAAGGAATTATCCGTCCATTAAATTTATAACAATATGATATTATGCTAACATTCTACGCCAATAGAATTTTATATGAATTTATACATCAATTTTAAGTAATAGAGGTTGTGCTGAAGCAATTTAATTGCTTTATTTTATATACATTATTTTATAAGAAAGATAATATTTTGTATAAATTTAAGTACAGTATTTTAAGAATCAGATCAAAAATTATCATTATATCATGACACACATATAGGTAATCGTCATTCTGTAGACACGAACACAAGATACCTTACACATAATAATTGTATTGTTTTAATGAAAGTTAACACCACGAAAATTTGACGTTCCACGTTACCCATTTATACATTTTCATATTATTATGAAAATGTACAAATTTATTTTACGTCACACCTGGCCATAATGTGAGTTTTACCGCTCGCTACGCTTACGGTAAAACTCGCATTATGGCCAGGTGGGGACGTAAAATTGTGTACTCACCACGGGCAGTAAAAAAGAAAGCCCTCTATCGCATATTTACAACCCTCGCCTGCGGCTCGGGTCCCAAATACCTGCGATTTCGGGCTTTCTTTTTTTTACAGCCCTAGGTAAGTAATGTACTATTATGATGGCAGCCAGTATCTCTTAGAGTTTAAAAACCCGACGTCTTTCTGATTTGGCCTCATTATTTAATGTTGACTAGCCAATATTTACCATTCCTATACGTATAGTAGCAATAATAAACATCTGGACATTTTTATTACGTACGTTTTGATCTTTATGACCGTGACTGACTTTCGCTTAGAGCATTCAACACGGAGTAGCCATGTCTGTCATTTTCTATACAAAAAAAAGTCTGCCGATTTTTGTGAGGGAAGGGAACGCCAAAAGTATGGCTATTCGTACATAACGTACAAATAGCCACGTCAGATAAACGTCAGTCCATACAATGAATGACATAATGTATGACCACCAGTCTTATGTTTTCGGCAGAGAGGAATGCCTGTCAATGGCGACTCCAGTTGGTCGAATGCTCTAAGGACTTTCGTGGCGTCAACCTGCTTTCAAACAACCACCGCATACGCTTAACTCCGAACTGAATAGATTGCTTTATTTTATTACTTTCATATTTAATAACTATACTAGGCAAAATGAAATGAAGCAATGTATTTATCATACATAAAGTAGATACCAGTATGAGATAATGTAACATTATTTTTACCTATTTAATAAATGGCAATAATGTAAATTTTATAAAATATATGGCATGTTACTTTTCTAAATGCAGTTTTTCTTAACAAGTATAGATCAATTCAATTGAGCATCATTTTCAAAAGGACGGCATACGTTTTTTTTAACTAAGAAATATAAAAATTTCTTATAAAACAATACACTTACAACTAAGTATACTCAGATCAATTGAGATTGTATCATTTTCACAAAAGAGACACACGAGATACATTTCGTTTCGACATATCAAAACGTCAAAAAATACCACATAAAACTATGGATGGTACAAGAAGGATCGGTCTCTCTTATAGGAAAACGGTCGAAAAAGTGTCCAGCGGTAAGCACTAAACAATAGTTCCAAATATCTCCGAGTGGCGCTAGGTACCTATAGTTGAGCATTTGAAATAAATTACCGATATTTAATACTTATATGACATTCTAAATAAAATTAATATTCAGAGTGTTTTTCTTCTTGTAAATATGTATGGATTTAATTTTTTTATATCAAAATTAATTTAATCAAATTTAATACCATTGTGGCGCCATCAGTTTATCGCCTTCTGACGGACACTTTTGTAACATAGATATTTTTATCCTCCTTGTACCATCCATACATAAAACAATCAAATGAGATGTTTAGTCAACTTCATAAGATATTTGAGACCTTTTTTCAAACATTTAATACAATTAATTTTTATTGTGTAGAACTCACACAATCCCTTTAAGTATCGAGCTTCGACTATGTCTAATAACTATTTAAAAAAAACGAAACCCATGTAGAGTTGTACTTTCTCGAGAACGTTCTCCGATTTTTATGACCCATACAATTTTGATTTGTCCTCCATACAAAACGAAGAACGTTCTCGAGAACGGCACAACTATAAACACATGTTAGTAGACATCGAAAACAATATTCTTAAGGCTACTTGTCCGACCGGCGGTGAAATAGCGACTGATGATCAACAATTTTGTGGCGTAAGAACAATAGGCGTAGTTGACTTCGTAGGAACAAAAAAAAGACTAAGTACACTCGCTCATCGCATGGCTTATCGCTGTCGGTCTAACAGTTGCAGTTGGCTCATCTGGTGGATAAACAGATCTACTGTCTGCACCAAATGGAATTGAGCAACCGAGGCGTAAAACCTAAACCCCTTACTCATAAACGTCTTACAAGGCACAATTATTTAAATTCTGTTTTCTGTTTTTAACACAATGACGTTTATCAATAGGGGGGTAAGAAATAATCGTACCACGAGCTAGAAAATTAAATAGGTGGGGCTTATAATATAAGGCACCAAATGTTTTGTAGCAACTGAATTGTCAAACCCAAGCACAAGGAGATCCAATCACGGAAATGGCGTTGGATTATGGCGATTGGTCTTATGTACGAAAAAAAACTTTATTGTACAAAAACAATATAATAATAGGAAAACGTAAGTACAAAGGCGAACTCATCCCTTTACGGGATCTCTTCCAGTTAACCTTATTCTAGGAACAGGACACCCACTGGACTTATCGCCAGGTGACAACAAAATCTCACTAATTGGAAAAAAATAAACGAAAATAAATCTTGTTTTGTTACAAATACGGTTTATTATGGCTATGAACTTGTTGTAGAAATTAGTGAGTTTTGGTTGTCGCCCGACGTTATCCAAAATAGCCCTGACCTGGAGGTGGCGGGCACACGGGCACACGGGCACACGGGCACACGGGCACACGGGCACACGGGCACACGGGCACACGGGCACACGGGCACACGGGCACACGGGCACACGGGAGCAGGCCGCCCCCCTCTACCAGTGACGGGGGACTGGGGATGGGGTGGGAGGTGACCCAGGAGTGGATCTAATTCTTCGGTCACAAAGTGAGGCCGAAAGAAATAGTACATTATTGCAAAGGACGGGAAAGATAAATTCGTGGACGAGCGATTTTTTCGGACGAAGCGCAGCTGAGTCCGAAAATATAAGACGAGTCCACGAATTTCTATTCCCGCCGAGGCATATATAACGCTTTTCTCCAAATGTGCGAGGAAATAAAGTAAATTAAATAATTTACATTTTTAGGTTAGTTTTAAATATCATGAATTTATGATTATTTATGAATTAGCTTCCCTATACAATATTTTTTTTAGTATAGAGCACTACTTATACTGCCAATCATCTGGCAAAGTTCATTTAAATAATATTTAAAAATAAATTTTCGTCAAAAACTATTTAAGACAGTATTAAATATGCTCCTTTCACGCAACTGTAAAAGCTTAAACCTTAAAAAAAGTGGTTTTGTCTATGATTATATGAAGCCGTATTCGCACGATCAGACGCGGTGGTCATGCAAGCTATGACACAGAACGAGACAACCAAGGTTTTTGATCTCACTATCTCGCTCTATCCTATAGTTTGAAGGGATTGCCGTTCAGACGGTTGGCTGTTTCATGAAATGTTTAAACGGTAAAAAACAATGCGGACGACAAGTACAACTTGTCGTCCGCTAAAACAGGATAATAATGATTTTTATTTTTTTAAATTTGTATTAGTAAATAATGACGAACTTCACGTACTAATTTTACTACAGTAAGGTGAACATTTCCGAGCACATTGGAGAAAAGGTTATTTAGGGGACTGTCTCGTTTTGACTAAGGAGGTAATGACGTCATCAGACAATCAAAATGTCAATATGTGTCATGTGAAAATTTTGTAACGATTGCGAGTGAGACACCGTCCCCTACTATTATGCTCTCTATCGGACCGTTTTTACTACTTTTTACTAGTCACCTATGAACGACTATTTTACTTAGTAAAAAGTTCAACTGTGGTTAGAAAAAAAGTGTAAGAATTAGATCCACTTCATATAAATCCATGGGAAGAATTTAATTCGAGCCCTACAGTGGGTAAAATGGTTAAAAAAAAGAAGAATTGCCAAACTTTAACTTTTGACAACCAGAAATAACAGTATATTGGCCCGTCCAGCGCCATTTAATGCAGCCGTCGATTTCGAGTCACGTTTCTCTCTTAGGCGTACGTACAAGTCTTATAAAATCAATACATCATTGCCTGTATCCATTGGATATAACTAAAGGCAAAATCCTGTCAAAAGTGATCAAGGTTAATGTCAGACTAACCCCTTAGTGGCGTTGAGGGTGGCTCGCTGTTCCACGCCTCGAATGAGCGTTCCAAGTAAGCCTTCCATCTCGTTGGCTGTTTCCCGTAGTTGGTTGTTGTCGAATGAAGATTCTGAAATATATAGATTGATTTAGTTTAGACTTTTTGAAGTGAGATAAGACTCAGTTTTACTAGAGCGGATAGAATAGTTGCGATTTTATCACTTATCGCCTTAAGCGTCACATTCACACTTACCCACTTGATAGAACGTGGAAGAGACAAACAATAGCAGCTTTACCATCTTAGACAAATCTACTTAGTCCCACGATATGCCACTTATGACTGAAAAAATAAATATAATTGCGCGAAATTGACCGTCATTTTTCTAGTCCTAAAAAAGCGAGGTTAATTGGTATTGGCAAAAAATATTTTTTAATACAATTGCTCAAAAAGTTTAGTTTATGTAGCTGCAAATCGTGCGTAAAATTTGATTTTATGCACTAGTGCTAAAAAGTAATCGGATCTGCAAATCGTGCGTAAAGTTTGATTTTACGCACGATTTGCAGATCAGAATTTTAAATAAATAAGTATTACGCGAGACCCGCTTATAAATGACCCACCTGAACTACGCGCGATTGGGCATAAAGGAGTATTGTGCGAGACCCAATAGTATTACTTGAACAACGCGCGATTGAATGAAGCTGTCTTTCGTACACTGACAGAATATAAATGTAATTTTATTTAATTGTAGTTTTTTCGCAATTGTATTAAAAAACGTTGTTCGGTACTCGTGCAAAATGAAATACTTCTCGCACTTGTATCGAAAACTACTATTATTGGGCCAATCGTGGGACTAACTTGATTTGTGTAAGATTGTCCTACATTTTTTTTATGTATAAATAATACTTTATGAAGGATTAAAGTATTGTTAAGAACTCTTCACTAAATTATAAACTGGTTTGGTCGCACATACCTACTTACACATACAATACAGCAAACATATACTACATACACGTACAGTCGACATCGAATACTGGTTTACCTTGGAATAAGGCGCAAAAGTGTACTTAGTCGGTTCATAAGTTCTGTCACTAGGGTTTGGACTGGTAAAATACGAACTGTTAGAGGTTGCTTACTATTTCAATATATGATTAAAAAGCCTATTTAATACTGATTAATTTACGATATTATTTAAGGCAAATAGTTGTGGCAGTTTTACACAATTCCCTGTAACATTCGAAAAAGCGGAATAAAAAACCACGTCAAAAACACGCGCCCTGTTCGAGTTGATTTTGACCATCATTATTTTTATTCAATTTTAAGAGGCTTCAGTCTTGCATACTGCATTAGCTTGATCTTTAACCTTCATTTTAATATATAATTAACATGGGTCTGACTGACAAGAAGGCTAGTATACGCAATTTTGGAAGACTACCTTGATGTATGGCATCAAAATCATCGTGTTTTGCTCAAAACTGAAAAATACGTTGAGGTTCAGGAGAAGAATAGCTGAAGCACAGACTTGTAAGTCAACTAAATATTGGTTTTTAAATATGCCTTAATCATCTACTTTCATAAAAATAACAATTTGTAACTCTGGACAACTATAAAAATGATCTAAACCAATTTTTGTGAAGTTACAATTTTCATAAATCATCGGCGTGTTTTGGACTGACAACAATCTTCAAGTTTACAAGGATCTATAAAATACGCGATCTTGATTATAAGTTAATCATATTATATTTTAATCTGTATGAAATATGCTTTCTAATCAGGTCTATTTTTTTTAAATAAAAGCTTTGTATTATATTTTATCACTTAAAACCCTTGTGACAGAACTTATGGACCGACTAGGTACAAATATCCTTGACATCGACTGTACATATGTTATGTACTTGTACAATGGAAAGAGAAAACAATATCTATCTGCTGCAATCGGTCCAACACCGTGTTTAAGTCCCTATTAGGCGTGTCCACACCTGACGCACCGCCGCGCGAGGCAGCTCGGCTAGTGTGGACGTGCCTCAGCCGAGGCAAACGTACGCGCGGCCGGAATGCCTCGGGGAGGCACGTCCACACTAGCCGAGCCGCCTCGCGAGGCGGTGCGTCAGGTTTGGACACGGCTATTCAGTTCCTTCATCTTGTCATTACTGGTCTCCACCGAACGCATATCCGCTACGTATGTTCTGCGAGTTACTGACTGCGATGAGCCTCATATTTATGAGGTTAAGGTTACCACGAGTCGTTCTGCAAGATCCATCACGGGGTCCTTATACTATACATTCAGCCTAATAAAGATAAATGCGTTACTCACCATCCATTGCAAAGTTATTAGTCAATATCTGCTGCAATCGGTCCAACACCGTGTCTAAGTCAGCATTGAGTTCCTTCATCTTGTCATTACTGGTCTCCACCGACCGAATGTCAGCTGCGTATTTCTGTTCTGTGGCCGATATGGATTGGGATGTGCAGTCCGCCTGGTTGGGGAGTGATATTTGCTTGCTTGGATGATCAGTTTCTGTCAAAATAACAAAAGTTTTCGTTTAAATTGCCAATGCAAAATCCATTTATATTGAACCGTTTCAATAGTGAATTGCGTAACAAGGGAGCAAAACTACCCTGCAATATAATTTAGAGAGGGGTTCAAGCTTTAACACTCAGTCAGTCAGTTTGTCTGGTCCGATTCGAAAGATGATTTCTGGGGCACCGATTAGTCCAGTTATCATCATTATTAGGCGGTTCGCTAGGAAATTGCCGCGCGAGGCAGCTCGGCTTGTGTGGACGTGCCTCAGCCAAGGCATTGAGGCCGCGCTAGCCGAGCTGCCTCGCGCGGCATTTTCTCGCGAGACCGTGCGTCAGATGTAGACACGCCTAATAACGTTCCAAAGCCAAAAAACCACCATGTAATGGCCACACACACATATATGTATTTAAAATCCTAGATCAACTGAAAAGTGTATAATGAATATATTGGTGGTTCAACTTACCATTATACCAACTGCTAATATCTCTCATAGAAACCGTCGATATACTATCAGACTTATGCACGAACACTGGTTTGAGGGAATCTCCAGAAACCGTCACCAGCGGCTCTTGTTTCGACATGACGGAGAAATTCCCGGAATCCAAGCTGAGCACTCTAGGAGCTTGAGTCAGTTTGGAGCGCTTGTCACTCTGCTCGAGTATTGGTATGGGGCTGAAGAGGTCGAAGGCTTGCGGGTGTTCGGGCTCTGTTGTTGGTATTGTTGTGTTGGACGAGAGGTTTTCCTGCAATAATAAAAGCTTTTATCTACACCAATATCATAAATCCTCTATTCCGCGTTCGAAAACCGCATGTAATTACCATCATTACTGCAACCAGTAAAGTAATATCAGTGACAGTGTGGTTAAAACGTATGAAAACTCATTACCTACGCTAAAATATGCCCTCCTCTCAGGCTGGCGGCACGCGCCCGCGCGACCGCCGGCACAATCGAGTTGGCCATGGCGGTGCAATGACGGTCATTCTACTGGTTTCCGAACACATCATTTAGGATTTGTAATATGTGTGTGTTATATGCAACTGTACGTAATTAGGCCTTATTACGTAACAGTTACATAAACTACTATTATAATAACAGTATTTGTAGAAGAATAGTTATTTGTTATACAAGGGCGCAAAGTTGTAGAATTGAAACACGAGCTAGCGAATGGATTCTAGGGTTGAACTACGAGCTAGCGAATGGATTATATGGTTGGGTAACGAGCGAAGCGAATGGATCGAAAATAGAATCCTGAGCGAAGCGAGTAGTTCAAAAATAGAATCCTGAGCGTAGCGTATGTTGCAACACACGAGACGTAAAAATAACTTTGCAGCCGTGTGTAACACAAATCTTTTCACCTCACTAAAGCGAGGAAAATACTATGTAGGTACAAGAAAAACAGCTGGAATATGTAAAATCAGCCTTTATTTTTAATTGAATACAATTAAATATAAAATTATTTTTGCGTTTACTGCACCTGATTTGGTCAGACAATTTAATCAGATGGGCGAACATTGTCCTGGCTTTCCGAGCTAGTGAGGTGAAAAATATATTTTTATCAGGCCACTGACTGCACTTTTGGCTAGTGGCCGTTAGTTCACCAAGTGGTCATATTCAAAAGTCTTTACTTACTTTAAGTATTTTCAGCCTGTTTATTTGCTTGGTTATCTGATTCCAGTGCGCGTCGACCTTAACTCTCAGTCCTTCTTCAGGATCCTTCGCAGTCTGCAACTGAGCCGACAGTTCTTCCAAAGCTCTGAAAACAAAAGAAATAAGTGTAAAAAAACAGCCAAGTATGAACTCTGTTAATGTACAGTCACCACATGGGAATGTTGAGCCACTTGGCAATGGACGCAATTTAGTAGTGTAATATAATGGGTTCGGTATTTTTCGTTAGTAGGCACGATCGCGATATGACCGATGTTACCCGATGATATCTTGGTTGCTTTGTTGCGTCAAAATTTCACTATGTCAAAACTAGTTGACATAATAAAAATTCCTTCGTCTACGAAAAGGATTAGCCAACGGCCATTAAATTTTGAAGTTACTCGTTTGAATCAGACGCTAGATGTCGTTGTTCCTAGCGGAAACTGGATAACGACAGTTCTTCATGAATTCGTCTAAAACCGTTTAGTAATCTACTAGTATTTCTTTCAAATTGGATGCCATGATTTAATAGGCGAGATCTTTTTTCAAGTCAAGATATTTATATAAATATCCATGTTATCGGGCAATTTCAAATTATTTTTTCATTGAGAGGGACAAATGCTATTGCTGTCTTTACTATCATTAAATGTGTCACAGCTCCTAGTTGACGTTAATTGAATACTTATGTAACCTTTGTGGAAATATGGTAGATAACCTTTGATAGTCTACATATAATCCTATAACCACTCACGTGCCCTGCGCAACTACGGTTGCATTTTGTCAAAACGCAAAGTGCTCTCGCAACACTAGTTGCGAGTTGGAGTACCAACGGTTTTTAAATGATATCTATGTGCAACGTGTGAAGAGCGCTTTTCTGTTGACTTAGTTAGGCAGAGGATTAATGTGGCAACATTAAAAAAAATAAAAACCGCAGTCTGTGGAACATTTTTACAAACTTCAGATTATTGTTTTGGTGACTGTCAAAGTTCGGTATGTCAGCGAGGGAGCTAGTCATTAAAAAAATGCCGTCAGTACTCAATTTCGCATATTTTAATTAGCATTGTATATCAAATTATTCCTTGTTTACTGCTCCATACGATAAAGCATATATTTCAATACTAATTTAAATATAATGTGATAAATTCTTGCAACAAATTAAGTCTAGTGATGAAAATTTTGCGTATTTGATTTTGAATCGTACATTTATTATACGATTAAGCCATATTTCTGTCTAGGCTATTAGAATAAGTTAGTTTGTCTATTAACCTAAGCGTTAATCCTCTTTAAATGAGTAATTATGTATGTTTTGAACAGGATTAGGTGAAATAAACTTGTGATGTCCGTAAGTACAACTATACGCAACAGTAGTTGCTAGAAGCATTTTAACAGATCCTCACAGGGTCCGCGTTTTATGTCATAAGGCATGGTGCACACTGGGTTTTGGTTGCAGATTAATTTAATTTAGCTTAGTGAATTTAGAGTGTTTTTATTTTCATTTGTGGAGGCTATTACTCATTTTTTGATAATTTTTAGTTTTTTTTATTAATCGGCGAAGGATGTTTTATCTTCTATCTTTAAGTATATAAAAGAAGAAACTGACTGACATATCAACGCACAGCCCAAACCGCTGGTTCTTCCAAATTTTGCACGTAGGTTCCTTATAAGGTCTAGGGGTGCACTAAGAAAGGATTTTTCAAAATTAACCCGCTAAGGGGATGAAATGGCGGTTCAAAGTTTGTATGGCGAAACAAGATTAGTTAGACTATTTTATTTGATACTTCACAGGAGTATTCCTAACGATAAATGAGTAAATATGTGTTTCAGGTTTTTTGAAAATTCAACCCCAAAAAGAGGGAAAGGTGGTCACAAAGTCTGAAAATCAACATGGGTATTGTTTCTATGGTTTATCGGGTCGTTGATTACGAAAACAATAACGATTTTAAAATCCAACGTAGCGAACGTGAAATACCATCCGCCATGTTGAGGTGCGATGGGGTTGAAATGTCTAAATATCAATATGGGTGTCGATTTTATGGTATTGTGGGATGTTAATTACGAAAATTGCATCGATTTTGAAATTTAATATTGTGGACATGAAAATTCTTGAAAGTATTTGTACGAAATTGCAATCTAATAACATTAGGTAGCTTTCATCCAGAAAATCAACCCTTAAGGGGGTGAAAAGTGGGTTGGAAGTTTTTATGGCAATTTTTTAACAGGTGAACTTATTTAAATGAAACTTGGTATACAGATAGTTTGAGTCCCGGGAAGGAACATAAAATTGTTAATATCGCGAAATTCAACCCTTAAGGAGTGAAATGGGGGTTGGAGGTTTGTATGGAGAATTTTTAACCGCGAACCGATTTAGATAAAATTTGGTATGGATATAGCTTGAATCCCGAGAAACAATATAGAAACGTTTTTATTCCGAAAATCAATCCTAGAGGGGTATGAAAGGGGTTGATAGTTTATATGGCGAATTATTAACCGCTGAGAAGACGATTGAGATGAAACTTGGTACATAGATTTAATATTAGAATTGAATATTATAAATACGAAAGTATGCCTGTCTCACTGTCTGTTACCTTTTCGCGCTTAAGCTGCTGGGCCGATTTAGATGAAACTTGGTAAAGAGATAGTTTGAATCCCGGGAAATGACATAGTGTAGTTTTCATCCCGAATATCAACCCATAAGGTGGTTGGAAGTTTGTATGGGAAATTTTTAACCGCAAATCGATTTAGATAAAAGCTGTGGATATAGTTTAAGTCCCGAGAAACAATATAGGGTAGTTTTTATTCCGAAAATTAACCCTACGGGGGTAGAAAAGGGGTTGCTTGTTTGTATGGCGAATTATTAACCGCTGAACAGACGATGGAGATAAAACTTGCTACATAGATAGTTTGAGTCCCGGGAAACAATATAGGATAAATTTTATACCGAAAATACCGCTTTAGGGGGTGAAACTGTGGGTTGAAAATTTGTATGCGGAATTAATAACCGCTGAGCCTATTTAGAAGATTTGGTATGGAGATAGTTTGAGTTCTGGGGAACGATATATAACAGTTGTTATCCCTGAAGTCATTCCTTAAGCGGGTAAAAAGGAGGCTGTTTTCTAATTCCACGCAGACGAAGTTGCGGGGAAAAGCTTCTATTTAAGAGAAGAAATCTGCATTAATCATAATCTCTTCGTAGTACATAGTAAGTCGTTGCTGGTATAACAATTCAACAATTATTGCAATCATTTATTAAAAAAAAAAAAAATTAACCACCTTCACCAAAACATGATATACCGAAACCTACAGAGTGTAACAAATACTTTTCCGAAAACCGCATATAAATCGGTTCAGCAAGGTACATACAAACATACAAGTCTAACTGAGAACCTCCTTTTATAGTAATTTTAGTACGCGGGCGAAGCCGCGGGAAAAAGCTCGTTATTAATATAAATGGTTCAAATTCACGGTGATGCTGATAGTACAATATATAATATGTATAAGAATAAAATTTTATATGCATAGCTTATTTTTAACAGAAATTTTCATGTTACGTAATATTTTTTTGAACAGCATAATCTTGTAGGTACGTAAAAAAACCATTAGCTTACTTGTGAATTGTAACTCCGTTCAAAATTATTCAAATCGGTCAGTTAATTCTGGTTTCAGTAATTTACGAGTAGATATGCTAAAATCTGCCCGTACCTACTATAACATACTATGTTAGTCTTTTGTGTGTAGTTTTTGTTAACATACTATGTTAGTGATATAGATCACGACAACCACTGTTATTAAAATATAATTTATTAATTCAGGAATATCAAATCTGCGGTTCTGCGTGAGTGAGCCGCTGCGCATAATATTTAATTTCGTATTAGCATTTTATACTTAAGTTATAATTATTCATAACTAGCTGACCCGGCGAACTTCGTACCATCAACAATTTTTTTTTAATTTCTCCAATATTTTAATAGCTATTCTGCTTTCGAGGCGAAGATGAATCCAACAAATTAATCATCATTAAAATCGGTCCAGCCGTGCTTGAGTTATAAATGGTGTAACCGACACGACTTTGTTTTACATATAAAGATAGATACAATAAAATGTAAATAATATATAATTTCAATGTTGAAGATGTGATTTCGTTGCTTGTGTATCCCGTCCTTATACCGCCGCCATCTTGAATGATGGCCGCGCGAGGCCCGCCCGGTGACATCTAGTATGACTTTTGACACTCAGCACGTGGGTTTGTTTACTTTTGTAATGAAAAAAACAGTACATATTGAGTTGGTAATCGTCCTGATATGTATTTATTTGTAAAGTGTGACATGTGAGTGTATTTATGTTAAGTGTATATGTGGTTTGAAGTGGTGGGAATTGTCGGTAATCGGACGTTAAAAAAGGCACTCGTTACGGTAGGTATATAGGCCTATTTTTTGTTATTGATAATTTGTGACAGAAATTGCTGCGAGTTTGACAAAACTGGCACATGTTATTTAAAGACTAATAGTATCTTTATCTGCGTATGACAATATTTTTGTCCTAATTTGCGTAAATTATTCGTAAAAAAATCATAAACAAACCACGCGGTTTGGCGGTCAATTGCTAAACTGACATTTTAGAAATTGCAAATGAAACAAGTTTTATGCAAAATATTTCCCCGCGATCATATACTTTATTTGGTATCAATCGAAGCGTAAACTATTGAAGTTTCAAATAAACATAAAAAATACATACGTTATCGATTTAGATTTTTTTTAATAAATATATTTCTGCCTAAAGTCCCCATTCGAAACTGTATGTCAACTTT
The DNA here is from genome assembly GCA_947086415.1 of Pammene aurita. Classification (NCBI taxonomy): domain Eukaryota; kingdom Metazoa; phylum Arthropoda; class Insecta; order Lepidoptera; family Tortricidae; genus Pammene; species Pammene aurita. Next base: position 7,306,174 of record OX352302.1, on the reverse strand, counting down.
GTGATTTTTTTAAAATAATTTTTACTACTATGACCTATCTAATTATTTATATAAACAAATTATCCGTTTCTTTAGCTTTAAAACGTAAAAAGAATCATTACAAAAAGTTCAGTGAAAGCCAAGCAATCGATTTATTAACAAAACATGACACGGTGCCGCTGGCGCGCGGTAAATCTTGGGCACTTCACAGCACCCTTTTTTGATTCGCGGGCACTCAAGTGGATAATCGGCACAGACTACTTAGTAGATACTACGTATCAGACGACCGACTGTCTAATATAATTTTTAACACGTTGTTTAATCTGTGGCAGGCATGTGACAGGGGCAAAATAGAAGTTTTTTAGCCTAGTCGGTAGTGAGCCTGCCTGCTAAACCGGGGGCTCGGGTTCAAATCCTGGTGTGAACATTTAGTGTATTTCAGAAAATCAGGGTCCCTTTTTTCATTTTTTACGTACCTATTTTTATTTATTTTTGTCATTGTAAGATTTTACACAAGTATTCTGTGTAATTTGAGGCCAATTAAAAGTATACTAATTCTGCAGTTGAAATTATCATTCTGTTCTTTTTTACGATTTTTCGGTTCTCCCAAGTTTAACATTAGCATTTTAGAACAGGATATTAAAAATAAAAAGTACATTGCCGAGGGACGGAATGTCATGGATTCCTGACGAAATAGCTGGGGAAGTTGCCGAGGAGAGACTTGTCGGTTTCCGTTGAAGTAATCCTTTGTAATGCATGGAAATACAATCAAAACATTACAAACAACATGCTGTATGCATTATCCAAAAGTAGATATTAACTGCAATAACATTTTCTCAATTAGTAATGAGTTCTAGTGTCATTGAGAGGAACACAATATGTATCTATATTTTGAATCTAATGGGTTACATTGAAACAAATGTAGTAATTGAAATAATAATTCGAATTACTAAGAAAATGCGGCCATCAAGTGATTCTCGATATAAGGGATGATAATGTCATGAAAATAAAATAACAATTATTTTACACGATTTATTAATTGTCATTGTATAGGTACCCGAGAGAAATAATTTAACAATAAAATATATTCTTATGAAGTTTTGATTTACATTAATCTGATCTTTATTATAATCACTATAATCGGCCACTATGAGCATATTAAGTAACTTTTGACTTTTGCAGTTGGATCGCATTTACAGTAGTTGTGATCGAAATGCCTCTCCATGTGTTGATATTCAATTGCTGAAATGACAATAATAGGGATTGTTAACTACTAATATAACTAGCGGTACCCGCGGCTTCGCCCGTGTGTGTTTCAGTAGGCTCTATCATTTTCTAAAACTTAATACGCTTTCTACAAGTCAAATTTCATAACATCAAAGCGTTAAGACCTGCGAATCTGGGACCGGAACCGGTTACCAATAAAGGGATATTATATCTGGTAGGGTAGTTACACACCTACCAAACTATTTAAAAAAATGTTTTTTTATAAAAAAAAGCCCGCAGCAATTAGGTAGTATTTATTACCGTGTAGATAATATTTACCTATAGTAGACAATTAAAACTGTATAATTAAATAGTTCAAGATATTATTTTTGTATCACAAAGCAGCCAAAATCGATCTAAGTGTCTAAGAAACTACATTAAATTAATATGGTTAACCAAATGAAGCGGTTTTCTGGTTGCTGCTTATGATATATATAAGGAAAAATAGGTTGTTATAAGTTAAATATGGATGAAAAATCTAATAAAAATACTTACTACCAGTGAGTCTTGGTACTTTTACAGGCGGATCACTTGTAAAATAGCTGTGATCTAAATGTCTTTTCCGCGAATTCTGATATTCAAGTGCTGAAATGAAAATACCGTTTGGTTTTATAAACCGTCTCTCAAAATGTACGTGACACACTGAGCGCGTACTCAATATGCCTTTTGGTAATACTTTTAGCGACTCCAAGTTTACACAGGCAAACAATTGATTCAATCTCTTTTCGTCACTCGCTGGAAAAAAATGCAAAAATGCGTTCTCTCGTTTGTTACCACAAATACAGCATTTTGGGGTTCGCATTATGTCTCCAGTTATACAATTTAAAGTAATTGAAATTATCCACCACTTGAAAATAACCGTCAGTCACAATTACAGACAAACCAATATGGCGCCGCGGGGAAAAAATTCGAAAGATGAAATATCCGTCTCACACTACCCTAAATGTAGGGTAGTGTAGCGCACGAAAAAGAGCGAGGCTACTAGCCTTCATTTTCATTTTTCCCCTCGATTTGACAAACGTCAAGTCAACGTCTATGATGAGAAAGTTAGTATGGCAGTAAACCGGGTGTGATAATCGGTCAGTAGCTATAGAAATGTTTAATAGAGACTTGATAGTTTCTGACTCAAATTCTAACTTTGAAAAAATATCTGACAATGGGTATTGTCAATTTTTTTTCGCTGTAACATTAATTGCGGAAAAGTAGCTATCTAAATCTAGTAAAAAAATCAAATATGCCACCGGCAATAAACGACGAAACTAGACGTGAAATTATATTTTTGCACCAGCAAGGGTTAAGCATGCGTGCAATAGCAAACGCGTTAAATGTGCAGGTATAAGGTTCTACAAAATAATAATTTCCAAACACTTTGATTTTATTAAGAAAATATCTAACCTATTCATTCCTTTCTAGCGAAATACTGTCAGTTTGTGGGTAAATAGGTATGCCGCAGAAGGAGATATAAATGATCACCGTCAAGGCAATCATGGTGTCTCGATACTATCAATGGAACAACGCAATGAAATGCGAGAGAGCTACATGGAAAATGGGTTTATATCTACCAACTATTTCGCAGACCGCTTCAATTGCCACCCCAATACCATCCGAAAGCATTTGCATTCTATGGATCTTCACCATAGACGTCCCGCATACAAAATTGCTTTGACGGAAGATCACAAAATCGCTCGAGTCAATTTTGCTCAACAGTACCGAAATTTTGATTGGGGTTCGACAATATTTTCCGATGAGAAGTCGTTTAATTCAAGTGACCACGGTCGTTTACATCTCTGGCGTTATGACAATACGCGATATGCGGAAGACCATGTTATACCAAACAGGGAGTCGGGTCGCATCAGTGCAAACTTGTGGGGGTGGATGAGTTCGGACGGTGTAGGTGAGCTGGTTCCTTTACCTCCCAGGACCAACGCTCAATGTTATTTCAGCGTGTTACAGGAAAGCATGCTTCCCACCGTAAGGGCATTTTATCCACGGGAAGAATTGCCACATTTTCATTTCGTGCACGACAACTGCACGATACACAGGGCCAGGATTGTAAAAGACTGGCTCCATCAACGTCGACAGGAAATAACGGTCATACCGTGGCCTGCTAAGTCTGCGGATCTAAACCCCATAGAGAATCTATGGGGTTTAATGGTCCAAAGATGGGAAAATCGAAATGAACGATCAAGACAAGCTGTGGAAAATCATTGCCAAGAAGTTTGGGAAGACTTGCGAGGAACTGATTATTGCACTCGATTTGTGGAGTCCATGCCTTCGCGTCTCCAAGCTGTCATTGATAACGATGGGTCATATACAAGTTATTAGTTTTTAGATATCTCTTTGCTTTAATACGAATAAACAGATTTTGGTCTATTTGTTATGTTAAACGTAAATATTTTTTAAATAATAATAGATATTTTGACATAGATCTTTACGAGACAGTAATGAGGGTATTAGACAACATTACAAAGAAATGTTTTAAATTCCAATAAAAAGAACACAATAAAATATTCGTAAAATAATGAACTTCTGCTTATTTATAATTATATTTTTCATTCACTTTCCTTTTGACAGCTGTTATCTAAATGAGTTTCAGTTTATGAATTATATGGAAATGGCTGCCGTTAAAAGGAAAGTGAACGCAAATTTCTACATAGCAGCCAGAGAAATGGGATGACAAGCGCCATTTTATATCTATGATAGCAGCTTAGCAGTCAAATAGACGTTTCTAGGACTAAAGCGGATGTTGTAATGTAACCATAGTAACGTCAGCTTCCGGAAAAATCGCTATCAATCATTGGTTAAATATTTTTGTTATTACGTAACCATAGTAACGCCACCTTCCGAAGAAAACACGGGCGGTCATTGGCTAACCGTATTTGGTTTTACGTAACTGTAGCAACGACATTGGTCAGCATTGGTCGCCCGATTTGTATTATTCGACCAAGTTGCGAACAGTGGTAAGTGGCTCAACATTCCCGTGTGGCATAAAGCTCTATAAATGGAGTACGCTTCGCCTCATCTTTCCAACCAAAAAAGTCTGCCAAAATCTGAGGGGGGCGAGGTAGCATGCATGTGAAGTTTTCAAGTCAAAGGTACATCATTGTCGGTTGTTAATACAGTTTATTTCTAAATGAATTTTTATGGGAGCAACGCTTTATTGACAACCGACAAAGATGTACCTTTGACTTGAAAACACCAAACATATTTGACATATTCTTTTTATACTTCATTACACTAAATGGAGCAATAGATAGTCGACTGTACAAATGTTAACATATGGTTCATTATTGGATGCAGTCTTTGGAAATGTCAAACAAAAAAGCCAAGGATCATTTTTGATTGTATTTTCAAACAAAATATAGAAGACAGCAATCCTTAAGCGCGTATGGAGAAGTGTCAAACGTCAAATAGTTACTGCCCGTCAGAAAGAAAACGATTGTCTTTGAATCGATTCTGTAAACGAAGCTTGATTTTCGATTTAGGTTAAATCTTTTATTACGAATGTAATGTAATGATAAATAAAGTAAAACTGTACTTACATCTGAAATGGTATTTCATCTTTTTGTAAACTAGACGAAATATAACATTTTTTTACATCCAAAAACAGCGCATAAGGGCATTTTCACGGAGCTTGTTATCCATTGACAGCGATGACGAAAATGGCGTGACATCGATTATTGAAATAGTTTTTATAGATGTACTAGATTTTCCGCCAATACTTTTGACAGAGGGGAAATGATACTCAGGGCCTCTCCTGGTTTAGAACTCTCTGCCGTGTGGTGACTGTACTCGTACCCTGAGAGTAGACGAATCAGGGGGCTTAGCCAAGATGACAATCGTTTGCAGAAAACGAAACGAAACGCTGCACGCTCCCGCTCACTCTTCCATATTAGTGCGATAGAGAGACTAAATAGCGTTTCGATTCGTTTTCTACAAACGATTGTTATCTTGGCTAAGCCCCCTGTTGTTCTAAGGACACCGAGGTTTTTTTTTTTCACGCTGACGACGCGCATTTGAATCGATACACACGCGAGTTAGACGCAGCTTGAAGACCTTTGCACACCCACATTCTACAGGGTGTAACAGGTTTAAGTACTTAATTGGTGTCATATTGTGAATAAGAAAAAAATAAAAATAAATTTTTGGAACAAAAAAAAATTTACTTTTGTATTGGGCACGTGGTCCCAGCCGGCCAACACTCCATACAAAACCAAATTTTTGCCCTTGCCCAGCAGTGGGACATGCTAGGTTTCGTAACCCACAATCCAACAAGGGGGGTGTTATTAGTTTGACCGCTATGTATGTCTGTGGCACCGTAGCACTAAAACGGTTGACCGATTTAAATGCGATACTTTATTCAAAAGCAGGTTTGGTTAATGCAGGCCGTTTTTCGCAACTCGACGTCTATCATTATTTTGCGTGGTTTTGCAAAGATTTCTAGAGAGTGATCTCTGTTCAGCCGTTTTGAGTTTACCTACATTTTTAACTTACAATAGTTATTTTAAAAAACTAACTTGTTCTGTGTCTCCAACTGCACTATAATATCTTGCAGCATGGCCGCCGGATTATTGTTGACATGCCCGGACGCCTTGCCCACAGTGGACGTGAACATAGCGGGCCTCTCTTTCTTAACTACCTCCTTCTCTTTCGACATGCTCGATGCTTTCTTTGCCATTTTCTTCTTGGCTTTCTTTTTAGACTTGGTGCAGAATAAAAATCGCCTCATCGTTTTGATAAAGCTTTGACATTCTGGGGGTTTTGTCTGAAATGAGAAAATGTAAGTTACTTATCACATTCAATGCCGGAAACCCGACTATCGGGTATTTTATGATTTCGTGCCCAGACCGAACTACCCGATAGTCGGGATCGTGATACTAGAGCTATACATGACTAAAGGCCACGCCGGAGGACCCGATATCGGGTACTGTTTTTGACGTACAGGGTTGTCGCTAAAATATTAGTGCATACATACTCGGAAAAAATTCACGATTTTAACCATTTTTCACTTGATGATTTTGATCTGGCGTGTGATCGCGAAGTCATAACGAAAATCATTAGAGAATCCCCGTCACGCGTTCAATTTTCAACTTGAACTGTTTCTAATAATTAGATATTGATGTGTATTATCTATCAGATTCCGGAGATAGACGTTGGCCTAATTTTCTGGTATAACGTAATAAGTTAACAAACCAACATAACAACAAATGTTTTTTAGTGCAACCCTGTCGTGTACCCGATTGTCGGGTTCTTGGCGTGTTGTGTCGATTCGTTCGATAAGTGCGCAACTGTAACCCGACTATCAGGTCGTATATTTTTTGTGGCCTGGCGCGGATGTTTTGTTTGGCTGGGTGGCAATGAATGTGTTATTATCAGAGCCCGGAATTTCCGGGGCAAACCAAAAGACTGTCGCAATCTAGCTAGTGTTAGAAAAGTTATATTATCGATATCGATAGCTGTCATACTTAATGAAATTATATTCAATGTCTTACAGAGTACTCATTTTCTTAAGTGTCTATTATTTTCAATGAGGTGGTATAGTCACTATTAGTCACGTCATTCAAAGTTTTACCTCTTTGTTACCCGACTACGGCAAAGCCAAAAGGAAGGGTTATTTTATTACTTAATATGATAAAGTATAGTTAAGATATAGAACACAAATAAAAAATCCCTTACTTCCTTTGCATATTTTAAATTAACTGACGCGAATGATTAAAAAAAAAATGTAAATATATCGGCATGACTTTTTTTATATAATAATACTCGATATCAATAAAAAAATCTTTTCAACACACCTGCTCGTAACGAGGTTCTTATTCCACCGCTTTTATGCTCATAATCCTAGATATTAAACACGCGTGCATTTCACAATAATTATCCAACTAGTGGAATAATTTAATAATCCGATCAAGTGACGTTTGTACTCTAGTACCAAGTTGTACGTACGCAGACGAATCGTTGTAATTTAGTCGGGTATTACCTTTACTTTTTTTTAACTCTTTATGAGTTTACATTCTAAAAGAGTAAAAAAAAAGTAAATATATTAAAAATATACACATTTACGATAGAATACAAATTATACAATCCTGATTGTGAATAAGAATCATTTCAACTTATTATATTACTCGTAATACACAATAAATTACGTTTTAAACACGAATTGTCTGTTTTAATATTGGCTGTTTGGCATTATACGTCCGCGCCTTTGCCTCAAGCAGCACGCACATCCAAAAAAGAAAATTGCGCGCCATTTATAAGTTAACCTCAAATCATTGTTTATTTGTTAGATTTTTCTCGTCGTGTTTTATTAATTTAAACAAATTGAAAATATAATTTCAATAAATAAGAAGACAACTTAAGCGTTAATTTAACCTCTGGATATATTTCAAAATTGTGATACATACTAGTAAAACGTCATCATAAAAATATTTTCACTATATAGTGAGCAATACGTAAGAAAAAAATACTATAATTTATTGCACAATAATTGTGAAGTCTTTAATTTTATGAAATGATTTTAAAAAGAGTTCCAGATACTCAATAACATCACAAAAAAGGCTAGTTAAATTTAATTATGTTAGGTTCGTAAGTACCTCTATCCTGTAAACATTCTGACAATTAATGCATTTATCACAAGTTATTAATTATACTATTCTGTTATTTCCTCGCCAGTGTGTTGAAAAAGTCGTATGAAACGCGTGTGCTTGATCATTACATAAGCTCAGCTTCCTTATGCGCACTCACATGCGTTCGTGCGCACAATTTCGCTTCGTATGTAATGTTCAACTTAGCACACTTGTATCATAACATAATGTACTATTACGTCACACCTGGCCATAATGTGAGTATTACCGCACGCTACGCGTACGGTAAAACTCGCATTATGGCCAGGTGGAGACGTAAAATTGTGTACTCACCACGGGCAGTAAAAAAGAAAGCCCTCTATCGCATATTTACAACCCTCGCCTGCGGCTCGGGTCACAAATACCTGCGATTTCGGGCTTTCTTTCTTTTACAGCCCTTGGTAAGTAATGTACTATTACGTCACACCTGGCCATAATGTGAGTTTTATCGCACGCTACGCGTACGGTAAAACTCTCATTATGGCCAGGTGGAGACGTAAAATTGTGTACTCACCACGGGCAGTACAGTCAGCATCAAATAGATAGTGACAGTGAAGGTCTCCAAATATACCGCAACATCTAAATTTACCATTAATACTAAGTCATCCAAAGTAATCAAATAATTCATGCCATCCACTGTCATCAAATATACCGATGCATACACAACGCCTGATACTTAGTAACATTCAAACCGCCATAAACACCATTACACCCACATCGCCGCCGGTAGCGTAGCACCCAAAGTGTCCAAAAATCCGGAACACTTAAAATGAACTTTATTACAAGAAGAGTGGCGACCTGTCAATGCTTAGACATATTATCAATGTTCATTTTGTATCTTGCATGCATATCGCTGAAGAAATAAGATTATTTAAAACGACAACCAGTGAAAAATGGATTCTCTTTATTCAATGTGTTTCAATAAAATTATATCTCAGCTAAACGATAAGAAGAAAGTAGTTTCGTGGGACATGGTAAAAATGAGAAAAAACGAAATTTTTCAGCTTCCTTTACCTACCAATCTATTATGTCACATTTTCCTAGATGTGCTGTTACATATGCGTTTGAAAATCAACATTGATAAGGAAGAAGTATCATTTACGGGAGCATGCATCGACTGCGGCCACGTTGTTATTTTTGAAGACGACGACTATTTCGACGACGAAGAAATGAACGTAATGTACTTATTCTGTGAGCGATGTAGCGGTCCCTGCTTTATTGAATGTCCTCATTCATCCAATAATTGTAACTGTTTTTATGAATATACAAATCGCTTCCACCAATAAATTCATTCCATTGTTTTATTTCTTATAAAATTACATTATAAATTTAAAATATGAAGGCCATTCTGTGTTAGCCGCGATCTTGAATTTGCATTTTTTTATATTGTGTTGTATTCTACTAGCCAAGGCCTTTCATTTGATACCCATGACGAGGGAACGGAGGGAATTACGAAAGAATATAAAGTCGGCCATTTTGTGGCGTCGGCCATCTTGAATTTGTAATACTAGTGATCATATATTATTGCATTGTCACCAGAACTAAAGCTAAGTTCCAAAGGGTTTAGCAGGCTAAGGGAGGTCGTGTGGCCCCTGTGAGGAAAAGTTGAATTAGTAAATGTCAATTGTTTGTCGCCTCATAACTAGTAATCACTCCAACTTTCAGCCCTCTATCTTGAACTGTCTCAGAGATAATGTCAAAAATGTATTTTTTTAACAATTTTTTCAAACTCGTATATCTCCTAATCCATAGCAGCTAAAGCGTTGAAACAAAATCACAGCTACGTAGTTTGAGTGGGAGTATACCCTATAATTTTATTAATATTTTATACGTGAAAAATAAAAGAAATAAATGTCAATTTATTTTTTGACAGCTCTTTCCAACACGTTTTTTTGAAAGTACAATTATGAAAAAAATCATATAAATTGCTTATAGTATTAGTTACTAGCATACAAAAACTCAATTGATTATATTTGGTGCAACATACTGTAAAAAAAAAACTAACGTAAGTATTCAAGTATCAAGAGTAGGCTTCTGAACTGAAACTTCGTTTTTAAGTTTTTTGTTTGTTGCCTAGCAACAAAGGGTGTATTGTTTTTAATTTGACGTATGACTGTCAAAAAAGATCACTGAACTACTGCTGTGTTAGCATTTGTAACTAATTTTACTAACTACTAAATCAACGAAACGACGGATGTGCTATATGTTTATTATTTTATATACAAAATTAATTGGTTTCATTATAGTACACGTATTAACATAACGAAATAAATAACTCATTAGAGCAGATATCACAATATAAGTCACTTAGATAATGACTATCGTAATATTCGTCGTCCCAGGTATAGGACAATGTTATCCTGCAGTCATCGCAATATCCTTTTAACATAATATTTTCGTCAGAGAGCGATATCTCAATATCTGGTAAAGACTGTAAAAACAGTTGCTTCGCTATTAACTGTGGCAAGTTGAGCCGAAATATTTTTGATTTTATGATTTCCATCTGAAATAATGTATATACATGAAGTTTCTGTTTTATTTTATTTACATTTAAAGCTTACTTTCGCCATTATGGAAAAATCGGACTCCTCTTCTACATAACGTGTTGTATATTCCCTTAAACAATCCACTATTATGTTAAATGTGCTAGCGTATAAACTAAGCGTTTGTCGATTCCGAGTAACATAACATTAGACATTATGATTTATTAGGTATGAGCTATCTTTAAATTATACAATACTATTATACAATTTATACGCTAGCACATTTAACATAATAGTGAATTGTTTAAGGGAATATACAACACGTTATGTAGAAGAGGAGTCCGATTTTTCCATAATGGCGAAAGTAAGTTTTAAATGTAAATAAAAAAAAAAAACGGAAACTTCATGTATATACATTCTTTCAGATGGAAATCATAAAATCAAAAATATTTGGGCTCAACTTGCCACGGTTAATAGCGAAGCAACTGTTTTTACAGTCTTTACCAGTATTGAGATATCGCTCTCTGACGAAAATGTTATGTTAAAAGGATATTGCGATGACTGCAGGATAACATTGTCCTATACCTGGGACGACGAATATTACGATAGTCATTATCTAAGTGACTTATATTGTGATATCTGCTCTAATGAGTTATTTAATTCGTTATGTTAATACGTGTACCATAATGAAACCAATTAATTTTGTTTACGTCACACCTGGCCATAACGTAAGTTTTGCCGCACGCTACGCGTACGGTAAAACTCGCATTATGGCCAGATGGAGACGTAAAATTGTGTACTCACCACGGGCAGTAAAAAAGAAAGCCCTCTATCGCATATTTACAACCCTCGCCTGCGGCTCGGGTCACAAATACCTGCGATTTCGGGCTTTCTTTCTTTTACAGTCCTTGGTAAGTAATGTACTATTATAAAATAATAAACACAGCAGCACATCCGTAGTTTCGTTGATTTAGTAGTTAGTAAAATTAGTTACAAATGCTAACACAGCAGTAGTTCAGTGACCTTTTTTGACAGTCATACGTCAAATTAAAAACAATACACCCTTTGCTGCTAGGCAACAAACATAAAACTTAAAAACGAACTTTCAGTTCAGAAGCCTACTCTTGATACTTGAATACTTTCGTTAGTTTTTTTTTACAGTATGTTGCACCAAATATAATCAATTGATTTTTTGTATGCTAGTAGCTTATACTATAAGCAATTTACGTGATTTTTTTCATAATTGTACTTTCAAAAAAACGTGTTGGAAAGAGCTGTCAAAAAATAAATTGACATTTATTTCTTTTATTTTTCACGTATAAAATATTAATAAAATTATAGGGTATACTCCCACTCAAACTACGTAGCTGTGATTTTGTTTCAACGCTTTAGCTGCTATGGATTAGGAGATATACGAGTTTGAAAAAATTGTTAAAAAAATACATTTTTGACATTATCTCTGAGACAGTTCAAGATAGAGGGCTGAAAGTTGGAGTGATTACTAGTTATGAGGCGACAAACAATTGACATTTACTAATTCAACTTTTCCTCACAGGGGCCACACGTCCTTCCTTAGCCTGCTAAACCCTTTCAAGTCAATCGGTCAACAGGAAGGTGGTACAATTTAGATTAGTAGATTTGACCTACGCCAACCTACATAAAACCGTTTAATAAAATTAACAAAACAAAAAACCCGACTGCAAAGCAAAAATATGACTGAAAAGCAAAAAACAAGCTTTACATTTCTTTTGTGACTAGAATGTTGGAAAAAGTATTGCAGGCGGGAACTTCACGCGAGTGGTGGTTTACAAAATAGCTAAATATTTCCATAGCTTGTTCCCGCCTGCAATACTGTTTCCAACATTCTAGTCACAAAAGAAATGTAAAGCTTGTTTTTTGCTTTTCAGTCATATTTTTGCTTTGCAGTCGGGTTTTTTGTTTTGTTAATTTTATTAAACGGTTTTATGTAGGTTGGCGTAGGTCAAATCTACTAATCTAAATTGTACCACCTTCCTGTTGACCGATTGACTTGAAAGGGTTTAGCAGGCTAAGGAAGGACGTGTGGCCCCTGTGAGGAAAAGTTGAATTAGTAAATGTCAATTGTTTGTCGCCTCATAACTAGTAATCACTCCAACTTTCAGCCCTCTATCTTGAACTGTCTCAGAGATAATGTCAAAAATGTATTTTTTTAACAATTTTTTCAAACTCGTATATCTCCTAATCCATAGCAGCTAAAGCGTTGAAACAAAATCACAGCTACGTAGTTTGAGTGGGAGTATACCCTATAATTTTATTAATATTTTATACGTGAAAAATAAAAGAAATAAATGTCAATTTATTTTTTGACAGCTCTTTCGAACACGTTTTTTTGAAAGTACAATTATGAAAAAAATCACGTAAATTGCTTATAGTATTAGCTACTAGCATACAAAAAATCAATTGATTATATTTGGTGCAACATACTGTAAAAAAAAACTAACGAAAGTATTCAAGTATCAAGAGTAGGCTTCTGAACTGAAAGTTCGTTTTTAAGTTTTATGTTTGTTGCCTAGCAGCAAAGGGTGTATTGATTTAATTTGACGTATGACTGTCAAAAAAGGTCACTGAACTACTGCTGTGTTAGCATTTGTAACTAATTTTACTAACTACTAAATCAACGAAACGACGGATGTGCTATTTTGCTGTGTTTATTATTTTATAATAGTACATTACTTACCAAGGACTGTAAAAGAAACTTCTTTTGTGACTAGAATGTTGGAAAAAGTATTGCAGGCGGGAACTTCACGCGAGTGGTGGTTTACAAAATAGCTAAATATTTCCATAGCTTGTTCCCGCCTGCAATACTGTTTCCAACATTCTAGTCACAAAAGAAATGTAAAGCTTGTTTTTTGCTTTTCAGTCATATTTTTGCTTTGCAGTCGGGTTTTTTGTTTTGTTAATAATTAAGTTTATTTCCAACTTTTTAGTGATTAATTATTACTTAGGAAACTTTGGTACTTACACTACTTATATGTAAAAAAAAAAAGTTTTTGATTTTGGCGCCAAAAATCTGCCATTATGATTTTCCAAAAATTTTAATGTACCTGGTGCCACTCACACAATCACGACGAATCAAATGACACCTCGCATGTCAAAATCTGTTAAGCCGTTCAGGCTGTAGGGCGTGCCAAATAAATGGACATACATACATACATACTCTCGAAAAACATTACCCTCCTTTCCTTCGGCAGTCGGGTAAAAAACAATGTTTTTTGATTTTGGCGCCAAAAATCTGCCATTTTGATTTTCAAAAAATTTTAATGTACCTGGTGTCACTCACACAATCACGACGAATCAAATGACACCTCGCATGTCAAAATCCGTTAAGCCGTTCAGGCTGTAGGGCGTGCCAAAGAAATGGACATACATACATACATACTCTCGAAAAACATTACCCTCCTTTCCTTCGGCAGTCGGGTAAAAATATCGTTCTGGCATGGTCTACATAGATGTATCTACATACAAGTGTTCTTTTTCAAAGTGGGTTTCCAATTCAGGTAAAGGAGGTTGATTTACATTTGCTTAAAATAAAAATAAAACTTCGTTTTACTGTCAATATACCTAATCGTACTTACACTGTCAAGTGCATGATATGTAAAGATATGTTATCAGCGTGGTGTATTGGTGGCAGAGTATGGTTGGCAAAAAAAAATACACAAGTATTTAAAACATTATATACTTAACAAATTATGAAATATATACATATTTAGAATTACTTATCCAAATTACATTGAATAAATAACTAAAATCTGTTCAACAGATTTGGCTGTCAGTCGTTCACGTCGATTAGAAAAAATCCATTTTAAATAACTAAATGACCTTTCTACGTTGACAGAAGTTACAGGAAGGTAATTTAACTCTTTAAAATACTGCACGCAACTTTTGTTGACGCCCTCCGGCATATCCACCTCTTTTCCTTCTATCAGTTGCTGCACGACTTTTACAGTACCATAACCAGGGTTTTTCTTCAAGACATATTTTAGTTTAAAATAAACTTCTTTACCCGTGGGATGTAATCTCAATTTCGCCATTTTTTTTATCAAGTCAGAGACAATTTTCAATGAACTTTTAAGTTCTAGTTTTGGGTCCTCCAGCAATTGAATCGACTTGGCGATAATGTTGAAGTTTGTGTCAACGAACAATAAGTCCGATTTCAAATTGCGATCGCGAAAAATTTTCTTGGCCTCGACAATTGCTCTCGCTTCACGTGAATCTAAAGCATCGATCACAGCCTTGATTTCATTGTAATATTTGTTATAGTATGAAGCAGCGTTTAGCCATGTGCCCCATCTGGTTATCACTGGTCGCGGAGGAAGTGAAATGTTCGGATACATCATTCGAAATTTTTTCGTTCTAACCGGAGCTTTAAGGAAAACTTTTTTTACACAGTCAATCAATTTGTTTATTTTAGGATAAAGACTCCTCACTTTTTCTGCGACGCGATTCAGTCCGTGTGCAAACCATGTCACATGTGTTAAATTCGGATATTCCTGTGTAAGACATTTCCCCGCCTTGAGCATATATGATCCAGCATCAGTTATGAAAAACAGTAATTTATCTAAGTTTTCATTATATTGTTGACCCCAAAGATCTTTAAGCGTTTCGTTTACGAGTCCGGTTGTAGTTAAATAATTGGTTTCCTCCAAAACTTTTGATGCAAACAAATGCATTTTGCTGCTTGTTCCATCTAATGCCTGAATCAAAACGTTCGCCACTTTTTTCCCACATGAATCAGTGGTTTCATCAACGCTAAGGCATATCGTCTTATTTTGTAGTTCTTGCCTAATCTGATCCTTTTTTTCCTCGTAAATTTTTGGAAGATATTTTAGCCGTATATTTGATTCACTGGGTAAATTCACGTTATTACCGTATTTATTATTTAAGAGGTTCTCCATAAAATTCCGAAATGTTGGGTTGTCAAGTTTTGACCACGGTATATGACATTGAATCATAAAATCAGTCAAGTCATTGTTGAACTGTTTTTGTCCATTTTTTGTACTGGAAAATGTGTGTAAATCAGTTTTCATATGCCGGTCCAAACTAAATAAAGAAGGATTAAATGTCGAATCACATAATTTACAAAATAACTTATTGTCTTTGATTTCAAAATCAGGGTTGTCTTTTAGGCTTTGCTGTAGCTTGTAATGAGAATGTGAATCGCTTATTCTATCTCGATGAGATTTTGACTGTAGGTGCTTGTTCATATTGTATTTTTTCCTTTTAATATTGACATTGCAAATAGTACATCGCGTGCCTTCGTCCGTTGTTATAAAATCTGGGTATTGTGTCAAATCCATACTGTGAATGAGGATACTGAGATTATTCGTTCACTTTATTAAAGTCCTCCGTGCTCGTCTTACTTCGTGCACTACTTTTGAGTTGAACTACTCGAATAACAATTCTAGATAGTCATATCTAGAGTGCATTTGATTATTTGGATTAAAATAATATACACTTCGCGTAATGTATTTTTATGACATAATTAATGTCATTTGACGTATATTGTTTTAAAAATATATAGTTGGTCGGAAAAGGCTTTGTACCGTAGAGGTGTAATCCTAAGAAGGTAGGTAACTATTTATTTTGTAGTTAAGAACAAAGTGAATATTTCAATGGAAGTATTTGTTTTTTTTTTGCCAACCGTACCGTTTGCCACGAAAAGAGCACCTTGATAACGATCATTAATGATATGTCATTGCTATCTAATAAGATTAATAAGTAATTGTTATCTTGTACAAGTCTTAAAATGGACACGATACGTATTAGTGATGATGTTAAACATAGAATTATTCATTTAAAACAGGATGGTGTTTCAATAACAGACATATCTAATGAACTGGGCATAAGCGTAAGTTGTCTACTATGTTTGTTTTTTTGCCTCACATGGTGTTTAGTTAAAAATACTAGTAATTAATTGTTATTTCTAGCGATCTACAATCTACCGATGGATAGACAGAGAGACCACGGAAGGCAATCTCAACAACCACGTCTCCTATGGACGTCCTCGTCGAACAACTGCTATTGAAGATAGAGAAATTGTGCAGCGGGCTCTTGACAATCGGTTTGTGAATTCGCGTAATTTGGCAACCAAACATAGAGTATCACAAACCACCATAAGAAGACGTTTGCGGGAGGGTGGTTTGCGACACAGAATACCAGCAAAAAAGGCTCTCCTTACACATAGGCACAAAGCTCAAAGACTAGAGTTTGCACGTAAATACAAAAATTGCAATTTTGAAAATGTGGTATTCGTGGATGAGAAGGTATTTTGTTCTTCTGCCCGTGGGCGGCTGTCATTATGGCGAATGAACAATTCGAGATATGAAGAACAGAACGTTTTACCGAATAATAGGAGTGGTAGAATCACATTGGGATTTTGGGTATGGATGTCAAAAGCAGGTCCTGGTGAACTGATAGAAGTCGGTGGTAGATTGAATGGGCAAAAATATAAAGAGATTTTAAGTGATGTTTTGTTGCCCACCACACAGATATACTATCCAAATGAAACCGTCCAATTTGTTCAAGATAACAGTTCGGTTCACAAATGCAGAATAGTCCAAAACTATTTAAACGAGCCTGAGACTAAAGTGCACCTGAAGCAAATCGTTTTTCCTCCTCTTAGTCCGGATCTAAACCCTATAGAAAATGTTTGGGGGGAAATGATACAACTTTGGGACAACAACAGGGTGAGAGATACAGAGTCCTTACGAAGACACGTTGTAGAGACATGGGAGTCTTTACGGGGAAATGTCTTTTGCTCTAATGCGGTGCAGTCCATGCGACAACGACTATCGGATGTAACCACTGCTGAAGGTGGATATACACGCTATTAAAAAAATCTGCTTTCTTTTTGTTATTATTTAGTTCAAAAACAACGAAGAAAATTGTTTTTTTTTTATGTTATTGTTAAAATTGCTTATTATTTTCCGAAACAACAACGTGTGTGATTGATTAAAACATTATTTTATTCTTGTACCTTATTTAAATATGTGTCTCCGTTTCTCGTTCACATTGTGTTTCGAACCAAGTAGGTATATATGTATGTATGTACAAGTAATAACATTAGATTTGATTTGGAATCTAAACCCACTCATACAGGGTGAAATCGGGGTCGTGATCCAAAGTATGTTTTACAAACTCTATACACAACTAGAAATTTAATGCACCGACTCTCACTCGAATCAAACAATTTTTTTTTTTTTTTTACTTTTTTTGTCCCTAATTTTACTTTTAAAGGTGTTTTCAGGATTTGATAACTGCTAATTAAGCTATTTAAATTAGTATACTGAAATACCTATTTGAGTTGCAGCTGACATAACAAAAAAAAAACAAATATCTGAATTATAAATGAAATAAACTTTATTTTACATCTTAAATATCTTATAAATCCCTTATCATATCATGTCATCATTTTTAAAAGTGAAATTAGGGACAAAAAAAATTGTTTGATTTGAGTGAGAGTCGGTGCATTAAATTTCTAGTTGTGTATAGAGTTTGTAAAACGTACTTTGGATCACGACCCCGATTTCACCCTGTATAAGTAGATCTTTTAAATAAATAAAATGACTACATTTCATTTAAAAACGCGGCTGAAAAAGAATCAATTTAAAATTTAATAATATTGTACTCGTAGGCATAGCCATAAAGAAAGAGAGGAAATTATTTGACAGGTCGCCACTCTTCTCGATGATTGTCAAAATACAAAGTTGTAAGATTGACATCTATTTCCTTACAAATAAAGTTAATTTTTCTTAAGTGTTCCGGATTTTTGGACACTTTGGGTGCTACGCTACCGGCGGCGATGTGGGTGTAATGGTGTTTATGGCGGTTTGAATGTTACTAAGTATCAGGCGTTGTGTATGCATCGGTATATTTGATGACAGTGGATGGCATGAATTATTTGATTACTTTGGATGACTTAGTATTAATGGTAAATTTAGATGTTGCGGTATATTTGGAGACCTTCACTGTCACTATCTATTTGATGCTGACTGTACCTAATAAAGAAAGCCCTCCATCGCATATTTACAACCCTCGCCTGCGGCTCGGGTTACAAATACCTGCGATTTCGGGCATCCGTTATTTTACAGTCCTTGGTAAGCAATGTACTATTGTAGAAAACTTCATTCATTATTGTAATGGCTCTGACAAGAGGTGAGTTAGCGAGTAAGTTAATGCGCGTAGTCGGGCGCGCAAACAGGCGCGGCGCACGACGTCGCGGCCCATGCGGCACCACCAAACCCAATGAATCCAGCACCTCGGAGTTATGTATTTTACCTCGTAACACCTTGAAAATATATGTGACCAGCGCTAAATTTCTCCTTACCTCTAATTTTATGTATCCGACCATACCCAGGACAAAAAGTGTTGGATACATCAGTGGGTAAAATGGATATATTCCGTAATTTTTGAGATATAAATGTCTAACAAATTTATTTTGAATTTTTTCTACCATCATATTGTAATTAGTTTCGTGTGGGTTCCATATAATTGCATTACTTTCTAGTCTACTTCGAACTAATGCGTTATAGAGAGCCTTGACTGCTGCTGGGCTACTAAAATTCTTTGTTTCACTTCAATTTTCATCAATTGTGGTTGGATGTGTTTTCTTACCTCTCCATCAATGATTTCGTGGACTAGATGGGTATTCTTGTGGCCACTGACCGTCGTCAAGTCTTTGTCGTACAGGTAGCATTTTTCACAGAAGTACGTATCACAGCATTTGGCGCATTTGAATTTTAGAACCTGTAAAATAGTTGGTTAGGATATTATCACGAATCTACATGTATTAACTGAATAAAACTATTATTCTTTTAGCTAAACTAAATCAGGTGGGGTGGGAAACAAGAGACTGTGGTACGACCAAGGACAGGAAAACCCCTTCATTTGATTAATCGTTTCGATACGGTAACCCTATTATTAGTCTTACCCTAATGATAGGGTCACCCTATCGATATGGAAAGCATTTTGAATAGGCTTAACCCTTTTCAATGTGGTTTCCGAGTCGAATGGGGTAAAAATAGCTTCAATATTTACCGCTTACCCTTTAATAGGGCTACCCTCTTCCTGTCTCTTTTCCACGCAGGCAGGCGGTTCTATCTTTCTCATTTGAAATGGAACAGGATAGGCGGCGGTGGAATAAATTGAGTAAATATGAGATTTGCTGTTGTTTATTCATTCTGGAATAGTAACACTCACAGTCCAGTCCTCTACTCGCGTACACAACTTTAAATAAAATAATTTCTGTTAAAGAAATGTGTCTTACTTTCAGTTTATTCTTGCATAGTTCGCAAAAACACAATTTTTATTCATATTCAAATCGATTTGACACAAACCAATACATTTATCCTCCTAGCGTTTGTGCCGTCTTTTGCCACGCCTCAGTTGAGCCTGGGGCCGCTTGGCAACCTAATCCCAAGAATTGGCGTAGGGACTAGTAGTCGTTTTCAGCTAATTAGGCGATGTAGATTTCGAAAATTATTTCTGTTTTATAATCCAAGATGGCGGTTATATACTTTTTACTGTCGTCGTAAAATCGTCATGGTAGTTTATTTTCGGTTAATTAGGGGGTGTATAAATTATAACTGTTTTAAAATCCAAGATGGACTGGTTCATTTCATTTTCATTTTATCATTTTTATTTCAATGTATCATTTTATTCTCATTTTTATTTCATTTTTACTTTTATTTTATTATATTATAAAGAGTATATCTACCTACCTTGGATTTTAAAACAGACATAACTTTTGATGGGCATAAGGGAAACTACGCCTTATTGGGATTAGGTCCAGTTTCCTCACGATGTTTTCTTACACCGAAAAACCCAGATTACGGTTTACCAATATGTGGCCGAAAATTTAATGGCAAATTATCATTTCCCAAACTATTTTTCCCATAGTTTCATTTGGCAGAATCATCAGATGGCAAACCAATTTTTCGCATATACAACATATCGTAAATAATTATTTAGAATATTATTATTTGGCAAAATATTTACTTGGTCATGTTTCAAAATGTCTTTTATTGTTTTGTCGAATGTATTGATTGCCATAAGTTATTTTTCTCATAATATTATGAATATTATGATGCATAATATTCATAATATTATAGGGTATATTAGATACCCTAATCTTGTAGTACTCGTACTTATGGTGCAAATTACATTAGCATTATATTTCGTTATGTAGGTAGTTTTGCGTGCTGTGCAGTTCAATGGTGGAGGTGGTACTTTTGTTTACTACATTCCATAAAAAATTCAATCATTCAGTTTATGTGTGTCAATGTGATAGGTAAGCTAACTTAACCCGTACGGGTACTTTTCTGGTGAAAGTGGGGTCTGTGGGGGTCGCAGTTCTAATCTAACCTAACCTACGTTTCTGGTACGACAAGTCGTGTTTATGGGGGTCGCAGTTCTAACCTAACCTAATCTACTTTTCTGGTGACATGTCGTGTCTGCGGGGGTCGCAGTTCTAACCTAACCGACGTTTCTGGTGACAAGTCGTGTCTGTGGGGGTCGCAGTTCTAACCTAACCTACGTTTCTGGTGACAAGTCATGTCTGTGGGGGTCTCAGTTCTAACCTAACCTAACCTACTTTTCTAGTGACATGTCGTATCTGTGGGGGTCGCAGTTTTTGGGGATCGTAGTTCTAATTTTTTTAAACCCTACTTAGAAATATGTATGCAGAGGTGCCAAGCTAATAGTTTTGGTGACTGTAGATACGTTTAGTAAAAAATAGCCACAGTAGGCTTCAAAATGTCCAAGGTAAGTATTCGATGTTTAAATTTGGGCAACCGTTTTTACAATAAGTAGTAAGCTTTAATTAAACATTTGCTTAGTGATTATTTGCCTTAATGAATCTCTGCTAAATATTCTTGTAATCAAATAAAAAGTATGCGAAATTTAAATTTGGGCAAACGTTATTTGACAATAAATAATTAGCTTTACTAAAACATTTGCTTCTTGACTACTTTGCAACATTACTCGTGGTAAAATAAAAATCTGCTAAGTATTATTGTGGTGAAATAAAATGTTTGCGAAATAATAATATGTATAATAATATATTTGCCAAGTAAAAGTACTGCAATAAGTTGGTTGGGAAATGAAATTAGGCGAAATATATTTCGGCGAGATAGCAGTACACCCCAGATTACATATGCGGAACATTATTTAAAATAAAAATCATGATTAAATAACAATAATAATAATAATAATAAATACTCTTTATTGCACACCTCATACAGTTACAAGCACAAATTTTACAATTAGATAAATTTAGGTAGAAGTAACAACAGGCGGTCGTATCGCTAATGAGCGATTTCTTCCAGACAACCTTTGGGTAGTGGAGACTAGAGAAAAACAATAAGCAGTAGGTGGTGCATAGAAACAAGAGACGAAATAGATAACACAGCACATTCATATGAATATACATACTTAAATAAATACAAAATAAACATACATATACGTACATATATACATATATAATACACACAGTAAGAAACAACAGTGTCAACTTAAAAACCTAAGGAAGAGATAAATAGTATTCCTTAAGTTGCGATTTAAAGCTACCAATAGATTGCGCGCGTTTTATGTTGAGAGGGAGAGAATTCCACAAACGAACGGCCTGGAACGTAAATGAGCAATTATAAAATTTGGAAGATGAAGATGGCACTTTTAGGAGCAATTTTTGAGATGATCTAATAGAATTAAGATAAGAAAAACGCTCTTTGAGGTAGCGGGGAGTTGCAGGGTTAAAAAGTATAGAAAAGAGTAAAGAAAGTATGTGAGAGTTACGGCGGTGACGGATAGGGAGCCATTTGAGTTGAGAACGAAAACTAGAAACATGGTCGAATTTGCGTAATCCGAAAATGAACCGAATGCAGGCATTTTGAATACGCTCAAGCTTATTAAGTTGCTCCTCGGTTAGGTCTAAATAGGAGATATCTGCATAGTCAAGAATGGGGAGAAGTAACGACTGAGCAAGCGCAATTTTAGTAGCAATTGGCAGGAAATTCCGGAGCCGTCTGAGAGACCCTATGGCAGCAAACATCTTCCTGCTCACTTCACTCACCTGAGGCACCCATGATAGACAACGATCCATGATTACGTCAAGATTTTTCACTTGGTTGGAAAAAGGAATTTGGATACCATCGAAGACTATCGGAGGGAGCCTGAGAAAGTCAATTTTGGAGATTTGTTTAGCGCTACCCATCACAATTACCTGTGACTTTAGGGGGTTTACTTTTAAACCGTAATTTTGACTCCAATTTGATATGCGGAGCAGATCAAGCTTCGTGGCTTCTATAACTGAATTGAGATCGCTATGCATACCCTGCGAATATATTTGAAGGTCGTCGGCATAGAGGTGATACGAAGAGGAGAGATCAAGAGTTATGGAATTAATGAAGATAGAAAATAAAAGAGGAGACAGCACACCACCCTGTGGAACACCAGCTGATGTGCTGCACCAGGAAGAACACGAAGAATCTAGTTTTATTTTTTGCCGACGACCAACCAAATAGCTGCGGAACCAGTCAATCGCTGCAGCCGATATGTTAAGAGACTGTAAGAACGCGAGCAAAATGTCAAAATCGACCGTGTTAAAGGCATTACTGAAATCCAGAAGTGCAAGAACTGTAAGCTTCTGGTCATTCATACCCAAACGGATGTCATCGGTAACCTTGACAAGAGCCGAGGTAGTACTGTGGCCCGGACGAAAACCAGATTGAAATGGGTTTAGGAGGTCATTTCTATTCAGGAAGGAAGTTAGTTGCTGATGCACTAGCCGTTCGAGGACTTTGGATAGGAAAGGAAGAATGGAGATGGAGCGATAGTCAGAGAAGGAACTGGGGTTGGATTTTTTGGGTAAAGGAATAATATTGGCATCCTTCCACAGACTGGGAAAAGTACTTAATGAAATGGAAAAATTCAGAATACCGGTGATAATAGGAACAAACAAATCAAGGAGAGGGAGTGTCATATTTCGTCTAACACAGTCAACACCAACGGCGTTAGAAGTGATATTCAATATACCCTTCCTAACATCACTCTCACAGAAATGGCTAAAATAGAAAGAAGAGAAATCTAAGGCAGGAAGTGATGAAAGATGATGAAGTGAGTTAGATTTCTTAGGACCACTGAAACAGGTGGACGATGAAAAATGCTGGTTAAGCTGGTCAACGCTAATAATTCCGTTAAGAAAAAAATATTTTCATTCAATTTCGCCGCATATGAATTAGTCGCGACGAAATTATTTTGAATAATTTTAACGGTAATAAAATTAACATAAGTTTATACGTTTCTGGTGACAAGTCATGTCTGTGGGGGTCTCAGTTCTAACCTAACCTAACCTACTTTTCTAGTGACATGTCGTATCTGTGGGGGTCGCAGTTTTTGGGGATCGCAGTTCTAATTTTTTTAAACCCTACTTAGAAATATGTATGCAGAGGTGCCAAGCTAATAGTTTTGGTGACTGTAGATACGTTTAGTAAAAAATAGCCACAGTAGGCTTCAAAATGTCCAAGGTAAGTATTCGATGTTTAAATTTGGGCAACCGTTTTTACAATAAATAGTAAGCTTTAATTAAACATTTGCTTAGTGATTATTTGCCTTAATTAATCTCTGCTAAATATTCTTGTAATCAAATAAAAAGTATGCGAAGTTTAAATTTGGGCAAACGTTATTTGACAATAAATAATTAGCTTTACTAAAACATTTGCTTCTTGACTACTTTGCAACATTACTCGTGGTAAAATAAAAATCTGCTAAGTATTATTGTGGTGAAATAAAATGTTTGCGAAATAATAATATGTATAATAATATATTTGCCAAGTAAAAGTACTGCAATAAGTTGGTTGGGAAATGAAATTAGGCGAAATATATTTCGGCGAGATAGCAGTACACCCCAGATTACATATGCGGAACATTATTTAAAATAAAAATCATGATTAAATAATTCCGTTAAGAAAAAAATATTTTCATTCAATTTCGCCGCATATGAATTAGTCGCGACGAAATTATTTTGAATAATTTTAACGGTAATAAAATTAACATAAGTTTATACTTACGATTTTTTTTTTCAAATAATGTTTTTTTTTCAAATAATGATTATATTTTTGAGTGCCCAACACTGACTGATATTGATCGTTTCATTATACTAGAAGTACCGGTAAACGGCGTCACATTTTGCTGGAGCCGTTTAAACAATCAGCCAGAATGAAACACAGTACTACCTATAACTAGTATAACCAGAGATGAGCATTAATCGATTAATTTTTTAGTTAACTAATCAATCGATTGATATTATCAATCTTACTTTTTTAGTTGCGACTAATTTAGTTGCAACTAAATTAGTTGTGAGAATGTTCGACTAACAATTAAATTAGTTTTAGTTTCAATCGACTATTTTTCACGGTTAAATCTATATTAAAACTCGGTAGTCACTCGTTTCGCATTTTTTATTTAAGTTGCAATATACTCCTACATAACTTGCAATATGTAACTAGGAATAGGTACGTACATTGTATATCGGGTGTTCCAGAGAGTATGAGTACGAATTTGCAATGCCACAAGTGGCCAAAAAACTACAAAAATTGGCTCGCAATGTTCAACGGGCCAAGGCAATATTTGATTTAAAGACCTTAAAAAAGCAGAAAGTATCAAAACGGAGCACTAAACAAGCTGCATGTGTGAACCAAAACTTGAAAAAAGTTTTATGATGGCCTACTGTGCTAAAAATCGTCGTGCGTTATTATAGATGTCGAAACGCACTATAAAATTTGACTACAAAATCCTTCCAGTGACCAATTTTACACCGTATGAGAAAGCCAGGATCTTAATGATAATGTAAAGGCGTTTTCATAGAAAAAAACCGGCCAAGAGCGTGTCGGGCTACGCTCAGTGTAGGGTTCCGTAGTTTTCCGTTCGTCACAGTAAGTGTCCCCACTTAAGAGTTTAAATAATACCGCCATGTAGGATATGATATGAGCGTTTCACGTACAGTGACATCTATCGGCAAATTAAGTAAACTATTGCGCGCGAGCTTAAAGTATGGAAGATGATTTTTATGGGATAATTCTTTATTGCGTTAACCGATTTTCACCGTTTTTACTTTATTTGAAAGCACGTCATTTCATTGTGATTTTGTAGAAATTACAGGTACAATAAACACCTGCTTATACGGTTAAATTACAAACTTAGTTCAGAAATTATTTTGTAATTTTTTTTCAAAAACTATATAACCTATCAAGTTCAAAATAATTT
Source organism: Pammene aurita (assembly GCA_947086415.1). Classification (NCBI taxonomy): domain Eukaryota; kingdom Metazoa; phylum Arthropoda; class Insecta; order Lepidoptera; family Tortricidae; genus Pammene; species Pammene aurita. Next base: position 7,280,526 of record OX352302.1, on the reverse strand, counting down.
TCCTGGAAAGTTCTACTTTGAGATTTTTTTCATATTTTTAAAACTTATGGTTCAAAAGTTAGAGGCCGGGGGCACATTTTTTTTTACTTCAGGAGCGATTATTTCCGAAAATATTTACATTATCAAAAAATTATTTTAGTAAACCCCTATTTATTTTTAAATGCCTATCCAACAATATATCACACGTTAGGGTTGAAATGAAAAAAAAATCACTCCCCACTTTACGTACAGGGGAGGTACCCTAATTAAACATTTTATCTACACTCACATTGTAAGTCCTAGAGGAAAAACGTGTTCAAAAACGGTAGGCAATGGCTAGCATTACCACAACCGATTTTACTATGATAAGCTTTTTATGTGTGGCAGTAACGTAATTTTAACTTTACATGCTCAAATATTGATGTGATATGACTTTTGATAACATAATGTACACCTGCACGCTCCAGCGCGGCCGCCGACACGCGCCCGCGCGACCGCCGGCACAATCGAGTTGGCCATGGCGGTGCAATGGCGGCCATTCTATGGTTTCGGAATACGGCATCTAGGATAAATAATATGAGTGTAGATAAAGCAGTGTATGCAACTGTCGTACTTAGGCCTTAAAACGTAACAGTTACATAATAGTAGTTTATCTACACTCACATTGTAAGCCCTCTAAAACGTCTTCAAAAACGGTAGGCAAATGGCTAGCATTACCACAACCGATTTTACTATGATAAGCTTTTTATGTGTGGCAGTAACGTAATTTTAACTTTACATGCTTAAGTATTGATGTGTTATGAGTTTTGATAACATAATGTACACCTGCACGCTCCCGCGCGGCCGCCGACACGCGCCTCCCCGACCGCCGGCACAATCGAGTTGGCCATGGCGGTGCAATGGCGGCCATTCAATGGTTTCGGAATACGGCATTTAGGATAAATAATATGAGTGTAGATAAAGCAGTGTATGCAACTGTACGTAATTAGGCCTTAAAACGTAACAGTTACATAAACTACTATTATGCAACTGATACATAATAAGGGGCCTTAAAACACGAGTGGGGTTTAATGAAAAGAGCGCAGCGAGTTTCATTATAGGATCACACGAGTGTTTTAAGGCCTAATTATGTACAGTTGCATACATTACTTTATCTACACACATATTGCAAGTACTCAAAGATGGGTTCAGAAGCCGAAGGCAATTGACCTGCATTACTAGGTAGATAGATACAAGTGCTGAAACATACCCACAGGTGTAAGCTTAATAAAAATAAATAAATTAGAACTGATAAGGAAAGTATATTTATTTATTATAATATAGTTAATAGTAAACATTTACATTTTCGCAATTAAAAATGTTTCGACAAACAATAACTGACAAGTTGATAACAGAAATGGCGGCCGTACAAACCATAGAGAAATATATATATGTACAAACTTCTATCGCGAGTTTTTTTTAATATTAGCCAACGAACGAAGTCCTTATTCTCATGGCATCCGAGATCAAAATGTCGTGCGGTTTATGTCAAAAAATATATCGTACTGACGTTTCGTATCGACAACATTTTAAAATCTATGGATACTAGAATAGAAACCCATTGAAATTGTGTTGGTTTTGACAGCTGTTTCAAATTTGAAACTCATAACTTAACAATATTTGAGCATGTAAAGTTAAAATTACATTACTGCCACAGATAAGAAACTTATCATAGTGCAATCGTTTGCTGTAATGCTGGTCATTGCCTACGGTTTTTGAACGCATTTTAGAGGACTTACAATATGAGTGTAGATAAACTACCGTCGTGTTGCCTATCTTCGCCTGTGCTACCTATGTTCGCCTATTTTTACATAAATTGACTTTAACAAAATGTTTTTAGTGCAAGCCTTACACAAAACTACTAAATACAAAGTATTTCTTACGGGTGTCAACATTCTTCGAACGATCTGTGGCTAACTTCATATAGTTGACATTCAGTGAGGTTTTTGCGCGACACCGACCATACGTTTTTTTAAGCCAGTGTTTTAACTTCAGTTTTAAACAGTGATACAGGCCAGGTAATGTTAAACTTTTTACATGATTATATCCTGTAACTATTTATTTTTAATATGTAACTATTATTTAATGGCTAGCTTACGTTTAGAAGTCACAATTGGATAAAACATTGGTGAGGGTATTTGGCGGCCATGTTATTACCGATCTTCGCCTACCCCTAGGGTTGTCAAATTTGTTTCCAAATGTACATATTTTCTTATGTTTGGTTTTTCTTAAATGGGATTAGCGATTTGGAGGAAAGTTAGTGAGATAAAGATATATGTAGATGTACCCAGTAGTACTAGTAGATACTTGGTATGAACAAGGGACCCTTAGAAGGCAATCATTGTACGGTTGTACGGTCTCACTTTGAAAAGGTAATTATATGTAGAAGCCAAAGGTTGATTTGATCTCAATTACGAAAATACTGATAAGCGAAAAGTGATACGTTTTTTGTTTATATAATAAACATTTTTTTTTACTTATAAACCATTACTCTCCTTTATTTGTCATGTTGGTTAATTTTTGGCAGCCCTAGCATCATTTTAGAAAATGTATGTAAACAACTTCAGACTGTTGCCAATCTTCGCCTACTACACATTTTTTTTAAAATGTGCCTAGTCTGGTGTTGTTAAGGTTCATATTATATTAACACGTTCCAGGGAGATAAAACTTGATAGGTGTAAGTCCCAGAAAAGTTAATAACTAGCGGTAAGGCATGCCATAGGCGAAGATTGGAGAAAACACCCAAACTTCGCCTATTGCCTTCGGGGCCATTTATCGCCAAGTTACCCAATGAAATTCAAAGCTTTAATGATATATACTGATAGTCAGGAGTACTAAAATACGTTTTTTGGCCATAAAGGACTAAAATGCTTTCAAATTTGAAAGATTTTTTGGGAAATGTGTCAAAATCCAGGCGAAGATACGGAACTCGACGGTACTATTTTTCCACTTTTTATTTGACCACTTTGTCGGCGTAATTGATATACATAGTAGCACCAAATTTCAGCTTTCTAGTGCTAAGGGTCACTGAGATTATCCGCGGACGGACGGACGGACGGGCAGACATGGCAAAACTATAAGGGTTCCTAGTTGACTACGGAACCCTAAAAACAGGTACGTATCTAACAGGTTAGGTAGGCCTTCTGTGAGTGTGTGTAGTTGTCTAAGCCATTCGTTACCACTCAATACATTAAGGCTGATATCTTCATCTAGGAGTACTTGAATCGCCGCTTATTGCTCTTGACCCGCGAGCATGATAGTCTTATTTCACATTAGCCAGATTTGGAACCTGTACCCTACTCGAAGACCACGTTATATTGGTATAGTGACAGAAGAGTCGCATCATTACCTAAGGAGATGGGTTCGGCGAACTGTCCAGAAGCCAGGCCAATCGCGACTTTTTAGCCTGTTACCAAGACATCAATGATAAAACCATTAAGCTAGCAGTTTCCATCGAGACCTTCAAAAGAAACTGGTCGGAAGCTTCCAAAGACATTGGAGTTAAATCTGTGCTGAAGCATATGTCGCATGATAGAACCAAGGTGCGATTACTGGTTTATAATTGACGATATCAATAAATTGGTGCCTGAATTTGTTTAACAATTAGTTTGGGTGCAATCTTGCAACTTATTTTGAAGCAGATATCTTCAACCAATTGAGCTAAAATTATGTATACACGTTTAATTTAAAATGGTTGAATGACAGTTTAATGTTATGGCACCATGAGCTGATCTGGTGCTAGCCCCGGCAGGTGACTATAATAATACATACACTAGAGTTCGGACTCGTTGATGTCCTCTGAACGCGTAAATGACGATTGTCGAAGGAATTCGGTTGGTTATAAAATATTTAATAAGTTACTGATTAGGGTTTATGTCTAAAATATTGAACATGTTGTCATGAATAATTGTAGATTTTAGGTGCTTAAGTTATTGCTTATTACGATGCTCAGACGATTATTACTGCAAATATAGGTAAAGGTTTAAAAATACGGACCTCAGGTAAAAAGTAAGAAAGAGAACGATGTATGAAGAAAGGAAATCGTTACATGCACTTTATCGCTGTGACAATAGAGGCGTTGTTCCGATATTTCCCCACAGCTCTGATATATCTGATGGTGACTGTACACAGTTCTTATTTACCCTTAGATAAGAGAAATTCAATCCAATTTCAGAGTGATGCACTACTTAATTACTTAATTACATGATGGATAACAACAAGTTTTTGACTAAAGTTTCATTTTTGTTACAAGCTTTATGACTATCGAAATTTGCGGGTTAAAGAGCTCTGACGAGCCCTAACATGACGAGTTGTAGCATTGCCATCCAAACTAAACGTTTGATATACAATTTTAGCTCATTTGGTTGGTATTATCAAAAACAATAATAGTTAGCAAAGAGATCTCACTCCATAAATAATCAAAATATCGTAGGGAATAAGGACATGACCATTTTATTTTTATACATCCGTTAAGATGTCCTATTCAGTCTGTCAACATAGTAATACCGAGGTTTTCCGTTCAATTTGCTTCTACCATTAGTCGCGAAAAAGTAGTCTAACTAATTAGTCGATTCCGAAATCAATCTGCAACTAAACTAGTTGCACTCTATACAACTAAGATTGATCAGTCGTCGTTTTCAACCGTCAGTCGCAATTAATTTTGTTAATCTCAATCGTTAATCGTTAGTCGATTACATTTTGCCCATCTCTGAGTATAACTATAACACAAAATTATATAAACACTGACTGATATTGATCGTTTCATTATACTAGAAGTACCGGTGAATGGCGTCACATTTTGCTGGAGCCATTTAAACAACCAGCCAGAATAAAACAAAGTACTATCTATAACTAGAATAACACAAAATTATATATTTATAACACTTCACAATATGCATTTGATTTGCATTTGATTTCCTATAAGCCTGGGTCTAAGATTCAATCGACACGAGCCGTCACGTTCGAATGGCAAAAACAAAAACACCGACATCACACAACGATCTTTTAGCGCACTTACAAGTAATAATAGCGTCTAGGTCAAAGGCGTAAGTACGAAAACATATGCATAAAGACTCTTGTGTGTGTGTAGGCTCGCTCGTGCCGCCATACCGGCAGCACTTAGCTCGTAGGGTGCTCGAATAATAAATAAGCCAAATATATTGGTCACAGAGTTTAAAGAAGCTTAATCGCATTTGAAAAACCCTATCTGATAGGGAAACCATATGATGGGTTGTAACCACTTACCCGAATTAACTGTATTGATATGGTTAGCCTTTCGTTCGGGTAAGTCAACGATAAGCTTACCGAATTGTTAGGCTTTTTAAAAACAACCCTATCAAATCTAATACCCCTTTATTGGTTACCGGTTCCGGTCCCTGGGTACGACAAAGGAAATCTAACTATAGGGTAATGGTAAGGCTTTGAGGTAGGCCTCTACAAATTGTTTTGCTTATGACAAAATAAATATAATTTTACAATGTCTGTATGTTTTGTAAGGATTTAACTGTTTTGCGATTAATATTTAATTTGATATCTTGCTGACATACTGATTATGAGCCTTGAAGCTTGAAATAAATGATTAATTTTTTTTTAATAGCGAGGATGCGCTCTAAATTACCACTGTCCTAGTTTAAATTTAACTTGGGTACGGTTCTGCTAGCATGTCGGCATTCTGATGATGAGTTAACTCATTATAAAGCATAAGCGTGTCAGAAATTAGGCGAAATTGAAATCTATCACGTTGAGATAAAGTTCAAATAATGGTGAGAAATATCTAAATGTTAAATGCTCTGCATCTGAAGGTAGAGGTAGAGCATTTATAGTCTGGCCAGCCAACGAACGCAGTAGCAATGTACAGCGAACAAAAGTGACAACAGTAAGAATCAGTGAAAAAACCGGCCAAGTGCCTCGGACTCGCGCACCGAGGGTTCCGTACAAACCTATAACAAGCAAAAGTTGTAGTATGTTTGTTACTAATTTCAATTTAATACCTCTATGCGTTTACGAGAAAAAAGGTAGAAAGTTTAAAATTTAAAAAAATATTTTTTGTATGATTTTACTAAAAATGTCTACTTTTCGTAATTTTTCCTTTGTCTGTGCTATATGAAGTTTCTTCGTGCCAAGTTTCAAGTTTATAAGTTTACGGGAAGTACCCTTTAGGTTTTGAGTTTCTTGCGAGTACTCAGTTTCAAAATATGCGACTTAAATTGCAATTTCTTTTGATTACGTTGACATAAAAGTTTGGTTTTGCTACATCTGAAAGGTCCTATAGCCCTGAGTATTTGACATGAATTTCGATTTAATACCTCCACGCGTTTACGAGGAAAAAGGTAGTAAGTTTAAAATTAAAAAATATATATTTGTATGATTTTACTAAAAATGTCTACTTTTTGTAATTTTTCCTTTGTCTGTGCTATATGAAGTTTCTTCGTGCCAAGTTTCAAGTTTCTGAGTTTACGGGAAGTACCCTTTAGGTTTTGAGTTTCTTGCGAGTACTCAGTTTCAAAATATGCGACTTAAATTGCAATTTATTTTGATTGCGTTGACATAAAAGTTTGGTTTTGCTACATCTGAAAGGTCCTATAGCCCAGAGTATTTGACATGAATTTCAATTTAATACCTCCACGCGTTTACAAGGAAAAAGGTAGTAAGTGTAACATTTAAAAAAATATTTTTTTGTATGATTTTACTTAAAATGTCTACTTTTTGTAATTTTTACATTGTCTATGCTATATGACGTTGCTTCGTGCCAAATTTCAAGTTTCTGAGTTCACGGGAAGTACCCCGTAGGTTTTGCGAGTGCCGAAAAACTCTAAAATTTGCAGCATAAACGACTGTATCTTTTGATTGCGTTGGCTTTTAAGTTTGATTTTTTCACAGCTCCAAGGGACAATAGACTTGAGTATTTGATATAAATTTCAGCTTGATACCTTCACGCGTTCCTGAGAAAAATGGTCTTGACAGACAGACAGACAGACAGACGGACAACAAAGTGATCCTATAAGGGTTCCGTTTTTTCCTTTCGAGGTACGGAACCCTAAAAAGCACCAATGATCATCAAATTTTATGTTTTTAATTTTAGTTGGTATTTCCGCCCCTTTCATTAGGTGACATTTACAGTGTGTAAAAAGGAGACGGATATATTTCGTCTGATCTCTCATCAACTGCAACAGATAATCTGGTTGAGGCAATTGACATATGCCTTAAAAATGAATTTAAATTTAATTGGGAACGTTGCAGGAGTTCTATCTCACTCGCGCTTAAGATGAGAGAGTGAAATGCACTAGAAACAAATTCAATGTGAATTGAAATGTTCGTCATGTAATACGGTGTCTCATCACAACGGGTTGCCACATGTACGTGTTTTGAATTTGCCGCGCGTTTCTACTGACAGAAATGGTTTGCCAGACTATACAGGGTGTAATCGTTAAGTGTAGCCAGGCGATTACTCCGTAAATATAAGAGATATTAGAAAATATCTAACGGATATCGAAAGTGCGTCACCTAATGAGTAAAATTACATTAATAACTTTTTTTTAATAAAATCAGAACTATCCCAAACATTAACTTCAAACCCTCCCATACATTTAGTACGACGTTCGTTGAAAGACTAGTTTGTACGGTCTAGTCATTTCACCGTTATCAAATGATTCATGAATTGTTTTATTATTTTATCTACTCATATTGTAAGTTCTCTAAAACGTGTTCGAAAACGGTAGGCAATGGCTAGCATTACCACGACCGATTTTACTATGATAAGCTTTTTATCTGTGGCAGTAACGTAATTTTAACTTTACATGCTCAACTATTGATGTGTTATGAGTTTTGATAACATAATGTACACCTGCACGCTCCCGCGCGGCCGCCGACACGCGCCCGCGCGACCGCCGGCACACAAGAGTTGGCCATGACGGTGCAATGGCGGCCATTCTATGGTTTCCGAATAATGCATTTGATCTTATTATGAAATTCGCCTGCGACTCGTTTCATAAAACCACACTCATGTTTTAAGGACCCGATTACGTAACAGTTACATTAACTACTATTATTACAGTTTATTCGTGCAAAAAATGAATCACAAGCAGTTTTATCTCTTACGGCACCGACGTTGTACTTTGAGAGTGAATCGTCGTAGGTACTAACTGTATGGGAGCGTTTAAACTTAATATTTTTAATATTAATACTTTTATTTCAAAAAAGTTATTAATGCAATTTTACTCATTGGGTAACGCACTTTCGATATCAGTTTGAAAATTTCTAATATCTCTTATATTTACGGAATAATCGCCTGGCTACACTTAACGATTACACCCTGTATAAGGATATGGGACGAATGATTAAAGGGTGTTACTACGGCGTACCTGTATGAGCGGCTCCCGACACTCGGCGCAGGCGGCGCTGGCGCAGGCGCTGTGCCGGCTGGCCCGCACGCGCGCGCTCGCGCCCAGCCAGCGCACGCGCGCGCCACACGCGCCCCAGCTCGCCACGGCGTGCGCCGGCGCGCCCAGCATGCCGGCGCTCTGGGGACCGGTTCAAGGAGCCCGTTAAACTCGCACACAAATCGAGAGCAACTTTAGTACAATGTTCTCACTCTGAATAAAATCAAGTTGTACCATAAAAACTGTTCCTTATCAACCGACTTCAAGATTTCGAAGGAGGAGGTTATCAATTCGTCGGGATCTTTGTTTTTGCTATTTTTTTTTTATGTATGTTCACCGATTATTCGAAGACGGCTGGACTAATTTGGAAAATTCTTTTTTCGTTTGAAAGCGTATATTTCACAGTTGGTCCCATTGTAACCATGTCAGGATCTGATGACGGGATCCTGGAGAAATCGAGGGAACTCTTCAACTATTATAGGCACACCTATGGTGATTTGAGTATTTTTTTTTTACAGCAGATCGAGCATTTGTTGTTGGAAATGTGGATGCTTAGTGAAGTCGATTCTTTTTTGTTTAAAATTATCTAGATCAATTTGACTGAAGTGGAGTTTATATACGCTTAGTTCAAGGGTCGGCAAACTTTGGAAGCCAAGTGCCACATAGTTCTTAACGAAATTGTCGGGGGCCGCACTTTAATTTGTGACTTTATCAGTCAAAAGGTCGGTTGTCAATAACGACGACTTGTAACAGGAAGCTCGCGGGTCGCAAGCGAGCAGTTAGCGGGCCGCCTATTGCCGACCCCTGGCTTAGATTAATGAAAGAGAACGCAATATCTCCTATAATAATGTGTACAGGTCAAAAAATCGCATCAATATTTTAATACTTGACTGTTCTACCAGGCCTATGAATCATGCCCGCGCGAGCGAGTTATATACCTACGTTTTGCGCCTCCCTCGAGCTAAAGTCAGTGGGCTACCAACACGCTCACTGAACGCACGTCGTACCGCGCGAAACGCTACTCGGAACTCGGAACAATGTCATCACGAAAAAAAAAAAATTTATTGCGATGTGGTTGGATGTAAAAATAGCGAATCTGTAACGGTTCTCCGACAGGCGATTCGACGACGGGCTGTTCGTCGACAGAACTTTTCATTTTTTTTCGTCGACAGAACTTTTCTCCGACGCACGTTTCGCCGACAGAACTATTCATCTTTTGATTTTTCGTCGAAAGCTCTTTTCATCGACGAACGTTTCGCCGACAGAACTATTCATCTTTTGATTTTTCGTCGAAAGCTCTTTTCATCGACGAACGTTTCGCCGACAGAACTATTCATCTTTTGATTTTTCGTCGAAAGCTCTTTTCATCGACGAACGTTTCGCCGACAGAACTATTCATCTTTTGATTTTTCGTCGAAAGCTCTTTTCATCGACGAACGTTTCGCCGACAGAACTATTCATCTTTTGATTTTTCGTCGAAAGCACTTTTCTCCGACGAACGTTTCGCCGACAGATTATTTTGCCTACGAACGTTTCGCCGACACACTGTGGGCTGAAAATCGGCTTTCATAGAAATAGAAATCGATTTCATAATTTGTACCTTTTTCTTCTTGAAATAGCTTTAGCTAGGTATTAATATGTCCCAAAATGAGTCTGAGGTAATTTGGTTGGGAAAAAAATTAATTATAATAAAATAAAATATGTATGGAGCGAATGAGAAAAATCAAATTTTCTTCAAAAATAAAAGCCAAACCGTTATATCCTCGCAGATGGTTATAGTGCCAATTATTCTTGATTTTTTGTCATACTCAATTGTTTTCTACCAGGTGCACTTTTTTTTAAAAAAAGATTTTTTTTTTTTAAATAGGTTTTAATCATTACTTTGACCTTAATAAATAATTCTGAGTCCATTTGAGTCAAAAACTTAGGAGCAGTGAGTTTTTTTTCGACATAGATGTATGGAGCGTTTCGGACATATCAGATTTTCTTCAAACATAAAAAATAAACCATTATATCCTTGCAGATGGTTATAGACCTAATTATTCTTGATTTTTTGTCATACTCAATTTTTTTCTACCAGGTGCACCTTTTTTTTAAATCGATTTAAAAAAAAAATTTTTTTTCAAGTTTTTTTTTTAAATAGCTTTTACTCATTACTTTGACCTTAAAAAAAATATTCTGAGCCCATTTGAGTCAAAAACTTAGGAGCAGTGAGCTTTTTTCCGAAATAGATGTATGGAGCGTATCGGACATATCGAATTTTCTTCAACCATAAAAAATGAACCGTTATATCCTCGCAGATGGTTATAGTACCAATTGACAACATTTCATTTTTTTGAGTGCTACTTTTTATTGTATGGCCCGAAAGAACTCACAATTTTAAGAGACCCGTATTTTTTCATTTTTGCGAAAATCCATGTTTTTAGTGGAAAAATCCATTTATATTATTACTTGGGCAGAAAGGGCGTATGTAACAGTCGTCGAAGTATCGGCTAAATGACGTCACATGTTGTGTTTCATACACTGAAAAAAACGTTGAAATAGTTACATTGATTGACATTTACGTAAAAACCATAGCGTGACCATAGTGCGCTTAAACAGTTTGACATTTGAAGCACAAGATAAACGTCAAAACTTAAAATATCAAACTATGGAATATCCATAGATATAAAATGGCGCTTGTCGCTAATTTCTCTGGGAATATCAAACCGCTAACTTCGAAAGATATCTTAAGGATTGTTGAAAATGCCTTGCATTAAATATTACCTAATGAAAACTTACAATAGCAACACATATTTATAGCCCAGTTATTTACTGTTCTGCCATCAGCTGAGGGAAGTACTATCTGAGACTATATACAGATGGACCTGAGGAGAGGCCCATCTTGTTGTTTTTCTTGGGCCGATGTGTGTCATTATGTTGGTTTGTTTATTATATTGTGTGAGAATGTATATTTTATATTAGGCCACGTTTCCACCACAGATGTGCTAGGTATACGAAGGTATCCGCCTAATGAATAACTGAACGAAATTAAAATAATTTTATTATAATATACCTTTTATTTCTCCCCTGATTAACGTATGTAATGTATGTAATGGTGAATTTTACTTCTCCAGTAGTAGCATTCTAAGTACAGGAAAGATATTTAACTTATTATTGACAAGTCATCAGAAAGTACTTAAGGACCTACTTAGGATACAGGTTTAAAAATGACAAGTGTTCATAGTAATAAAATAAGTACTTTATTTCCTATAAAATGTAATTTATTTACCACAATCCAAAACAACTTTGGCTCGTGACATTTTAATTGATATAATTTCTCAGTTTTATCTGTAAAGGGACATTTCAACTTGAAAGCCAAATCGTCACAGATTCCGTTTGGAGAAGCACAAACAGTCATCCATTTTATGATTGTTGGCTTCTTGGAGAAACTCTTGTAGATTTGGGACGTTAGCATCACTTCTATACTGTTTTCGTTTACAAATAGTAAAGGAACACGAGGCTGCACTTAATAAAGGCCTTTGCCAGTTTGTACATAAGAACTCCGCGAAGATAATGAAGCTTCGGTACCTCTTGTGCCAGGCAAATTATATTTATCCGAGCTTTGCAAAAACTCACACGCGGCAAGCTCCTGCTGTCAGCTTTGACAAATCTTTCTGAGTTTCTCGTGTCCGCTTCGTTATAGAGGTGTTGGTCAATACCCAACCGGGGTATTTTCCGAGGATTCCCTGAATTCCATCGTCAGGTCGTCGTAGAAGAAAGCAGTCCGGGATCCGTGAAAAAGCGAAAATCGTAGTCGTCGTTGGAGAATGCAATCCGGGGTCTGTTAGAAAGCGAGTTGTGGTCGTCGTAGAAGAAAGCAGTCCAGAGTCCGTGACAAATCGCAACACGTAGATAATTAAATTAATCCAAGGAAACGTAAATTACAAGTAAATATTCGAATTGAAAGAATTAACTGTCAGCTGTCCTGTCACTGTCAGTAGTATTGTAATTGTCAAAGTTGTCAAACGGAAACCCGGAAGATAACGTTTTTTCATAGTGGTAGTATTGAATTAGCCGTGTGACGTCATTTTCCGGTTTACATATTTTGGTGATTTTTCCAAAAATTACTGAAAAAAAAAAATTCAAAAAAAATGGTTTTTGTGTTCTACAAGTGTATTTCTCGAAATGGTTTTCGATTTATAAAATTTTGAGATTTTGAAATATTGTCAATTATTCTTGATTTTTTGTCATACTCAATTTTTTTCTACCAGGTGCACTTTTTTTTTAATCGATTTTCTTGAACTCGAAACAATTATGTTTTTTGAAATAATCGTTTTTTTTTTAAAAAGTGCACCTGGTAAAAAAAAATTGAGTATGACAAAAAATCAAGAATAATTGGTACTATAACCATCTGCGAGGATATAACGGTTTATTTTTATGTTTGAAGAAAATCTGACATGACCATACGCTTCCATACATCTATTTCGAAAAAAAGCTCACTGCTCCTAAGTTTTTGACTCAAATGGACTCAGAATTTTTTATTAAGGTCAAAGTAATGAGACTAATGAGTAAAAGCTATTTAAAAAAAAAAACTTTAAACAATTTTTTTTTTAAATTGATTAAAAAAAAAAAGTGCACCTGGTAGAAAAAAATTGAGTATGACAAAAAATCAAGAATAATTGGCACTATAACCATCTGCGAGGATATAACGGTTTGGCTTTTATTTTTGAAGAAAATTTGATTTTTCTCATTCGCTCCATACATATTTTATTTTATTTTATTATAATATTTTTTTTTCCCAACCAAATTACCTCAGACTCATTTTGGGACATATTAATACCTAGCTAAAGCTGTTTCAAGAAAAAAAAGGTACAAATTATGAAATCGATTTCTATTTCTATGAAAACCGATTTTCAGCCCACAGTGCGACAGTGCATTTTAACGATGAACGATTCATCGACAGATTATTTCTTCGACGAACGTTTCGACCACAGGTAATTTCAACTAACGCGCATCACATATTTGAAAGGAATTTTGCGCGAAATATCATAGACATCATAGAAAAAGTAGGAAATTTGTGTATGGTAGTGGAATTTTTGTATGGAACCACAGACAATATGCAGCTGGATATCCGTCTTCTGGCTGATTTTTCTCTATGGTAGCTGGATTCCGAAGTGTGTGGAAAAAACTGTGTTCGAAACGTCTGGCCACAGAATAATATAATAGTGTTTCATACAGAAGGTGGTCTTCCCTACAAAATCAGCGTTTGACATAACTGAACTTTGACAGATGAACGGTGACAAATGACGTCTCCATACAAGGGATTTTGACAACTCCGAAAACGTATCCGATACCAAGGGTGTCCATCTCCACGATGTGACAGCTACTTGCCTTGGAACGTTAAGCGTATGGAGACGTCATTTGTCACCGTTCATCTGTCGAAGTACAGTCATGTCAAACGCTGATTTTGTAGGGAAGACGACCTTCTGTATGAAATACTATTATATTATTATGTGGCCAGACGTTTTGAACACAGTTTTTTGTTGCTCCACACACTTCGGAATCCAGCTACCATAGAGAAAAATCAGCCAGAAGACGGATATCCGGCTGCAAATTGTCTGTGGTTCCATACAAAAATTCCACTACCATACACAAATTTCCCACTTTTTCTATGATGTCTATGATATTTCGCGCAAAATTCCTTTCAAATATGTGATGCGCGTTAGTTGAAATTATCTGTGGTCTAAACGTTCGTCGAAGAAATAATCTGCCGATGAATCGTTCATCGTTAAAATGTACTGTCGGCGAAACGTTCGTAGGCGAAATAATCTGTCGGCGAAACGTTCGTCAGAGAAAAGTGCTTTCGACGAAAAATCAAAAGATAAATAGTTCTGTCGGCGAAACGTTCGTCATCGAATCGCCTGTCGGAGAACCGTTACAGATTCATTATTGCGTAGGTACGTAAACCGTAGGTATTTGCTTTTTCTATGAGTGATTCATATCTGTTCGCAAGAACTATTATATAATCTGTGGTTCTACTGTTCACAGTGTACAGTCACCAAACGGGAATGTTGAAACCGGTATTCTGGCAATGCTGCTACATGCGCCAGAAATGCTGCTAGCGGCTGAGTAGATTGTGGTCCGCACGGCAGTTGGTTAGGCCTGCCCACTTGTCTGATACTCTTCACTTAGGATTAAACCTACCTTATCAAAACAACTGTCTATATCACTTTGTATCTGTTCACAAGGGTCTCCCAGAAGCTCTGGCAATGCTTCTACATACGCCAGCAATGCCGCTAGCCGCTGCGGGGACACGCAGCCATTATGATCTGCACAGCAGTTGGCTAGGGCTGCCCACTTATCTGATACGGATTCTTCGCTTAGGATTAAACTTACCTTATCAAAACAACTGTCTATATCACTTTGTATCTGTTCACAAGGGTCTCCCAGAAGCTCCGGCAATGCTTCTACATACGCCAGCAATGCTGCTAGCCGCCGAGGAGACACGCAGCCATTGTGGTCTGCACAGCAGTTGGCTAGGGCTGCCCACTTATCTGATACGGATTCTTCACTTAGGATGATAAGTAACGTCTTTGCAGCTAGCACTCTGATAGGCTCTTTTCTGTCTCTGAAATGAATCAAGTTACATTAAAAATATTACTTACAAGTTAGTTTTTGGGTAAGACATAATATAGTCTAAAGTGAACTCAGATATATCTACTACATTTCCCATTAAACCTTTTGACCGCCAAGCATTGAACAAAAATGACGCGCCACCGACGCCACGTTATCGCGTTTTGTCAAGCGAAATTGAACTTTGCGGAAGCCCGCGTAGGTCCCTATTGCATTACAAAGCCTGTCGGCTGTAGCCGTCGTTGGCGTCCATGGCACAAAGCCGACTGTGGCGGTCAATAGGTTATTAATTTACGTATGTTTGCTAAATAAATAAATATTATGGGACAATCTCACACAAATCAACCTAGTCCCACAGTAAGCTCAATAAGGCTTGTGTTGTGGATACTAGACGACGATATATATAATAGATAGATATAGATAAATATATAGAAAACATCCATAACTCAGGAACAAATATCCGTGATAAACACACAAATAAATGCCCTGACCAGGATTCGAACCCGGGACCTCCTGCTTCATAGGATTTATGGTAGGATTTAATTAGATTCGATAATAAACCAAATGTTAAATAAATTATGTATCTATTTATTTTACTAGATCTGCCTTCTGTCTCTTAACCTATTGACCGCCACAGTCGGCTGTGGCCGACATCAAAAAGTTGTGCCATGGACACCAAGGACGGCTACAGCCGACAGGCTTTGTAATGCAATAGGGACCTACGCGGGCTTCCGCAAAGTTCAATTTCGCTTGACAAAACGCGATTACGTGGCGTCGGTGGCGCGCCATTTTTGTTTAATGCTTGGCGGTCAAAAGGTTCAAAAATAATCAACCCAGCAGGATTTGAACCTCGCATCGATTTTTTCAATGTTTGTATTTGATTGAATAACATACTATTGTATGAGTGGAATGCCCCACTTTAAAAACATGTAAAATAATTATTCCCTTTCATTCTCACTAGAAAATGTCTAACAAAACAGGTTTTTACTGAAAACCGGAACCATTTCTTAATTCAATGTTTTATATCTTTGTTTAGTGTTAATCAGAAGTTGAATAATAACTGGATAAGTAATCAAAACTCACTTATCATACACATTGAGCAGCAGATTAATCAACAAGTCCACTGCCAAGTCAACGTCCCCCGTGAACAAGCCTTCCTTCTCCGCAGCAAAGTAGATGTCAGCCAGCACAGCCTCCAGCTCCCCCGTGTCCAGAGACAAGCTGGTCTCTGATAGGCTTAGCTGGTGACGAGCGAACACTCCGGAACTGATGCGTAGGGCTGGAACTATGGAAACCAACTTTAGATATTAATATACAGTAAAGGTTCTCATGATTATTTATATTATTATTGAGTTTCTCAAAGCTGATGCAGCTTGGTTTAAAAAAAAAAGTGTGCATTAGACCCGAGTAGTAAAGTTTCATTAAATCTGAATATTTAGTATAGTCTGAATATATGTCAAACTCTTTCCGCTTAGACGATTATCACACAGGTGCCGCAAGCGAATGCGGAAACGGTGTGCAAGCGTGACAGTGCTATACAAATGCAGAGCGCTATCTCGCACGCGCACCGGAGCCGCATGCGGAAACCGCAGCAGTGTGAAAGCCGCCTTGGTTTACGCCATAGAAAATATGGTCTAAGATAAATTCAATGATAACTTTTTACAAGTTTTATATGCATAGGTACTAACCCTTAAGCTGTCTCTGCAGGGCAAACACTTTGAAGGCGATACGATACGCGCTGTATTTAATCCCATTGTATTCTTCCAGAGATTCCATGAGCTTACAGAACTCCGGGTGGTCATTCTGCTGCCTTCCAGTTGACTCACTGTGAAAAAGTTAACAAGCATTACTTCCGCATTCTTGTGCTACTTTAGTGAACTTGAATCAATGGTTTAATCTAAACATTATGGCATACTTAATGTATTGATAAAGAACAATGAGGACGATGAAACGCAAGCTTAAAAGTGGCACATTACACTTAATTTAAGGTGACTTCGATTCATTCAAAACCTGTAAGTCCTTACTTACTTGATGTAACATGGGTAGCCCGCTTCATTTTCTATCTTTCTATACCCGCTTAATGCCATTGTGTCTTATGAATGTTCATAATTTAGCTACATAAATTGTAATAGCTATTGTCAAAATATTCAGTCCAAATTCCCAAAATATTGCCGAATTCGCCGACGAAATCAAACCGCCAGCATTTATTCAAAACTTTCCGATCCGAAAACTTTACTTTGATTGAATATAGTATATACACCAATGAAAATAGTTTTCGTATCAAAATCACAGTGACGCTCCTATCACAATGGCAAGTAAATTCCCATTTTTTAATACGACTTTCTGATTGGCAGATAAAACAAAATGCCAAGTAAAAACATGTTGCTAGTTTAAAAAAATATATAATAATAAAAAATACATATAAAACAATAAATTTTAATTAATTATACTGTGTTTTATATTCAAATAAGTATTTGTTTATTTTTACAATTTCATTTTTCAAGAATTTTCTAGAGATACCCTTTAGTATAGCGGAAGTTTACAAAAAACGAGCAACGCCGCGGAATTCACTTGTCTTGTTAAACCGGGATCAAACACCGAAATTATACCGAAATCATGGCTTTATTCAGTAGGTTTTCTTTGTCAAAAACATCGACAACAAACTTCACGACCAATTACAAGCAAGCTTTTATTGTTTACGTCACCAATGGACCAATAGCAACGGCTTCTTAGAAATACATTACGGCCCCAATTTTCTTCTCGTAAAAGGAGACGCCATTTTGCAAGCGTCAGTGGACGGCGTGTTGGGTCGGGTTTCCGAACTATTGTGGTACTAATAGCTCCACGCCAATATTGTTATTGGTTTGTTTTAGTGTAATATGTCGTATCAATCTAGTGTAGCGCAAGATTCATTAGCTGCGGCGCAACTCGAAATGACCGGTAACCCCAATTCTTTGGCTCTGCGTCGGCCATTCGACCCGGTGGCACACGATTTGGAGGCGAGTTTCCGATTGACTCGATTTGCGGATCTAAAGGGAAGAAGCTGTAAAGTACCTCAAGATGTTTTGGGAAAACTTGTGGAGTCTCTTCAGCAAGACTACTCGCAGCAGGAGCAGGATCAGTTTATGCATGTGGCCATTCCGCGCATCGGCATCGGCTTGGATTGCTCGGTGACGCCGCTGAGGCACGGCGGGCTTTGTTTGGTGCAGACTACTGACTTTTTTTACCCTCTCGTCGACGATCCCTACATGATGGGTAAAATCGCGTGTGCCAATGTTCTAAGCGACCTCTACGCGATGGGTGTGACTGAATGTGACAATATGCTAATGCTTCTCGGCGTCTCTACTAAAATGACTGAAAAGGAGCGCGACGTTGTGATTCCGCTCATCATGAGAGGTTTCAAGGACTCTGCACTGGAAGCCGGCACCTCTGTGACTGGAGGTCAAACTGTTATCAACCCCTGGTGCACCATTGGGGGGGTTGCCACAACTATCTGCCAGCCTAACGAATATATTGTACCGGACAACGCCGTCATGGGCGACGTATTGGTGCTCACCAAACCTCTGGGCACCCAAGTTGCAGTAAATGCCCATCAGTGGCTTGACCAACCTGAACGTTGGAATAGAATAAAGCTGGTGGTATCTGAAGAGGATGTCCGTAAAGCTTATCACCGTGCGATGGATTCCATGAGCCGGCTGAACCGCATTGCAGCTAGGCTGATGCATAAATATAATGCTCATGGCTCCACTGATGTTACTGGCTTTGGTCTGCTTGGCCATGCACAAAATTTGGCATCCCACCAGAAGAATGAAGTTTCATTTGTTATTCACAACTTGCCTGTTATTGCCAAGATGGCAGCAGTGGCCAAAGCTTGCGGTAACATGTTCCAGCTTCTTCAAGGACATGCCCCAGAAACTTCCGGAGGACTCCTGATCTGCCTGCCTCGAGAACAGGCTGCTGCATACTGCAAAGATATTGAGAAGCAAGAAGGCTACCAAGCTTGGATCATTGGAATTGTGGAGAAGGGCAATCGCACAGCCCGCATCATTGACAAGCCCCGAGTCATTGAAGTTCCCGCTAAGGATTAAAATAGATATTCATTGGAGACATCTCAATATTAAAACACCTACTTTGACTTTCTGAGACCTAGTTAAAAAGTTAATTGAATAACTGTTTGATTTATTGTAATTTTAATTACACAGCTAGGTCTCTGCGTTTTTAAGTTTTAAGTTCATTTTCTTTTTTGCTGATGTTAGATAACAGACAGCCAGTCAAGATTTAATTTGTGAAATCAATATAAGAAAGCTTTTAGACTTGATCTAGTTAGTATTTGGTGTTTATAATTTTAAGTAAGATTTATCACTATTAAAATTAAGAGAACAATTCCATTAGGTACCCATTAACATCTAACGTTTTGTTTGCAGCTTGTTAATGAGAACATTTCTGCAAATTGTGAGATAAGTATAATTATTAGAATAAAGTTATTTTTCAGTCAGGCTGGTGTTTCATTTCTCAACCAAACCTCTTAAAAGATAAATTGGAATATTGTAATTTCATGTTGTACAGTACAGTCGCCATCAGATATATCGGAGCGGCCAAGATGGTCACAAATATCTGAACAATGCCTATATTATCAAGGTGATAAAGTGCATGGTCAGATATTTTTTAGTACCCTGGCCGCTTCGATATATTTGATGATGACTACTGATTCTGGGTAGCAGAAATTTTCATACAGTATTGCAGTATTTTGACCCTGACCTCTTAGTTTCATTTTTATGTAAGGTTACATACAAATTACAAAGTCTAAATGGCTTTATAATAGGTATTCTACCTGGCATGTCACTGATTTCCCTGACCAATGTCTCTGGAACAAAACAAAGCATAGTTCATCTTCCTTTGGGAATGGGATGCCAAGAACTTAACGAATAGTTGTGCTATGAACACCTATAAGTTGTTATGACACGTGCAAAAGTAACCATCGGACTTTCAAGTAAGGTTTATTTTCGCTTGCCTGCGTTTGTGATCTTGACATGTAAGTATATAACGTTTTTGTACCTATTTGTATATGACATAACATAAGACATTCATGCCTGAGGTATGCTTGAAAGAATAATGGAGGTATGTACCAAATTGTTTTTAGTTTTAAGAGGGGGATAAAAATTGCTAGATTTCAGCAACGCTTTGGCTTACCTAAAAGCTCAATTCGACATATAGTGTGGGAAATCTACCGGGTCGTTGTATGGAGACCTCGCATTAATTCCTCAGTCGATTATTCTTTTGCTGGGATGTAGTATAGGTCATAACAAACACAAAACACTATTTTTCCAAAAAAAAAAGTATGTCAGTTTTGGTATTTTTACAAAAATGTACAAAAAGCTTAATAGTTTGTACTGGAATTTCCCTCGGGGTATATTTTTTTCGCTAAACAAATTATTTTGATTACTGACAGATACTGTCAAAAGTTCAAAAAAAAAATTCAAATAAAACTGTCACTTTTATTCAAAAATAATTGGTTACACTCGTCATTTTGTTAGGAAAATTTCTCAGTCAGGTTTGTAACAGTGGGGATCATGTTAGTCTTATTTTAGCATAATATTTACGAAAAAATCTAGACAAACAGTATATTTCTAAACTTCATGGAAGATTCCTCAGCCTGGTTTCGTTTTTCATTCACGTTAGGTAGTCAATTCAACAGCCAAAATAGAAATTTCCAAAAAATTACGTGTCAAATCTTGAAATGAAAAATTTGTCTAGCCTTTTAAAGCGAGTGAGCACGCAGTAATATGTCGTCGTGCTTCAGCTATCGAGGCCAGTTTAGCATGCGCGGCTACGACACAGCTATGCTTGCGTCATAGTGAAAAAAGTGGAGTAAGTTACTTTAATTATATAATTGTCTATTTTCATATTTGTACTTAACGAGTATCATTATAATTTTAATAAATATTTTGATGGCGTATTATTAATTAAACAATTTAGTATTTAATGGAAGCACCAGAGTATCATTGCCTTACTAAATAGAACACCATCACCACTACTCGCCAACGGATGACGCTTGTAGTAATAATATGCATAATGCACACAATGCAGCCGCATGCACCGATACAACTACGCTTCGACACTAGTCAAGACGCCTACCAACAGATGGCGCATTGATCGAGTTATATAGATGCCGCTAACGTTTGTTCAACGTAGAAACATGACCCTCGGCTCATTGCCGAGGACTTTTTGAGAAACGCGGTAGGGTCTCAAGGTACGCACGCTATATGCCTTAACCAAGTTTGAGCATTTTAGTGTTGTGACACTAAGCTACTAGGCCAGTAATTTGTACTAAGGGTGTGACCTTAGGACAAATTACTGGCCTGGTACGCATCTAGCTAGCTGGGTAGTACTCGGCAACTAATCACTAGAGAGAAGATAAGTTTCTTACCATACATCGTTATCGCGGGAGCAAAAACAATTGTGCTGAAGAATATATATAACAGAATGTCCGTTTAATATAAACAGAATATTATGCCTACACGTCTTAGCCCCTAAGAAGTTCTTCATATCTAGCACAATGTTTTTGCTAGAAATGATTAATCAAACTCGTTTTGCTCCTTTTCAACGTTCGTTAAAGTGCGTCTTTTTGAGTAGAAATTTCGTTTAACAGAAGGTTTATGTTTTATGAAAATTACGAGTACCTAGCGTTGATTTTTGAGAAAATAAAACTCTTCGTGTGTCTAAATTAATCCTTTATCTACAAGTCCAGACAAATCGATCATGAATGAAAAATATTTTGAATAACAGGTGAATGAAGAGGTTGTCGTTAGGATTGCGTAGCTAATCTTTTTAGTATGTACTATAATCAAATCGAATACGAAGGTATATATATATAAGGTATATATATATTAAAAAAACATCGATAAATTTTGAACTTGTAGGTACAAACGTCTTGATACTACTGTTGTTAGCGACACTACCAAACATAACACGGACGAGACTCCAGCCCATACGACGGAGCGAGACATCACCGAGGGAACGAGAAGGACGACGAGCGGCGAGCGACTATCCCCGCGTCCTGAAAGCTTGCGACCGTCCTGAAGGCTGACGACCGTCACTGAAGACTTATTGTGATATGTGATTTGTTATGTTATGTAAATATGGTTAAGTTTGTATTCGAAATAAAGAGATTTAATTTAAGTAGGTAGAGTCAAACTTAGAATGTAAACTATTATGATTTGAAATATTTAAGTGAAATACGTGTATTAGATTTAACTTGGATAGTTTAAGATTTGAAATTGTAAGTTTGTATGGATGAATGGATAGGAATTCCCCAATAAACCCCTTAACTAGAGAGCGGATAGATAGGTAGGAATTGTTGTCAGGCATAGATAATTGAAGTACATTATCTAACAATAAACTTTAACCTTACGCCCTGAGTCCCTACAGTAGGTAAAAGATGAGGTAAAGGTATAATAAAACAATAATGTATGCTCGGAGATTAAAGAGCTCTTTATTGAGGTAACCGTAGGGCCTATCGCTAAACGCGTAGACTACGTAGGTAACTGTTCGGACTCACGACGTAATGGCAGTCATAGAAACTCTGAAAGAAAGAAAAATTTTAAAAACATAGTGAAAATCTAGCTTACGAAAATACATTTTGGAATAGGGTCGGCCAATCAGAGCACCGATTAAAAAGCCAATTAGGTCCTAGAAGGGATAGGGCAATTAGAAAGAGAGGACATGAGAAAAGCACTCTGATTGGACGAAATTCCAATAAGAATCCAGGCAGGTATATCCGCTCACTAGTAAATCAAATCGTGCTATAAACATCCATACAAACCGGTGGAAATCATTCAGTAATTCGGACAAGCAGCAACAAGAAAAATAAATAGAAGAAACCAACTGGACTTTGGATCACCGCTCCCCTCCTTCAACAGGAAGATTTTCTACGGGCTACTCATCGAGCGTCGGCTGGCAGTGCGGCGTGTCGTCTGTTCGTGCCAGAGCCCTCGAGACTCTGTCACGTGGTCCTACATCTACTTACGGAGCTTTCGTCGACGGGGTACTTCGCTGAATCAGCTCCGCGCGGGTAACGGCTGAGTTAGGATCGGCAACCGTGGATATACAACATAAGCTATCGAAGGAAAATACCATATTACAGGCTGCGGTCTGTAATATTTTGGTCCATTCTCACCGGGATAGCTGTTACTACGTGCGGAATTCAGTGAAGATCGACGGAGGCTCCGTGTTCGTCGTCGACGGGAAAGGATCGACGGCGCCGTGGAAGATTGTTTGAAGCATTCGCGGGTAAAGGCGTCGTGAATTGGTACGACGCCGCGATGCACAAGCGCAAGGCGGGAGCAACTACGCCATCAGTCACATCTACAATGGACGATGAAGAGCGGCGACGTTTCCTCGAGGCCGGAGCAGCGGCCGCGGAAGAGGCGCGACGTGCTGCGGAACAAAACCAGAATCTGAATCAAAGCAAGGACAGGACAGCGACGGGGAACGAGACGTCCCCGCCCCTACCTGCCAACGAGTCGGAACATGGCCTGGACAACGAGGCGTCGCGGAACCGTGTCGCGCCGAGCGGAGAGCTGCCGCCGGCCGACAGCAACGTCTACACCAGGGACTCACCACTATCGCCTTCGACGGAGACACAAGGCACCAACAACGAAGAGGCTAGAACGCGAGCAACGGAGCGACTAGCTAAACCACAACAACAGAAGCAACCGGAACCAAGCCCGAGTCGAGTTTCATTCGCCAAGCCGAAGCCCGTGCAACGCGCGCCGCGCCGACCGCGGTCAACGTCGAGCAGCCGCGCCGCGACATTACGAAAAGATGCCGAGCTACAAGCGCAAGAGGAATTGGCGGAGCTACAACGACAAGAAATTCGTCTCAACCGGGAGCTAGTGAACAAGCGTCTGGAGACACGCTTATCACACATCGACGCACAGTCAGCGAGGGACAGCGCTTCGGAACATTCGGGTGACGGCTATGTGAAGGACTGGCTGGAATCTTCCCAAGCGACGGGCGACCGACAACGAGACGGTCCCCACCGTGACTACGAGCCTGCGTCGCGAGTTCCTGAACGAGGAGGAGCTAACCCGCCGAGGCACGAGTCACACCGTACGGCGCGTTATCGACCGCCGGACGACGAAGCGCCTAGGCCATCGCCGGAACACACGGAACCTAGGACGCAGTATACGACGTACACACGAGACATGGCCGCCGAGAGTGCAGCGGCAAGCATGATGCAGGTTTTCGAGAAAATGCAGATGGCAGCGAGACCCGCACCGAAAGAAATATACGAGTTACCTCCGTTCTACGGCAATGTGAGTGAATGGAGAAGTTTCTACAACACGTATCGAGAGACATCGACGCGCTACAAGTTTACTGAGTACGAGAACGTAGCGCGCCTACGCGTAGCACTGAAAGGTGAAGCGAAGCAGTGCGTACAACACATACTAGCGACGGCAACGCGACCGGACCTTATTATGAAGATACTTAAGAAACAATTCGGACGTAGTGAAGTACTACTGGATCAAGCTTTGGAAGATTTACGTCGAATGGCACCGGTAGGGCCGAGTGCACACGACCTTAATAACTTCGCGATCAAGATTATGAACATCGTATCGACAGTTATGGACTTGGATCATCGTCACTACGCAGATAATCCAATGTTAATTAGGGAAATCACGGATCGATTGAGCCCTCATCTACGTAGTCGTTGGTGTGAATACGCGAAGAACCATCGACACAATATGGACCCGGAAATAATGCAGCTGGCAGACTTTCTAATGCAGGAAAGTGAACAAGAGCTCCTGTACTCACATGCGCGTGCGCCGACTGCGAGTCGTCGAGCTATGGTGACGACCGCCGCCGGGCGCGCCCGATATCCAACAGATAGACAGCCCGCGACGAGCGCCGCGAGAACATATACGGTCGGAGGTCAACCGCGCCGCGCTCCCGTGACACCGTTATCAAATAGAGTGACCTATGTGACGCAACAAGATAAGAACGTGAAGTTTACGTGTCTATTCTGCGGAGGCGCTCACAATACTACGGATTGCCGCAAGCTGTCATCTCTAACGATTGGAGCGCGCTGGGATTGGGCGCGACAGAACAGGATGTGTTTCAGGTGCATGGATGCAAAGCATATGCAGTTTCAATGCAAGGCGAAAGGGTGCGACAAGGACGGATGTTCGCAGAGCCATCACAGATTATTACATGAAGACAGAAAAGTGGAGGGCGCCGCGGACGAGGCGCCGATACTTACAACGCGGGAGACAGCCCCGCCGCCCGTACCTCGAGAAGTTACTAGGAACGGGACAATGGAACAGGAAGCGAGTGAAGAAGTCGTGGCGAAGACTTATACAACTACCAGTTCGTCGAATGTGCTGTTGAAAGTATTGCCGGTCGTCGTGGAGGGCCCACGGGGAACGGCTCACATTTTTGCGATGCTGGACGACGCATCTACTTTATCCGTGGTGGAGGCCGATATCGCGGATCAAATTGGACTTACCGGACCAGAGTCACCGCTATGTGTACGAGGACTAGGAAACATAGCGCACCGATCGCAGACGCGGACCGTGAAGGCGAACGTACGGCCGCACAAAGGAGCCGGAAGTTACGAAGTGATACTACGGACTGTGTACGGTATTGGATTACGCAGTCAAACATTGAACAAACAACGCATGATGCAGTACGAGCACCTCAAGGACCTAAGTGAAGAATGTTACACAACGGGGGTGCCGCAAATGCTCATCGGCGCTGATCACTGGCACCTGCTGCTACCTCAAGAGATCCGGATGCGACGAGCGGACGAGCCGGCAGCCCTAAGATGTGCCCTAGGCTGGGTGTTTTTTGGAGCGATGCCCCGCAATCTAAGAAATGAAGAAGTTATCAATTATCATTGCTATTTAGACGACGAGATAAGAAATAGCACGGACGACGATCAATCGGACACGTTGTCGATAACGTCACAACAATATCGCGAGCTTTCCGAAGAAATTGACATCCTGGAACGCGAAGAAAACATAGCGCAGAGGCAACGGCGCGAACGGAGTCCATCGCCGCGATATTTTGAAATTCATCACCCGGTGTCCCGGGCGCCTGAGCAGTCGGAACGGATCGAGCCACGGGCGCCGGAAACCCGTGATCATACAACAAATAAAAACAGTGCAAGTCGCCTACGAAGACAGCCGAACAACTCGGAGCCCCGAGCGTCAGCGCGAGCGGAGTACGAGAATCTTCCGACGCCGGAGCAGCGCGAG
This sequence comes from Pammene aurita, assembly GCA_947086415.1. Lineage (NCBI taxonomy): Eukaryota > Metazoa > Arthropoda > Insecta > Lepidoptera > Tortricidae > Pammene > Pammene aurita. The sequence goes on along the minus strand of OX352302.1, from coordinate 7,254,257 downwards.
TCAGCAACACGAAGAAATCGCGAGACTCGCCCGAGATATCAACGAGTGTTAAGATCGCCTACACCGATGCCAGCCCCACTCGAGTCATGGAATTCACCGGTCCCGACTACTAGAACGAGGGTCGAGCCGCGGACGGATACGGGCGCGATTAGACGCGAGCCGCGAACGAGGGCGGCTCACGAAATATCGCCTAGGAACGAACGACGGTATCAACCAACACCGGAGGCGATGTGGACGACGCCCCGAGGCGAACCGCGGCAGAGAGGAGCCCGGCGCCGACGGACACCTCAACGGGCCGGACAGGCCGCGCCACGGCGAGCAGGCGCGCCCTGGCCACTTGTCACTCACCTTACTCAACCTATGTTCCGGAGGAAAGGAACAAACCCGCCGACTGAAGAGAGAAGTCACTTTGCAGAGACAGCACGTGCCTACGAAGAAGAAAACATAGAAAATAGGAGGCCGTCTATAATTCAAACAACAAGTACAACATGGACGTACAACGATCAACGAAGAGAGTTCGACGTGGCGTTACGGGCGAACAACAATCGACGTTATAAGAAATGGACAGACACTACGTGTAATAACTTGGACCGGAGCGACGCGCAACGGGAACGAGAAGTACGCGCGCCGTTATCAAGAGTCTACTACAACTCGCAAGAAAGACGCAACGAAAATCACGAACGAGTCGAGAATCGTGATTCACAAGATCGACGTAGGACGAGCCATGGAAAGGATAAAACAACGAGTGCCGCGCAGTCGACGGCTACGAGTCAACTGCGAGCCCCGCCGAGCGGACGCTGGTCGCCCCGCCGGCAAAGGTCAACGAACGAGGCATCGCGTGACCTACCTCAACGGGTCAACGCCCCACAATGTGTACGAGATAATCTCGCTTTCAAGGCTTCAATGTCTTTCCAACGTCAAACCCACGAACTACGTCGCAAGTTACAAGCACTTTCCACTTCTGCTAATTATAATAGCAATTCTTATCCCTCTAAACACCGGTACGAGTCAAACCGCGGACAAGAGACGAGGCAACGCGAGCGACGTTACGAGCAAACAAGAAGAGGGCCCCAGTACGAGTCATCCGAGCCCCGCATACCGAGGACGCAGAGCTGTATTGAAATTACAAGTGAAGTAAAAAGAAGCGAACGAGAGGAAGGTCGCCGGTCGAGCAGCACGGCGACACGTAGACCGGCCAGCAAAGTCACCGTCCCTACGATACAGGGACCGTGGCCCCTCCGTCGGTCCTAAACGAACCCGAGACAGTGACGAAGCCTTCAACCAGCAGTGATAGTGTCGCAGCCCTTGCACCAGGTAGTTTTTGTCAAAACTAGGGGGCGCGATGTTAGCGACACTACCAAACATAACACGGACGAGACTCCAGCCCATACGACGGAGCGAGACATCACCGAGGGAACGAGAAGGACGACGAGCGGCGAGCGACTATCCCCGCGTCCTGAAAGCTTGCGACCGTCCTGAAGGCTGACGACCGTCACTGAAGACTTATTGTGATATGTGATTTGTTATGTTATGTAAATATGGTTAAGTTTGTATTCGAAATAAAGAGATTTAATTTAAGTAGGTAGAGTCAAACTTAGAATGTAAACTATTATGATTTGAAATATTTAAATGAAATACGTGTATTAGATTTAACTTGGATAGTTTAAGATTTGAAATTGTAAGTTTGTATGGATGAATGGATAGGAATTCCCCAATAAACCCCTTAACTAGAGAGCGGATAGATAGGTAGGAATTGTTGTCAGGCATAGATAATTGAAGTACATTATCTAACAATAAACTTTAACCTTACGCCCTGAGTCCCTACAGTAGGTAAAAGATGAGGTAAAGGTATAATAAAACAATAATGTATGCTCGGAGATTAAAGAGCTCTTTATTGAGGTAACCGTAGGGCCTATCGCTAAACGCGTAGACTACGTAGGTAACTGTTCGGACTCACGACGTAATGGCAGTCATAGAAACTCTGAAAGAAAGAAAAATTTTAAAAACATAGTGAAAATCTAGCTTACGAAAATACATTTTGGAATAGGGTCGGCCAATCAGAGCACCGATTAAAAAGCCAATTAGGTCCTAGAAGGGATAGGGCAATTAGAAAGAGAGGACATGAGAAAAGCACTCTGATTGGACGAAATTCCAATAAGAATCCAGGCAGGTATATCCGCTCACTAGTAAATCAAATCGTGCTATAAACATCCATACAAACCGGTGGAAATCATTCAGTAATTCGGACAAGCAGCAACAAGAAAAATAAATAGAAGAAACCAACTGGACTTTGGATCACCGCTCCCCTCCTTCAACAGGAAGATTTTCTACGGGCTACTCATCGAGCGTCGGCTGGCAGTGCGGCGTGTCGTCTGTTCGTGCCAGAGCCCTCGAGACTCTGTCACGTGGTCCTACATCTACTTACGGAGCTTTCGTCGACGGGGTACTTCGCTGAATCAGCCCCGCGCGGGTAACGGCTGAGTTAGGATCGGCAACCGTGGATATACAACATAAGCTATCGAAGGAAAATACCATATTACAGGCTGCGGTCTGTAATAACTGTCACTTCTGTTTTATCTTATTTGTCATAATCTTTGACTACTGTCAAATCGTTTTTGCTCCCGCGATAACGACGTATGACGACGTACGACGTTAAGACAGATGTAGGATAAGCCGGTCTCGGCTAGAAGTTGTTGTTTAAGACCGTGGCAAGTGCAAAACTTTTACGCAAACCCTATGTCCCTAATGAGGGACAACTGGAACAAATTTTCGTCACCCTTTACAATAGTGACCGATTTAATAAATCTTTTTGTAATTTTTTTTTTAGCTAACTATTGCCAGTTCTTTGACTTAATCATACCTACCTTATGCTACAGTTAACGTACATAAATAAAAAATCAGCCAAGTGCGAGTCGGAGTCGCGCAAGAAGGGTTCCGTACCATTATCTATAAAAACGGCAAAAAAATAATGCCTGTTGTATGGGAGCCCCTTCAATATTTATTTTATTCTGTTTTTTAGTATTGTCCTGTCCTGCTGTCCCTTACAGCACGAGATTTTTTTTTTTTAATTTTTGATTTGAAGTTGCATTTTTCGCTGCATTTATGGCCCATAAAAAGTCAAAAAAATACAAAAAAAATTCCTCTCCCCCCCCAAAATTGTAAAAACCCACCCGCACGATCGTTTCATTACATTACGATCCCTAGTAAAATTTTTGTTATTTTTTTGAAACATAAGGAAAGTTTTAAGTAAATTACAGAATTTAAAGGAGTTAATAAACATTGATTAATAAAACTTTAGATTTCTTACATGTTTTACATGAAAAGATTAAAAATATGAAATTTTGATTGATCATATTTTCAATTTATCATATTAAATTTGTCGACTTTCGTCCTGACCCGCACGATCGTGCGTTATAACTTTAGGCACAAAAAAATGCCTAAAATTTCTGGGTAAACTTTTAATTATCTACATTATACGACAGAAGCACTGTTAATTTAATAAAAACCGAATTTAACAAATTTAAAAATTACAAATTAAAAAATTTCGTGAATACCTACTTCTGATCTGGACGTCCGTCTCGTACACGTTCCTGCTTGACGTTCACCGTGCCGACGACTGGCCCCCTAACTAAATGCACGCGGGTTTAAAATGAATAATAATAGAACGCACGATCGATCGATTAAACATTGATTAATAAAACTTTAGATTTCTTACATGTTTTACATGAAAAGATTAAAAATATGAAATTTCGATTGATCATATTTTCAATTTATCATATTAAATTTGTCGACTTGCGTCCTGACCCGCACGATCGTGCGTTATAACTTTAGGCACAAAAAATGCCTAAAATTTCTGGGTAAACTTTTAATTATCTACATTGTACAACAGAAGCACTGTTAATTTAATAAAAAACGTTTAACAAATTTAAAAATCACGAATTAAAAAATTTCGTGAATACCTACTTCTGATCTGGACGTCCGTCTCGTACACGTTCCTGCTTGACGCTCACCGTGCCGACGACTGGCCCCCTAACTAAATGCACGCGGGTTTAAAATGAATAATAATCGAACGCACGATCGATCGATGCCGTACTGAAGCGGCAAACTTGATTATTTTTCAAACTAGATTTTTTTAAAGTTGAACGCACGATCGTATCAGCCGGTGCTGTAAGGGTTATAGCGGCAATAGGAATACATCATCTGTGAAAATTTCAACTAACTATCACGGTTCATGAGATATAGTCTGGTGACAGACGGACGGACGGACAGCGGAGTCTTAGTAATAGGGTCCCGTTATACCCTTTGGGTAGGGAACTCTAAAAAAATTGTGAGTTCTTGAAAAATTTTATTTTTAGCGCCAAGATCAGGTCTCTTTAAAATCCATGGTCTCGTCTCGTTCAAATATGATTTTTCTCTTGCTCTAGCAAGTCCATCAATTCCTCTATGAGGAGTGGTATTAGCAAGTTTATATGTTTTCGAATGATATTTTTGCGATTCATAATTGGGTAAGCTCACTTCCGTGCACTTCGTTACGGAACACGCTGACTGACTCGCCACAAAATTCAAAAAACGCGTGTAAACAGTCACTCGGATGGCCGAGTAAAATGGTTTACTCTCTCGGCCGAGGGGCATTTTGCTGTCTCGCCGCTGTACTCGGTAGGTGTAACCAGGGCATAAGATTATAGTTTTCTAATAAATAAATATATTTTTTTTTTCAGTAACATGATACAATTGTGCAAATGCATATAAATTTTAAAGTAAGATGACTAAGATTCGTGATAAAACGTATCGTATATATATGACGGTTCCTAGGATGAAATGGTGACAATATTTAAAAAAAATATGAAAAGTGGAAACGGATGGCTAAAAAATGAATTGTATTGCACAAGCAATAACCAGAGACCAGAGTTACGGAAAATGTTACCTAATGAAAATACCATGGTAATACATTGGTGATATAATTGAAAATTATGTTTTTTTACAAATATGTCACATGTTGTACTCGTAATAAAATATTGTGTGACAACCCTATGATTCGCTTTCATTAAATTTTCACCACTGATAACGGAGTCTGCATATGACACATGACACATCTACTCAACACGCATGCATTTTAAAAATGTATCACATGTATTACAACCGGCGTACTTTTTTATTTACACTGTGACTAGGCGTTTAGCACCACTACAAATTATATCAATTAAGATAAAATTACTAACAGTATGGGTGTATTAATGTATATTTTAGTACCGTGCAAAACCATAAAAGTAAACTGTTTCTTTGAGTTTATTAAAGAAGATCATTAAAAAAGTGTATAGGAAGTTAGAGAGCTTTGAGCGAGAGTAGTTAGAGAAACATTGTTCAGTCAACGTGCTTGCACACGCTGCGCATGGCCCCCCGCATCCCCACTCCCGCGTTCCGCGTCCTGCACTTGCGCATTCCACTAACGAGTGAAATATTAGGAATCTTTATTTGTGACATGATTTAACTTTTTAATACGCAGGATATTTTTTTGGATTGTTGTACAGTCGAAAGAAAAGTCTTAAAGGAAATATAATTAAAAATAATAATTGACGGAGCAATATTCTACTGCGAGTAATAAGCAAATTTTTATACTGAAAAAGTTTGATGATTAAATTTTTGTTTTTTTTTTGTCATACGTAGAATACATACATTTAATTTCACTTCAGTACAAAAAAAAGACGGAGCAAATAACCGATGTGAATTACAAAAAAAAAAATTGTTATAAAAAAATATGTTCTGTTATGGATTTTTTTTTGAAATTTTTATCATTGGTTACATACTTCGAGTCAATATTTATAGTGAAATAAAATTAGACTGAGCGTTTTTCCAAACGTAAATATAGACGATATAAGAGTTTAGGTAAAAAAACCTAAGTAGGACAATTGTTTTTTTTTGGAAAAATAATTATATACCATCTACTCCTGACACTTTATCATGCTGTAAAGTTTTTTTGGACTGAGGAATTAATGCGAGGTCAACCCCTCTATTGCCTGGCCTAATAGGTATAATAAGGAGCTATCATAAAAAAAATCATTGATTATGATTCACAGTTGTGTTGGGCAAAAAGTAACTTGAATGATTTTCGTGGATTGCATCCAATCCAACTAATTTTAACTTTTTTTGAGTAGGAACTGAAGCTAAAAAAGTTTTTTTTTCATTACACTTGCTCATATTACACGCAGGAGTTATAGAAATAGGTAGTTGTGGACTTGTCTAGGGAGTTGTGAACTTTTTGTTACCTTGTTTAATTTTTTTTTAGTAGGTACCTATTACAATTTCATTTTTCTGTGAAAATCTGATAAAAAAATATTGTGTGTAATTTAATTTAGAAGCTAAGGATATTGCAAACTTGAGCCATAAAAGCTCTCGAATGATTGAGAGCTTCTATTACCTATGACTCTCGTTTGCAAAATATATACATATCTTGCATAATGTATGTATTAGAGGTGTGCGCCGATGGCAAAATCATCGGCGGCGGCGTCCGATCGTTTTTTGACCGGCGGCGGCGGCGTGATCGGCGTGAAATCGGCGTGGTACATATTTTTAATATGCCTGGGGAATTCGACTAATTACCTTCTAACTTGAAGCCTACTGACTATTTATAAGGATAAACTGCTTTAATAAAACACCCCAAATCTTTGAAAACGTATGATTGTCTCGCAAATATTGCACATTTTGAATCAGACTTGATTTTAAAGAATTTTCCAAAATATGGACTAGTTATGGTCCACATTTATAGCTCCGTATTTAATGTTTTCAACCGACTTCAAGATTTCGAAGGAGGAGGTTATCAATTCGTCGGGATCTTTGTTTTTTTTTGCTATTTTTTTTTATGTGTGTTCACCGATTATTCGAAGACGGCTGGACCGATTTGGAAAATAATTTTTTTGATTGAAAGAGATTCTTTTTCAACCGACTTCAAGATTTCGAAGGGGGAGGTTATCAATTCGTCGGGATCTTTATTTTTGCTTGTTTTTTTTTTTATGTATGTTCACCGATTATTCGAAGACGGCTGGACCGATTTGGAAATTTTTTTTTTTTGTTTGAAAGAGTATACTTCACAGTTGGTCCCATTGTAACTAGGTAAGGATCTGATGAGGGGATCCTGGAGAAATCAAGGGAACTCTTCAACTATTATAGGCACACCTATAGTGATTTGAGTATTTTTTACAGCAGCTCGAGCATTTGCTGTTGGAAAGGTGGATGCTAAGTGAAGTCGGTTCTTTTTTGTTTAAAATTATTTTATTGATAATTCACAGTTGGGCCGATTGTAACCAGGTCAGGATCTGATGATGGGATCATGGAGAAATCGAGGGAACTCTTCAACAATTGTAGGCACACTTACAGTTATTTGAGTATTTTCAACCGACATCAACATTTCAAGAAGGAGGTTATCAATTCGTCGGGATCTTTGTTTTTGCATATTTTCAACCGACATCAACATTTTAAGAAGGAGGTTATCAATTCGTCGGGATCTTTGTTTTTGCATTTTTTTTAATGTATGTTCACCGATTATTCGAAGACGACTGGACCGATTCGGAACATTATTTTTTATTTGAAAGAGTATACTAGTTGGTCCCATTGTAACTAGGTCAGGATCTGATGATGGGGTCCTGGAGAAATCGAGGGAACTCTTCAACTATTATAGGCACACCTATAGTATTTGAGTATTTTTTACAGCAGCTCGAGCATTTGCTTTTGGAAAGGTGGAGGCTAGGTGAAGTCGGTTTTTTTTTGTTTAAAATGATATCTATGTAGAACTGGCCTCACCACTTGTCTGAAAATCAACTACGATAATAATATAAAAAGCCCCAAAGTTAATAAGTGCAGAACAGACTGATTTACAATTTGTATTTTTTTAGGGAAATTGTTGATTCTAAGTTCTAAAAGACAAATATGCTTGCGGTAGCCCGAATTTGCTAAGGAAATAAATTCAACATTTTATTTTATCGTTCTTCGATGGATGGATTGGATTTTAATTTGTTATTAAATCAAATACAAACATTGAAAAATAATAAAAACAAAACAAACCGGGTTTGTATATTTGGGTTAATAATCAAACTGGGTTTGAACCAACATCAATACACCTTGCCAGGGCTCGATCGATTTACCGATTTGCAACATACATGAATTTTTGGGAAGACGTCATTTGATTCTATTTCCCGTTAGATTCAAATGTCTCTAATAAACCTACTATATATTGTAGCCTTGAAACGTCAAAAATGCGAAAATACGTTAGGCATCTGCGACGCACGTCAAAGGCCCCCTACAAAAAACGTGAGGTTTATGACGTCACCGGCCTCAAAGTTGCGTTTTTTTAACTTTTGGGCACGAAACAATGCGTTTTTACCTTAACAGTTGTTATACTTTTTTTTCTTATAAGACCACAAGTCATCGAATTGAGGTATTCATCATCAAGTAAAAATATATTTGGGTTATTCATAAAAATATCTTTACAAAAATATTATAAAATCATTACGGATTTCCACAATTTTGAAATTAATTTGGTGTTGTTGTTGAACGTGTTTATTGAACAAATCAATCAAATATTTTTCACGCATGTTCCCAATTAAGCTATGGGTCAAGTAACTAAGATGAAGAAATGTTCAATAATGCATCACTCTAAGCAATGCAAAAATAATTATGGATTAGATTCCTTGATTAAATAACAGAATTTAGCTTTTTTCAATTATTTGTGTTACTTATTTCATCCAATCATCCCCGCTGCGAGCGGCTTGCGAAGTTCTATTCTATGTTAATAGCAAAAACATGAGTGCTGATGAACATCGATGAACCACGATAAATCCATGCGCCTAACGAACGTCAGTAGCATCGGATAAAAAGAACGAGTAACTTTAAAACAAAATTGAAGTATCTTTTCCAAATAATTTAAGTTGAAATCATGTTATAGTGATATCCATACTTCCACTTTACTATTAAGTATTAAGTGTCGCTAGCAGAACGAAACTGTGCGAGCTATTATAAAAGCACGTAAATTACAAGTAACTGCAGGTGTAACGTTACGTAACTATACTTAACATTAACGTAAATATATATATCTCTCTCGATCCCAAAATCAAACTTGACCTAATGAGAATAGGCCATTTAAACAAAAAAAAACTAACCCAGTCGTCTTCGCGAAATGAAAACAACAAATGAGAACCTGCAGCTTTTTCGAGTTAGTCAAAAATAAAAATTTGTTACTTCACTCTTATTTTAGGGAGTAAAGTAAATCAAAATGCTTTCTATTCAAAAGCCGGAAAAAGCAAATTATATAAAAATATAAACCTATCATTTAAAAACTAGACGGTATGAATTATCGATAAGTCGTGTACGTAAATCTTACGATTGCATCGAAATAACAGCAAAAATAACGTCAGTTGGTACACCGGCAAGGAATAAGTGAAGAAGGAAAAGCATTATTTTAAAAGAAGTAGTATACTGGCCACTCACTACCATTTCCGGGCATTAAAACAAGATAAAGACTTAAAAACGCCGATTCTACGCCGGTCAAAATCATCGGCGGCGGCGGCGTGGAAAAATTGTCGGCGGCGGCGGCGCGGCGGCGCGGCGCACATGTCTAGTATGTATATGTAGGTACCTACTATAACTCGCCACAATGAATATTAAGTAGAGTATACTTTAAAAACAGTAAAAAAACAACGAAATTATCATCCGTAGATATAATTTATTTCCACTTCAGATAAAAAGATGAAAATTAACTAAAATTAAAACATGCTTTTTATAAATTACAGATTACCACCAATGCTGATTTAAACAAAGAAATCATAAAAATTTTGAATAGATACCGTAAAATCAATCCATAAACAGACAACCAATGTTGATTTAAACGATGAAATCATTAAATTTTAGAATATGTACAGTCAGCATCCAATAATATGTATACGAATTTGAGGCTTATCCCACAGACATAAGTGCCGAAATGTTTACATATTTTTGATGCTGACTGTACCATAAAATCAATCCATATTCAATATACAGACAACCAATGGTGATTTAAACAATAAAATCAAATAGGTAGGGTGTGTTGGGATAATTCCGATAGGAAAAAAGTGGCGGGAAGTTCCGAAAGTTCACTCTTATTACGATGGGATAAGAGCGATATTTGAATGATTATCGGAATTACACACTGCGAAATTACCCCAATGCACCCTACCGCAAAATCAATCCATATACAAAAACCGTGTTTATGTTTACCATTCGATTGTACTGACCTCTTAAGTGATTTTAGGCTACATAATAAAACATAACTTAAAAAAAAATTGCAAGCTGCCTTTGTCATGTTTACAAAGTATTCATAACTTTATAAGGCTAGCCATAACAGGATGGATTTTAGAGTAGGTTAACCAATGGAACAAGGTCACCAGAGCATTAATTAAAGCACTCAGCGCTGGTTTTTCGATCCTATTCCTATAAGCATATAGTTCAGTTTTGAAAAAATGTGCCTCGAATTTCACAGCTGATGTAGGTGGCGTTGTACTGCTCAGTACATTTTTAATACCACAACGGTGGCATAAAAGCATACGGCCCGCTGTTGTAAGCAGCTACCGTAGCCTTTGGATGCCTGCAACTCCAGGGGTGTCACATGCGCGTTGCCGACCCTTTAAGATATCTCTCTCGACTCTGGTTTTTACAGGGTAACAATCCAGTTACCACAAAACACGCTATCCAACGCCATCTAGGTACTATAGCCGCCAACTTCAGGGCACGATTTTTTCTTGGACTCTTAACACTACTTAATAAATAAACTGAAATAGATGTCATGTACTTCAGAAAAAGTGACCAAGTTCTCCTGTGTCCAAGGCCAGATTTGAACTGGCGTCTTCAGCTTTCGCGGCTGACGCCCTGACCACTAGACCACCCGGTCACGACAGAACCTGTTGAATTTTCTCAAGTATTTGCAATCTATGAAAGTAAACTTTGATCTTCCTTATACCACACACTTTTTTTAACGGTTAACACTTTCGCAACCGGGCAAAATTTTGAACAATACCCCAGAAGCCGACGGAACCCGCCAGGCGGGCTACGACGTGCAACGCAATGCCGCACGCCGCGTGCCCGGCATCTGAGCAAACATTACGAGTGCCTACCAGGCGGGTTCTCGGTAGTCAAAGTGTTAAAATACTCTAAAATCTAGCCTGAAGCACTTAGGTTACTGAACACATTATTTACCAAGTCTATTTTTATTGCTTGTTACTTTACCGTCAGTGATACTGTAGAAGACACTTAAAAATGAAATCATCTTAATGGAACATACTGTTAAATGTGAAAGGAGAATGGGCATTTTTGTATGGGGAGTGTACCATGGATGTATACTGCTGAGACGTATCTCGTTTTAAAGCTCGTGATCACCGGATTATTTTATTATATGGCACCATTGTTGGATATCGTGCAGGGACCGAGATATTTAACAAAAAAGAGCGAACATATAAAGAGCATTTTTTTTAAAGATACGATATGTAATCCGTTATAGCATGGTTTATCTGAAAGCATATGAGAAATGGTTCAATTCTGTGTAAAACACCCTATGTTTGAATACTTACAGGGCTAGAATTAATTAATTTAAATTAAGCTTGATATGAATATCGCTCGGTTTAGAGCCAAGGTAATGTGTATACGGGAGGCGCATATTACATGTCAAAGGTATTTTTATAAACTATTTTTCATGCAGGAACTAAAATATATCGACTTTGTATGTTAATTAATTGTGCTTAATGAAGTTCTAAGTTTTCTACTCGTCACTAGATGGAGCTAGCTTCCAAAATTCTAAATGACATTAAGAAAAACGACGTGCCGGCGCGTCGGTCTAACTCCATAATGACTCATGACAACGTATATCTGCTTATATTACATATCTGCTTACCATCATATGGGCCGTATGCTTGTTTGCCACCGTCGTGATAAAAAAAAACAGTATTATTTTTTGACAGGGCTAAGTCGAAAAGGAAGTTTAGTCTATCTCCCTCTTCATCGCTCGAATTTGCGAAAGCACAAGAGAAAGGCAAATAGACGAATCTTCAAATTCAAATTCTGTTGTTTGAGGTAACCCCCTAGAACAGCTAGTTTATAGTCAACGTTCAGAAACTAACTTATATATAATTACGCGACGTGAAGCCTTAGACCACAGATTTTAGAGCGTTAAAAAGCAATGATATGGAGCCAGCATTATTAATATTTATGTAGTTATATAGACTATATTATAGACTAAGAGTCGAGTAGTTAAAACTACTCGACTCTTAGTCGGTTCTTCTATTGCATACAAGATGTCGCCAGTAACTGATTTTAATTAACTGGTTTTAAGTAGTTAATTGCGGTCATTTAACATTAATTAGTCACAAAAAATTAATGACTTATTTTTAAAATTAATTTCAGGCGAATAAACTATGTAAATGTGTATAAAAGTTAACCTTTTTTGTATAGGTTAGTTAGTTCCAGATTTTGCCACAGCTAGGCCACAGCGCAGACACGAAATAATGAATACCGGCTTACGTGCACCCTTACGGCCTTCGGTGCCATATAACTAATTAATGCTATGATTAAGACCTTTCATTTGAGATAAGGTTCAATTGTATACGCCAGTGGCAAAAGTTGTCCATTTTGTTGCCAAAGCTCCATCTAGTGTTCAATAGAAGAATTAGGCTGTCGTTAATTACAGTTAATTAACGCATAAAACCGTTTTATTTTGGTCTCTGCATACGTTAGAGTGGAAGTATCATTTACGAAAAATAACTTTTAAAAATACCTTTTACCTGTTACATACGACTTTTGTATACACGTTAGCTTCGCCATGCTACAGGTGTTTTTACATATTAGCAAATGTTTCATCTACTAATTCCAGCCCTGTACGTATTTTTCCGATGGTGGTGGTAAATAAGCGTGAAGCATTTCTTATATTCTTTCATATAAAATACGCTATCACTGGTTATAGACCGGATATTTTATAAATTAACCGTTTATATGCGCAACCTTTTTTTTTAAATAGCTCGGACCCTGCACACTATCCAATGATGGCGTCGTACAATTAAATAATGCACTAGTTAAGACCTTTCAAATGAGATATGTCTCAATCGTATACACTCATGGTACAAAATGCCCATTCTCCTTTATTTTCTTTAAATGAATTTTCGATTATTCACAAAAAAATTTTTTTGTTAACTTATTAATTTTATATTGCAAAAAAATTATGGTGCACTATTTGAATCCACAAGTGTAATATTTGTTGTTGCTACACAATTACAATTATAAATTAAATATATTAACTGGAATGAAATATTTCCTCAAACTATTTTCCTTCGCAAGATGAAAAAGATTAAAAAAAAATTCGTTTACAAGAAATGGCACTTTTGGACGTAGTCTGTTTGCGCTAGATGTAGTGTAGGGACGCCCGTCAAGGTTCAGAAAGGCACGCACTTTGAAGACAGTTAGCCGGTCAATTAACAACGGTACGGTTCACTCAGAAGAGACTCAAGACACTGAGAATCTAACAGCACAGTCTTGAAGCATCAAATATTTTGAATAGGCGGGTGCGCACAGGCCGAGCAGCCTCGTAAGGCAATAGGCATGATGAATTGTTTTCATGTATGGTATCAATCGGTCAGAAATAAAATTCAAAATCTGAGACTGGCTTTTGTTTCTCAAAACGCTCCTAACAAAATGATATGCAACAGTTCACGATTGCATAGTCGCCCTGTTCAAAGTATGGAAAAATTATGAAATTGTTATTTTGACTTTTTGACAGTGAAATATTGCGTTTATTTGCTGTACAATTTATTTTGCAGTAATATATGAGAAGTCGAATGGTGTCATTGTTTTTTTTTATTTTGCACTTTTTAAAAATCGTTAAATTTTAAAACTTTGAAGCCTGATATCTTTGAACTATTTCGATAGATTTCCTTCATTATCAATTTATTATGATATATTGATCGTTTTGCATCCATTTAACTAAATTGTATTACAAAATTCGACATGTGTCATCATTCCTATTGCCGCGGGAAGCAGTACGGGCAGTGATAACTCGCACGTTTGCCTGTGTGTATCCGCCTAATGGCGTCTTGTTGGAATTGCTGACTTCTTTAGCTGTCGATTACTTTCATATTAACTCTGCAGAAAGAGACAATATGAACATTACATCATATTTTGCGCATTTAAATTTTCCTTCTACACGCGGTGTCCAGTAAGAATAATCTTATTGAGTATTCCATTTCAATGTCGCATTTTTGTGAGTTGAAACATCCTTTGGGCATGGAAAAAAAAAACACTGTACAGTTGAATAGCTGGGAAATACAAATGGTAATACAAAAATGCCGTACACTTGAATGTTCAATACTGAAGCACAACTAGTTTGAAGTGTTTTCAGTTTAGCGGGGAGTTCAAACAAGGCCTCTTGCGGGGACGCGGCTCGTCGCCATTTTGTTCGAGGTGGCTCTGGTCCCTTTTTTTGGGGGAATTGTTGTTCTGAAATATGTAAAGAAAAATTATTACTTGACCAGATGACCTACTCAGAAAAAAATGCACCATCATATTTTTTTTTCTTTTCACAAACCATAAAGAGTTCCAAAAGGCGCAATACACCCTTGAGCGGAATTCAGGTACCATAGACAAAAATCAGCTGGAAAGCGGAAAAATTGAGACTTGTAAAAGCTTGGAACAAACTACCAGAGGACACAGTATTGGCTCAGAGTGTCAATGTATTTAAAAACAAATTAGACAAGAACAATAAAATTCAACTTAAAGCAATAAATTTTTCAAGAGCATACTGGATACAGGCACTATCAATTAGTAACTGCTTGCCTACAAATAATAACAGAATTTTGTCTATGGGCTCCATACCAAAATTCAGCCAGACAGATTTTTGTTTATGACAGCTGAATCTGATTGATAACCAGTTTAAAATTGAACTAGTGGTGACTAGATATTGGTAAACAGTTTGTAGTTAATGTAATTAGAAGTACCTTTTTCTCCCACTGCTGGTGTAGATATCTTAGGAGGATGTTTGTTTTTTCTGTTACTATTACTGGAAACATACAAAAAGAAAGTTAAATTAATATCAATATGTCTTATATTTTAGTTTCAATGCGTCATAATTTATTGTGTAGCATGAGAAAGAAAATATTTGATCATGTTATAAGATATTTTAGTGTTGCAAAAGAATTTATACTTTGCAACAGACTATTTATAGAAATCTTATTTTAAGCAGGGATCGAATACTGGTATTATTTTCATACAAATTAACCAATATTCAATTTTGGTATTTCGGTTGTTAGTGATTATTTTTGAATATTTTTCGGATAAACCGATAAGTAATTGCATTTACCTAAATTATATTTTGGAATATCACGTAAAAATTCTGAAAGTCGGGCACTATTTTGATTTTTACTAATACCGGTTTTAGTAGTACCGGTAACAATCCCTGCTTATAAGAACAAACCTGGTATAAGTAAATAAGTCAGAAAATTCAAATATGAAATGTTTGTCAGAATTGAGAATAACCTAAAATGTCTCAGCCATAATTTGGGCAATTAAGCGAATTAAAGAAAAGATATGATCTTCAAGTTTTTTTAGAACAGAATGTAAGCCTAATTGAAACTTTAACGGTCACTACAAAACAACTTCTGGAGAAAGGCAACATAAGTATAAAAAATTGGTTGTTAACATAAGTCATAATAGTGCAATTTATGAAGTACACCAAAATAATATTTAAAAAAGTACATATACTAAACTAGCTGTGCCCGCGGCTCCGCCCGCGTGGAATTCGGTCTGTGTCAGTAAGCGGCTAATTCACCCCTAATTTCTCTCCCGCTACCCTGGAGGCGGAACTTGAAGTAAAGTTGACAGATGGATACGCTAGATGAAACTACCACTAAATGAAACTACACTCAAAAATGAATACTTTTTTTTATCATTTTTTTTTTGCATGATTTAAACGACATAGAGAGTAGTAGGTGTATATCGGACGATACAGGACCACTTTTGTATTTACACGTTCATGTCCACGGCAAATATCATCCAAATCGATCCTCCCGTCAAATCAGTCTAAGCATGAAAGGTAAGAACAGGCGCAGTTGAAATTGGGGGGGGGGTCACAAATGCAGAAATGATTTTATTTCTATTTGAGGTGCACTTGGACGGGGACGGGGGTCCATGACCCATGTACCCCCCCCCCCTTTTAGACGTTGGATTTTTATATACTACGAGTACGTATAACTTGGCTGAGGATTTTCTTGAATTGGAATTAGTAATCCTTAAGGGGTGATTTCCAGGATAACAATGCAAAAAAAACCGGCCAAGAGCATGTCGGGCGATGCTCAGTGTAGAGTTTCGTAGAAGCCGCCCTGTTACAAAACATCCGTTCAAAAGGTCGTTTATTAAGGGATATTTGGCGGCGCTTACGTCATTTTACTATTCGGCACTTCCTTTCACTATGCGTTTTTGACTGATAATTCAAAAACGGCTGAACCGATTTTATTCAATATAGTTTTTATTGAAAGTTCTTATCAGGCCTCACCAAATTTCAGTTTGAGTTCTATTGCGAGCGGTAACTGAGCTAGACCGCGGACAGACGGACGGACATGACGAAACTATAAGGGTTCCTAGTTGACTACGGAACCCTAAAAAGAGATAAATAGTAGTTTATGTAACTGTTACGTAATAAGGCCTAATTATGTACAGAAGCATACACTGCTTTACCTACACACATATTAAAAATCCATTGAAACCATTAGAATGACCGCCATCACACCGCCATGACCAACCTTATTGCGCCGGCGGTCGGGGGGGGCAGAGTTTCATTAATTTTCATACGTTTTTACCACACTGTAACCACACAGATAATACACTGATGTTACGTTACTGGTTGTAATAATGGTGGTAATTACATACGGTTTCGAACGCGGAATAGAGGATTTATGATATTGGTGTAGATCAAGATATTTATTCTTCAATGTAAGCACATTACAATGCACTAATGAACGTCAGAGAAAAATAAAATACGTGAGTGTCGTGGAACACTCGATTGGAACGAAGTTGTTATTTAATTTTTGACTTTTTCGTAAATTTTGTGATTTTAATTTTTTTTGTATATTTTTGAAATATTGGAAATTTTGGTAATATTGGTAATATTGGTAATTTTGGAAATTTTTGGAAATTTTGAAAATTTTGGAAATTTTGGAAATTTTGGAAACTGGAAATTTTGGAAACTTTGGAAATTTTGGAAGTTTTGGAAATTTTGGAAATTTTGGAAATTTAGCCATTTTTGTCATTTTCGACATTTTTGACTTTTTTTTACTTTTAGGTTCTCGACATTTTTCACTTTGTCACTTCTCACTTTCACTTTTCACTACACTTCACTTTATTCTATTTTATATATTTTTTATTTCATTCCATTTTACATGTTTCTCAATCGTATGGGTGTCGCGTTTTCGTGACGTGACGCATTTTCGTGACGGTCACGTGACTTTTTTTCGCCATCCGCGAACCGTCCGAGAAGGAACTTCGTTCCAAAACTACCACCGGTTCTAACCCTACACCTCTGGCCCAAGAAGTATTATGACCGAAAAGAAATTCGACGGGACTTATTTTTTTCACAACAGTAATACATTAAGTATTAGATCTTAAAGATACAAAATAATGCGTAGTTCTTCAAGAAGACATATCAGAACAGCTTGAGAGACAGATAATGTACCTATTGTTTAATTATAAAGAAAAATAAACCCTAATCTGACTGCTTCACAAAACGTTTGATATGTTTTCCTACCTAAACGGTGTCCTATAAATGTTAGATAATTTTGTAGTAGTTTTTTGGTTTGGGCCATGCAACTTTGTCCGTCATATATAGTCCTCGAACCTGAAATAACCCTTTGACATTCATGACATTTTCAAATATTTCTTAAGAGCGGGTAAAGGTAAATTTAAAGCATCGACGGGTAACATGTTATAAATATGAACACCTTGACCAAAAAATTACAAATTATTTCAATACCAAATTTCATCTAAATACGTACTACAGCGGTTATTGATTGTTTCTTCCCCAGCCAACTTTTTCAACAACCCTCTTCAGTTTTATTATATGTATAGATAGTTTTTATTGAAAGTACCTTTCAGGCTTCACTTCCATTTTTTTTTTCAAATTTTTTGGACCTACGGTTCTAATTTAAGGTGGGGTGGGGGTGGGGGGGGGGGTCTTTTTTGAAGATGAAACTATCCTTTGTCCTTTCTCGAGACCCATACTATCTCTATACCAATTTTCATCTAAATCAGTTCAGCGGTAAAAAATTCCTCATACCAACTTCCAACCCCCTTTTCACCCCCACAAGGGTTTGAAAACTATCCTAACTATCCTATGACGTTTCTCGAGACTCAAATTATCTCCATACTCATTTCTATCTAAATCGTTTCAGCGGTTAAAAATTCTCCATACAAACTTTTAACCTCATTTTCACCCCCACCAGCGTTGATTTTCGGGATTAAAACTATATATTATCCTTTCCCGGGACTCAAACTATCTCTATACAAAATTTCATCAAAATACGTTCAGCCGTTTTCACGTGATGCGCGGTCAAATAAACAGACAAACAGATAAACAGACAAAAATTCTAAAAATTGTTGAAACGTGTTCTGTTATCAATTCTAAGTATCCCCAGCCAACTTTTTTTCGATTATCTTCCATGTATAGACTTTCGACCCTCTTCAGCTTTATTATATGTATAGATAGTTGGAATTATACCAATACTATTTTACTAAAACCAACAACTAAATAATACCAATGTTGTATTACTTATGTTATGTCAACAAACAATGTTGCACTTGACTTGTCTAACTTGATGCAGATGAGACATAACCAAAAAATCTGACAGAAACTTGATATTCTAGACCTTAGAAAATCAGTAAAACAAGTTTGAAAGCGTTAACCATAGTATAACAAATAAATAGAAACTGTGTACTCACTCTGTTCTGAAGGTATGTCCTTAGTGGGGAGGTATATCGAAGGTCTTTTAGAGCAATATCTGATGCCATGATCAGTGTTGTAGAGTGTAAAGTTATGTTCATCGTACGACGGCAGATCCTTTAGGAACTCGATCACCGACTAGAAAGAAATGAATAAAACGTAAACATCACCTGCGACGAATTAGCAGATTCGTGGTACGAAACATGAGACACATATTGGATCTCATTTGTAACTTACCATTGTAAGCTTAAATTTAAAAAAAGCTTGAGTCACACAACAAGAAAACCAGATTTACGTGAATATAATAAACGTTGGGTAAGAAAATAAAGAAGTTCGATTAAAAAAATATAATCACTGCAAGCACTTGCAGACAGAGCAATCCAATCCAAAACCAGATGAGAATGACAGTTGCATCAGTCAGTTGCGCTGCGCTGTGTTGCTAGCTGTAAAAATTATTGAAGTCGTTTCAAAAATGTTATCCGTAAACCACCAGTAGAATAAACGACAAACAAAAGGAAACAAATTTTATTAAATTTACGTTTTATTATTTGATTGCCCTTACAATATACTCAATTAATTTAATTAATAAATATTTCTCATAAAAGAAATTTCATAACAAAAGAGGATGAATGGATTTTATTCTTTAGGCGGGAACTTGAAAACTTATTAAAAAAACTTTTACTTTTAACCGTTACAAAATGAAGCATAGTTTAGTAAATTCTAATTTCAGCAGAACTTATAACCCGAGTGGTAGACAGAACGCCCTCTCGGATATTAAACGACTTTTAACATCTCGAGACACTGCTGCCCAAGAAAAAGGCTGCGGTTATTTGATTGAAGTACTAAGCCGTTATAAGAAAGAATCTGAACAGAGGATACGTCTTGTGGAATATTTATTAGACAACGATATAACAGTGTTTCTCTGCGAAGTAACTTCGAACTTGGATTTAAGTTTATTCAGGTAGGTTTAATACATTTAAACGTTGCACCGTCTCCGTGTACTCTTTCCTTATCAAACCATCAAATTATATTATTATTATATTCCCATAAAAGTAAAGTCACGTCTAGATTATTTTGAACATTTCATTTCTGGCGGTAGATTGGCTGCGACTGACGATAAATTTACATAAACATTGACAAATTAGTGTATAAAATAAATTTAATCTTTATACTTCAAGAAAAAAAACCGGCCAAGTGCGTGTCGGACCACGCATAATGGAGGGTTCCGTAGCTTCAATGGAATAAGAACCAGACTAATGCCAAAAGGTCGTATCTGATGCCTATGGAAGATGTTTTTTTGGAAATAAATCAAAAATGGCTAAACCGATAATATTCAAAACAATTTTCGTATAAAGTATATGATAACTCGCATCTTCTCAAATTTATTCATATTTTTTGAACTTACGGTTCAAAAGTTACAGGGGGGGGAGACGCTATTTTTCCGACTTTTGAAGCGATTATTTCTGAAACTATTCCCTTAATCACAAAATGTTCAAAGAAACCTCAATGTTATTTTTAAAGACCTATCGCTTGGTGTACAACATGTTGATATTTGTTTTTTTTTTACATTTAGTTACATGTATGGAGCGCCCCCCCTGAAAATATTTTTTTTTGCAATATCACCACATAACTAAATAGCGGCATACAAACTACACTCTATGTCTAAATTTTATTAAGATACGTCTTATAGTTTCCGAGTAAAATGGCTGTGACATACGGACAGACGGACAGAATCAAAACTATAAGGGTTCCGTTTTTGCCATTCTGGCTACGGAACCCTAAAAAGTGCCTACACCATTTTACATGTAAATACTTACTTAGCATAATTTCAATTTACAGAAATAAATTTTATGATCCGTTTCGTCCTCATAGATCGTTCGTCCGTTGCGCACGTTTACTATGGTGCGCGCGCCTATTCTCAGAGCAGCACGCTGCGCAGTGCGCGGCGGCGGCGCTGCGTGCCATACAACAACACACTGGAGCCCTAGAACCCATGCATTTCCTCTGCGACTTGCTCAATGGGTGAGTCTGCATAAAAGGGTATACTTACAGATCTAAGATTTTCAAAATGGAAATGGAATGGAAGGACCTGGAAGAAAACCTAGAGGTTATTGACACACCTAAGAGTTACCTAACATCATAAGTTGGCGGGATACATATATTGGTGTTAGGACCAAATGCCGCATTTTGAATGCAAGATCTATCTTGGTCTAGATATCCTGATAGATAAGAGCAGCGTAGGACCATTTAGGGATCCTTGGAGGAGATCATTGAATCTTTTGGCTGACTCTTAACTACTAATTACTTTATTTCAGCATATCAGAGTTCAACGCCATTTCCGCCCTCTCCCCACACAGTGCGTTTTCCGTCGACCAGCTCCTCGCCTGCCTCTCATCTCTGGCTCCTCGCATCAATACCAACCCCTCAACAGTCCTAGCCACTTCTCTCATCCTCCAGGCTTTATTGTCCTACCAGCCACAGGACTTAGACCTGAGGAGTCAAACGGGTAATATGCTGGTGGAGGTGTTAGGAGCTTGGTTTGGGCTGCTCCTTGGGAGCTTGAATCATTCGATGCTGACTGGAGATAAAGAGATATGCGAGATGTTTTTCGCTGTGACTTGTAAACTTGGGCTGGATGTTATAAGGTAAGAAAACCAGTTGCTTATTTGAGTCATCTTGCTCAATAGAACGGGTCCATTTACATTTAGGGCGATCACGTTTATGTTTGCTGGGCTTCTAGTCTAGGCCATTTTACCTAGGTAAAATGCCCACATTCCTAAGTTGTCCACTGAAATAAAGTAGGTATATTTAATGCTTGCTTTCATAGATCCAATTCTTAATAGCCCATATATTTTGCAGCCTAGCCAAATTGCTCATAAGTGGTAGAAGAAACCCCAGCTTCGTGCAGTCAATCCTGGCCGACGATCAAGAGAAGACAGCATTAAAGCAATGTGCTGTATCACTTAGAGATTCCATACATCGTGTTCTGCTTGAACTGGTTGCCTTCACTAAGGTATTAATGTACTTTTAATATGATGGCAAAAATGGATCACAAGAAAATTCGTCAGTGCCTAGTTTTGTAAAATCCTTCCACGATACGTAGTACTGAACTATAATTTGGCTTGGGTCGCTATATGACCCTATGGACTAAGAGCTGGTCTGGTCAGATTGTTATATTATCCTTATTGCTAGATTCGGGCATCTGGCGGTTTTTAATGGGTGGAGGTCAGAGCGACAGGCTAGCTAAATTTTTGAATTGGAAAATAGTAATACCAAAATAGGTAACAACTGCCGAAGTTGTGTCAGTTATAAATAACAGGGCCTATATTTTAACATTAGAACAAAAAAACATTGCCTAATTATTACAGAAACAAAAACAGTAGGTGTCAAACCATGAATTACATTATTCGTCGCTTGGCACTACTTTCCCTTAACAGAAACTTCTGGCAATGATATAATCTAATTATTTCTATAATTTTTCATAATATTGCGTCCATCCCAGAACTCTAGGATTTGTTTACTTGAAATAGTTTACAACTGCCAGATGTCCAGATATAAAATTAAGCATAGTATAGCAAACTGACTAGAGGGATTTCGTTGTTCTCATTATTGTGTCATATCATATCTGACGTGGCTATAGCTCTACTACTTTGATTCAATTGATATGGTAAATTAATTGTTTCCTTTTGAAAGAGTTTAAATTATAATTGATGTTGTTTTACCAAGAGGCGAAAGTGGCGGAATATACAAATAAGCTAGTTCCAGTTTACATACTTAAGGCCTAATCCACACATTGGGGGAAAGAAGGCCAATCAAGGGACGGAATGAGATCGGAACATCGTTTGCTTCCTCTAACACATAGCTGCGTCCCTTGGATTGACCTATACCCGACATAAACTGGTAGTACTACCAAATCAAACATTTATATTAATGTTCCCTACCAGTTTCATTCTTGTGTATCTTTAAGATTTAATGTGTTACTGTTTTGAAAAAATAAGTCCCGCCGAGTTTCTTGCCGGTCATAATACTTCTCGGGTCAGAGGTGTAGGGTTACAACCGGTGGTAGTTTTTTTTCTCTCTGACGTACATAAGTGCATTGTAATGTTCCTAAGTTGAAAAATAAATATATTTTATCTTGTTTTTGTAAATAAATTGTTTGTTCTAGGAAAATCAGGGTCAGATTTCCACAGACGAATATGGAGTGTTCTTAAAATTTATGCTGAACTTCTTATACGACGCGCCATCTGAACAGCTGCCAGAGTTTTGTGATGTTTTGTTCTCCAAAGGATACCTAACTATGCTGCCACAAAGCCAAATCGCGAGGTAGGAATATCATCGAAATAGTATAGGTGCTCTGACGCGTAACTAGAGACAGAGTATTCATAATTCAGTGGAGTAAGTAATTTGTCAGCACTTGGCATAGAAAGCATTGTAAAATGTATGTACCGTAAAAGAGCTGTCAAAATAATCCACTGAATTATGAATTCAACTATACGAGTAAGTGCTGTGTAGCCTCAGCGTTTTTTTTATACCACGACGGTGGCAAACAAGCATACGGCCCGCCTGATGGTAAGCAGATACCGTAGCCTATGGACGCCTGCAACTCCTGAGGTGTCACATGCGCGTTGCCTACATTTTCAAACAGGAGGATTCACTTTGTTGACGGCTAAAGGAACAAGAGGGTTCCTCATCGTCAACACACTGGATCCTCTTTGGGCTCTTTAGCAACCTTACTCACCAGCAGGAACACAACGCCAGGGCAGGGTCTCTATACATTTTGTAGTTTTGCGACAGCTGGATTCTCAACGCAAATAAGCGCCATTTACTACAGCTGTCAAACTAGCAGCTATAATATTTTACACTATTACTGTAGGAGTGTTTTTCTTACTTCGATGGTGGTAAACAAGTATACGGCCCGTCTAATAAGAAGTCTTAGGTATAAAATGTTGGTCTAACACTTCGCATAAAATTGTAGCGATGCAGATTAGGTACTTTACTTAGGATACATATTTGGTAAGTATCAGTTTTTTTACATAATTATGTCTCCTTTATACAAAGAAATCTAGACACGCGGCAGCGTCTCAAGCCAAGTTCAAGCAAAGGAACTGGCTAGCCAGCGCCAAGTGTATATTACACGAACCACTTGGTGCCACTTTTGACCCTTCTATAACTCAAAACCTCTTTAACGTAAACACATAAAACTACGTGTGTTTAATTATATCCATAAGGACATCTAGAAGCCCAAATTTCATGAAGCTAGCTCAAACGGTTATAAAGATATGAAGGTCAAAAAGTCGTAAATTTTAGCACTGACTGACTGACATATAGTACCTAAACCTAACCTACTTCCAGATGACCTAGAAGGATGAAATTTAGAATGCAGATCGGTAATTGTGTGTAAGCGTAGGAAAAAAACTAAAAATAAAAAAAGTTAAAAAATAGGGGGGGGTCCCCATACAATTTTTTTTTTAAATTGTATCGTTGGAACCGTTACAAGCAGATATTTGAAACTATGCCAATATATGTATTATTATATTTGCTATATTTATTTATTTATCGTATGGCTATGTCACCAGTGACATATATCCAGATATAGATAGGCATTTCTTATCTGGGGTAGTAGTAGTGGGAAAGCAGATGATTAAGAAAATCCAGTGAGTGCTGCGAGGTCCAGATGGGACAGTGCAGCTGCCAAGTTTGTTACTCTTTTAGCACCACCCAGGGATCACGTGTAGGGTTGTCTAAGGTGTTTCCTACGGACGCAGAGTAACATTGATCCCCATATTTGCTATATAACAGAAATATAAAAATAAAGTTGAGTCAAAAAATAAGTGGTGTCCCCAAACAAAAAACTTGTAATACACGCTAAACGACCGGCTAACGGTGTGTCGTCGGCGGCGCGCTGCACGACATAATTATACACAGAACAGAAATAAAGAGAATGTAGACAATAGCATAAAAAAGAAAACCATGCAGCGGAAACGCAAGAAAAAACATTAAATCTCAATACCTGCCTAGTTTTCTTTACAAAAAGTAATAATATCCCACCAAAAACATAAATGTAAAAAAGAGAGCCAAGTTCAATAGAAAAAATTATGCTTGGCTGTGGGCTTCGCCGCAAAATGAATGGAGATCTAAATGAGTGCCAAGTTCTATGCAAAATCCAAATATGTATTTATAGGAACAAAATAACATTATGAACAAGTAAACTAAACTCTATTTCTTTGCTTTATTGGATACCTATAACAATTGCTGTTATTTAAGAATGTGAGATCTTAAAGTAGGTTAGATTTGACTTGGCCAGTTTTTATCAGAATTAAATATATATATATGTTGAATAACTTTATAAAATGACTGATGTAATGAAAACTGGCCAAGTCAAATCTAACAGCCAAGCATAATTTTTGTATTGAACTTGGCTCTCTTTTTTTACATTTATGTTTTTGGTGTTATCTTTTCAGAAATGACATGGTTGTGCGTAATGTGAGCACTCTAATACTCGGAGAAATGCTAAAAGGTTTAGCCCAGAAATATCTAGACTTTGACGCCGGGCCAGACAACAGTACTTGTGCTAGAGATATACACGTAAGTATATTATCGCACCAAACTTATTAACGTTTGCTATATCTTCCATATTATTTATATACTTTTAAACGTATTTCTGGGCCTGAAACATACCAACTGCATATTTGGCTGGACTACAAGCGCCATCTAAGGCCCTTGATTTAAACTATATTAGTCACACTATTCATGGCTAGATGGCGATAGTGGTACTATATTTTACATACCGATTTTGTGTACCGATTTGTCGGGTATTTCATGTAATTTTTTGATGTTAATATGTTGAAAGTGCTATAATATCTACTAATTAACAACACATTTTAACAGAATTTTACAGTGTTTTACCAGTCCATTTCATACAGATTTTGATAAACACATACTATTACGAGTACTCTTCCATATTAAGAGGTATCTCCTCATTGACTAGGTGATGTTTTCAGATGGGATTAGTTGAACTTCAGCACGGAATAGAAGAACCAGACAGC
The DNA here is from genome assembly GCA_947086415.1 of Pammene aurita. NCBI lineage: Eukaryota > Metazoa > Arthropoda > Insecta > Lepidoptera > Tortricidae > Pammene > Pammene aurita. The sequence goes on along the minus strand of OX352302.1, from coordinate 7,228,223 downwards.
ATAGGAAACCAGCTACAAAAGAGCCAGCCGTACAGCCTACTCGTCTACATTTACTTCTACTGCCAATCTTCTGAGAAGTATACTCCATATATCTAATGCAGTCTAAACACAGATAACCTCACCACTAGATAGATCATAACACAACTCGAGGTCACCCCACATTAGCGCTCCCGTACTAATTTAGTGAGAGCGCGACCGCTTATTTCTGAGTTAACGTTTTTGATCATTACTCATGTGAATTAAAAATATCCACTAAAATCAAGTTATAGGGACTAACCTGGATTGTTATACTACAAAATGGTGTAGAATACTATTGAGATGTGCTGTTCTAATCGTAGAAATTAACGAATAAAATTCCGCTTATGCGTGGTGACCCCGTGCTCCTTGTAAAAGCTTAATGATGAGTAGTCTGTGTAAGTGTAGCCTGTGAATCTAATACTACTTGTTCAGTCCAGACAGCCTATGTGAAGTATGGTGGAGACAGTTCACTGACCCTTCCTTAGCATAGAGAATTAACATTACTAACCATTGATACAAAAAATAAGATTTTGTGTGCTCCCTTTGGCTCCATCTCTCTCCATAAAAAAACTTTAAGAAATTTCTAGAAATTTCGCTTTGAAACTTTCGCAATTTTGGACAGTATCACATTTTTGAACGCCTATTTGGTTTTGAGAAATATCACTTTAGCAGAACTACTAGAGCTATCTAGATCATTTGTTCTAACTATTTATTTATGCTACTCATGGATAGATGGCGCTGGTAGTACGCTAGTTGTAATTTCGCCAAGTATTTTTTATAATAAAAACTGGCTAACAAACACAAATGTCCGAATGGTTCGAATATACCATGTTTAGCCTAACCATGTTATAATATAAGGAAGATAAGGGGCGGACGGGACGTGATCATACAAGCAAACAAAATGTTGGAAAATAGATTATAAATAATTTTAAACAAAAAAGAACCGAGCCTTCACTTAGCATCCACCTTTCCAAAAGGAAATGCCCGAGCTCTTGTAAAAAATACTCAAATCACTATAATGTTTGCCTATAATATTTGAAGAGTTCCCCCGATTTCTCCAGGATCCCATCATCAGATCCTTACCCGATGACAATGGGACCAACTGTGAACACACAAAAAAAAAATAACAAAACCAAAGATCCCGACGAATTGATAACCTCCTCCTTCGAAATCTTGCGGTCGGTTGAAAAATACCACCTTCCGTATTCTGTCTTAGTGTGTTCTCTTGATTTGTTCCAGCCCCGAAGAAGCGACGGCCACACTGCTGCCGTACCTGGTGGAGCACATCCTCCGCCTGCCAAAGAGCTTTACACCGCCCCCATACATAATCAAGGCACTTTGGCTGGTTTTTGCTGTTAGTTACTGTGTTCCCATGCTTTGATACCTTAAAAAATATCATTTAGTCTTACATTTCCTAACCCCATCCCATATTTGCCCCTAATAAAGTTCTTACTTCATCAAAAACTGCAATATTACTGAAAAACTTAAACCAATCAAAAAACCAATATTTCCTATGGGATAGCCAATTTTATACCCGACTACGGCGAACCCAAAGGAATTTTAGCAGTCTATTAGGTAATGTATGTATGTTTGTTTGTAATAGGTACGTATGTTCCTTTCCTCCGTAGCGCCTACAGTATTATATTACGTACAACGTTTTAGACAGACAGCTCGCGCTGATATGTCTAAATCATAGTTCACTAAGCACTAATTCACAGCTTTAGATTGTTTGTCGAGTCTATTTTTAAACTGATTAACTGTTGGAGTTCACAACTTTGGAGGGTAATTTGTTCCAGTATTCCTGCAAAGATGAGTTATAATGGCCCGGGTAACATATTTAGCCTACATTTTAACCGACTTCAACATTATTACTTGTTTTTTAATTTTTTCATTATTGTACTAAAATAATTTTAATTGTCATTTGTTTTCGTAAAAGATGTCTACAATATCTTCTGGCACGCTAACCTCCCTGAACGAAAGAGTATACCTTGAAAAAGCCACGGACCGCCTTATATCCATGTTGAGCCCAGAACCTTCCGCGTATTACACACATAACCCAGCTCTGTTACTGTGGGCCTTCATCTCTAGGCGGATCAGTGATCAAGTTCGGATGCAAGTGGTAATTAATTAGTCAATATTTCAAACGCAACTTCTTCGCCATCAATCACCCGTTTAGCGCGCAATTAGGATCCTTAATCTTGTAGCGATCGACTCGGATTTGTTCTCTTGTTCACTCAACGAATTCACAAGGGTCACGCTATTTGTATTGTGCTATAGCAATGTCTAGTAAAATAATTTATGTAAATTTTTATAAATTACTAATGCTGATAAACTTTATATAACTGTCGAATTAAAATAAACCTCTAAGGATAATTGTATGTGTGTTATAATAAAAATTAAAAATGTAACTATCCTGAACTAACAAATAATTATACTTTGTTTTTTTGACGTGATAACGTCTTTAAAATCGTTTTAGTCGGGTGACATGTTCAGAAACTTGTGTCACACCAAAACCTCACGAGCGCGATCGCAGGTATAACGAGAGAGAGACGGACCGATCTCCCGTCTCATCTCGAGCGCTGCCAGTCATTCCGTGAAACTTGTCACGCGGAATCCTCACGAGCGGTTAGACGTTATCACGTAAACATCTCGATCGTAAACCTACTTTACAAACAACCAATTTTTTTTTTGTTTTTACATATTATTAACAGCCAACAACAACAAAAAATTACACGATAACTAACAATTAACAAATATTTTAGCTATCCCAATGGTTCAAAACCGAAGATTCCTTACCATCAGAACTGATATCCGAGCCCGCCGTATGGGAGCTGCTCCTCAACGTTCTGATACAAAGCAAGGACGCTCAAGTCCTGCAGAACTGTAGCAAATCCATATACAGCTGTTTGGATGAAATAGACGACAACGGGAGAGAGGACTTCGGGCTCATCGTTTGGGATGCGCTGCCAGAAGTGTTGTCTAAAACATTGATAGACTTCGATAGTTCGATGGGCAAGTGTTTACGTACCTTACTTACTTTATTAATTACTAATGTAATTAAAAAATAGCCGTCTCAAGAAATGGTTCTCTTCGTTTCTTTTGACGAGCTTCTCGAGAAAGGCATGGTTATGTGAAGATTTTAACAGTAGACCTATAGCGTTACATGTTTAATTAGTACTACTAGTTCACAGTTGTACAGCACGACTCTATTATCAAGGCGTAAAGTCTACATGGATACATGTTTCTGTCACATTAAATGTATCCATATTTTCAGACGTGAACGTCGTACATAATCATCAATCACGTTAAACGAACGTTATATTTAACTACTTAAAAATAACATTTTTTTCAAATATGTTTTTCTTCATACCTTTTTCTCCTCTTTCCTTCTTTCAGATGGCAATATATGCTACCTTCTAGAACTATCATCTGCTCTAGTCCCAGCAGAGCTCGACCAAGCTCTCTGCCTGAAGTTAGCTGTTCTCACAACTGCCATATTCATTAAGAACGACGATGAGGCGCGGTACGACTACCAATTCGCTTGCCTCAAACTGGGCCTGTATTTGTTGGGGCTGGCTAGCAATCAGAATGATAACAGAGGTAAACCTTACAGGGATTCACTAAATACTTTAGGTACCTGTCTTCGGCTTTCATCACTAGTTAGAGCTAGCCCAGATCCCATGACTGAACACACATGTTAAAATGGCAATATTTGACAAGAAATGCGAGGATAAGGCGTGGTGTGAACTATCAAGTAAAAATTCTCGTTGTTACCTAATACTTACAACACGACTTTTACTTCTTGAGACAGGCTAGCAATTTAAAAAAAAATAGGTAGGCGACAAATTTTAGTCTGCCAGTCTATATTCATTTTGACATTCTGTAGTTTTCAACCGACTTCAAGATTTCGAAGGAGCAGGTTATCAATTCGTCGGGATCTTTGTTTTTGCTATTTTTTTTTATGTATGTTCACCGATTATTCGAAGACGGCTGGACCGATTTGGAAAATTATTTTTTTATTTGAAAGTTTCTTTACAGCTAGTCCCATTGTAACCAGGTCAGGATCTGATGATGGGATCCTGGAGAAATCGAGGGAACTCTTCAACTATTATAGGCACGCCTACAGTGATTTGAGTGTTTTTAGGGTTCCGTAGTCAACTAGGAACCCTTATAGTTTCGCCATGTCTGCCCGTCCGTCCGTCCGTCCGTCCGTCCGCGGATAATCTCAGTGACCGTTAGCACTAGAAAGCTGAAATTTGGTACTAATATGTATATCAATTACGCCGACAAAGTGGTAAAATAAAAAGTGGAAAAAAATGTTTTATAGGGGTACCTCCCCTATACGTAAAGTGGGGGAGTGATTTTTTTTTTCATTTCAACCCTAACGTGTGATATATTGTTGGATAGGTATTTAAAAATGAATAGGGGTTTTCTAAAATCATTTTTTGATAATGTAAATATTTTCGGAAATAATCGCTCCAGAAGTAAAAAAAATGTGTCCCCCCCCTCTAACTTTTGAACCATAAGTTTTAAAAATATGAAAAAAATCTCAAAAGTAGAACTTTATAAAAATTTTCTAGGAAAATTATTTTGAACTTGATGGGTTTAATAGTTTTTGAAAAAAATTTACAAAATAATTTCTGAAATAAGTTTGTAATTTAACCGTATAAGCAGGTGTTTATTGTACTTATAATTTCTACAAAATCACAATGAAATGACGTGCTTTCAAATAAAGTAAAAACGGTGAAAATCGGTTCACGCAATAAAGAATTATCCCATAAAAATCATCTTCCATACTTTAAGCTCGCGCGCAATAGTTTACTTAATTTGCCGATAGATGTCGCTGTAGGTGGAACGCTCATATCATATCCTACATGGCGGTGTTATTTTAAGTGGGGACACTTTCTGTGACGGACGGAAAACTACGGAACCCTACACTGAGCGTGGCCCGACACGCTCTTGGCCGGTTTTTTACAGTAGCTCAAGCCTCAAGCATTTGCTTTTGGAAAGGTGGAGGCTAAGTGAAGTCTTTTTTTAAATTATAGTATATTTACTTTATTTAGCCTTTACATGTCCCTTTAAATCAAATCTATCTTTCAACCTCTAGTGCTACTGACATACATAAACCGCTCCGGTTTCCTCCTGAGGGTGCTTTCTGCAACCACCAGCCAGGATAACAGAGTCGCTTGCATCGCCCTACAGCTGCTGTCTTACATCGTGCATTACTTCACTAAGAATAATTATCAAGTAAGACTTCCCTCATCTTAATCTATCTCGTTTGCACAACTGATGAGTTACAAATTCAAGGCTGCTTTTAAGTGTGTTTTACTACACTTCACACGTTTCACATACTTTGTAGACTTCCTGGCCGTACTTAGCCTTAGATAGGGCTTTCTTTCTTTTTATAATATTTAAACCTATGATCAATTTATCATTCGTTAGGTACATTTCTTGCATTTTCTTGTCTCATATTTTGCTGGATTTCGTAAATAATGACCACATCAGCAAGAAGGGAACCATTTCAGTTTAAATCCAGAGACACAAATATAGAGTATGATGCGATGCGACTATGACTTCTCCATGTTATTCTGCACATCATAACATAATCATCTCATTGACTTGACACACAATTCCTGCTTGTCTCTTTAATTATATTTTCTTGCAGCAGTTACTAGATAGATACTCTCTTTTATACGTTACAGCCAAAATCCCTCCTCCAAATCCAATCACAGCAAATTATCAAGTCTCTTCGCGACGACAGTAGCTCAGAGCGCGGGGCATCTCTGCTACAGCTAGTGTATATGATCCTCAACTCTGGACCGAATTCGCCAATAGTCCTGTCTTATAACCTGGGAGGTCCTACGGAGCAACAGTATGATGCGTTACGAGCTTTAATGCTGAGGATTCAGATGCTGTGTTGTAAGGTTGGTATATGTAGAATAAACTAACTTTCTCTCAGTCTCTATAACGTCTCTGCTGCAGCTATTATGGATCCCATCTATGGACCAAATACGCCTACAGTCCTATCTTATAACCTGGTAGGTTCTACGGAGCAACAGTATGACGCGTTACGAGCTTTAATGCTGAGGATTCAGATGCTGTGTTGTAGGGTTAGTATATGCAGAATAAACAAACTTTCTCTCACTGTCTCTATAACGTATCTGCTGCAGCTATTATGGTTCTCATCTATAGACCAAATACGCGTACAGTCCTATCTTATAATCTGGGAGGTTCTACGGAGCAACAGTATGACGCGTTACGAGCTTTAATGCTGAGGATTCAGATGCTGTGTTGTAGGATTAGTATATGTAGAATAGACAATCTCTCTCTCACTGTCTCTATAACGTCTCTGCTGCAGCTATTATGGTTCTCACCTATGGACCAAATACGCCTATAGTCTTATCTTATAATCTGGATGGTTCTACGGAGTAACAGTATGACGCGTTACGAGTTTTAATACTGAGGATTTAGATGCTGTGTTGTAGGATTAGTATATGTAGAATAGACAATCTTTCTCTCAGTCTCTATAACGTTTCTGCTACAGATATTATGGTTCTCATCTATAGACCAAATACGCCTATAGTCTTATCTTATAATCTGGATGGTTCTACGGAGCAACAGTATGACGCGTTACGGGCTCTAATACTATATTTCTGAAAACAAGGCAGCCTTTTGGTAGTTCTATGGAATCCTTGTCATTGACACCTAGGACCTAGGTATAATTAATACTTCAAATTACTTATCCAAACAACTATTTTAACCCTTCACTTCCTCAACGAATAATAAAGCACCTCTAAAATAATACTAAACGTATTTGCAAATGTAATTACCATAATGTACTAGGAAGTTATAAGGAAGTGCATAAATAGTTCTGAAATGGAAACTGGCTAAACTAAGACATTTTAGCGTTTCAAACACTATTCATTATTACATCTGTAATACAGTATTTTTTTATAATTTCACTGTGTACGTCTGGAGTAGGTAACGATATCACTTTGTAAGTTCCTGTTTTTCAAAAAAAATACCGAAAACTTGGTTCGTCTAGAAGTAGACTTTTCTGGGCTAAGTCTATTCAGAATCGTCAGCATCCTCTTTTCTGCCTATAAAAAGGTGTCTCGAAAATGTCTTGGAATCGACTACAATAATTCTATAGGTAAGCATCTTAGTTATCTTAGTTTAATTATAAGTCACGAATTTGCTTCAAGTACTGCAAACCCTACCGCGATGCTTAATACATAACTCGAAAACTTCCGTTCCATTACGGTTACGGCATCACGTTTTTATGAGCGTGACGTAGTCTAACTAAAATTTTGTATGGAATTTTTTGGTCATTTTTTTAACTATCAGGATCGATTATGCTCGTTATTCTGAGTAGAATGAGCCCAAACAAGTCCAGATCTGAAAAAACAGGTTTTCGGGATTTTTTTTAATCACTTAAATGGGTTCATAAATTAAGTGAGAATTACGGTTGAATAGTTAAATTTAGAATTAATGAAGTCTTAAATCAATTTCAGGAATCTAAAAACCAATCGTCTGCCGCTTGGAAAACCCTCGGCGCTATATTCAGACACGCGATTTTCAACCAAAGCAACTCCAAACTAGTGGCCACACTGACTTCACAACCTTGGACAAATACCCTCATACACTTCCAAATAACACAAAACATTACCGAAGAGTTCTTAACATTTACACAGACCTGGCTAACTCTCATGAAGATCACGTTAAAGAATTCCAAAGAAAAAAACAGAACTAGGTTGTCTAAGAAGAGTCTGGTTTGTAAGACGCTATTTTTGATAAAGAAGTATTTGGTAATTGAAGAAGCTGAAGAGGACATTGACGCGAAAGAGAAGATTTTGGTAACTGTTAAAGAGATCTTAGATGGCTCAGATATCAACATTGAGTAACTTAACATTTTCTGTCTTTATAATTATTGTTGAAATCCGAGAGCGCAGTTTGATATTCAATTTGTTTGCTTGAGTAACATCGTCGACCATACTTGCCACAATCCATAAATTTTCCCATGTTATTTACGCAATTTTTGAAACCATGGCAGTTTTTTAGTGTCGTGACATAGAAAACCTTTAGACAGTCTTTCTATAAGCTTAGAAATAAGCTTTTTTAATTTTTAAAGTGTGTATTTGTTAATAATTTTTCTTCCTTTTTAATTTGACAGCCTATTAAATTGTATTATAAACAAAAATGAAAAGCTACTTAAATAAGTTTGATTTACCTCACCGGATATTAGAACAATTTTCCGACGTCGATTGAGTAACGAAATGTAATGTAACGAAATTATACTTTCTACTTTTACGTGGTTTAGGTGCATTATATACTTAGCCTGTCGAGACTGATAGGAACTGATACTATTATTTAACAACAAATTGTTACTAACAATTACAAGTGTTACCCAATAACAGATCATAACAATATGAAATAACTGAACCAAAGGTGGAAAATTGAACAATTATAAAGTTAGTGAAGCTATTGTAATTATGATTTTCGTTCATTTGTTAATTAAACCTCAATCGTATGATACTACATCGTTTTCATTAGAGCGTAGAGAATAAGTGGCTTATAATATAATCAATTAAAATTAATTGGAAACGACTACAATAATTCTATAGGTAAGCATCTTAGTTTAACTAGAACTCACGAATTTGCCTCAAGTAATGCAAACCCTACGCTACCGCGATGCTTAATATATAACAATCGTTAATATCTGTTTGATTGTTAATAAATAAAACCTACACAAAGACGTAATGCGGGCAGTTTACAAAAGCACTAATTAACTTTCTACTTCTATCGATTGCCCAAAATATTCCGGAACTACTTACTTTCCATGCCTCATACTTTCCAAAGGACGAGAGAAATTATAGTAAAGTACTCATACATGCGCGCGGCACTTGCTATGAATAAAAATGAGTGTTGAAAGCCGAGGCATAGTTATTATTTGTATATCGGCATGTGTAGATGGAAACTATATCATTTGTATGCGAAATCGTCCTTTAAAGGCGAGGGTGATGTGGAGGTTTCGTAATCAGATGATAATGAAAAGACTGCGAGGAAAAGTTTGTTTTCCTGTTTGTTGCTGTTGCTGCCCTGTTTGTTTTCCACATAATGGTGGAGATTTTCTCAAATATTTTTACAACTGGGCCAAGATTCGACATGCCAAACTGTGAGACGTGGATGTCACACTTGTATCGCTAGTGGATAGAGTGATATCCATGTGTCCACACGTGTCCACATCTAACTGTCAAGCTGTCAGTAGGTCTCGCTAGAGCGTTTTGTCTATGGCTATGGCCACCATTTTAGATATCACTCTTGAGTGATTCCACCCCAAATTTAAACTCACAAAAGTGTGATATCATAGTTGTCTCGCAAGCGTCTGTCAGTTACCTATGTAATGTCGAATCGAGGCCCTGGTAGCCGTTATTAGGTAGGTATGGTTTGTTGAAGTTAGTAGTATCTGTAACCATTGCATTGCGTAGCAGGAATAATAGTAATAGCGTATTCCCTAGGGAGTGGAGTTATTGTTGCCTTATAAATTTTGCCTTATAAGAGTTAATAACACCGCCATGTAGGATATGATATGAGAGTTCCACGTACAGCGACATCTATCGGCAAATTAAGTAAACTATTGCGCGCGAGCATAAAGTATGGAAGATGATTTTTATGGGATAATTCTTTATTGCGTGAACCGATTTTCACCGTTTTTACTTTATTTGAAAGCACGTCATTTCATTGTAATTTTGTAGAAATTACAGGTACAATAAACACCTGCTTATACGGTTAAATTACAAACTTAGTTCAGAAATTATTTTGTATTTTTTTTTCAAAAACTGTTCATCCTATCAAGTTCAAAATAATTTTCCTAGAAAGTTTTTATAAAATTCTACTTTTGAGATTTTTTTCATATTTTTAAAACTTATGGTTCAAAAGTTAGAGGAGGGGGGACGCATATTTTTTTACTTCTGGAGCGATTATTTCCGAAAATATTTACATTATCGAAAAATGATTTTAGAAAACCCCTATTCATTTTTAAATACCTATCCAATAATATATCACACGTTAGGGTTGAAATGAAAAAAAAAAATCACTCCCCACTTTACGTATAGGGGAGGTACCATAATAAAAAAAAATCCACTTTTTATTTTACCACTTTGTCGGCGTGATTGATATACATATTAGTACCAAATTTCAGCTTTCTAGTGCTAACTGTCACTGAGATTATCCGCGGACGGACGGACGGGCAGACATGGCGAAACTATAAGGGTTCCTAGTTGACTACGGAACCCTAAAAAGTAAAAACATTGCGTTGCGTATCGCTACGGAAAACAGTAGGTAGGCGACAAACAATACATTAACGTAACGTCATTTTGCACTATTTTCCCCCAACAGAAACTCCTGAAAATGATATAATCTGGAATAAAGGTTGATATAAAGGTTGTCTGGAAGAAATCGCTCATTAGCGATAAGACCGCCTGTTGTTACCTCTACCTAAATTTATCTAATTGTAAAATTTGTGCTTGTAACTGTATGAGGTGTGCAATAAAGAGTATTTATTATTATTATTATTATTAATCTTATTCATTACATGATACTGCACTAACTACTGCACTGCATCAAACCTAGAACTGTATGATATTTATTTCTTACAACTCGTTTGCATAACACCGATGAACAATTGCCACATGTCCGCGTCTTGAAATAGAGGATAGTTAGTGTAGCAAACTAAAACTAAGTAAGTACAGGGGGTTCGTGGCTCTCAATATTGCGTCATATCTGATGTGGACAGTTCTCCGACTTTAATATACTTAAAGGTAAATAAAGAAAACATCAATAACATCAAACTGCTCAATGGTTGACTGGAAGAGATCTCTTCCATGTACAAATATTGTATATTCTTCCTGTTGTACAAATGTTGTACAATAAAGTATATTTTAACGGCCTCCTAGCCTAGTCGGTAGTGACCCTGCCTATGAAGCAGGAGGTCCCGGGTTCGAATCCTGGTCAGCGCATTTATTTGTGTGTTTATCACGGATATTTGTTCCTGAGTTATGGATGTTTTCTATGTACTTAAGTATTTATATGTATATATCTATTACATATATCGTCGTCTAGTACCCACAACACAAGCCTTATTGAGCTTACTGTGGGACTAGGTTGATTTGTGTAAGATTGTCCCATAATATTTATTTAATATTTATTTATTTATTTATTTATTTATTTATTATACTGCCACTACTACAATTTTTTGTATGGCCTTGTGCCATTTTAGGACCCTTTCGAAAGGGTCTAAAAAGACCCGCGGGCCACTCCTGTCCTGTGTAAGTAATACTTAGGAACAGACCATGTACTTATGTACATTTCTGTCAAAACAACAGAACCGACCCGCAGCTTGCCGACATCATAGTCACCCTATTGTTTGACAATCTTAACTTGTTGTTAAATCGTAAAATTGAATGATTGTGGATTACCGGTGAAAGGAAAGTCTACTTTATTGTAAAGTCTGACCCCTGCACCCTTTTACGCAACATATCTTGACCATTTTTACTTAAAAATGTTGTTACGAAATGTTGTTGAGCTGAGCGGCGTCATTTGAAATAATATCAGTGACATATTATGTCAGTGATGGGATGGGGATACCAGACCGTATTTTAAATATTACAAAACTTACTACTGTCTGCAATATTAATTGCAATTCTTTAATTTAATGAACGAATAATATTTACGTCGTAAAAAAATTCAAAGCAGCTAAAAGGGAACAAAGTATTAATTCAAATCTTGCAATAAATTATTATAAGTAGGAAGTAACTTCTAGTGTGTTACTAAAATAAATGTAGATAAATAAAACCACATTGGTAAGTTTCATAAGTTGGCAGCATTGTGCGAGTGAGACACCGCCCCCTACATTATGCTCTCTATCGGACCGTTTTTATTACTTTTTACTGGTGACCTATGAACGACTGTTTTGCTCGGTAATAAGGTTCAAATGTGGTTAGGGAAATATTAGTAAAAGTACTATCCGGATTGTCTTCTGATCCGTGGTGGGAACACTTACTGTGACGAACGGAAAACTACGGAACCCTACACTGAGCGTGGCCCGACACGCTCTTGGCCGGTTTTTTTTACTATATTTTTTATTCGCAAGTGTGCTGTGATGATGAATATATTGTGACAACTTGGAGGGTAACATTATCGCTACCTCGAGTCATAAAAATTCTAGGACTCCTATTAGACTCTTCGCATTCGAAATAAGTTACGCAAAATTGGCACAATCGATGTCAACATGCGGAAAACGCTACGCAGTATAACTAACTAACTACCTAACTAAGTTTCTTAGTACTTAACATATCGCATTTTCCGGAAATATTTCACTTTTTTGGTTGAGTATGTAATTTCTCATAAAGAAACATTAAAAGAAATTACCGGAAGGCGAATTAAATAACTATCAGGCACGAGTAAATCAGACTTCAGGTAAATGTACCACGAGTCTTGAGGTAATATTTCTAGTGTATTAATAATCTAGACGTGTCAAATATTTTTAAACATTAGGGAGTCATTTATGGATTTTTCATTATCAGGAATGACATAATGTCGCGTGAAAAACGTGACTATGTAGCCGAAATTATCATATCCCCTCAGCTGTGGCGCATTCCTCGACTCGGAGATACTGTCAAATTTCTAACATTTGTAGGAGTCATAATTTAACCGAGGTTTTTAGGGGCCTACCTACGCTAAAACTGCATTTCCCTAGGTTTGTGACAGTTGACAATTTGGGACTGTTTGTAGGGGCCTTTATTTTAACAAAAACCTTTTTAAAAAATTTTGCTACTTATATTCACGTACTTTTGTAATAATATTGTACAGCTAGCATTATTAATGGGGTACCTACATTTGAAATAGTTTTTGGACCATATTTTTTATAATAAAAAGCTCCAAAAAGCTCGGTGAGCTCAATAGAGCGAGGAGATACTTCAACTCCGGGACAGAGACTGCTTCAATACAAGTCTTACAGCTTGGACCCTTTGACTCGGTACAAAGGCGCGCTGTGCGAATCATCGACGATCCCAAACTCACGAGCGATATCGAACCTTTAAATAAGTCTAAGGAGAGTTTGCCTCCCTATGTGTGTTTTATCGCGTGTACAATGCTTCCCTATGTGTGTTCTATCGCGTGTACAATGGGTTGTGCTCTAAAGAACTGTTTCAAAAAAGGTGTGTATAAGTTCTTAAAGGGTAGGCAACGCGTATGTGAATCCTCTGGAGTTACAGGCGTCCATAAACTACGGTAACTGCTTACCATGAGGCGGGCCGGCGGGCCGGGGCCGGGCGGGCGTAAGCTTGTTTGCCACCGTCGTGGTATTCAAATTAAACATTTTTTAGCGTAGGAACTGGGTTTTATTACAACTTTATAATAGTATTTACAAATAAAAATCATGACACCCATGTCTGTCCTACAAATATTTTACACAAATTTTTAAATGTAGAACAAAAATGGTGCCTACCTTTACTGACGATTTGAGCAGGAGTTTCCGTCTACCAAGTACTCTAACGACCGCTTACTAGCTGTCTTGCTTTATGCATACCACGTTTTAATAAGGTAGAAAGAGTCAAAAGTAGTTTATCTGTATGTTTTTGATTGAAATTTGAGGACGTAACGAGGACCCCCGAGCGGGATTCACCACAAATGTTAGTAAATTGACAGCATCCCCGAGAGGGATTCGCCATAGTTGACGGGAATTCTCCATTTTCACTCCCACGGTTGAGGGGATATGGACGATAATAATTTTTAAGAAAAAAAAACCGACTTCAATGGGGGTAGCCGGTGAAGGATTATTGTAGATGGTGCACTTAGATTCCATACAATGAAATAACTTGCTTAAAAAACGCAGCGGAGAGGACAAATCGCCAAACGTGAACTATGCGTCGTTGAAGAGTTCCGTTCTGATTATCATCAGCAGTTCTACTTCATCAAATGTCACTCTTTTGAATGAAAATGCTTGATTTGTTGATAAAAATACAAAAGTCACTTTATGTATGCCTTTAAGATTTGAGGAATTCCCTCGATTCCTCGTGGAACTCATCATCAGAACTTGAGCTTGCCGAAAATTGGTCCTGACAATCTAACTTGCTTAACAAACATAGCGAAGAGGAAGAATCGCCAAACATGAACTATGCGTCGTTGAAGAGTTCCGTTCTGTTCATCATCAGCAGTTCCACTTCATCAAATGTCACTTTTTTGAATGAAAATGCTTGATTTGTTGATAAAAATACAAAAATCACTATGTGTAAGCCCTTAAGATTTGAGGAGTTCCCTCGATTCTTCATGGATCCCATCATCAGAACTTGAGCTTGACGAACATTTGTTCTGACAATTAAACTTGCTAAACAAACACAGCGAAGAGGACGAATCGCCAAACGTGAACTATGCGTCGTTGAAGAGTTCCGTTCTGATCATCATCAGCAGTTCTACTTCATCAAATGTCACTGTTTTGAATGAAAATGATGGTTTTGTTGATAAAAATATAAAAATCACTATATGTATGCCTTTAAGATTTGAGGAGTTCTCTCGATTCCTCATGGATCCCATCATCAGAACTGCGTTTTGACAAAAACGGGACCAATCTGTATATATATACTTACAATAAAAAAAAGAATTTTCAAAATCGGTTCAGACATGACGGAGTTATGGAGTAACAAACATAAAAAATAAAAAACAAAAAAAAAAAAAAAAAAACATACACGCCGAATTGAGAACCTCCTCTTTTCAAATCTTGAAGTCGGTTAAAAATGGCAGCAACCGTAATCAACCGACTTCAAGATTTTGAATAAGGAGGTTCTTAATTCGTCGGGATAGTTGTTTTTGCTATTTTTTATGTATCTTCACCCATTATTAGAAGACGGCTGGACCGAATTAGAAATTTATTTTTGTTTCAAAGAGTAGATACTTCACAGATGGTCCCATTGTGATGGGATCCTGGAGAAATCGAGGGCAATACCGGACAATATAGATACCGGAGGGTTTGGTCACTTTTTCTGAAGTATATGACATCTATTTTCAGTTTATATATAGGAGGGTGAATCAAAAAGTCCTTAGAAATAGGGTCAAAAACAAACGAATATCATTTTTTTTTACTTTTCAACATAATTTCCTTCTTGTTCTATACATTTATTATTTTTTCAAGTTTTTTTAATCCATCATAAAAAAAACGATTTTTCTTGAGCCTCAAAAAACTCCTCTACGGCACCCATGACCGCGTTGTTGTCGTCAAATTTAGTTCCGCGAATGTGCTCCTTTAGTTTCGGAAACAAGTGCAAATCACTAGGAGCTAAGTCTGGCGAGTAGGGCGGATGATCAAAGATCTCAAAAGAGAGCCATTTGTGATCGATGAGCCGGAGCATTATCATGGTGAAATAGCACTCCCGCACTCAATTTTCCTCGACGTTTTTCTTTGATTGCTTGACGCACTTTTGGTATCAAATCGGTGTAATAGGCACCTGTAATGGTTTTTCCTTTGGGCAGATAATCAATAAAAAGGATTCCTTCTGCATCCCAGAAAACTGAGGCCATAACTTTACCTGCTGTCGGAAATACTCTAAATTTCTTTATTGGAGGGGAAGATGGCCGTTTCCAGGACATGCTTTGCTTTTTTGTTTCAGGGTCAAAATGGTGAACCCATGTTTCATCCATTGTTACGAAACGACGATAAAAAGTGTCCGGGTCATGCAAGATTTTCTTTAGATTCCGCTTCGAAACTTCTAAACGCAAGTCTTTGTTAGCCTGCGTTAACATTCGGTTAGTATTGAATGTACGCTACCAAACGAAATCTTTAGAGTCTCTGCTATGTATTTAATTGTTAGTCGCCGGTGGTCCAAAACCATTTTCTCAATTTTTTCAACGGTTTTTGCGTTAACTGAGGTAGATGGCCGGCCGGAGCGGGGCCGGGGGTCGTCTTCGCAGCTAGATCTGCCTCTTTTAAACTCGGCAACCCAGAAAGCGACGACGATGGAATAGGGTACAGCACTAGTGCCTACGGTTTGCTGAATATCCCAAAAAAATTCCTTGGTAGTCATTTTTTTCATACACAAGTACTTTATCACGGCCGTTTTAGTCGACTTATTTCGCAAAACATTGATTTACCATGTAACGGCGAGAACAATTCGAATGAAACCAACTGTCAAATATTACGTTATAATGACAGTTCAAAATAATAAAAAAACTTCATTTAAAAACTTTTTATAAACAGCCAGTTCTAAGGACTTTTTGATTCACCCTCGTAGTAGTGTAACTACTTAAAAAACTGCAAATCAAAAAATATTGAACAAAATAATTTGATTTGCTTCAAGATTCGTAGATGGCAGCACCATCTCTCTAGCTATACCAGAATCACGTAAGTAATTAGGATAGGAGGTGCAACCACGTACTGCGCATGCCCTTAAAGTATGGTCAACGGCGCCTAGCCGTTTCAAATTCAGAGATTGCATATACATGAGAAAATTTGTCAAGTTCCGCCGTGACCGGGTGGTCTAGTGGTCAGGACGTCAGCTGCGAAAGCTGAAGACGCCAGTTCAAATCTGGCCTCGGACACCGGAGGGTTTGGTCACTTTTTCTGAAGTATATGACATCTATTTTCAGTTTATATATAGTAGTGTAACTACTTAAAAAATTGCAATTCTAAAAATATTGAACCAAATAATTTGATTTGCTTCAAGATTCACATCTAGTGATTTCAGTATTTTTTAGTAGTAAGGGCATTTGCTTATGGAATGATGGAGGCTAAGTCAAGTCGGTTCTTTTTTGTTTGAAAATTATTTTATAAAAGCGTATCCCAAGTAGCAAAATTTGGCACTATAAAAGTCCTGAGAACATTTTAGAACGTGCTAATTAGTGTTCATGATTAGCACTATAATGGTGTCGTAAACCTTTACCTAACCCCAAATAGGCCCTAGTTTTATCACTGATTTATTCTATAAACATTACATAAAGGCTCTCACTGTGATAAATCAGCTCTATAATTGAAATGTCTGCAATGTTTATGTCACAATTAGGAACTATTAAAGTAACCAAAACATGTTTATAGTGCTAATTTGCGCCGTAAACGATTCCAGTGATCTTTTATATTATGTATGTCACTCTAATGTGTGCTATCCGCACGAAACCTACTGATAGTATTAAGCTGCTGGTTTCTACTCGTGGTGGAATCGAACATGGCGAACATCTAGCATGGGGATCATACAGTCTAAACCCTTTTATGAGAGAAAAAAGAGGTACATATGTGCCTAGATTTGGAACGCATTAATACTCGTAGGTACCTATAACACAGCCCGGTGGTGGTATACTTTGTTAAAGGTTATGAACTACCGCACAGAAGTGCCTATTATGACTGACACGGAACGTGCAAATGACCAATGGGCCATTATATCGTCCATTTGACCATAAACTAGCCCCAGTTATGAAATATGGCACTTTCAATTCGTAACTCTTGTTTCCAAACATTATACAATGTAGGAATTCCATGTTTTTGGAACATAAAGGTACCTATTACTATTAACATGAATTTATGAGTATTGCTGTAAGTATCGTTTGTTCTGCTACATCGGAATAGAAAAACATAAAACGAAGGCATGCAATCATTTGAATAGAGCCACTTCTTCCTTATAACTTTCATATATCATTATGGTTATCGAACCATCTATTTCACTTTATTGGGATATTAAATTTTAATTCTTAGGCTACAGTATACTCGTAATCATTTATTTTGTTTATTTATTTTTAATTGTATTGTACGTAGGAAAATTAACCTGCTTGCTCAATTTGTAAGCATTTTTCTATAGTCCATGATCAGGAAGGAAAGGAAAGACAAAGTAACTCCGACTTGCCTAAGAATAATTTTAACGTGCTACCACTGCTCACTACGATTGCGACCTAATCTAAGATCCTGGGGCACATTCCTCGAACGGTATTAGACTAATATTATTTTAGTGTGTTGTCATGGAAACCCATAGGATTTGACAGTTGGTGGGCCAATAATATTAGTCTAATACAGTTACCAGGAATAGTATCTTCCTCAAAGAAGACCGCAAAAATATGCGACACGCTCTTATGGTCCGTATAAGATTTTGTCAGATAAGATATATTTGCGGCCTTCGTTCAAGAAGATACTGCATGATGGTTGGTGGTGACTGTACCTTTCGAGAAATAGGCCCCTGGTGCGCAGGGAAGAAAGGGGTAAGGCTGTACCACCCTGACGTCACCTTTCGCTTCACTTCCACTGCGCCCACTCCGGCGCAGTCCACGACCGCGCGCCGACGCACGCGCAACGCAGTGAACTCTAGTGCTGTGACAGTGATGACAGTGTGCTGAAGATCATAGTGATCATGTTGAGGACAAGAGGTGATATAATTACTGGTGAGTTTATCAAAAAATAACTATAAAATATTTAAATAAGGTATGTCAACACAAAGGGGATAAAATTAAATTATTACAAAAGGTCGTTATAGTAATAATTACAATACATGGGTATTTTTTACTTATACTGACTGTATATACTTAAACAAATTTCAAATTAGATCAATTGGAAAAAGGTCTTAGGTATCTAAAAAATTAAAAACATATTATATACAATACATTTTATGGACTCGTGTAAATATTTCATTCAATACATACTTATTAAAAAAAAGGTTTAATATTATTAATATAATTAATATAAAATATATATTTTTATAGTTATTTATATAATTATATAAAAAATATATCATTCGTTTTCCTAGTTTAACACAAGACATAATTCTAATAATCAAGTAAATATTTAAATAACATGCAATAAACAAATTATCTATGGTATTGGATAATAAAAATGAATAGGAAGGCAATCTGATACAGTTGTTATGGTTTCCCTGTAACCAGTAAGTTTTCCAAAAGAAAATGCTCACGCGCCGTGTCTAATAGCAAGCCGGCGCGGCGCAGGCGCAGGCGCGGTGTCGCCAAGAACGCCTAAACTGTCTAATTAGAAAATAAAGCTAGAAAAGTACACGATGTAGGAAGCCTAGATACCAGCCAATTAATATCTTAATAATTTTAAACAAAAAAGAACCGACTTCACTTAGCATCCACCTTTCCAAAAGCAAATGTTCGAGCTGCTGTAAAAAATACTGAAATCACTATAGATGTGGCTATAATAGTTGAAGAGTTCCCTCGATTTCTCCAGGATCCCATCATCAGATCCTGACCTGGTTACAATGAGATCAACTGTGAAGTATATCTATATACATGTACTAACTATGAAGATATGTACTAACTATGATGATAACTGTGAAGTATATCTATAATACTTTTTCAAACAAAAAAATAATTTTTCAAATCGGTCCAGCGGTCTTCGAATAATCGGTGAACATAAATTAAAAAAAAATTAAAAAAATAGCAAAAAAAACAAACAAAGATCTCGATCAATTGATAACCTCCTCCTTCGGAATCTTGAAGTCGGTTCAAAAAGTAATTAAATAAACGAATAAAATAAAAACTATAGTGTTATAATCTAAATTTAAATTACATAAGGTAAGTTTTACTAGTTCGATGTATAATAGCTTCGAAAATACATATATTGTACGTATAGGTAAGGTACCTACCTAATTTACACAATTTTACTCAGGATAGGAACAGGAGGTGTATGAAGAACCTTTAATGAATCCGGTAAAAAAAAATGGTAGTCGTAGTTAAATTATACTTCATTTAACAAATACGCATACTTAACTTATTGCTAAACTATTTTGAAAATAAAATATCTTTCATACATAATATGTATGTAAATTTTCACACCACCTGCTCGACAATGCCAAATTATATATCATGCAAACCTCACCGAAAGCAAATCATTATAGCCCTTGGCTTTAGCCGGGTTATAATGTGATTTCACTTCCCATAGTTCTTATTGTTATGTGCTTAAAGTCTAATTTGGTAAAGTCCGCACGGTGCACAGCCCCGCGACGCCAGCCGGGGCCCGCGCCGCCGCGTCGAACTGATTTGAAAATCGAATTTATTCGTAAAATCGTGCTGGCCACCTTTTTTAAATACCTAAAACAAATGCCGCGAGTGTCATAAGACGCTGCAGTATACGGAGTAAAACTGCAGGTTCTATAAAAATTGAAGATAAAATTTGAATAAAATGGATTAATGTATCAAGAATCAATTTTTAGGGTTCCGTAGCCAAATGGCAAAAAACGGAACCCTTATAATAATGGATCCGTCATGTTTGTCTATGTCTGTCCATCCGTTTCCATTCCATTTTGACTAAATATCAACATGTGATACATCAATGATAGATCTCTAAAAATAACATTGAGGTTTCTTTGACCATTTTGTGATTAAGTGAATATTTTCTGAAATAATCGCTTCGAAAGTCAGAAAAATTGTGCCCCCCCCTGTAACTTTTGAACCGTAAGTCCAAAAATATGAAAAAAATTGAGGAGATGCGTCTTATCATATACTTTCTACGCAAATTGTTTTGAACATTATCGGTTTAGCTAATAGCGGTTTAGTTATCTCCAAAAAACCATCGGCACCAGATACGACCTTTTGGTATTAGTTTGGTTCTTATTCCATTGAAGGTACGGAACCCTCCTATGTGTGGTCCGACACGCACTTGGCCGGTTTTTACTTTTGATTTACTTTAATAAAAATCCGTTTCTAGTAGCCTTAGCTATTTTATTGTCTCGCAAGAGGTGAGAAAAGTAGAGTATACTCCTCGGGGATAAAGCTGTTTTTGTCACGGGCGCGCTTGAACCCCTCACTGCACTCAGGACTCAGTCTTAATTCCCTCGCTTCGCTCGGGAATTAACTCATAACCCCCTCGCTGCGCTCGGGAGTAAAATCTGGAGTCCTTCGTTACGTTCAGGATTCAATATTGCGCCCGTGACATAAAACAGTGCTTTATCCCCTTGGTATACAATCTACTATTATATATATATATTATTTAAATAGTCAATAATTACCTATACTTACCCAATCTGTCACGTTGTTTATAAAATTACGAGACGTAAGAAATATTGCACAGATTGAACTTTTATAAGTCAAATATGTATTACTTATAGTATTATATTAAGGTAGTTTTCTGACGATAAGACGTCCAACTTTCAATTGGAATGCCTCCCGTCCAGATACAATTAGCTTGGAACAACGAAAATTTTGAAACATAATATACGGATTATCATTTGTTATTCACTAGTAGTCGCTTATTGGCGAAGGAAAACATCGTGAGGAAACCGAATGTAATCCCAATATGGACTAGTTTTAGAGGGAGAGAGAACCACATAAGTAAGTCACAGCCTAGATCTAGTTTTCTAACCCACGGTTACAACTTTTAAGGTCAGATGACAGTCGCTTTTCAATCGACTTGTTGCAAAGGGTATTTGATCCCATCATCAGATCCTGACCTGATGACAATGGGTGTCATCAGGTCAGGATCTGATGATGGGGTCCTGGAGAAATCGAGGGAACTCTTCAAATATTATAGGCACACCTTATATTTACAGGCAATATTATAGTGATTTGAGTATATTTTACAGTAACTCGGGCATTTGCTCGTGGTAAGGTGTAGGGTAGTCTAAGTGAAGTCAGTTCTTTTTTGTTTAAAATTATATAAAAACAAGTGTCTTCACCAAATCTTGGATTTATGTCGCCGGAGCGGACCCCAAGAACAATGCTAGGAAGAAAAAAAACATTACTGGATGTAAGACATCAAAAGATGTACATAGGTATTCAAATACATTTTATATGATACTAATTTAATATCAATAACAATTAATGTTTACAAGCGGAACACACTGATTTCATTTAAAACTGAAATCATATTAGAGACGTACAAAATATTATCTGGGTACTATGACCTCAAAGATTTTCAAGAGATGTTCATGCGCAACAACAACACTGGTCTGAGAGGTCATCACTTAAAGCTCGAAAGAGATAGGTCCTGCAGTAACCCATACAAACATTTTCTGAGCAACCGAGTGGTGTGAGGGTTTGGAACAAACTCCCAAAAGATGTGGTTTCGGCATAAAATGTGAAACAGTTTAAAAATAAATTAGACAAGCATACATCTACTCGTTAACGATAACTGTCTTAATGATTACTGGATACAGGCAATATTAGTTAGTATTAACAAAAATATTACCCTCAGGCCGCATGTGCGTCCCCTATTGGCAGTGCCAATGGCAAGTACAGTTGCACATAAGAACTCTCCGATACTTTGTGCCCTGGACCTACTGAATGCGCTCCTGGTATCAGCACCAGAGTGGAGTGTGACCTGGTGACGTGGCGATGGGCGAATGTGTGTCATGAGTGTTTGAGATTTTGCGAGCTGATGGATAATAGGCAGTCAAGTGTGTTAGTATGATAATTTTGATCAACTAATAGTAGATATCTATGTAGCTTCGCAGTGTATTAGTGATAAGGATAAGACTGTAATGCCGTGTAAACTTAAAAATAAACAATTAGTTGTCATAACTGTCCTGCTTAGTAAATAAATAAAAATAAATATTATTTATTCTTGAATAAGCCTCTAATTAATCGACTACAGTTACGAGCACACGATACCATAACGATCGCGATCGTGATCGAATCGTACAGTTAAGCACCGTTGTTGACCAGTGGAGCGTCCCGGTCCCGGACGTGCGCGCGCGCGCGCTTCGCCTGTCTGTCTAGATACTCTACATCAGCGAGTAGCTGTATTCCAGTTGACTGCAGAGTGCTCAATACAAACCATTTCCCAGGATCATGCCACGAATTTTGTAAATCGGATTTGTAGAGTAAGAGTGATTTCCATTTTCGCGGTAAACGGTGGCGGTCGTAGCGACGCGGATGGTAAAATGGAAGACTATTTAAGTTAAGACGGAAGGCACGGAAGACTAAGACGGAAAGAAGGAGATCGTACATGTGAATATAGGATCAGTGGGTAGAAAAGTACATGCCTGTGTTTGAGCCTTCTTCAAAGTTCTCCAAATTAGGTCTAACTTAAACAAAATCTTAACACGAAGCAGCTTTAATTGCACCTATTGAATTGGCACGTTTAGACGTTGGACCTCGTTGTTATGTTATCTACGACTTCAGTGTCATATTAGGTTATATCGCTTGTACAATGGGTTGTGCTCTGAAGAACTGTTTGATATGATATGATGCCCACGGCAGCTTTTTATCACCGCACCGCTCGCCGCCGGCAGGGTGTTAAGAGGAATTTCCTCCCACGAACGCTGCGACTGTGGAATGAACTCCCTGCCGAGGTTTTCCCAGCGGGCTACAGTATGAGGTTCTTCAAAAAAGGAGTGTATAGGTTCTTAAAGGGTAGGCAACGCGCATATAAATCCTCTGGGGTTGCAGGCGTCCATAGGCTACGGTAACTGCATACCACCAGGCGGGCCGTATGCATGTTTGCCACCGTCGTAGTATAAAAAAATAACTTATATAGATACCTCATCCCTCTCTTGAGATATTCCCTCTGAATACTCATCCATCTACACAAGATATGCTTAAATTAAATCGATTTACCGGAGGCGACGCGCTCGATATGCTAATCAGACTACATACTCGTAAAGTAGGCCCTCTTCATTTTAATATACTTGGATCCGCGTGTTTATAGGTTAAGGCTAATAATAAGTAGGAAGCAGAACTTGTCGGCGCAGTGCAGTCGGGTAACATGATTAAAGGTTTCTAAGCCATCGGCCTAGTGTGTAATCATAGAGTCGCTCTAGAGCGAGTGTTATTAGCCAATCGAAGATAGTGTTTTTAACTGTGTTTAACGGCCAATTTAGCTATATTGGTAGCCTACAAAGCTGTGGCCCATTTTATAAAGCTATAAGCTCTTTTTAACACTTAGGGTAAGAAAGAGAGTTCCGCTTGTAAATTATAACTTAAAAAATGGGCCTCTGGTGATCGTACATTTAAATACCAATAAATATGAAAATTTATTTTTGTGATAATCTTAATATTTGTTCCTAAATTATGAAGGGTACTGAGCTGTCCTACAAATCCAGCCAAATAGAGTTTACCTTAATACTAGGTCGATTTGTGAAAGGATCAATTTATTAATTTAACGTAAAAACCTGGTAAAGAAGTTGTAACAATTACAAATTTTCTCAGCTATTTCTAACGTAGGCTAAGAAACTACATATATTACTCAAAGTTGACAATAGTTAATCGTTTTATCACAATGACACATGTTTTGGAACTTGATCATCTATCCTGTACCCACCGGCAGATCCATAATGTCGGAAATATTTAACTACTAAAAAACTATGACTACCATCCTTATTTAGGTACCAGAATTACTATCACTGAGGTCAACTGACCAAATCACTTTTCAAAACATTCCAGTATCAAATGTCACGTTTCCAAAACAATGCTAAACTAATAACCAGGCCATAAACAAAAGCAATCCCGAATTCAACAAAGTTCCGTGACTGACTACCTATTAAAAACAGAAGTGTTTTTGTTGAACTACAAAGACAATGACTGCAGTGTTCAAATTTCTTTGCATAGAAAGTAAAGCGTGATCGATTATGTCTATGGTTTCACTTTTATTATTCTGATGATGCCGTTCAATATTTGTTCACAACTGTTTTGGGACTACAATGAGAGTCCGGAAGCCGGTACCTAATTGGGTGAAAAACTGCCAATTTCTCACGCCAGGTGGCGCATTGTGAACTGTACCCAGCGTTGACATAAGAATTGTCAAATCACATACATATTTGTGTCGTAATTCAAAACTTTCCCATATTTTCCCATTTTTATCAAGAACGCCTCAATGTTGTGCGGTGAAATGTAAAAATAGAGGAACTCATTTATTTACTAAGACCTATATACCGGAAACGTTTGCGAAATGCGTTAAGAATAAAAAAACTTTAGGGCAAGTGATACGCGCCACTTATGTAGGTTACATTTAAAGAAGATGATAATTTCGGGAAGATTAAGTAAAGGAGTAAGGAAAGTTATCAATTACAAATGCTCACTGTGTGCCTGTACGCCAAGCCTTTAAAAGTTTCTTCAAAACTATCTGTAAGTACTTAAAAGTATAGGTACTCAATATATCTAACATTACCTTGTTAGTAATAACAGATCTCATTTCATTTTATTTAAATGCTTATTGAACTTTCAGATGCTGAACTAGTTGTAATTTTTTTGAGGAATAGGCTGTACCATCCATATTCTGGGTCACCATAATAAAACCAGCAGCTCTTGAACATGAGAAGTTATATGCATCACACACTCAAACAAAGCTCCTTATTAACAATTTTGAAGTGACAGAACACGAAACAGCAATATAACACAGAACAGCGACAGAACCAACCGTAAGCCATAGCACTGAAGTGAGGCCAGAAGAAGACATATGTACTATTGAGGAAACTGATGTTCTAGAATTCTAGATCAAAGTGTACACACGTGCCCACAGCATTTAAAGAGCACTCAAGTTGACCATTACAAAAATGGTTTTCTCCAGCTTTTGTGAAGTATAATTGGCAGCAGTGTCTACTGAAAACCAATTATTCTTGATGACGATGCTGATGCATTATGAACAAGAAAATAAATAAAACAAAACTTAAACATTCTAATGCCTTTTTATTCAAGACAAGTAATCTTTTTATATATGAGTTAGATATCATAATATATTTATTTATTTAGTAATCAAATATACATATCACTTACAGACTAGTAATATGTTTAAAACACAGAACAAATATGAATCAGAAGCAACAACTTTCAACGAGCATTTGTGGCTTAATGCTTAATGTATTAACTTAGCTTAATGTATTTTTTGTCGTACGAGATCATGAACACAAAAGTTTCTTAAGCAGTACCTCGCAGCATATGCAGGACCCTTTACCTCAATAACAGTATCCTCACTTAGCAACCCATCTGGTGAGGCGACAAGAAATGGATATACTTTAGAAATTAATATTATGCATTTCTGCGCGTCAAATCCATAAGTAGCTTCATACATTTGTAAGGCAATTGGCTCCTATATTTTGCCTTGAGACACAGCTCTAGTGACTACTGAGCTCTACAACATATGTTACATTACACTCTTCATATTTACATTGACATTTTGACTTGTTGTCATGCTGGCATTATTGCCTAATGACGTCATAACTCCCTAAGTCGAAGCGGGACGCGGCTCCCTAAATTACTCTTTCTTCGGCCTTGCTTTTTGGCCCAAGAGTGTGCTCCGGTTTAAAATTATAACTTCATGGATACTAGTAGGAGCGCACTAACAGTGATAACCCTTATCTCTTTGTAATAAGGTCTACGATTGTTTAGTTAATAGTAGCAATGATGGTTTGACAGCCATTATCATTGTTTACCCAAATACAAGAAGTCTGCGGCAGGATCAATATATGACTTTTTATTATTTTATTATGATTTCCGTTTCATTATCATGTCAGAATTTGTATAAATTCTTTAAAAAACAGGTATTTATTTTATTCTATACTTTAAATCATAAACATGTACGCTTAAAAATATTGTCCTTATCACAATCATATTTTTACATCCCGATTTCTTAATTTTCCCGTTACATTTCATGATTATTTTATGACCACCCTGATCTAGAAATTAAAGCGAATGTTTTGATATCTATTTCATAATTATACGCATCTTTATGATCTGGGGCAAATCGCCTAACAAAAATTGACGATCTCCTTTCCTCACAATGACACTTCACACAAAACGTAAACAAGGTACAGTGCCCAGTAGCGACATCTGCCCCGACCTTTTAGTTTGGCTCCTCATTAGTTTAGTGTTGTTCAAAGAAAGAACAACCCTTTTCTGAAGTTCTTTTGTTTCTTAATTCATCATGAATAGGCATGATGAATTTTTTTCATGTAAGGTATCAATTGATTCGTTTTGCTGTGAGGATCAAATGTCTGACATGGCCAAAATTCAGAAATGAGATTCAAAATCTGACACTCTTTTGTTTCCTAAAACACTCCTAACAAAATCATATGCAACAGTGACGTCACCGTTGCATTAGTCACCTTGTTTAAAGTATGGAAAAAAAATATGAAATTGCTATTTTGACAATGAAATATTGCGTTTATGTATATGGGTGCTGTACAATTTATATTACAGTAATACGTGAGAAATCGAATAGTGTCATTATTCTTTTTAATTTCGTTCGTACTTTAAAAAAATTGTACAGCACCCATATACATAAACGCAATATTTCATTTTTCCAGTTCTTTGAACCATTTTAATAGATAGCTGTCAGTCAACCCACACTTAAGTATATGGAAGATGTCAACTCTAATCCTGTTCTAAATCGCGGTTCAGTAATATCAGTGCACAATATTTCTAGAACTGTTTAAATATAAGTGCAATATTATTAATATAATTTATTTGCTTCTTCAATTTGAAAATAAACAATTTTCCATTCCAGTATAGGTCAGTGACAGTTTGCGTGTGTTTGTCTTCATCAAACTTACACCCATTTATCTTGTTTGTGTAATCTAACACATCACTCTTTATTCAAACATGGCACGCAAAAAAGAAACATAATGAGCAGAGCTCGGATTTTTCACGGCAAAACAAAACACTAGCGTAATTTAGCCAGTGCTTGAAATATTATTTTATCGACACCTATCGAGTCTTACTAGAGTATATGACAGGTATTGCCTCAGTACATTTTTTCTTTTTTTATTCGATGGTACACCTATCAGTGTGAATGTCAAAATTTAAAAACTAACAAACGTGCGAAAATTTCGAAAAACGAGACTTACTAGAGCTCAAAATCAATATTTTTGACCAGTCTAAGGTGACCTACTGGGGGTTAGAAGGTTGTGCATTAATTACCGGACATCCTGTATAAGTAATAAAATAACTTTTCATTTTAGCTTTGCCATAGTCGAGCAACAAAGAGGTAGGTCTGAATGTACAACTTAGAACGAAGTAACTATACCACCTCATTTAAAATGATAGAAACGACTGCAAATTTCATCTCACATGACATATGACCTTCACACTTTAACTGTCATTTCATTACGTATAAAACGTAAATTGCATCTAGGTATTATTTATTTCGCAACGCATTGAATCCGACGTGTTGGATATACGTATAATAACTTAATATTGCAAGGTATCAATTAATACAAAAATGAGTAATGTACAAGATCGGATCAAAACGTGGATTGAAAATCACCCTGAGTTAGTCTATAATGAAGTGACCTCCACTATATACTGCTCTATGTGCGATATGCATCTAAAACTGAAGAAATGCAATATTGAGAATCATGTGAAAAGCAACCGCCGCAATTACCGTTCGGGGCAACCAAATAGGAAACATCAATTTTATTTCGATTTAATTATTTTTCTTATTTCATGCAACATACCATGGGCAACAGTCAACAACAATAATTTCGTCATTTTTTTAACAAGTATTTATGTTGCGACTGCTCTATGACTTCTTTACCGGACGAATCGACCCTGCGAAAAATTTATTTAAATCTCGTGTACAAAAAAACTATACAGGGTATAAGAGAGGTAAACAAAACCAATTATTTGTGGATATCTATAGACGAAACACCAGATTTCATGGGAAAATGTGTGACAAACGTGGTGATTCGGTCTTTGCAAAAAAATTGTTCTAAGCAATTTTATCTTTTGGGGTCGAAGGTTTTAGAGAAGGTAAATCCCGGAAACAATAGCAAACCTAATAATAAACCAATTAAAATTTTTATTTCAAAATTCTTTCAATGATAACGTAAACAATTTGCTTTTACTTTGCACAGATAGTGCCGCATATATGCTTAAAGCCGGTCGTATTTTGAAAGCAACGTTTCCTCGTATGAAACACATTACGTGTTTAGCTCATGGTCTGCACCGGGTTGCCGAAGAAGTGCGAGATAATTTCAAAGGTGTGGATGGGTTGATATCGAATGTCAAAAAGATATTCCTAAAATCTCCAGAGCGTGTACGCCTTTTTAAGGCAAAATATCCGTCCATTCCCCTACCTCCCGAGCCAATTATCACCAGATGGGGAACTTGGATATCTGCTGCGGTATATTACGCTCAATACTATGAGCAAATACGTGATGTCGTCTCCATACTTGCTAATGACTCGGCAGCTATAAGAGCTGCAAAAAAATGTTTTCAAACACGCAAACTACGACCGGAGTTAAATTTCATTCGCGACAACTACGAAGTAATAGCCTCTTCAATAGAACAATTGCAATGTTCGACTTTATCCATTGCGGAATCCTTCCTCATTCTGGATACTGTTCGTTGCTACGTAAACTGGAGTAAACTTTTACCAGTGATACGTAAATTTGAAGCCGTGCTCGAACGAAATCCTGATTACGAAATTTTAAGAGACATATCTGAAAATATTACCCGAACTGATAATGAATTCTATAAATTTGCTCCCTTGACGTCAACTGAAGTTGAACGTACATTTAGTGTACATAAATGGATTTATAGTGATAAACGCAACTGTTTACTCCCAGAGAATGTTGAAAAGATAATGATCATCTACTCCTATCACTATTACCCAAATAAAATGTCTTGTGCTGCTGTGTGTACTGACGTAGATTTTGAAGAAGAAATTGCGTCTGTTTCTAATATATAGTAACTTTATACAAATGTTTTTATTAGTTTTATTACATATTAATTTTATTTGGTGACTTTTATTTCTTCTAGTTCTGAATTATCGATATCGATAAAATAATATTTCAAGCACTGGCTAAATTACGCTAGTGTTTTGTTTTGCCGTGAAAAATCCGAGCTCTGATAATGAGCGTGTGTTTGAAGACAAATGACATCGTGACAATAGATGTATTATTGTAAATGCAACCAAGCGTGAAAATATGAACTAAAAAGTTATAAAAAAAATAATGCGTTTAGTAAAGTTTCATGTTTTAGCCGAAGGCTGTGGTATTTCGCCGGTCCGGGAATCTCTTCCAAATCTACACCGGAGCAGGTGGCACAATAGCAAACTGTAGTGTCGCCAAAATATGGTTTATTTTAGTTTAATTTTATATTATGTATGCTAGTTTGAAAGTATTTGTCTATGGGCCCCTAGCTCCCTAAAAATAAAGATATTTAATTTAATATATTAAGACACCGAGTAATTGAAACTTGGCATTTTTATTGATTAAATAATTTTATTGCATACATTTTAAGACACCAAAGATAGTTAGATATATTTACTTATATTTGGCATCTATTAGTCAAAATACGTCACCTTTATTATAACTATTTCTATACCTACATTAGCTTTATATTTTAAATAGCACTTGACATGTTTGAAATATCTTGTATTAAGCGCACATAAATATGAAGTAGGTATACGAATACTTATAAATACAAGTAGGGAACAATACAACCCCCTCTTCGTGTTTATACCACAAATCTCACACGTAACGTAATTCGTAGAAACATAACTGACAAACACACTATTAATACTTATATTATAGCACATTATTATTACTATATTGTTTAATACACTAGCAGCTATGAGCTGATGCGTGTATATCACTGCACTTGTTTAGAAGCATAAAGTTCAATTTACACACACACACACACATTGCACTCTGTTTTTTGGGTAAACGTGATTTTTTTTTATCTAAACCAGTGTTTATTTCTAAACGAGAACAAAGAAACCAACTACTTCATCAGTTACGCATCATTAAGTATTCTTCATTAAACTTTCTGCAAGTCTGCACGGAACATACAATTAACAGTATAAAAAATACAGCCTAATCTAAATTAGAGCGGGTAATAGATCTGATTTCTATGCAATCGGGATAGGTATTTATGTAAAATAGATTTAAATGTGTAGGTATAAACGGTTATAACGCACTTAAAACCATAAAATGATAAACTAACCCTTCCATCCGCTGATCACGAACCTAACTCGTCTTTATAACTTTGTATGTATTTAATTTAATGACATTATCGCATTATGATATAAATGTAATCTATTTTTTTAAATCTGAGCTCGAACCTACTTTTGTTTACGTGGTGGAATTCCATTTTTATAAATATAGGATGCAAAAATAATGGTCGTTAATTTTGATACTTCAATGCCCATATGCTTATAATAAGTCATCCCATCATGTATTTCTGCTAGTATTCCTCGTTCCTACCCAGAAATTATAGCAGTTTGGAGTTTTGGAGTGTACTGTCGACTCCAAACTGCAACAGACTTTGGAATTGTAAGTAGGTATAATAAGTATCAGTCTATGGTAGAAAATGCCTATCGCTCGCTAGTAGGTAATTCCTACAAGCATCTTTAGAAAAGTATGAGCCATTAGACTAAGAGATAGCCCCTAAAAATATGACACAATAACAAGAGCAACGAAATCCCAAGTTTTACTGGGCTGACTCTGACTTCCACCGATGAACAGCAGCCAGATGCCCAGATCTAAGAAATAGGGATAGTGTAGCAAACTAACTACTTAGAGAGGGGTTCCATTGCTCTGATTGCTCTCGTTACTGTGTTGTGCCACATTTTTTTTCCGACGCTAGCTGCCCGTCTATCTACAAGAATTTCGCTTCATAGTCAAATAATTCGAGGGAAGAAGAGGGAGAGGTAGACCTAGATATAAATGGATAGATAACATTAAGGACTGGACACTTACAAAAGACGCAGCCACCCTCAAGAGATTAGCAAAGACCAGAAAGCTGAATGCCATGCTGACCGCCGACGCCCATTAGATGGGCATGGCACCAAAAGAAGAAGTCAAATATAACCTTTCCCTTCTACAAAAGTACAAATAAACACAGCCTCAACGCAATTACTAGAATCAGCCAATGTTTTCGTTTCCCCGGCACTTTCGTTCGGTAATAGGGTTAGTACATAGAAATAGATACTGTATTTAGACGCGTCCGCTTTCTACAGGTTTGTAGAGTTCTCCTGCGGAGGTGCGTCGCTCGTATGAGTGATTTTGTCATTGATTTGCTACGTTAGATATTATTTACTACACTAGCTAGACGGTATACGGTACTAGATCCATAACCAATGTACGTCATAAGTCCTAAATGTTAATATTGACACAGATCAACACAGTGAATCCTCCTTTTTGTAAAGGTTCGGCAACGCGCATGTGACTCCTCTGGAGTTGCAGTCGTCCATAGGTTACGGTAGCTTACCATCAGGCGAACCGTAAGCTATATGAAAAAAGCGATTCAAATAAATAATAAGATATATCTAACAACATCATCTTACACGTGAATTAAAGCTGGTTGAGCTGGGCTCGATTCGACATGCCAAACTGTGAAACGTGGATGTCACACTTGTATCGCTAGTGGATAGAGTGATATCCATCTATCCACACGTGTCCACACCTAACTGTCAAGCTGTCAGTAGGTCTCGCTAGAGCGTTTTGTCTATGGCTATGGCCACCGTTTTAGATATCACTCTTAAGTGACTCAACCCCAAATTTTAAATGTCACAAAAGTGTGATATCATAGTTGTCTCGCAAGCGACTGTCAGTTATGCCATGTCAAATCGAGGCCCTGGTAGAGTATGATGGTTATGTACTAGACATAAGTACCAACCAACACACATATTAGAAAATACTAACCCCTTCAGATAGTTAGTAAATAAATCATTCAAACATTAATCTTGATAAGACATTAAACACCGTTTTGCAGAAAGAAATCTACATCACTACGTACAAATTATAATGCAAAAAAATTCAAATAAACCACGCATTTTTCATACCAACAGAATGCCTGCCTGTGTTTACCTACGACGTACTCGTACGTCTTCACTTAAGGGGCTCCACGCGTGTTTTATCGATTGTTGACCAGTTTTGAGTCGATATTCCAACATTTGTACTATAGATAGAATGATAAGACAAACGGCTATCGGTTCTTGAATCTTTTATCTCCATTCTGGAAAGCCTGAGTAGCACTTATTTTTTTATGATTTGTTTAAATATGGTCTAAAAAACACTTATCGATATTAGAATGTTGTAAAGCATCTTACATATACGAAATCCACATATTAGAGTTCCTTTTTCACGTCTTTAAAAACCGAAGAGAAATTTTAATTTTAAACTAAGTAATTAACACAAAAGTTATGCCCAGAAAACCATTTTTTTGCCTAAAACTGTTCGACGTTCATGTCAAATATCTCGAAGACAATTAATGTTGAAGTAAATATAGGATACTATATTGTTTAAGGCCGTAACTGACAATATAATAAGCTATAAAAATCATTAGAAAACTAAGTGATTCAGATTGAAGGTCATTGGCGCCAGGGAGCCCCTTAACGCGATGAAATAACGACATATCTTCTTATGACGTGCGCTGGAAGCCGAGACGTTGTTTTTCGAACTATTATCGTGTTTTCCGATGTTAATCAGAGTTAATTGCCGAATCGCCTTTTTCGTTACACTTTCACTCGAGGTCTGAGTAATGATAACCCTTACATAGTGCAGCATACATCGGCCGATGTTTGCTGTAATTTACCTACGACTAAACTGCAGCGCGGAATAGGTAACAGCAAACAGCACTGTATAGACTCACTGCATAATATATTAACATTATAGATGCTTGACAAAATTGGCTACTCAGATAAAAATTGCTTAGTCACCAAAACTTATGACGATACCCAGAAAAAAAATGTAAACATATCAATGACTTTATAACATACAGGGTGTTTGGTAACCGGATGCAAAGCCGAAAGTAGGAGATAGCCTAGGTCATGTAGAACATTTTTAGCCATACTTGTCTTAGACAAATGTTATTAGTTTTTTTTTAATTTAAATTTAAAAATTTGTCGGAGAAAACTGCAAAACTTCAGACTAAATCGATAATTAGTACTTTTTTTACTGCAGGTAGATTTTTTTTTGTTTTATTTCGTATTGTGCAATGTCTATCAAACACTAGAAAAGTGATTTCAAACATCTGTGTCTAAAGAAAACAAGTTGACAGCGATTTAAAATTTTAGTTACATGAAAATGTAAACGATTTAAGTGATTTCAAAGTACGAAAAAAAAAAACTAAAATAGCCACGAATTTTCAAACCATTTTAAAAACATGCTTGGCTTTTACCCTTTTATTTAAGCTATCAAACACGACTGTAGCTACTGTATCCTTGAAAATAAGCCACCTAAACCAACTGGGTAGCTAAAATGTTTCACTCTACTTGTGATACTTGTGGTAGTTGTGGTGACGAATCTCATTATGATTTTACAATAAAACATTGGTTCTGAATACTAAGTTGGCGTTGACTTGACATTTGACTTGTTTTAAAAGGGTTAAGTGTACTGGACAAAACTACCACATGCAATTTTAACAAACAAAGGCTTGCGGCGGTGAGAGACAAAAGGGACTGATAGCGGCAGGCGGCGGGCGATAAGACAATCATGTCTCAAGCCATTTTATCTTTGAAAATAGGCTACCTGTACTAATAAGAGGGAATGTTTAGGGTAAATTAAAACAAAAGCATAAAAGATAAGTTATTTATTTTTACGATCAACACATTAAAATTACACATCATCGCTCGTTTTCAAAATGTGACCCGCCGTTTCGAATACAAGCACGAGCCCGTCTTCTTACTTCTGTGGTGGTTGTTCCGAATATCATTTCTTCCCTCATCCTTTCGAACGCCGCTTCTATCCTCTCCCTCAGCTCTTCTACGGTATTAATGACCTCTTGTGTGTAGACTAGCTCCTTAGCTCGGCCCCAAACGAAAAAATCCAATGGTGTCAAATCAGGTGACCGAGCGGGCCAAGGGATTCGTCCGCCTCTGCCGATCCAACCGTCCGGGAAACAGTTATCCAGATGCTCCCTTACAGCCAGAGAGTAATGGGCGGGGCAACCGTCGTGTTGAAATGTCACTGCACCGGGCAGCTGGTCTTCGTCAATAAGCCTGGGCAAATCGTTTTGTAAAAATTCCAAATAATTTGCCCCATTTAAATTATTTGGCAAAAAATGTGGCCCAATAAGGACTCTGCCGATGATTCCAGCCCACACATTGACGGAAAACCTTCTTTGGAAGGACACTTGCTTTTTCCAATGTGGATTGTTGTTTTTGTCAGCCCATTGGTGTAGGTTATGGAAATTTGTGATCCCCTCCCGGGAAAATTTCGATTCATCGGTCCAAAGAATGCTTCGCAAAAAACGTCGGTCTTCGATATCCGCATTGAGTAAAAATCGGCAGAAGTCCACTCGGCGTGCATGATCTCCTTCGTCCAAACCTTGAACTCCGATGCCGCGAAAAGGATATTTTCCCTCACGATTCATTGTGGCCCATACTTTCCATGTGGACAAGTTCAGATTACGAGCTACCACTCTGATGCTCGTATTCGGATCCTCTGCAAATGCCTGTAGAACGTCTTCCTCCACTTCAGGGCGATTACGTCCTGGATTCCCTCCATGTTGCACAGCAATACCATTCTCACGTAGCCTTCGGAATGAATTGTAAAACACTCTCACATTAGGCAATCTCCGGTTTGGAAAACGCTCTTGGTACATCCGTCGGGCCATCGCAGCTTTGCAGTACATGTAGATAATGTCGGCGTATTCTTCGTTCGTAAACTCCATGTTTACAATGAAGAAGTCGTAATTACACGTGAAGGAGCGCCTACGGCAGCTACAACTTGACACGGTAAATTGAGATGAGAGCGGGAAATTAAACCACAATGAACGTCTAATCGCAACTGAAGTTGTACTCGTAACTAGACAAAATTACTAGTTTTTGCACAAATACTCATGTAGCTAATCAGTTTATCTTTGTCAATAAAGCACAAAACCGATCATCTTTGTTTAACGCCGCTCACCGCCTGCCGCTATCAGTCTCTTTTGTCTCTCACCGCCGCAAGCCTTTGTTTGTTAAAATTGCATGTGGTAGTTTTGTCCAGTACACTTAACCCTTTTAAAACAAGTCAAATGTGAAGTCAACGCCAACTTAGTATTCAGAACCAATGTTTTATTGTAAAATCATAATGAGATTCGTCACCACAACTACCACAAGTATCACAAGTAGAGT
This sequence comes from Pammene aurita, assembly GCA_947086415.1. Classification (NCBI taxonomy): domain Eukaryota; kingdom Metazoa; phylum Arthropoda; class Insecta; order Lepidoptera; family Tortricidae; genus Pammene; species Pammene aurita. The sequence continues at coordinate 7,192,225 of OX352302.1, read as the reverse complement.
GAAACATTTTAGCTACCCAGTTGGTTTAGGTGGCTTATTTTCAAGGATACAGTAGCTACAGTCGTGTTTGATAGCTTAAATAAAAGGGTAAAAGCCAAGCATGTTTTTAAAATGGTTTGAAAATTCGTGGCTATTTTAGTTTTTTTTTTATCGTACTTTGAAATCACTTAAATCGTTTACATTTTCATGTAACTAAAATTTTAAATCGCTGTCAACTTGTTTTCTTTAGACACAGATGTTTGAAATCACTTTTCTAGTGTTTGATAGACATTGCACAATAAGAAATAAAACAAAAAAAAATCTACCTGCAGTAAAAAAAGTACTAATTATCGATTTAGTCTGAAGTTTTGCAGTTTTCTCCGACAAATCTTAAAATTTAAATTAAAAAAAAACTAATAACATTTGTCTAAGACAAGTATGGCTAAAAATGTTCTACATGACCTAGACTATCTCCTACTTTCGGCTTTGCATCCGGTTACCAAACACCCTGTATACAAGATATCTCTATACTTTCTTTGAAACCTAAGCTGCCAAAAAGAAGGGGTGCGGGAGGGGAACACGCAATGCTAGACAGGGAACGCGCCATTGTTCCGTGGGGCGTAAGAGAGAGTCAGACATTATTGTTTGCAATGGAGACGTACTAAGTTTACTGTCACTTACAATAAATTTGTGTCTCACTATAGGGTGAAATTACTTGCGTTGGAGCGGAGGTCGCCCGGCTATGCGGGGTCTTGGGTTTTTAGTCTATGCTATATATAATCACATTCGTGACTTCATGTTTTAACGGCCTCCTAGCCTATAATAATAATATTATAGTAGGTAGTGACCCTGCCTACGAAGCAGGAGGTCCCGGGTTCGAATCCTGGTCAGGGTAATTATTTGTGTGTTTATCACATATATTTGTTCCTGGGTTATGGATGTTTTCTATGTATTTAAGTATTTATCCATATTTATCTATTATATATATCGTCGTCTAGTACCCATAACACAAGCCTTATTGAGCTTACCGTGGGCCTAGGTCGATTTCTGTAAGATTGTCCTATAAATATAATATAAATATGTAAAAAAAAAATTGAGCACGTTTCATAAAATAAAGAAAACCCAATTCTAGAGTCTTGACTCTACTTGTGTGACTTGTGACTTGACCGCGTTAAAGCAAAAAGGTAATACTTATGGAAAAGTACTATGTATGACTTATGAACATTTCTACTTATATCCTATATAGATACATATTACTTATAGCGTCTAATCCTTTTGTTTTATTTTTATTTATTTAATCTTTATTGCATATAAAAAAATACAAGTGGCGGACTTAATGCCTTAAGGTCTTTTCAGGTCTTTACTAGTTATAAAAGATATGATTGTCAGCAGCAAACGTAGCTAAATGATGTTCAAAATTATCTTAATTCATACACTCTTATTCTCTCTCTTAACAATAAAGTCGTGCTAAGATCATTTTGAACACCTCACCCGCTTAGCTACTTCTGCTGCTCACTGTACATCGTAAATTCCTTTAAACTAGGAAGCTGCATGCCTAGATTTAATTACAAATTAATAAATGATATTAATAAAGAGCTTTTCAGTCGAGTACCGTGTTTAGGCCACGAAGTTTGCTGAGTGTATGTCACTCTATTGTATACAATACTTTTTCTACGAGTGCTCAAAATAGGCAAGCCGGTAAGAATTAAGTTCAACGAATACCTTACAATATAACCTCCCCCTATACAATTTAGTAACTTCGATCTCCCGTTGGATCGTACCGGCGGTCGGGGAGGAGGACCGCCCTCCTCCCCCACCATCGTATAATATTGTATGAAAATTCATTTCAGCATCCACAACTATGATAAAATTTGGATTAAGTTCGACATATGCTTTACAATTCAACCTGTTCCCTCTATACAATTTAGTAACTTCGATCTCCCTGTGGATCGTGCCGGCGGTCGGGAAGGAGGAGAGGACCGCCCTCCTCCCCGACCATTTTAAAATATTGTATGAAAATCCATTTCAGCATCCACGACGATGCTAAAATCTGCGACCGCAAAAGCTCCATCGAAAAGTATGCGCTAGTAGTTCAGTCTACAAATTCTCAATTCAAGCATTATACTCGTAGTCGACGTGTAGAAAAAACATTTTAAGTGTCTGTGTTTCTAAACATTTTCACTTTCACTACCGGAACTGTTACATTTGGCAGTATACCAGCCCTTAAATAGCATAGCAGTAGTTGTCGCCTAATAAAGATGCAACTGTCAACAAGTGACGCAAGTTATGACGGGAGTTATGGTTATGGTGCGACGAAACGGTAACTGTGCGCTTTGTGAAATTTAACGACATTTGTTGTGTAACTAGTTTTTGTAATAACCACAGGTATATAGGATGTTTACTAAATGGGGGAAAAAATTAAACTTATAAAAGGAGATAGCTAAATCATTTATAAGGAGCCAAAGTTCGGTATTGTATTTGTTGTCGCTTGTATCTGTCTATTCAGCCCGTATCCACCCATTGTTGGGTATAGGCTTCTCCTTTATTACGCCACTCTCCTCGGTCCCGTGCCAGTCCCATCCATTGCACACCCACTGTTCGGCAGATATCATCTGATCCACGATTTCGTTCAGGGGGGGCACTTTCCTTCACAAAAAACCTTTCGGTCCGCACCTTCGCGTCCCGTAGTATACGAGGGTTGCGTTTCAGGGGGGGGGGGGAAGGGTCAATTGCCCCTGTTACCCCCCCCCCCCCCTGTATCCGCGCCTGTCTGACAATCTGGTTGACGGTCTCCACGCTGACCTTTTAACCCATTTTAGCCACCATTCAGTAACCCGTCTCGTCGCTTGGATAAAAGCTAGCAACTGCTCCCGCGCACGTGCCCTTATCCTGGACCTAATCCCTTAAATACAAAATAGGACCCTATTCGCTTTGGTTAAATTAAAACTAATATATGGCGGTAGGTGTGAGGTACAGTCACCGTCACTAATGTATCTTCCTACACAAAGGCCGCAAAGATATGTGACACGCTCTTATGGCTCTACAAATAAGAGCGTGACATATATTTTTGCGGCCTTGGTGTAGGAAGATAGTATTGCCGGTGACTGTACCAGTAACTAGTGTGACGAGTGTTATAGACGGATATTTTGTTTTTATTTTAGTATTACTAAACCGGGATTAGAAAGGGATTGAGATAGCTGTCAATCCATATTAATTTTGACGTAAGTGTATGGCAAATCTGTCAAGTCTAATCCCATTCTCATCGCGGTTTAGTAATATACAATTCATAAATATAAATAGTTTATTTACAGCCAGCAACGACACATAAATAGCTAATAATAAGTAATCAGACACTTAAATATGTATAACACAAGTAACTGAACAGTGCCTCAAACAAGTGTACTTACATTTGTATCTCATTTCTGAACCAAATGTTTCACAGCTTTCGTTGCCAACTGTATTTAGAGGTTTGGCTGAAAAGAACAAGTGACAGCGGAAAACTTACGAATCGAGTAAAACTACATTCATTTAGAGACTGGATTTACTTACAGTGGCATTACATTAGTATTCGTGGCAGTGGCATTAGTGGTTACAGTTAAGAGCATTGACTTGACACTAACAATGATTATCTTGGCTAAAAGTATGATATCGTCGTTTTTTCCAGGTGTCGACAAAGTGGTACCCTAGGCACAAAACTTTGAGGCTCTCAAAAGGTAATTTCAGCGGTGGGCTTTTAAATCATAGATTCATTAGAGCATGATTTAGCCGTTTCTGTTAAAAACCGATTTTCGATAAGTTTTGTAATTTTTTACTAAACTGCCCATAAATCGGAAACTAGAATCGACAAAGTGGTCCCTTCCACTAAACTCGTGCACATGTGATTAATCTAGGAGTTCTCTAAGCCCTTATACTCGTAAGCAAAGTAGCGAATACGATAACAAACAGAGCGCGACTCCTCGCTCGACTTTACCGGTGTCCGATGAGACGGATCGACCACTCCCATTGCCCACGGCACCGTGCTTTAAACCGTTCACACTACACTCTATTGTAATTATAATTAGGTATCGGTAATTTCGTTCATTTTCGTGGCCGCGAAGTTAAATTAATTTTCATTTATTTTTAATTCAAAACGGTTACACAGCATTTTAAAAACCAAGGCATTGCGAACTAAAAAATAAACATAAAATAACTTATTTCTAGGTGGAGTTAAATGAATATTAGGTACAAGCAAATTAGAAGGAAATTAAAGTTCATTAAAATTTAACGAGGTTACCAATTTAGTAGTTATATTATAGTTAGTCATCAGGCAGAAATCATCGTAATTTAAAGGAATGTAAACGTAATAATTACACAATTTCACAAGCGTTGGTAGCCTGGCGGTAAGACGTCCGACTTACAATGCGGAGGTCTCGGGGTCAAGCCCCGGCTCGGACCAATGAGTTTTTCGGAACTTATGTGCGAAATATCGTTTCATATTTACCAATCGCTATCCGGTGAAGGAAAACATCGTGAGGAAACCTGCATAGGTACATCTGCGGAGAAATTCAAAGGTGTATGTGGAGTCCCCAACCCGCTTTGGGCCAGCGTTGGGGCTATAGCCCAATCCCTCTCGTGTATGAGATCCTCTGTGCCCAGCAGTGGGACGTAAATAGGCTAACATATTATTATTCACTTTATTTCATTAATTTCTCAGATTAGGTTTTTATAATATTTTTACAAAAGTAAAATATAAAAATACATCTAAAACATACAAAAACAATAAAAACATTATAAAAAACCTAACCTAGGGTGCCGCCGGCAACGGAGCAAGGCCCAGGATGTCGGTGGTTAGGGCCGCAGAGAGAGGAACCTTCGGACTATGCGCGCCGTGTCCAGGATAACCGCCTTCTGAATCTGACCCTTGATCCAACCACAACCCCGTAGCGAAAGTCTCTCTAGATGTTGGTCGAGACTCTTCGCTATGAGACCGTTCGCAGAAACAACTATCGGTACAATGATCGCCGAATCAACCTCCCACATGGCGGTTACCTCGTGAGCCAAGTCTAGGTACTTGCTGGACTTGTCCTTCTCGGCCTTCACGAGGTTCTCGTCACATGGGACGGTGATGTCGACGAGTATGGCCCGGCGTTGCGGTCGATCTATTACCACGATATCAGGCTTATTGGCTACAATAGTCCTGTCCGTGATAATAGATCGATCCCAATAGAGCGTGGCACGACCATTTTCGCGAACTGGTGCAGGTGTGTACTTGTAGTACGGCACTTCGTGGTCCACAAGACCATATAGGAGAGCAAGCTGCTGGTGTATAATCCTGGCTACGAGGTTATATCTGTGCAAGTACTCGCCGTTAGCAAGATGAGAACAACCGGAGATGATATGCCTGAGTGACTCTCCGGGACGGCGGCATGCCCGACAAATGTCGACCGTACCGTCCTTCAGGATATATTTCCGGTAGTTATTCGTCATGATAACTTCGTCCGCAATTGCACAGGCAAAACCTTCGGTTTCTCCGAAGAGGTCCCCGAATCGTAACCAGTTCACCGACGCGAGCAGGTCTACGTCGGGTCCCGTGAGGGCCTTGTAGAACCGCCCGTGTAGCTCCTTGCTCTTCCATACCGCCTTGCGATCCTCGGTGCTTAGCACCACAGGTTTGCGCCAGTTCTCGTTTGCCAAGGAGAGCGGCGTGAGACTCTTATCTACTGCCACCACATCACGATGCATCCCACACTCGTTGTTAAGGAAATAATTCCTGAGATTGTACACCTCACGGTTGTGGAGATTTTTGGCGTTTAAAAAGCCGCGACCTCCACACTTCCGTGGGATGTACAATCTCATAACAGAGGAGCGTGGGTGAAGCATACGGTGTGTGGTGAGCAATAGACGGACTCTCCGATCCAGGGCATCCAGCTCGGTCTGTATCCACCTTAGTATGCCAAAGGAGTATGTGAGTAGGGGCATCACCCAGGCATTGAAGGCGCGCACCTTGTTGCCACCTGACAGAAGACTATTAAGTACTTTTGTCAGCCGACCGAAGAAGCGCTCCTTCAACGCCTGTTTAATACCCACATCCTCAATGCCCAAAGACTGTGACATACCAAGGTATTTGTAGGTTTCTGATTCAGAGATAGATCTGAACGTCATTGTCTCAGAAAGCTGTAGATTTGTTGAATTTCCTACTTTCCCCCGCTGTACATGCATAACCGCACATTTATCAACACCAAACTCCATCTTGATGGAACTACTGAACACTTCAGTGGTCTTCAGTAGTTCCAACAAGTCTCGGTTATTTGGTGCAAATAATTTGAGATCGTCCATGTACAGAAGGTGAGATATGACTTCACCCTCTCTCCGAAGCCGGCAACCTAGCCCCGAATCCTTCAGCAGATTGCTAAGCGGATTTAGAGCTAGGCAGAACCACAGGGGACTCAGACTGTCGCCCTGAAATATTCCTCGCTCGATCCTTATAAAGTCCTGCTGGCCAGGGGGGTCATCCCCGCCTCCTGGTTGACGAAGGACTGTGGTCCACTGCCTCATACACGCGCCAAGGAAGGATCTTAAAGCTGCATCAATTTTATACAGCTCTAAGACCCTCTCCAGCCATGAATGAGGCACCGAATCATAGGCCTTCTTGTAGTCAATCCAAGCGGCCGAGAGGGCCCCCCTGTTCCGCCGGACTCGTTGGCAAATGGTCATATCTATGAGGAGGAGCTCTTTAGTACCACGGGACCCAACCCTACATCCATTTTGAGCGGAAGCCAAAATATTGTTTGCGACCATGTGCGCGTTTATTTTTGCTCTCAAAATGGATGTAAGAAGCTTGTAAAGCGTAGGCAAGCACGTGATGGGTCTGTAGTTCTTCGCTTCCGTGGTACTACCGGACTTATAGAGCAGGAAGGTTACACCAGTTGTTAAGGAAGGCGGGAGGGAGCCAAGTTCAAGGGCTTGTTGAAATTGTGTTGCCAACCGCGAGTGCGTGCATCGAAACCATTTTAGCCAGAAGTTATGCAGCCCATCCGGGCCAGGACTTTTCCAGTTCTGGGCCGTACGGATCGCACAACTTACGTCGTCGGGGCTGATGGTGATAGCCCCCATTGGTTCGATGGACTCGCACCCACGTTCAACAACACTCATCCACTCGCCCTCCGTGTGTTCAACGGGCGCCGACCAGATGCTACGCCAGAAATCAGTCATGGCAGTAGCATCCGGCAGTCGCACGTCGGACACACGGGGGTCGGTTCCCTCCCACCTTCGGTATACCTTCCTTTGGTCACTTTGGAAAAGACGATTCTGCTTGAATCGGTCCACACGCTCTCTGTAACGGCGAATACGGCTTGCCCATGCATAAACTTTCTGCTTCAGAAAGTCGATGCGCTCTATGACGTTGGCCATGTAGTCGCGGGGCTCGATATCCGTCCCCGCGAACGCCTGGTGCACAAAGCGCATTACTCGGGGGCGGTTATTGCCCCCCCTGAAGCAGATCAGCTTTGCAATGAGAGTCCTAAATGAGTTGATACGACGCTCGATCCGCACCTGCCATGCGGGGACACCCCCGGCGGTCCTAGGTGCACGTTCAGCGTCCGGAAACTTGACTCGAGCAACACGGCACGCCGCGATGGCTCCGCAGTACATAATGGAGTGCGTATCATCTAAGTCTTTACTAGTCCGCAGGAATGGATCTAGCAAATCATTTAGGGCTCCCATTAACGCTAGATTGCGTCTATTCATAGGCAAGCGTGGTAATCGTGGCCTAGGGATGTTTGTGGATCGATACTGCGTAATTGCCTCTTCCAAAGTCCTCCTCAGTTGCTCATTGGCTGAACTACTCACACTCTGATTCGCGATCCCCTCCTCATCGGCGCTGGGATCAACCCGCGGTGCCCCCGATGCCAGGTCGGGTGCAGGCATCGGATCCGGCGACGTGGCGAGCGGATCCCGCGCCGAGGTGGTGGTCGCGCGAACAGAGAGAGTCTCCAGGCGAAGCCGATCAAGGTGTTATTATTATTATTATTATTATACTATATTATGTTACACAATATATTATGTGAAATTGTCTGTCTTTGCGAAGGTGTTTAAATTTTGTATCAAACAGTAACAGTATAACTATACTATATGTATGTAACATATAACTATCTGATCCGTGAGTGTGCGTGGCTGCGTGCACTCAGAATTACTTAATTGATATTAGATTAATATTTTGCAAAGTTACGTTTACAAATTACGACACTCTTTAGGTGAACTTGCTATGTTATGATTATGATCTTTATGATTGTGTATGTACCTGAGGCACACGTAGAGATACAAAGTTGTCATCGAAATTTCACCTATTCTACCTATTCAAAATGAGATTGCAATGTCACTGCCACTTTCGTTTATTTAAATGCCTGACTATTATAAACGTCGATCAAGATTAACTAGCGATTAACCACTCTTAGAATTGACAGTGACTACAGTGAGTCAGCATACACTACACATACTGTGCACAGACATACAAATATACTAACGAATACAGCGATTACGGCCAGTCAGGACTGACAGTCTCATACAGTCAGTCATAATTCAGTAACATCAGATTTATTAAAACTTGGGCCATTTTGTAGTTGTACAGGCCACTTTTATTTTAATTTTTTTTGTGATTGTTCTCAGTATTGTAGAGATTGGATACCAACCTCTGCATTACTGGTTGTTTCATATTAAATGATATGTTTAAACCAAAAAACCAATGTAAATAATTATTCATAAAATCACATTCCCCCTTCACAGTATCACGAGGTTTTTCGATGCCGATAATGCAAAAAAGTATTTTTCATTCAGTGAATTGAATTAACGTAAAATAAAATAAGAATGTATGCACCTATATGGAAATTTGGGTTTTTTTTTCTCCTCTTAGGATCGAAGACTCTTCCCCAGAATCACATGAGTCAAATGACAATCTCGAGACAGTATCTCTTACTCTTACGTACTAAGTATACAAACAAAGTAAGCATCATCTATTAAAGAATGTAATTCTCAGTAAGTGATTATACTGATTATCTGTAATCTTTTGAGAAATAAAGATCTTAAACCGCAACTATTGAATGCATTTCCTGGCAATGCAATTCAATCAGCCCACGTCAAAGGCATGCACATTGCATCGATCAAGGATCAAAAACAAAAGAAAGTGTACACGTACGGTCCGAGGAAAGTGAGGGTCACGGGCTCACGGGCGCCGCATGGCAATGAATGATCCGTGACGCAATGGAAAGTGAAACCATGCGTCATACGTGATCCAATTGGGTGGCGTGACTATCAATGGACACATTTTTTTATACCATGACGGTGACAAAAAGCTTAGACAGTAGGATGACCCACCTGATGGTAAACAGCTACTGTATATCTTCTGGGTTAGCACCTAGAAGATGTATATTATTAGCATGCTATGTCAAAATGACCTGCGACAGAACGAAAGTGAAACTACATGTCGTCTATGATTTATTAGCTCTGATCTAAGGTTGGGTGCAGTGGCCAATAATGACATTACAGTTTTCGCGGCGTCTCGTAGCACGTGGGTAGTGTTGCGGACATTGACACGTGTAGAGATTACGAATGTCGAGATTAATATGAATCAACGAACACTTGTAATATGAACTTTATGAGAACTGGTTAGAGTTGATATTGGCGTGGTGTCACGACGATCGCTAGAAATACACTTGCTTTGTAATTTTTCCGGAGTTTCTGAGTTAATACGAAATTTTCAAAGACCTCTGGTATTTAACCAAAGTGAAGTGAGATTTCTGCCACTGCCTATACGAAAATTTAAATGTGATACCTAGAACTGTTAGTCATGTCATCCTAATATATTTTATGAATTTTTTTAGAAAATATAAACTAACTTGTTTTGCAAATTTAAGATGCCAATAATATTAAATCTCGTAATTTACGAACATTGATTAATTTACAATCAGTTTTCCTAAAATGTAACATCGTTTTGCTACGAAAAGAGTTCAACGCGCCTCTGAATCACAAGAATAGGTATTAGGTTTAGGTATTATCATGAGTTAATGACGGAGAAATATTTATTGCTAGGTATTTGCTGGGGTTTAATGGCATAAACAACTGTCAGTGCATTGCATTGCTTTGCAAGTAAATTTTTGACTACAATTTGTAACCCACCTAATGCTCAAGTATTAACTTTTCACGAATTAAATAAAATCAAAGTTAAAACCAAACCCCCTAAATGTAATCCCTATATTCATAAACGTCTAAAGCATGATTTAAGTAATAATCGTTTTTACTTGTCTGTCACGTGACAGTTGTGTTTGTTAGGGGCAGATGAACCATAAATGAGCATAAATTAACTAATTATGACGTTTATGAATGGGAGTTAAGACTAGAATGGTTACGCTATTCGTCACTTCAATAGAGTATACCTACTGGTACTGTGCCACCTTTTTCAGAAATCAGTACAAACTTGTATTGCATGTTTAAATTGGATTAACCCCTCTGATTCTAAAACAAAGATTATACGTTGAGCAAACACCCTGTGTAGGTAAACTATACTCCCACCCTGATGAGATGATATACAACGGGAGTTCTTACCACAATACAGGGAAGCTTGACAATGGCCACAATAGCCAGAAATTACGCAAATCCAACGACAACCATTCACATGGTCCTCGCCCTTACACAATGTAATGACACTTTTACTCCATGCAAAACATAGACAATGACATCTTCCCATGGCTCGTCTATGGTTAGTTGGGTTTTTTGAACGAAAGTAAATCGATTGTGCCGTGAGACGAGGTTGATGAACGGGTTTGTTTACTTTCGTAATCCGTTTTTGCAAGTTGGATTAGTGACGAGTAGCCGTGAAATTAATTGTCAATGTCAGAAGTAAAGCCGAGTTTGTAGTAACTCTAAGTAGAGGTTCTCCGCATACTAAAACAGACCAAAACACAAGTACAGTCACCGGCAATAGTATCTTCCTACACGAAGGCCGCAAAAATATGTGACACGCTCTTATTTGTAGGGAATGGCTCTATAATGAGAGCGTGTCAGATATTTTTGCGGCCTTCGTGTAGGAACAGTAAGATACTAATGCCTAAAATCTCATCAATTACGTACCTACTGCCTAAAATCTATTAATGTTAAAGTATGAATTAAATTAAAGTATGAACTTCTCCATCAGCTCTTTTAGACTTAAAGTAAGTAAAATACAGATTTGGTGTATTTAGGCCAAGCACCATTAGTTCACGCGGTACAGAACCTTATATATTACGGTATAATGTGTGCTATAGTCTACTATAAAATCCCTGAGGAAATTAGAAATATTGACACTGAGCATCAATTTATAAATAAATTTAAATTGTATTGCCTGTCGAAGGCCTATTATTCAGTTCTTGGATGAATGAAAATGCCCAAATCGCTATATAATATATGGCATAAACATTATAATGGCATACTCGTATATAGCGATTTGGGCATTTGAATTTTAATTATTCTAATTTTAATTATATATAATATTTATTAATTCAATCTTTTGAATTGTTAATTTTTTGTTACAACTTTACGCAAACTTGTTGTTAAATTATTGAAATCTTAATTATTAATTAAGTGCCTAACTACTGTTGACAGTGTATAATTAATACCAATAAATCTAGGAATCTACGAGTATTTGTATCCTATAGATATAGGAGTTCTAAGACACACTTTAAATGTTTTAGGAAACTAAAATTACTTACTTAGTTACTATGATAAACGTCCTAATGCTTGACATCACTTAACTTTAAAGACTTAAGTTTAAAGATGTCATGTACTGGAACAGTACCGAACACTCGGACGTTTACTTCTAACAATAGTAATTCACATGGAAGTAAAGTAAGCCAGTTATTAACCCATTGCAACACAACTAGAAGTATAGCACGCGTAGATTACCTATGGTTATATAAACCTATTGTTTAGTGTCGTGACTGTATAATAATAATCGTGTAATGGGCGTATGTCTCATACGATGGTTATCTATTAATCTATATCTTAGTTTTCAACAGCTCTAATTTCCTACATCAAACTATTTTTGGGGCTATTATTTGTAACCAACGCCTACGCCAATTCCTGGGATTAGGTTGCCGAGCGGACTCCAGGCTTAATAGACCAAAAAGCTGGGACAAACAAATACACGTAAAAGTAAACGACAACAGTGGGACATTAACTATTATTATGTGCGAAGTGCATGCATGGTGGGGGTAACCTGAACGTTCGAAGTATGGATGGTATAGAAAGGATGGAACTCTCTTATAGGAAAACGGTCGAAAAAGTGTCCAGCGGTAAGCACTAAACAATAGTTCCAAATATCTCCGGGTGGCGCTAGGTATAGTTCAGCACTTGAAATGAATTACCGATATTTAATACTTATATGACTTTCTGAATAAAATTAATATTCAGAGTGTTTTTCATCTCCGCAAATAATTATTTTGATTTAATTTTTTTTAATTTCTAAATTAATTTTATCAAATTTAATATCATTGTGGCGCCATCAGTTTATCGCCTTTTGACGGACACTTTTGTAACATAGAGATATCCTTCTTGTACCATCCATAGTTCGAAGTGTACAATGTGACAAGAAATTAAACTGCATATGGCTCTTGTCAATATCAAATTTCAAAATAATTGACATCACCTTAGTCACCTCAACTCGGTCAACTGTCAAAATAGTGAATCAGCCACATCATATAATCCTATAAGCAAGGAGTCCAAGCTATTCATAAATTGCTTGCTTGCTTATATGAAACTAGCTTTTGCCCGCGGCTTCGCTCGTGTTAAATTCGGGGTAACATGGTTCCCCTTTCCTTTTTTATTTAAAACACAGAAGAGATCTCGGAATAGAATGTTATTAAAATTTCACCCCCTCTTTTAAGGGGTTGGGTGCAGATATCCAAAAAAAATGATGCACGATTTTTTTGTTAGTCACAAATAGTCCGCATACCAATTTTTAGCTTTCTACCTTGAAAATTGCGGAATGCTCCATACAAACTTCCACCCCCCATTTTAGGGAAGTGGGGGGTTAGAAAGAGACAAAACGTAGCCTATGTCACTCTCCATCCCTTCAACTATCTCCACTTAAAAAATCACGTCAATTCGTCGCCCCGTTTTGCCGTGAAAGACGGACAAACAAACACACACATACACTTTCCCATTTATAATATTAGTATGGATGTCTCTGGCTGATTCACTTTGACAGTTGACCGAGGTTGAGGTGACATAGGTGATGTCCCTTTGCAGTTAAATTTTTTGTCACATTGTGCACTGCGATCGTTCACGTTACCCCCACCATGCACTTCGCGTATAGCGAATACTAGGTATCTACAGCGCTCAGGCGTCATTGACAAGATGGACTACTTTAACAATTGTGATATCTTAAACATCAAGAATAATAACTTTTTATATATTTGGCTGCAATAAAATACAAAATTAGTATAAAAATACTATTCTATCTCCACGTACCATAATCAGAGCGTGAACTCTCTACAAAGAGTAAAATGTAAACAGTGGCAGTTTACACACCACGCCTTCGCCGGCGCTATTCGACTGCTTTTAATTGCTATCATGACATGACGACTACATATAACTACGGTCATAGGCTTTCCTCGGGTGGACGGTACATTTATTTACCATCATAGCGGTATAAGAAAGGTATAGACATACTTAGCATTGGTCAGTAAACTAGAGTGACACTGCGAGTACAGTATGTACCGGTCTAGATCATAATACCTACTCGTAACAACTTAACTTTTTCTATCAGTGTCAACCTCTACATTGAAAACATATTTAATCGTCGAAATTGTATTATATTGTCATTTATGTTTTACAACATTATCTATTCATTGATTGGAAATACATCCTGTGTAGACACGAAATAGTAGCAAAGAAACTGTAACAAAATTGGCAATTTAAAAAATATCTAGGAAAGTTATTTAACTTTCCTAGATATTTTTATTTGACAAATTTTTATGTTGATTGTTTCTTAACATCACTAATCTTGATAAGAAAGTAATTAAAATAGTAAGAGTATTATAAACTAGCTGTGCCCGCGGCTCCGCCCGCGTGGAATTCGGTCTGTGTCAGTAAGCGGCTAATTCACCCCTAATTTCTCGACCTGGAGGCGGAACTTAAAGTAAAGTTGACAGATGGATACGCTAGATGACAGTAGTCCTAATAAAATATTTTACAATTACCACTAAATGAAACTACACTCAAAAATGAATACTTTTTGTATCATATTTTTTTTGCATGATTTAAACGACATAGAGAGTAGTAGGTGTATATCGGACGATACAGGACCACTTTTGTATTTATACGTTCATGTCCAAGGCAAATATCATTCAAATCGATCCTCCCGTCAAATCAGTCTAAGCATGAAAGGTAAGAACAGGCGCGGTTTAAATTGGGGGGGGTCACAAATGCAGAAATGATTTTATTTCTATTTGAGGTGCAACCCCCGCCTTTTAGACGTTGAATTTTTATATACTACGTATAACCTGGCTGGGGATTTTTTTGAATTGGAATTAGTAATCCTTAAGGGGTGACCGGCCAAGAGCATGTCGGGCGATGCTCAGTGTAGAATTTCGTAGATGCCGCCCTGTTACAAAACATCCGTTCAAAAGGTCGTTTATTAAGGGATATTTGGCGGCGCTTACGTCATTTTAGTATTCGGCACTTCCTTTCACTACGCGTTTTTGACTGATAATTAGGGCCCGGAATTTTGCGTGCGGTTTGTGAAACGTCATAGGGAGAGAACACCAATGTTTATCGATATATCGATAAATCGGGAGTTTTTTATTAGTGTCTTTAAAAAATAATACCTCAAACTTCCAAATGATACATAAAGTAAATGTACCAGTGCTCGACACGCTAATGCCCAATAGATGACACCCTTCTGTCACCTCTTTTGAAAGTGACTTAAGAATAAAGGTGGTATCCATTGGGATAGTGTCGAGCACTCGTACGTTTACCGTACATCATCCTTTATAAAACTATAATTTATTATATTTTTTATTATTTATTATAAATTATTTTATATATTAAGCTTTTTTCGTGAATGACCGTTAAAAATAATATGTATCATTTGAAAGTTTGAGGTATTATTTTTTAAAGACACTTATGAAAAAACTCCCGATTTATCGATATATCGATAAACATTGGTGTTCTCTCCCTATGACGTTTCACAAACCGCACGCAAAATTCCGGGCCCTACTGATAATTCAAAAACGGCTAAACCGATTTTATTCAATATAGTTTTTATTGAAAGTTCTTATCAGGCCTCACCAAATTTCAGCTTCCTAGTGCGAACGGTAACTGAGCTAGACCGCGGATAGACGGACGGACATGGCGAAACTTTAAGGGACTAAGGAACCCTAAAAAGAGATAAATAGTAGTTTATGTAACTGTTACCTACGTAATAAGGCCTATGCTATTTTTTGAAATTTTGGACATTTTGGTAATTTTGTAAATTTTGTAAATTTTGTAAATTTTGTAAATTTTGGAAAGTTTGGAAATTTTGAAAATTTTGGAAATTTTGGTAATTTTGATAATTTTGGCAATTTTTTTTGTTTTTGAAATTTTTGAAATTTACAAATTTAGCCATTTTTGACATTATCGACATTTTTGACTTTTTTGTACTTTTAGGTTCTCGACTTTCTTCACTTTGTCACTTCTCACTTTCACTTTTTATATATTTTTTATTTCATTTCATTTTACATGCTTCTCAATCGTATGGGTATCGCGTTTTCGTGACGTGAATTTTCGTGACGGTCACGTGACTTTTTTTCGCCTAGCCCCCTATCCACGGACCGTCCGAGAAGGAACTTCGTTCCAAAACTACCACCGGTTCTAACCCTACACCTCTGGCCCAAGAAGTATTATGGCCGAATAGAAACTCGACGCGACTTATTTTTTTCAAGACAGTAATACATTATTAGATCTTAAAGATACAAAATAATGTGTAGTTCTTCAAGAAAACATATCAGAACAGCTTGAGAGACAGATAATGTACCTATTGTTTAATTATAAAGAAAAATAAACCCTAATCTGACTGAAAATAGATGTCATATACTTCAGAAAAAGTGACCAAACCCTCCGGTGTCCTCGTACACCGTCGTGTATCTGGCCTCGGACACCGGAGGGTTTGGTCACTTTTTCTGAAGTATATGACATCTATTTTCAGTTTATATATAGTAGTGTAACTACTTAAAAATTGCAAATCAAAAAAATATTAAACAACATAATTTGATTTGCTTCAAGATTCCTAATCTGACTGCTTCACAAAACCTTCCTACCTAAACGGTGTCCTATAAATGTTAGATGATTTTGTAGTAGTTTTTTTGGTTTGGGCCATGCATCTTTGTCCGTCATATATAGTCCTCGAACCTGCAATAACCTGCAATATTTTCAAATATTTCTTAAGAGCGGGTAAAGGTAAAAACAGACAAAAATTCTAATAATTGTTGGAACGTGTTCTGTTATCGATTCTAAGTATCCCCGCCAACTTTTTTCGAATATATTCCATGAACAGACTTTCGACCCTCTTCAGCTTTATTATATGTATAGATAGTGTTTATTGAAAGTACCTTTCACTTCCATTTTTTTTTTTAATTTTTTGGACCTACGGTTCCAAAGTAAGATGGGGGGGGGGGGGGGGGCGTTTTGAAACTATCCTTTGTCCTTTCTCGAGACCCATACTATCTCTATACCAATTTTCATCTAAATCAGTTCAGCGGTAAAAAAATCCTCATACCAACTTCCAACCCCCTTTTCACCCCCACAAGGGTTTGAAAAACTATCCTATGACGTTTCTCGAGACTCAAATTATCTCCATACTCATTTCTATCTAAATCGTTTCAGCGGTTAAAAATTCTCCATACAAACTTTTAACCCCATTTTCACCCCCACCAGGGTTGATTTTCGGGATTAAAACTATATATTATCCTTTCCCGGGACTCAAACTATCACTATACAAAATTTCATCAAAATCCGTTCAGCCGTTTTCACGTGATGCGCGGTCAAATAAACAGATAAACAGACAAACAGATAAACAGACAAACAGATAAACAGACAAAAATTCTAAAAATTGTTGGAACGTGTTCTGTTATCAATTCTAAGTATCCCCAGCCAACTTTTTTTCGATTATCTTCTATGTACAGACTTTCGACCCTCTTCAGCTTTATTATATGTATAGATCAATGTAAGCACATTACACTGCACTAATTAACGTCAGAGAAAAATAAAATACGTGAGTGTCGTGGAACACGCGATTGGAACGAAGTTATGTTATTTAATTTTAATTTTTTTTTGAATTTTTTTTTTTTTGTATTTTTTTGAAATTTTGGAAATAGTTGAAATTGTTGAAATTTATAAAAGTATTGAAATTTTTAAAATTTTGGAAATTATTTGAAATTTTTGAAATTGTTGAAATTTTTGAAATTTTTGAAATTTCTTAAATTTTTGAAATTTTTGAAGTTTTTGAAGTTTTTGAAATGTTTTAAATTTTTTAAATTTATGAATTTTTTTGAAAATTTTGCCATTGTTTACTTTTAGGTTCCCGACTTTTTACAGTTTTTTCAAATTGAAATTTTTGAAATTTTTAAAATTTTTGAGTTTTGAAATTTTTGAAGTTTTTGAAGTTTTTGAAGTTTTTAAATTTTTGAAATTAATGAAATTTTGGAAATAGTTAAAATTTATAAAGTATTGAATTTTTTTTAATTTTGGAAATTATTTGGAATTTAAAAAATTTTTGAGATTTTTGAAATTTTTGAAGTTTTTGAAATTTTTGAAATTTTTGAAATTTATGAAATTTTTTGAAAATTTTGCCATTGTTTACTTTTAGGTTCCCGACTTTTTACAGTTTTTTCACTTTTATCACTTTGTCAATTCTCACTTTAACTTTTCACTACACTTCAATTCACTTCACTTTATTCTATTTTATATATTTTTTATTTCATTCCATTTTACATGTTTCTCAATCGTATGGGTGTCGCGTTTTCGTGACGTGACGCTTTTTCGTGACTTTTTTTCGCCTAGCCTCCCATCCGCGAACCGTCCGATAAGGAACTTCGTTCCAAAACTACCACCGGTTCTAACCCTACATACACCTCTGGCCCAAGAAGTATTATGACATTTATGACCGAAAAGAAACTCGACGGGACTTATTTTTTTCAAAACAGTAAGTAATACATTATTAGATCTTAAAGATACAAAATAATGCGTAGTTCTTCAAGAAGACATATCAAAACAGCTTGAGAGACAGATAATGTACCCATTGTTTAATTATAAAGAAAAATAAATCCTAATCTGACTGCTTCACAAAACGTTTGATATGTTTTCCTACCTAAACAGTGTCCTATAAATGTTAGATGATTTTGTAGTAGTTTTTTGGTTTGGGCCATGCATCTTTGTATGTCAATATGGTCCTCGAACCTGGAATAACCCTTTGACATTCATGACATTTTCAAATATTTCTTAAGAGCGGGTAAAGGTAAATTTAAAGCATCGACGGGTAACATGTTATAAATATGAACACCTTGACCAAAAAATTACAAATTATTTCAATACCAAATTTCATCTAAATACGTACAGCGGTTATTGGTTGTTTCTTCCCCATGTAAACTTTTTGCATCCGCTTAAGGGATAATTTCCGAGATAAAACTATTTCATTTCCTTTTCCAGAGCTCAAATTATCTCCATACCAAATTTTATCTAGATCGATTCTGCGGTTAATAATTCCCTATACAAATTTCCAACTCCCTTTTCACCCCTTTAGGGTTGATTTTGGGGTAAAAACTATCCTTTGTCCTTTCTCCAGACCCATACTATCTCTATACACATTTCCATCTAAATCAGTTCAGCGGTAAAAAAATCCTCATACCAACTTCCAACCCCCTTTTCACCCCCACAAGGGTATGAAAACTATCCTATGACGTTTCTCGAGACTCAAATTATCTTCATACTCATTTCTATCTAAATCGTTTCAGCGGTTAAAAATTCTCCATACAAACTTTCAACCCCATTTTCACCCCCACCAGGGTTGATTTTCGGGATTAAAACTATATATTATCCTTACCCGGGACTCAAACTATCTCTATACAAAATTTCATCAAAATCTGTTGAGCCGTTTTCACGTGATGCGCGGTCAAATAAACAGACAAACAGATAAACAGACAAACAGACAAAAATTCTAAAAATTGTTGTAACGTGTTCTGTTATCCATTCTAAGTATCCCCAGCCAACTTTTTTTCGATTATCTTCCATGTACAGACTTTCGACCCTCTTCAGCTTTATTATATGTATAGATAATGCTGCACGAGAATGTGCAAAAAATAACAATTAGGTACACACCTTCTAAGGTAGAATTCATAATTCAGTGGAGTAATTTGACAGTACTTTTAAATGACTTATGAATTCTACCTTATCAAATATAAGAACGAACACACGTATAATTTTAGAGTTTAATAACTCCAATTTTGTCAAAATCAGCAGTCAAAAAGTCATTCTGTCAAAAAGTTTGCAGTGGCAAAATACGAGTAGTAGGTATATAACTGCTATCATAACATTAATAACCGCAGGTAAAACCAGGGGCCGTATTCTAACTTTAAAACACGTATAAACACGATCCAACTTCAATACAACTCCAATGCATTAACAACGCAATACGTGGGGCACTAGGAAAGTTTTGAGATACTTCAAATTTAAAAAAGGAACGGCACTGGTTTATACTTTTTTTTAAAGATTATTTGTTCAGCATTCAAACATAGACAACCATTTGATGAATAATTTCCAAATTTAAAAAATACGGTTATTTTTTAATTCAATTCCGCGGTAATTTTTCACCAACCATGGATTTTTCGCGAGAACATTTCCGTGCGATGATTTTGTACGACTATAAGTTTGGGTTGAATGAAAGTGAGTGCAGAGAGCGTTTAGTTTCAGCATTTGAGGACTGTGCACCGTCGCGTGCAGTTTTCAGATGGTTTACCCAATTCAAACGTGGAGACTTCTCCTTGAATGGCGATGAAAGAAGTGGTCGTCCAGCTACTATAGTTACAGAAGAAAACATCTTAGCTGTAAAAACAATTATAAAGGAAGATCCAAAAGTGACTTATAAACAAATAGAAGAGGTTCTGAAGATTTCATCGCCGGCCATTAATGATATTTTACACAACCGGCTTGGTGTCAGGAAACTATGTTCACGATGGGTGCCTCACGGATTGAATGAAGAACAAAAAGGAGCTCGCGTCACCTGGTGCAAATATATGCTCAAAATATTTAACCAGGGTGAGGGACTGACCATCTTTAATATTATTACTGGAGATGAGAGTTGGTTTTACCAATACGATCCACCAACTAAGCGGCAATCGACAGTTTGGGTGTTTCCTGACGATGAACCTCCAATAAAGTTGAAACGCGGGCGAAGTGTCGGAAAAAAATGGTGGCCACATTTTTTTCCGCAAGTGGTCATGTAGCTAAAATTTCTTTGGATGACCAAAAGACTGTGAATGCTCAGTGGTATACTGAAGTGTGCTTACCGGCTGTGTTTAAAAATTTGACTGAAAAACGACCTAAATCTGGTTTGAGGGGGCTATTTCTGCATCATGACAATGCGTCGCCACACAAGGCCATTCTCACCAAAGACTTTTTGAAGCGTACGGATATCGAAGAGTTGTGTCATCCTCCATATAGCCCCGATTTAGCTCCTTGCGATTTCTTTCCCTTCCCGAAAATCAAACTCGGACTTCGTGACACGCGATTCAATAGTCCTGAGGATGCTCGGAATGCCTACTTGCAGGCCGTAGAAGACCTTCCTAAAGAAGAGTACCGGGAATGCTACAAATCATGATTTAGGCGGATGAACCGTTGCTTAGAAGCTAACGGAGAGTATTTTGAGAAACTGTAATAAAAAATATTTCAATAGCTTTAGTAGTTTTTTTGTATCTCAAAACTTTCGTAGTGACCTAAGGTACAGCGACGGCATAAACATCTGAATCAGAAATACCAGAATTTGCTTGAGAAATATTCCAACGCAGAGTTGCGTTGGAATATTTCTCACAATACAACTTCAATAATGGTTGATTGTTTGTTGTGTGTTAGAGTTATGTTTAAGATAGGTTGTGTTGTTATTATATTATTAACTAGCTGTGCCCGCGGCTCCGCCCGCGTGGAATTCGGTCTGTGTCAGTAAGCGGCTAATTCACCCCTAATTTCTCTCCCGCTACCCTGGAGGCGGAACTTGAAGTAAAGTTGACAGATGGATACGCTAGAGGATAGTAGTCCTAATAAAATATTTTACAATTACCACTAAATGAAACTACACTCATAAATGAATCCTTTTTTTTATTATTTTTTTTGGCATGATTTAAACGACATAGAGAGTATAGTAGGTGTATATCGGACGATACAGGACCACTTTTGTTTTTATACGTTTGTCTACTGCAAATATCATCCAAATCGATCCTCCCGTCAAATCAGTCAAAGCATGAAAAGTAAGAACAGGCGCGGTTGAAATTGGGGGTGGGGGGGGGGGGTCACAAATGCAGAAATGATTTTTTTCTATTTGAGGTGCACTTGGAGGAGGGAGTTCCATGACCCATGCAAATTTAACTCAATCGAGTGTAGTGGCTACCCCCCCCCCCCTTTTAGACGTTGAATTTTTATAGACTACGTATAACCTGGCTGGGGATTTTCTGGAATTGGAATTAGTAATCCTTAAGGGGTGATTTCCGGGATAATAATGCAAAAAAAACCGGCCAAGAGCATGTCGGGCGATGCTCCGTGTAGAGTTTCGTAGATGCTGCCCTGTTACAAAACATCCGTTCAAAAGGTCGTTTATTTGGCGGCGCTTACGTCATTTTACTATTCGGCACTTCCTTTCACTATGCGTTTTTGACTAATAATTCAAAAACGGCTGGACCGATTTTATTCAATATAGTTTTTATTGAAAGTTCTTATCAGGCCTCACCAAATTTCAGCTTTCTAATGCGAACGGTAACTGAGCTAGACCGCGGACAGACGGACGGACATGGCGATATTACTGTTACGTAATAAGGCCTAATTATGTACAGAAGCATACACTGCTTTACCTACACACATATTAAAAATCCATTGAAACCATTAGAATGACCGCCATTACACCGCCATGACCAACATTATTGCGCCGGCGGTCGGGGGGGGGGGGGCGAATTTTCATTACGTTACCGTAGGTAATGAATTTTCATACGTTTTTACCACACTGTCACAGATAATACACTGATGTTACGTTACTGGTTGCAATAATGTTGGTAATTAATTACATACGGTTCTGAACGCGGAATAGAGGATTTATGATATTGGTGTAGATCAAGATATTTATTCGTCAATGTAAGCACATTACAATGCACTAATGAACGTCAGAGAAAAATAAAATACGTGAGTGTGTCGTGGAAAGTATGTGAATCGAGTGCGATTGGAACGAAGTTATGTTATTTAATTTTATTTCATTTTGACTTTTTCGTAAATTTTGAAGTTTTAATTTTTTTTGCATTTTTTTGAAATTTTGGAAATTTTGGAAATCTTGGAAAGGGTTTAGCAGGCTAAGGAAGGACGTGTGGCCCCTGTGAGGAAAAGTTGAATTAGTAAATGTCAATTGTTTGTCGCCTCATAACTAGTAATCACTCCAACTTTCAGCCCTCTATCTTGAACTGTCTCAGAGTTATCTCGAAAAAAATACATTTTTGACATTATTGTCAAAAATGTATTTTTTTAACAATTTTTTCAAACTCGTATATCTCCTAATCCATAGCAGCTAAAGCGTTGAAACAAAATCACAGCTACGTAGTTTGAGTGGGAGTATACCCTATAATTTTATTAATATTTTATACGTGAAAAATAAACGAAATAAATGTCAATTTATTTTTTGACAGCTCTTTCCAACACGTTTTTTTGAAAGTACAATTATGAAAAAAATCACGTAAATTGCTTATAGTATTAGCTACTAGCATACAAAAACTCAATTGATTATATTTGGTGCAACATACTGTAAAAAAAAAACTAACGTAAGTATTCAAGTATCAAGAGTAGGCTTCTGAACTGAAACTTCGTTTTTAAGTTTTTTGTTTGTTGCCTAGCAACAAAGGGTGTATTGTTTTTAATTTGACGTATGACTGTCAAAAAAGATCACTGAACTACTGCTGTGTTAGCATTTGTAACAAATTTTACTAACTACTAAATCAACGAAACGACGGATGTGCTATATGTTTATTATTTTATAAACAAAATTAATTGGTTTCATTATAGTACACGTATTAACATAACGAAATAAATAACTCATTAGAGCAGATATCACAATATAAGTCACTTAGATAATGACTATCGTAATATTCGTCGTCCCAGGTATAGGACAATGTTATCCTGCAGTCATCGCAATATCCTTTTAACATAATATTTTCGTCAGAGAGCGATATCTCAATATCTGGTAAAGACTGTAAAAACAGTTGCTTCGCTATTAACTGTGGCAAGTTGAGCCGAAATATTTTTGATTTTATGATTTCCATCTGAAAGAATGTATATACATGAAGTTTCTGTTTTATTTTATTTACATTTAAAGCTTACTTTCGCCATTATGGAAAAATCGGACTCCTCTTCTACATAACGTGTTGTATATTCCCTTAAACAATCCACTATTATGTTAAATGTGCTAGCGTATAAACTAAGCGTTTGTCGATTCCGAGTAACATAACATTAGACATTATGATTTATTAGGTATGAGCTATCTTTAAATTATACAATACTATTATACAATTTATACGCTAGCACATTTAACATAATAGTGAATTGTTTGAGGGAATATACAACACGTTATGTAGAAGAGGAGTCCGATTTTTCCATAATGGCGAAAGTAAGTTTTAAATGTAAAAAAAAAAAAAAAAACGGAAACTTCATGTATATACATTCTTTCAGATGGAAATCATAAAATCAAAAATATTTGGGCTCAACTTGCCACGGTTAATAGCGAAGCAACTGTTTTTACAGTCTTTACCAGTATTGAGATATCGCTCTCTGACGAAAATGTTATGTTAAAAGGATATTGCGATGACTGCAGGATAACATTGTCCTATACCTGGGACGACGAATATTACGATAGTCATTATCTAAGTGACTTATATTGTGATATCTGCTCTAATGAGTTATTTAATTCGTTATGTTAATACGTGTACTATAATGAAACCAATTAATTTTGTTTACGTCACACCTGGCCATAACGTAAGTTTTGCCGCACGCTACGCGTACGGTAAAACTCGCATTATGGCCAGATGGAGACGTAAAATTGTGTACTCACCACGGGCAGTAAAAAAGAAAGCCCTCTATCGCATATTTACAACCCTCGCCTGCGGCTCGGGTCACAAATACCTGCGATTTCGGGCTTTCTTTCTTTTACAGTCCTTGGTAAGTAATGTACTATTATAAAATAATAAACACAGCAAAATAGCACATCCGTCGTTTCGTTGATTTAGTAGTTAGTAAAATTAGTTACAAATGCTAACACAGCAGTACTTCAGTGACCTTTTTTGACAGTCATACGTCAAATTAAAAACAATACACCCTTTGTTGCTAGGCAACAAACATAAAACTTAAAAACGAACTTTCAGTTCAGAAGCCTACTCTTGATACTTGAATACTTTCGTTAGTTTTTTTTTTTTTACAGTATGTTGCACCAAATATAATCAATTGATTTTTTGTATGCTAGTAGCTAATACTATAAGCAATTTACGTGATTTTTTTCATAATTGTACTTTCAAAAAAACGTGTTGGAAAGAGCTGTCAAAAAATAAATTGACATTTATTTCTTTTATTTTTCACGTATAAAATATTAATAAAATTATAGGGTATACTCCCACTCAAACTACGTAGCTGTGATTTTGTTTCAACGCTTTAGCTGCTATGGATTAGGAGATATACGAGTTTGAAAAAATTGTTAAAAAAATACATTTTTGACATTATCTCTGAGACAGTTCAAGATAGAGGGCTGAAAGTTGGAGTGATTACTAGTTATGAGGCGACAAACAATTGACATTTACTAATTCAACTTTTCCTCACAGGGGCCACACGTCCTTCCTTAGCCTGCTAAACCCTTTTGGAAATTTTGGAAATTTTGACATTTTTGACATTTTCGACATTTTTAAAATTCTCGACTTGTAAGGTTCTCGACTTTTTTCACTTTTATCACTTTGTCACTTCTCAATTTCACTACACTTCACTTCACTTTATTCTATTTTATATATTTTTTATTCCATTCCATTTTACATGTTTCTCAATCGTATGGGTGTCGCGTTTTCGTGACGTGACGCTTTTTCGTGACTGTCACGTGACTTTTTTTCGCCTTGGCCGGATCCGCGAACCGTCCGATAAGGAACTTCGTTCCAAAACCGGTTCTAACCCTACACCTCTGGCCCAAGAAGTATTATGACCGAAAAGAAATTCGACGGGACTTATATTTTTCAAAACAGTAATACATTATTAGATCTTAAAGATACAAAATAAGGCGTAGTTCTTCAAGAAGACATATCAAAACAGGTTGAGAGACAGATAATGTACCTATTGTTTAATTATAAAGAAAAATAAATCCTAATCTGACTGTTTCACAAAACGTTTGATATGTTTATCTACACTCACATTGTAAGTTTTCTAAAACGTGTTCGAAAACGGTAGGCAACGCTAGCATTACCACAACCGATTTTACTATGATAAGCTTTTTATCTGTATCAGTAACGTAATTTTAACTTTACATGCTCAAATATTGATGTGTTATGAGTTTTGATAACATAATGTACACCTGCACGCTCCCGCGCGGCCGCCGATACGCGCCCGCGCGACCGCCGGCACAATCGAGTTGGCCATGGCGGTGCAATGGCGGCCATTCTATGGTTTCCGAATAATGCATTTAGGATAAATAATATGAGTGTAGATAAATCAGTGTATGCAACTGTACGTAATTAGGCCTTAAAACACTCGTGTGATCTTATTATGAACACCACACTCATGTTTTAAGGACCCTTATTACGTAACAGTTACATAAACTACTATTTCCTACCTAAACGGTGTCCTATAAATGTTAGATGATTTTGTAGTAGTTTTTTGGTTTGGGCCATGCATCTTTGTACGTCATATATAGTCCTCGAACCTGCAATAACCCTTTGACATTCATGACATTTTCAAATATTTCTTAAGAGCGGGTAAAGGTAAATTTAAAGCATCGACGGGTAACAGGCGTCACTTCCATTCTTTTTTCAATTTTTTGGACCTATGGTTCGAAAGTAAGATGGGGGGGGGGGGGGTTTTAAATAGAAACTATCCTTTGTCATTTCTCGAGACCCATACTATCTCTATACCAATTTTCGAGTTAGCGTACCACTGGTCAATTTCCTTATTCGTAAATTTCACTAATTCACCAGTTTACACATTAGACAGTTTCTTAATTCGCCTATTTTCCTTATTTGCCAGTTTCACTAAGCTGTCGGTTCCTGTATTAAGTCAGTTTCCTAGTTCGCTAACTTCTTTATTCGTCAGTTAGTTTAGTTTGTCAGTTTTGATATTTCGTCATGTTCCCTACTCGTTACTTTCCTTGTTCGCAAGCTTCTCTGTTCGTTAGTTAGTTTAGGTCGTCAATTTTGCTATTTCGTCATGTTCCCTACTCGTTACTTTCCTTGTTCGCAAGCTTACCTGTTCGTCAGTTAGCTTAGGTTCTCAATTTACCTATTTCATCATGTTCCCATACCTCAGTGCCTCAAGACAAAAGTCTTTAATCAATGTGTGTTACCAGTGATGACTTACGGCTCCGAAACGTGGTCTTTCACTATCGGCCTCATCTTAAAACTCAAAGTCGCTCAGCGAGCTATGGAGAGGGCTATGCTCGGAGTTTCTCTACGTGATCGAATCAGAAATGAGATCCGTAGACGAACTAAAGTCACCGACATAGCCCACCGGATTAGCAAGCTGAAGTGGCAATGGGCAGGCCACATTGCACGCAGAGAAGATGGCCGAAGGGGCCGAAAAGTGCTCGAGTGGAGACCACGGACTAGCAAACGCAGCGTAGGACGTCCACCCACAAGATGGACCGATGATATTATTAAGGTCGCCGGAACACGCTGGATGCGGGTCGCTTCCAACCGGTACGTGTGGAGGTCCAAGGGGGAGGCCTATGTTCAGCAGTGGACGTCTTATGGCTGAGATGATGATGATGATGATCATGTTCCCAACCCGTTACTTTCCTCCTAGATATGGAGAGGCAGCACAGGGCACTAGCCCAGCATTTATGTACATTTACATTCAAATTGTTAACTAGAAGTCATTTATTAAAGAAATAGCTAATAATAATGTATAAAAATAATAGTAATAATTCACATCTCTGCAATGCACGGTCAGGCAGGTGACAGTTTAGTTAGAGTAATTGTATATAAACTTGAGTAAGTAATCTGACAACAACGGAACGCGTTGTTTGGAGGCATACTAAAGATACTCTTCTAAGTGTTCGTGCTCGAAGACCCTGTGCTAACTTGGAGACGGGGCTAAAACCTCAAAATGTTTGACTTTTTTTTAGTTTTTCGCTTATATCTCATAAACTAAGCACTTTTTCTGTACACATTGTACAGCAAAGTTAAAGAGCAATTTTCCTGAAAGTCATACGACTCATACCAGATTCTTATTCTGAGGTGTGCAATAAAGACCCAGGCAGGCAGGGCAGGGTCGTCTAGTACCCACAACACAATAGTGCTCTCCCTTATGGGAGAGGGCCTAAGTCAAAGTTCAGAGCTGGATACGGTTACCAACTTTTAGTATGTGGGTGGGCATGACACTAGGACCCCAAAACTGCCGAGAGACGGGGACATAGGTGTGAATGTCTCCCGAGTAATGACGTCATAAAAATGGCTGCCGCTTCGAAGATTGCGAAAAGTGAAAAGCATGAGCCTAATTATTGAGTAGTTTTTTATACATTTTGTAAGTTTTTAGGGTTCCTTGCCATTATAGTAAATACAAAAATCGGCCAAGTGCGAGTCGGACTCGCGCTCGGAGGTTTCCATATTCATCACACAATTTTAACAATGTGTATTATTAAGACCGACTTACGCTTGATCGCGGACTTTTTACTATTTTTTTCTGTAATCTACAGGTAAATAACGATTTTATGTTTATTTTTCTAAAATGTAGGTTCATCGGTTTCCGAGAGACTGACGGGAATGGTCAAAATTCGCCTTTATTCTCGAATAATTTCAAAACAATAATATTATACATAGATTTATATAATTTATTCATCCAAGGTATTATAGTTGTAGTTCTCACATCAAACCCTTTCATTTGATATTATAACAAGGTAAGTGTGTAGGTAGTTTAACAAAATGGCGAAATTTGACCATTCCCGTTGCTACTGGAATATTACAGTCGCCATCAAATATATCGGAGCAGCCAAGGTACTCAAATATATCTGAACATGCACGTTATCGCCTTGACAATAGAGGCGTTGTTCAGATATTGTGACCACCTTGGCCGCTCCGATATATCTGATGGCGACTGTACGTAATATCATTTGATAATTACCAGTTGCTTTTCGGTGAAGGAAAACATCGTGAGGAAACCGGATCTAATCCCAATAGGGTCTAGTTTCTTAGCCTCTGGTTTGGAAGGTCAGATGGCAGCCGCTTTCGTAAAAACTAGTGCCTACGCTAATTAATGTGTTCAAAATGACCTTGACACGACTTTGTTAAGGGAATAAGAGGATGTGATGGTCATTTTGAACACCTGAGCTGCTGAGCTACTTCTGCTGCTGACTATACCAATAATATTAAATTTATTGTTTGAAATAAAACCAATCTTTTTTTTTAATTTTCTTAACTCAACAACATAACTCTTCTTCTTTACTTAACAACAAACTCTTCTTCTTAGAAATAATAAAAAACGGTCAAAAGCCATAGTTTGTATCTTTATAAGTAAATCAGAAATCATTATATTAATTTTATTCGCGATAAACTTATACAGCAACAGCATATAAAATTAGAAAAAGAGTACCTACTTTTTCGTGTCAGGTTACCGGACACGGTTACCAAACCTAACGTTGCCGACGTGAAATGCCCATGGTTGCCACATACAAAATGAGTTTTTGTAACATACAGGCTGTCCCTAAAACCAACGTCGAGACTTAAAGGGCTGGTAGAACAGCTGATGGGCTATCAGGTTAAGCAAATCTGGCCTGAATGAACATGACATAGTTTTCGAGATATTGGCACTTGTATACCATTATAACTAGTAGTCCGCCTCGAACTGAGAAATCGCGATTTCCTTGCAAACGAGGCGACCAGTATAACAAGACCCTTCTGATGACTGTTTCGCGCCTTCAAACTCCATAACCCCCTTATCAATCCTGCTCATATACGAACTCTCAAATAGTATATATCTCTGCTAGAACCCCAACAAATTTCATAACGATGAGAAAAACGTTACTAAAGTTATCGCGGAACAACTATTCAAAATCATAAAGCCATCGAAATGCAGGGACGTCGAGGTAGCCGGCTGCAGTCCGAAGTTGTCTGTGAGAACTCACTTCGCTTACGCTCCGCTCGTTCGATAAAGCTAGTCATCTGCCAATATCTCGATAACTATGCCATTTTCATTAGGGCCAAATTTGCCTAATCTGATCTGATAGTTCTACCAGCCCTATAAGTCTTGACGTTGGTTTTAGGGACACTCGGTATACTTATTAGACAAAACTGATGTTGTTTTGTACTATTTATGTTTATTATAAAATATTGATCTATGAGGAATAATAATCCTGGCAACTAGTGAAATAGGCGAATATGGGAACCGACGAATAAGTAAACGAATACACAAGGAAACTAGCAAATTTACAAAACTGACAGCTTAGCAAAACTAGTGAACGAAGAAACTGAAGGATTTACGAAAAAAGCAAACTGGCAAAATTGTCTACCTAACGTAACTGACAAATAGGAAAACCGTTTAATTAACGAAAATGACAAATAACGAAACTAGCGGATTGCAAAACTAGCATTTTTACGAAACTGATAGCCTGGCAAAACTAGCGAAGGAGGAAACTGAAAAATCAGTAAAATGCCTAACTAGCTAAATTGTCAACCTAGCGAAACTGTCTAATGTGTAAACTGGTGAATTAATGAAATTGACGAATAAGGAAATTGACCAGTGGTACGCTAACTCCAATTTTCATCTAAATCAGTTCAGCGGTAAAAAGTTCCTCATACCACCTTCCGACCCCCTTTTCACCCCCACAAGGGTTTGAAAACTATCCTTTGACGTTTCTCGAGACTCAAATTATCTCCATACTCATTTCTATCTAAATCGTTTCAGCGGTTAAAAATTCTCCATACAAACTTTCAACCCCATTTTCACCCCCACCAGGGTTGATTTTCGGGATTAAAACTATTTATTATCCTTTACCAGGACTCAAACTATATCTATACAAAATTTCATCAAAATCCGTTCAGCCGTTTTTACGTGATGCGCGGTCAAATAAACAGACAAACAGATAAACAGATAAACAGACAAAAATTCTAAAAATTGTTGGAACGTGTTCTGTTATCGATTCTAAGTATCCCCAGCCAACTTTTTTTCGATTATCTTCCATGTACAGACTTTCGACCCTCTTCAGCTTTATTATATGTATAGAAGAAGATGTATTTCAAAATTAAAATGCGGCACCACATATGTTACCAAATATATTCCTCCTCTTCGTCAACTATTAGTTTAACTACGGAGAATATTGTGTGCGTGTTCTACGAAGAAAAAAAGGCCCTGTTTCACAAGTGATTTAGATAGGTATAATTTTTTTTTTCTTGTAGGATTACAATTTATCATACAAGTAACAAACTAACAAGAGGCCAATGGGCTAACAGTTATATTTGTCACTCTGCCTGACAACAATTCCAGTTCAATTTGATTTTGGAACTCATCATTGGTATGCCCTTATCCCATTTATTTGGGATCGGCGCATCATGCTTTCCACTTCCATACCTCCCTGACCCGTCATCTCTTTATTCACTCCCTTCCTTTTCATGTTGTTTCCACACGGCCCATCTTTTCCGTTGTTTACCTCTCCTCTTACATCCCTCCATAACTAATTAGTTGAATAATTGATTATGCTGAATTCAGCTCGGCGAACTTTCCTCAGCAACCATTGCAGCTGATACGTGTTTAAGATCGTGAGGATAATGATCCATAGCCATCAACCGCGCTATACCCAATTACGGAGGATTTCCAACCGATGCAGACCATTTTATCGGCACTAATTCTCACTTTTACTCAGCGCATGGACGGCACGCTATCCTAAGCCAGAGCATACATATCTCACTTGTGTTCGTGATTAGATGTAAGAATTAACGAGGAACATTCCATAAAATTGTCTGCCGTATGTCCCGTGAAAACAGCATTATACCGCAATTAGTAATTTTCAGTTTGTTCGTCCTGTTTAATTAACTTCTACTCGTATTAATTAAGTTAGGTCCCTATTTACATTTAAATGTTCCGACCGCCGCCGCTGTTTGTTCAACTTAGGCGACTGCCAAAGAGAGACAAATAATTGAAATATCTAATTAAATTGTCCGACCGATTGGTCCGACCAGGTGGCCAACGAACTGCAGATGCCTATGTCACAGGCCCTTCATCAAGCAGAAGACCGCAACAATTGGAGGGGCCTATTGCAACGTTTCCGTCGAAGCCACGATCCTCAACAGTGAGGGACCGACTTAAGGAGGAGGAATTAAATTGTGAGGCCAGGTGTGGTTTCTCACAAATTGCATCGACTTTGCAGTCTTCGCAAGCGTAATGTGTGGAGTCGTTAAGTTTATATGAAAAATGTAACGTTTATAACGGTAGTTCCACATTTCACTGGCTCAATATTACAGGGTTCTATGTTGCATTATCGGGGTAGTTAAATTTAGACTTAGTGTCACTATGACAATGTTTAAATTTCGATCCAACAAAAGTGAAACATAGAACCCTGTAATATTGGGCCAGCGATTTGTCATTGCTAAGTTTAACGGCCTCCTAGCCTAGTCGGTAGTGACCCTGCCTATGAAGCAGGAGGTCCTGGGTTCGAATTCT
Source organism: Pammene aurita (assembly GCA_947086415.1). Lineage (NCBI taxonomy): Eukaryota > Metazoa > Arthropoda > Insecta > Lepidoptera > Tortricidae > Pammene > Pammene aurita. Next base: position 7,160,128 of record OX352302.1, on the reverse strand, counting down.
GGTCAGGGCATTTATTTGTGTGTTTATCACGGATATTTGTTCATGAGTTATGGATGTTTTTTTTATGTATTTAAGTATTTATCTATACATATCTATTATATGTATCGTCGCCTAGTACCCACAACACAAGCCTATAGAGCTTACTGTGGGACTAGGTTGATTTGTGTAAGATTGTCCCATAATATTTATTTATTTAAGTCCATGTAAAGTTAGCCTATGAAGCTAGATGTCGGAGCAAAGCGCACCAAACCAAACTATGTGACCGCCGTAGCCGGAACTGATGGGCAGAAAATAGCAATCGCTCAGTTTCCACCGCATTTCTCGGTGTGTTTCCTTTCTAGGTGACTCGAACACCCTCATTACGAGAATCGAAAGTGAAACTTAATCAAACTGTACGTTACAACTGTGGCTTGTTAGCCAATGTCACTTCACGAAGAATATTCCGTATAGTCATAAATCGTAGAATCATCATACACTTCTCTTTCCGGATAGACTATATGGTTTGTCTTAAAATTTTAAAGGTTTGACTTTTCAGACGTTATATTTTATCCGCCAAAAATGAGTATTTTTCAAGAAAAATAAAAACCAAGGTAGAAAAAGAATGATATAAAGCGTGCGGGCGTTGAAATCAATAAATGTAGGTACATATTCATGATACAGATATGTAACAATATTAATAATACAAAGTACCAATGAGTAATTTACATAAAATAAATACGTCTTCCTGAAATTCAATACCAAAAGGTTCATTCCACCTATATTCCTCAATTTTTTTTGTGCAATCTTCTTCTGTCTTCTTTCTGCTGTCAGATACTGTGTAGGTAAGGACCAACATTAACCTAGTAATGAGTAATATTGTCCGGTAAAGTACATCTACACCAATAATAAAGTCAGTTCTAATAACCTATTTATAAAGTATGCACAACCATGCATCCATACTATAATACTATAAATGCGAAAGTGTGTCTGTCTATCTGTCCGTCTGTTACTTCGTCACGTTACGCTTAAACCGCTCAACCGATTTAAATGAAATTTGGTATGAAGTTACCTAGTTTGAGTCCCTGCATTAAATAGTTTTTACCCCAGAAATCACCCCTAAAGGGGGTGAGAAGGCGGGTGAAAGTTTGTATGGCATTGTTTCTCACCGTAGACGTAAAATAGCGTGTGAGCTAAATTAATATTTGCAATGAGATTTAACTAGAGTTTCATTAATTCCTTATGGCGAATGTTAATCCCACACAGACGAAGTCGCAGGCAAAAGGTAGTTGTTTATAAATATATCTACATGAAATTATGGGCCATTAATTTTCTATCAGCGCATCCCACCTATACAATGTCATCAATAAATTAATAATCTCGTCTACATAATGATATCTAACTGGAGTTTGCATGAGATTCCCGACGTACCTCTTACACATCCGTGTGAAAAACACTTTTAGTTTCATCATCCTAAGGTCGGTTTTGGGTTGAGGTGGCGAGTGAGCTGAAGCGTGGTGGTATAAAAATGCGGCGCGCAGTTTTCTCGGCGAATAGCTGGAGTGAAACGTGCCACGGTCGGTGCGCGCGAGCTGGGATGTTGGCGACGTATGTTTGGGATCTTAATACTTGCCAAAATGTTAGGGAAACCTATGAATCGAAGTAGGGGAAAAGGAGGAAACAATCTTATTACAGAGACCATGTATGATCCCTTGCGAAAAAGAAATGCATCTCCACGTCGAGATCTACTTTTATTTTTAATAAACACATAAATACCGAAGCGAAAACTCTTTAAATAACGAGCCAGGATCGGAAATTAGATCTCCCTCGCGGAATGCTTGAAAAGCACACTTCAAGAAACATTTTTAGAACTCAAGTAGTTATTTTATACATTTACATTTTTTTATATATTTATCTACTCCTTATACATTTATAAAGCGCAAGATACTTAATGAAAGCGGATTACTACGTATATATTAGGTAGGTAAATTTCCATATAAAGTTACCTGTTTTCAATTTAATGTCTATGAGTGTAGGTAAAACATACCTAGGTAAATTCTACGTTCGTGTATAGGTAATTCTGATCCGCGGCGGTCTAACTCATGTATGTATATCTGTAATTACTCAATCTACCTAATCTGACAAAGTATGTATCACGCACTTGTACACTAAATTAACACACCGTGTGCAATTATTTTTGTTTGTCGCTGTCTCGAGTTTTCTCTCGACTAATCATGCATTGCGTGGCTGCAAACTGACTCGCAAATATGTTAAACAATCAGTCATTACCTGCATTATTGGCTGGAGAACAAAACAATATAGAATTATCGATATTACTGTCAGTCATCTCCGTTCAAATTATTGTAATCTATACGCAAGCACTAAAATAAACTTAGCTACGCTCAAATATCTTTGGTGAAATAGCAGCAACAGTTACCCCTTAAGTAACAGAATTCTCCAATACCTAAGTAGGCACCGACCTATCCTGCTTACCTATGTATATCTTATTTAGTCTCCAAAATTATGACCAGTTGACCCCCGCAACTTTTTACATACTCGTACACAAATATCCCTACTAAACACCTTTAGTAGCGACCAAAGAGGATAGAGTGTAAAGACCATGGTAGCGACATTCCGCTATTTGAAATCAAGAACATATTACATTACCATTACCTCACTGTTAAATTCCCCCATTGTCCCGTTTAGTTGTGTTGTGTACATTTCCTTAATCCACAATAGAACTACCGCGACATCCGTTTCCAAACCATTGTTACTTAGTACTATGCTCTGATTGCCTGCTGTTGCGGCTGAAGAAATGGCCGCATAAGGATAATATGGTAAGTAGCTCTTGAAACGAACTCGTATTTTATTGCAAATTGAATGGATCGTATTAAACTACTACGAGTACCTACTAATTAGGCAGGCAGGATAAATAAGTAGTTAATAAAATGACGTTTCTTCAGATCATCAGAGAGAAGCTGTTGAATGGCCACGACCCTCAGTGATGAGGAAACCGATGCAAGGAGGAGGAAATGAAATGAAAGCTTTTATTTCGTGTAACCATGGACACATATTACATTAGTAAAATAAAACTTACAGACTAAGGGGTTAATTGGTACAAATAAGCCCAATTTTAAAACCAAAAAACACTGATCATGCATGCCGTTCCTCACAGTGCAACATGTAGGGATACCTAGTCAATCCTGTCCGCTATCATACGCACAATGCTCTTGGGGCTGCGAAATATATTGCTCTCGACATACTCGTATATAGCAAAACTATAATAACTCGTATTTCTTACTAAGTTTTAAGCACACTTAAATTGTAATACGTATTAAGCTGTAACTTTATTATAATTATTAATAATAACTTTTAGCAAAGCTCTCTTAAAACGTATTATATTATTTAGCTTTGTATAGAGTGAACACTCTATGCTTACTAATTCTCTTTGGTATAGTTGAACATTTTTAAGTTGAAATGCCCGAATGTTAATTAGTAGGAAAGACTGTCCTACAATCGGACGTAGTTTAGCGAAAAGGATCCATCCTCAAAAATTTGTCATTGAAATGAATGGCTTACGGTATTGACATAAATAATACATTTTATTGGCAGATTTTTGTGGACTGGATCCTTTTCCCTAAACTACGTCCATTATCGTCCTTGCTATCTCACTTTTTCTCTACTAATATTATTTTTCTTCGATAATAGTTTGCAGTTAATTTCAATCGTTTTCAATTTTCATGTTCAATAACTCAGACACAAATATTCGTGATAAACACACAAATAAATGCTCATATATCCGAACCTGATACTCCAGCTTTGTAGGCAGATTCACCACCGCCTAGGCTGTGAATAAAGGCCTCTTAGATATAAGTCAAACATATCGTCGTAGTCATAACCACTTAACTATAAAGTTGCTTTCTTGTATCTGACAGGGATCACAATGGCGTCGCGCCGCTTGCGCACGGTAAGCGGCGACGGTGACAGACATCAGCTGCTTCCGCTGTTCCGGAGCTAGCTTATCCAACGTTGTTGACTATATTTTTGTAAAAATATAGAACGGCTATCTGTTCATAAATTACACTATGAGATTAAAACTTAATAATATGCAGAGAATTAAGTTCCACGTTTTTTTTGGATATGGGTGAAATCGTTGCCTACCTTACCTTACTAACTACGATTTAGCTTCGTGAATTGTGAAATAGTCTTAGATATCTACATCTAGTAAAAGCAGTAAACTTGGATGCCCTGAATACTCTGGGCCACCCTGGATTAGCGTGGAAATTAATGTTTTTTTTTGAGCCAAAATATAAAAAGATTGCTTATAAAACTTTAGGGACTTAATTTAATTGGTAAAGGGGTAAAATGGTTTAACAAATTAAAATGTATTTGAACTATTTAAAGCCACTTGCAGAACGAGCTTACATAACATAACATAAACACTCTTTATTTCACACTTCAAATTATAGACATAAAGTATACACAAGTCACAAACAGAAAAGCAGAGGCAAAACAATTGGCGGTCTTATCGCTAAAGAGCTTACGATCAGTATAACGCATAAATATCTCTTCTCATGTCCTGGATTCAGCCTCGCTATTTTCCCGCTCTTACTTAATTGCGTACTACCCGCAAACATGTACTATAATTATGATTAAGATAATAGTAGCGGTCAGGAAATTGCCAAGGACCGAGAACTTAACAGTAATGGGGTGAAAGATAATAAAGATGGACAGAGAGCTACACCAGGCACAATTAAGTAGAACGACATCTACAAGCCTCTCTAGATCTCTACATTCTGAATGGGCACTAGTAAGGTACCTTGTAAAATACTTTATTGTACAAAATACGTAGCGAGAATTAGTATTCGTACAAAGGCAAAACTTATCCCTTTCAGGTATTTATTCTAGTTTATATTTGAGGAATTAAGAGAAAGAAGTTAGTAGTAAACTATTCGAAATTTGTAGAGTTCTAATAATTCTAATGCGTCCATATGCAATTGTGTGAGTTATTTAACAATTATCAATTAAATTTTTGAGCGAGCACGCAAGATGACTAAAACTTGTCGAACGAATTAACACGGTTGGACTCTACTGCCCACGAAGTATCCATAGTAGAAATTATAACATCTTAGTTGCTGTCTACCTAGGTGCATTATAAGTTCATCCAAGACAAATAATCTACTCGTAAAGTTTGAGTTACTTACTCAACCACACTAAAATGTATCATTTTCTTTGTTGACGGGCATTACCATTTTAATAATTGTACACCATTATGAAAAAAGAATTCCAATAGCACAGATACGCTAATCTTCCGTGCACACACGCGATTGGCCCAATTTTCCCTCCTCGATAAACAATAGTGCCCCCCTTAACGTAACGTTACGTAAAGGGTTAACGTGTGTTACGTTACGTTCGCAATCAACCTCATTCACAGCACGAGAACATGCTAATCGGAAAGAGTTGGGAGAAGACTTGGGTACGAAAGCAATGGTTTTAAATCATTAATGAGTTTAGAGACTTCAAATTAGTCATAGTTTACTTAACCCAACGTGTAACTTCGACTGCAGAAATAAACATTACGGGTCTATATGCCTTAGGTATTTGGGCATTTTCACTTTGTGTACCATTAACGGCCGGTTACCAATCGTCACAAAAGTGACGGTCAATGTCAAATCCCATATACAGTTAGTCAGGAATGTGACCGTTGTTACTCAAACACTTAAAAGTACAAGTTTGACCTACTTAAATATCAATTATTTATCAATGTTTCTGAGAGCGGAAGAAACCATAGCGAAATATGGATCTGACCCTCGTTGCCTTGCCTATACGAGTATCGGTACATTATCTCGTATTTTGTATATTTGACCCAAATTATAACTCTAATTAGTAACAATTCTATGCAATAAGAATATTTCCGAAATGGGTTAATAGGGTAATCCTACTGGTGTACTGGATAAATATATCAGAAAATAACTCATTTGATATCACTTTTCAATGTAGAGCTCGACGGTCTGTTAATATATCAGAAAATAACTCATTTGATATCACTTTTCAATGTAGAGCTCGACGGTCTGTTATTTATGAAGTATACCGTAATTCTTTAACATTTCCCAATCAAGTTTTTTTTTACACAAACTTACCTATATTTCTCGTTTCATAATTTCTAATATATCACGTCAAAATAATGAATGAACGGTTGTTTGAAGGCGTGGGAACCGACTCGCGCGGTCACTCGGTTCCGGTCTACAAACCGACTCACTCAATTTGTCGCAATTTACTTTCGTACGAAAGTTTGATCGGTGTAATGAGACGGAAAGTGATTTTTACGAACGTGACATTGTTGGAGGAAGTTCAAAAGTTACAACGCACGAAGACCACCCTACTAAGGTGTGGATGAACAGCGTGGCATTTACATCGGTTTTCCCTCTTTCTAGACCACAGTACCCCTGGCCTCACGCTTCAGCTTCGATTATAATGAGTTTCATGAGTCAAAAGAGTTATATCATAATCAGGGTTCTCTGCATTTTCGCCGAATAACGTTTCCCAAACTGTTTCATTTGCAAACTGTGTAATTTGGCATACTGCATTTTTTTTCGCAACTAAAAGAATTTCAGGATTGTTATAAAACAAACCTAACCTATATGGTTCTACACGATGATTATTCAACAAGCCCTGAAAAGTTTACAGCTTCAGAAAAAAATGCAGTATGCCAAATGACCATACCCCGGGGTTTTCGGTGCGGGAATGAATGACATTAGCCAAAGAATAGGTATTGACTTAAAAAACAGAATGTATACTTACCTACTGAATAATTAATTGAATAAAAAGATACTTAAAAAAAACATACGTTCATTTATTGGTTTATTTGAAAATATTTCATTTAACTACGCTTACGAAGCCGCGGGTAACATCTAGTATAATATCAAATAGAATGGTCAGTAATTTATTATCAACCTCTTCAGTTAAGTTCCTACTCATGTATAAATAATAAACACTTCACAGATATCGAACGTCAAGATTGATATTTGACATTCAATGTCTGTTATACATACCGTGCCTTTGTCTTATGTAATTTACGTATATGCAATAGCATTTTCAAAATACTATATAACAGTAAATACAAACATGCCTACACGAAAAAAAACTCGTTACGAGTTCGTGCATTGGTGGATAGAAAATAATGCAGAAATAGAGCTTCGAGATTCAATGTTCTTTTGCACCAAATGCAATGTTAGCTTCGCCCAAACGAAGTTTGGTGTAACACGACATGTTGCGTCCAATAAACATACGGGTAAGATACATGATTTCAATTGTGAGCTCGTGAAATTTGTTGTGGGTTGTAACATACCGTGGACGCAGCTTAACAATCTTATATTTAAAGATTTTATAGAAAAATGTGTATCCGGTAAATTCGAAAAAACTGTAAAAGTTCCTTCAGAATGTCAACTACGGCGGGAATAATTAAGTAAAGTTTACGATGAAAAAATGAACACAATACGGAATGAGCTTAAAAATGAGTATATTTACGTGAGTGTTGACGAAGCCAAGGATGGTAACGATCGTCAAATAGCTAATGTCATAGTAGGGGCGTTACGTAATGATAATATTGGCACTCAACACTTGATATCTAGCAAGTGTTCAGACACCACTAACAATATAACAATAACCAACACTGTAACAAGTGCTCTTGATGAATTATGGGGCGTCGACCATAATAATCACAATAAAGTGATTTTACTTCTAACTGACGGCGTAGGTTACATGCTTAAAGCAGGAAGGAATTTAAAAAGTACTTTTCCCAATCTTTTGCACGTCACATGTTTAGCTCATGGTTTGAATAGAGTGGCTGAACAAGTCAGAAAACTTTATCCAAATGTGGATGCGTTAATCGCCAATGTTAAAAAGACATTTCTGAAGTCTCCGAAAAGAATCAAAAAGTTTCAAGAAATGCTTCCCGGAGTACCTTTGCCACCCCGACCAACAATTATTCGAAGGGGGACCTGGATAGAAGCAGCGGCATATTATAGCAAACATATGATGAAGTTAAAGGTGTTTTGAATACATTCAGTCCCTCAGAAGGCCAGAGTGTTAGTAAAGCAAAAAGAGCATTTGAGAACGCCGATATTAGAAGCGGCTTAAATTTCATAGCAAGTTATTTAATGACTATCCCAAATGCCATTAAAAAAGTACAGGGTGCAAGTTTGCCCATTAACGACAGTCTAAAAATCATTCATACAACCTATCAAGAAGTCTCCAAATTAAACTTGAGCGTTAAAGGAAAAAGTATTTTTAATAAACTAAAGTTGGTCTTAAATAAGAATTCTGGCTATAGCACACTAAAACCTATGAATGAATTGTTACAAGGCAAAGAAATATAATTGCAATCGCAAACACATCGTGCAACAATTGACTTCTTCAAAAAATTTAAATTTGCACCTATTACGACTGCCGACGTAGAAAGATCGTTTAGTTTGTTGAAATGGATATTATTGAATTAGACGCCGAAGCTTAACTGTTCCAAATGTAGAAAAAATATTAATTGTTTATTTTGAAAATCGTGTTAACTACTAATTGACGGCAGGTAATTAATAAACATTATTTTTATTATTATCTCGTAGGGCTTGGTAGAAATGCTAAAGTACCTACTACTTAAGTTAAAATATAATTGTAGTTTCTTTACAATTCGCAGGAAGGTATTTATTCATTAGGCACAATATGATATTTTATCAAAATAACCTATCTGTTTATCTCTACTCTTTCTCAAGTTATTCCCGTACCGAAAACCCCGGGGTATGCAAATGACACAGTTCTTTGGCAAATGAAACAGTTTGGGAAACGTTATTCGTCCGCCTCTAAGAACTCCCGATTTATAAAACAAGTAGGTACAATAATAAAACCGTAGTTCTTGAAAATGAAAACACAGATTAATGTATACCTATGTACAGTCGAAAGCGGTTAAAGGACGCAATAGAAAATTGTAGTAACTTGGAAAGTTACTACAATTCTTTCCTAATATCTAAAATTCGAGAGTTCTAGTGCACGGTATTTTTCCTGGGAGCCCAGTAATAAATAAATTATTTATTTATTTAGATCACCAATGGTCCACATTGTGCTGAACAATTAAAATTAAAACTCATAGATTAGGTAAGTTAAAACTACTTTTCTAGTTTACATAATAAACATCCCCAGAATGAGGATTTATTAGTGCTGCTGCTGACATCCAGCTTTGCCGTCCGGTCTGTCCGCTAACATGTTTATGATGCTGTTGGGACCACCCTGGATTCTGCTTTTGATCGACATCTTTTTTTCTTCGCATCACTGCATACCCATCTACGTCGGCGTCGGCGAACATGCCAGACGCGCACAATAGCCCATAATGCCCATAGGTACAAAAATCTCCAGGATATGGCTGCGATTCCACCAGAGATGAGCGAGGATGCGTTGCGAGGAATGTGTATGTTAAGGACCAACCCTAGAGCTGCACTGTGCGAGAATAAACAAATGAAGTGATTCTTTTGGTGCTTATAAACACATTCCTCGCAACGCATCAACGCTCATCTCAAGAAGAAATGCAGGCTTAGAAGGCCTACCCGTAGCCGAAATTTTACTGCTTAATTTATTTATTGGTTAATCCGGCACTGATGATGGCATCGGACTGTGCAATGAAACAAACACTTTTATGAAATAAATGAATAATAAATAAACATTATGGGACAATCTTACACAAATCAACCTAGTCCCACGGTAAGCTCAATAAGGCTTGTGTTGTGGGTACTAGGCGACGATATATATAATAGATAGATATAGATAAATACTTAAATACATAGAAAACATCCATAACTCAGGAACAAATATCCGTGATAAACACACAAATAAATGCCCTGACCAGGATTCGAACCCGGTCCTGCTTCATAGACAGGGTCACTAACTAGGCTAGGAGGCCGTTAAATGGTTGGAACTTTGCCAGCTGATGCGTTTCTTTGGTTGAAATGGCTCGGTCTCCTTCTACGAAGCAAGAAGTCATGTATTTAAGTATTTATCTATATCTATCTATTATATACTTATATTCGTCGATTCGTCGTCTAGTACCTACAATCACAAGCCTGAGCTTACCGTGGGACTATGTCGATTTGTGTAAGATTGTCCTATAATATTTATTTATTGTTTATTCTCACGTAACTAATAGTAGTTTATGTAACTGTTACGTAATAAGGGTCCTTAAAACATGAGTGTGGTTTTATGAAATGAGCCGCAGGCGAATTTCATAATAAGATCACACGAGTGTTTTAAGGCCTAATTACGTACAGTTGCATACACTGCTTTATCTACACTCATATTATTTATTATAAATGCCGTATTCGTAAACCATAGAATGGCCGCCACAGTACCGCCGTGGCCATCTCGATTGTGTCGGCGCGGCCTACTCGATTGTGCCGGCGGACGCGCGGGCGGGTGTCGCCGGCCGCGGGCGCGTGCAGGTGTACATTATGTTATCAAAACTCAGAGCACATCAATAATTGAGCATGAAACGTTAACATTGCGGTACTGCCACAGATAAGAAACTTATCATAGTGAAATCGTTTGTTGTAATGCTGGTCATTGCCTACGGTTTTTGAACGCATTTTAGAGGACTTACAATATGAGTGTAGATAAAATAAATAATTTGATAGCAATTGCTATACCGGGTGACAATCCCCGACCCGACGGTAAAATGAAGATTTCTTTTTGAATTACTTACGGATTCCACACAGCGTAACAGCTATTAAGCGCGGCACATCACATGCGCTTAACTTCAACATAACTAGTATTCCCTGTATTTAATGAACAGGTATAAAAGCGACTTGGTTACGGACTTTTTACTCACACTATCGCTTTCTCACAAAGGCTTCTTAGCGGACATGTAATTTGACACAATTGCGACTTTTTGCCGACCCGTTGGGCGCATTAGAGACATTATTAACTATCATTTGACAAAAATACGTAGAAAGTAGCCTCGATTGCTTAAAGTGGACAGTGATACGGCAAGTTTTCGTGAGCTGTGTCAAATTATGTTGGTTAGAGGCCTAAGGGATAACATTTAATGATAGGTTCGCATAAGCACATAAAAAATCCGGGATGGAAACGAGTGAAAACGTTTACATATTGTAATAGTATGTTATTTAACAAAGATAGAGCATGAGAAGGTTCTTTATTCCAATTTGATGATATTTAAAAAAAACTTAAGAGGCGGAATATTCATAGGCAAACCGGAGCAAATTAGTCTTTTCTTTTAGTCTATGACCGCCGGAGGGAATCGAGTTCCATACCCACTCCGCTACTAGTACATTCACCATCAAATATATCGGAGCGGCCAAGGTACTCAAAAATGTCTGAATATGCACTTTACTGCCTTAATAATAGAGGCGTTGTTCAGACATTTGTGACCACCTTGGCCGCTCCTATATATTTGATGGCGTCTGTACGTAATTCTAAACTATGGGTATTCTGACTCCCCGGTGCGTAAATCTTATGATAGAGTCCCCGAAGCACCTACCAAAATACCGTACGGCCATGTACCATCAGGTTCAAAATTGCATGGTCAATTTATCAATGAATTCATTCATAAACCTTTCTGAACCCGATAGTACCTACTTTTTGTTGAACTACTTCGGGTTCATTTTACACTGGACATTTCACAGAAACAAAAGTCCGTGACTGTACCTACCAAATAAATATCGAATGACTGAATCACGGATGTCGGGAGCTGAATAACGTATTGGTTTTGTCAACACGTATTTTTGTTTCAGGAGGGTTATGGCTGGCCGCGGTTCTGGCGCTAGCGGCTCCAAGCTCAGCCGGCCATCACCGCCGATCTATGCCAACACAATCGGTATGTATTTTGTTTTTGTCATTAAGCTTCTTAAAGATCTATCTAAGTCCCCATGCTACCTGGGTTCATTCAGACACGTTTTTAACGTTTTAGCATTTGCGAATTGCGAGCAAGTTTTGTATAGAAATCGCTTTTAAACAGGGCTTGTAACCGGTATTTTGCTCCATACTAAAATACCGGTTTATTTTTCGTTCTTTCGTTTAATCGAAAAATAATTTCATATTTAATCGAAAAATCTTACAATGTAAAGTCATAACATAACCTAAAAACAATACGAGTTCTACGTAAAAACCATAAAATATGTAAACATATTGGGTTATTTCGGGGCTTTTTGCGAAACCCGGTTACAAGCCCTGCTTTTAAATCGCTCAAGTGTGATAAGGCCCTTAATCGATGTTTAAGCTTTGCTTGCGTCGCTACTGAACGGTAAACAGAGGTCCTTTTTGAAATGTCTATTATTAAACTTAAATGGTCTTCCTAACATTCGCATAATGGACTAAGAGCTGGCTACGTCAGAATGACACAATAATGAGAGCAACAAAACTCGTCTGGTTAGTACTATCCTTATTGCTAGATCTGGGCATCTGGCACCTTTTAATAGGAGGCCAGTGACAGACTAGCAAAATTGTTGAATTGGAAAATAGTAATATAAAAATAGGTAAACACTTCCGAAGTTGTCTCAGTTTTAAAGGGCCTATCTAAATATATTCCGTTTTATTACGGAAACAAAAATAGTAGGCGACAAATTATGAATTACATTATACGTCGTTTAGTAGTTTTAGTACTACTTCCCCCCAATAGACACATTAGGCAATTATATAATCTAATTATTTATATAATTTCTCATAATATTGCATCAAACCCAGAACTCTAGAATTTGTTTTCTTGAAGTGGTTTGCATTTTTTTGACCTCCACTACTTTACAGCTGCCAAATGTCCAGATGTAGAAATAAGCATAGTATAGCAAAGAGACTCGTTGCTCTCATTATTGTGTCATTTCTGACGTGGCTAGCTCTCCGTCTATAATAAAAATTTAACTAAGTATAATTTCGTTTCATTTTTATGAGAGTAAATCCAAGGTAAATGTAGGTACAAGCAATTATAATTGATACCTACTGTCTTGTTAGACTTATAAATTAGATAGGATTCATATGAACGTTATTTTCTAAGCATTGGTAGCAGCTGGTAGCCAGTCTGGTGGTAAACGATTGATTTTCAGTCCGTGAGCATCGGGTTTAAACTCTGGCTCGTATCACTGAGTAGTTCGGACCTTATGTACGAAATATGAAATATTAGATGATTACCAGTCGCGTTTCGGTGAAGGAAAACATTGTGAGGACACCGGACCAAATTCCAGCAAGGTATAGTTTCCCCTTTGGGGTGGAAGGTCAGATGTCGTACAAAACTAGTGTTTGCGCCGCGTAAGTGCGGACCGCGAGATTTTTTGTGAAGGAAAGTGCCCCTCCTGAACGAAATCCTGGATCCGCGCCTGAATTCACGGGATTGCTGAGCGGATCAATTGAGCTGTGGCAAAAAGCCGGGACAAACGCTAGGAAGATGATGATAAACGATATTCTCTGATTGCTCATTTTTAGCTGAAATTATAAATGTTATGTACATACCTGTGCTAACTCGGGGGCAAGTTCTAGAGATTGGATATTGATAAACAGATGTCGATATCTTCGATTAATAATTATAAAAAGGTTCGATATTATCGATATCATGTCTGATATCGAGCGTCTTAAGATAATAAAATTATGCTGATGTCATTTCAATCAAAATAAGGCAATTTTCTGTCAGTGCCATTCATATGCTAGAGTAAGAATAATATATGAGGTAATATTCAGTTACGATTGTTACGAAGAGAAAAAAATATTTATTTATGTTGACTAACATCATGAATCATGATGTTAACAGTAATATCGATATATTTTTGTCAATAAATAATTTTGCTGCATCGCTTTAGTTTTGATACCCCGAGTTGTCACCGTATGGACTAACGTACCTACTAATCCCGACTCGCCATAAATATGAACGAGTTTAACGACCACGAACAACAACTACCTGACTCGAATGAACGACAGTTGGAACACCGAATTCCCTCCCCGCGGGTGGTACGCCACTGCGTGCCAATTCTTATTGCGTTATCGCAAATGATTGAGATTGCACGAGATATCAGACTATCACTTCTTTTAAACACAAAAGGTCTTAACTGCATTTACTCTTTGTATGGTACTGTTCATTCTTGAACCGTATTGTAACGAAATAAGGTCTACCAATGTTTATAGTGTTGCTGTCAGTACAGAGTTACGACTGTTTTCTTTTGGGTATTTTATGCATGCGTGCGCGATCACGCTTTCGTTCTGCGCGTCCATAAATTGCAATAAAGATAAATGACGAGGTAAAAGATTTGTGTGGAATTGTTTACTTACTAACAAACAGTATTTATGTTACGGTAATATTTTAAGAGGTTTCATTCTGTTTCTCATCACGAATGATTTCATTAAAGTTTATGTCACTACAGAGACTTCAATTTAATTAATTGCTAAATGCACAGAGCGCCATTTGTGACTGATGTTTTAACTACCTAAGTGTATCTATACAATTCGATGTTTCAGTAGAGTAGGTAAACAGTTATTCCAGGCTATTTTCCTAATGACCTCACCTGACATTTTTCTTTCCAGGCTCTCCCGTTGTCCAAAGGCGGCTGGCGGCCAGTCATCGGTTCCAGCGGCCTAGTATACGGACCATACGGCACGGCTCCCCTCCACGCGCCCCCCACATATAAAGTGCCCTCACCAGTCCCACTGTTGGACCAGTACGCATCCTCGGCCCGCCCAGTCGTCACCCGCGACGCAACCAAACTCACCTCCATAGCCCAATCCTACCGCCCAACTACCCTCAGAACCGTCCCCACCCAACCCCCCCTCAACCAACCCATCAACTCCTATCACAACCCCTACAACAACGGCTTAACCCACTACAAATATATCCAAAACTTCCCAGTCGAAAGCGTGCTCATCAGAAACCCACATAACCCATACGCTGCGAGACCAGTCTTCACGAAATACCCACAGAAGTTCAAGCAGCCAATCCAGCATGTCCAACCAGTCCAGTTCCAATACCAAACTGGAAAGCCTTTTGACATCTATCCAAAACCCGCTGATTTCTCAAAACCAGAGAAGAAACCACAATCAAGTGAGACGGAGATCTACAAGCCTGAAGTGTATAAATTGCCTGATAACGATGCTGCCCAGCAAGCACTAAGCCAGCAGGTGAAGACGGCTCAGCAGCAGTTCCCTGTACAAAGCTTCACTCAGAACTTCCATGGTCAGAAGATACCAGCCAACCCGTATTCGCATTTCACGTTCCAGGACAACTCTTTCCCGCAGAGAATTTTCGGTAAGACCCTTTAATTCTAAGAATGTTATTATTCAATTGCGGCTAATTACAATACGGTTCATAAAACTATCACACAAAAAGAACCGGCATCGGCGAAGTAACTCTTTGACAACTATAAGCCAATTCAAAAAAGTTGGCACTATATTCAGAGCAGTGTCGCGTAGTTTCAGTGTCCATGAGAAAACCGGATGGCTCGCGGTATTTCAGTCCCCGAAGTGTTGTGGAACCGCCCTGTGCAACCTGAATTGGCCCACGTTGAATTTTGTTTTTCATCCCCCCCCCCCCCTCCCTCAATTTCCAGTATCTGTATGTGATGAAGAGCAATGAATAAATGAAATGAAATGAAATGAAATGAAGAGCGAGCTTGCAAATTGCCATTCACACCGCCCGGTTGGTTCTCGACCCGCCAAAGTTGGAAGCCGGAAAAAAATGTGGGGGGAGGGGAGATGAAAACCAAAATCCAACGTAGGCCAATTCGGGTTTCACAGGGTGGTTCCACAACACTTCAGGAGCTCAAACACCGCGAGCCATCCAGTTGCCTCTCGGACACTGTAACTATTTACGCGCCATTGCTTTACCTACCAGATGTTAATCTAAATAACAAAATCCGTGTTAGCTCTCTTGTGCTTTTCTAACTAGGTACCTTACCTCTATATTGATGAATGATAATCTAAGTACATATCTAAGTGCTTATCAAAGGGTTTAAGGTATTTTTCAAATTTCAGGTACATTCAGCCCGTTCAACGTGCAATCCGTCAAAGGACAGAGCCCGAATCAAGGGTACCCGACTAGGACCACTTTCATACCTCAGCAGCCGACGAGACAGACTATCTTCAACTCATTCAGCTATTCTCCCAACTACAAACAGACTCCTAGTTACTACCCGACAACTACGCCAAAGCAGACCACGGTCAACCAAATACACTTCGGGACTGCAGTCACTGACTACAACAAGAATGTTGCCACACAACCGCCTAAGGTCTCTTCCCCTCCTAAGATTGACCCTAACGCAGGCAACAAGGGCGGCTTCAAAGCCAGTCCACAAGATCCATTCTCAAAACAATACAGCTCGGACTACAACAAAGTAACAACCTACAACCCAGTACAAACCACCACTCTGGCAAACTACTACAACGATTTCCAATACCCGGTGCAGCAGAACTTGCAAGCACAAAATTATTATGATCAGCAAACGATTAACGCTAATTACGAGAAGAAAAAACACAAGATCCATGACAATTTCGCCGCGGGCGGCAACCAGGAGGTATCTCAGCAATACGTGAACGCGCCTAGTCACTTGGAGGGAACGCCTAATTCCGTTCCTTACCGAGCAACTTATGAAGTAACGGAAACGTACTCCGACGAGCTTAACACACATTCGTCTAAAGCGCCGTGGACCGCAAGCCTAGACTACGACAACCAGAAAGCTACTGATGAAGCGGTCACCAAGCAACAGTATTACGACTCCTCCTTTAAACCTGAAACGACGCAAATCCCCGAAGAGTTCGCTATCGTGACCGAGGGCGACAAAGTCTACGAAAACTCTTTGAACTACGACGGAAACGTCGAATCTCATAGCAGACGGCCGCTAGGCGACGACTTTGAGCCCATAGGAAAGCACAAGCTGAAAGACTATTACTACAAAGTCACTCCTTCGTACGACGACCACATCCCGCCGAGACGAACGAAGAAGCCGACTGAGGCGTACAAGCAGACGAGTACGCAAGCCGTTACTACCACCACCACTACTACCACTAAAGGCAACGATGAAAACAACGATCTTCTAGTGGAGCCTTTACCTACGCTTCCTCCGAACAAGCATTTCAAGCGCCCGAGCACGCCTCCGCCTACTGAAAAGGAAAAGCAAAGAAAGAGGATCAAAAACCGAAGGCGTCGTCCCCCGCTAGCCAATATCCACCACAGGGAAGAATCTAGCACCGCTAAATACGTCCAATCGTCAACCGAATCCACACCCACGACTGAGAGCGGCGACGAATACCAGGCCTTCACTCGCAGACCAACTAAATATAAAAGCCAGTACAATCTCACTACTCCCGGCGTGAACGACGATTTAATAACAAGCGCTCTCCCCACCATTGCACCCACATACCCCACGATAGTAAAGAAAAAACTCGGCCACCGTAGACCACTAACCACCACAGAAAGATACGAGACTACAACACAAGCTTACCGGGAATACGATACTAACAAGGAGTCCCCCATAATGAAGATAGCAACACGACCACAACTCAAAGTAACACAAACACCTTATGTAACAAAGAGCGAGACGCCAGACTACACACATAAGCAGGATGAAAAGGACACACCTACCAGCGACATAGCAGTCAGTTTAAGTGACACTCTAAAAACTACCAGACCTGACAAGGACTTCTCGTTCCACAGAGACGTCAAGCCAATAGACGCCGAATTTGAAACAATTAGAGGTCACAGGGAAACCACTACTCAATCCCTCAGTAGTGAAGTGACTGATGAAACGACCACCAATACTCCCAGAGTTGAAACCACTCCTGAACCTCCCGCAAAAGTACTAAGACCTAGACTGAAAAATAAATACGAAAGTAACCGACCTAGATTCAGCGTGAAAGACTATAGGAATCGCCTAAGCTCTACTACAAGCACTACAGAAAAATCTACAGATACTCAGCACGCGCCAAAAGTAAGATTCCCCCAAAGAAGACCATACAACGAAAATAAATTCAACAGTGAAAATGATAATGCAACTGAGAGAAAGAAGTTTGTGCCTAAAGACCCGAGACACAGGGTGAGTGACGCAACTGATGCCCCTGATCAAGAACAGACACATTCCAGACAGTCCAGCAGAGTAAGACAGACAACAGTAGAAACTACAGAGGGAACGACGCAGAAGATGTCGTCTCGCATCCGAAACGGGTCCCGAAGACCGAGGCCGACGACTGAGGAAGCCACAGAGCCGACTACGCCGACTACAGTAACTCATAAAAGATTGATTAGGAAGAAAATAAAAGATTCTGAAATTGGAGAATCAGTGCAAGATGTAAGCGTCACAGAAACCACGACAGACCACAGAGACGACATAACCTCAGAGAGGACGCGGTCAGAAAGCGCTATCATGAAAATCGCTGATAAAAAACACCACGACCCCGTCGAGCATCTATTTGAGCACTCCAAGCGGGTGTCTGATCTAACTCTAGCTGCAAGCAAAGACTACAACACTCCGGGCATGTTCAAAACAGTAGCGCAGAGCAGCAGAAGAGTGCCCAACTACTTTACCATCGCGACGGACGACCCAATACTGCCCATAGAGGCTTTCTTCCCGCAATTGAACCAAAAGAAGGAATCGTAACGTTCCTATTATTTTTAGGTAGTTTCACAAACCAAATCCTTTCCACTGCCAAAGCGAGATTACTCAACAAGACAGTCTATTTGTAAAATGCTTTTGAAGTAGTTCTACTAAAGAAATGTCCTACGTCCGATGACATGTGCCTGTTTTGGGAAGGTAAAAAATATCTTAAATTACTGTCTCAAAGGCGTTATGATCTAGAAATAATTCTGGTTTCCTGATCCTGATTAGTGGTCTTACAAAACTCTTACGGCATTTTCGTGAAATTCTATTTCAAAGCAAAACTTTTACAAATAGCGCTGCATTTAATAATGAATGATTCTATACTATTATAACCTGTGCAATTTCATCAAGCAAAAATTTACTACGGCTGCCTCCTTATTTTGAAACCTATATCGACTTTATATCAATGGATATAAAGTCGATATTGGTACAAAAGTGGAGATGCAGCGCTCTCTATTCTCTTCCTACGTCTGGCGTAGCTGAGCTCTATTGTGTAGGCAATAAAGTATGTTTTTGCTTGCTGAAAACATTATTATTTATTGTCTTTACTAACTCGAATAGGTAGTTGACTAGTTGTATGTAATGATTTATTTTGGTGCTGCTAAAATGACAAATGTATTCCATCCTTAAAGAAGTGCCCTAAATACCGAAGTATTTGACTATATATAGTATATTGTAGATGTTTGTAAAGTTGGTGCTCATTTTAGGATAAAAGTTTGTAAGTGTTGACATAATTATATCTAATGAAGTGATATACTGATATATTCCGTTTATGTAATGACTGAAAGACATTTCCAACAATCATCAATATTTGTATTCAAATATCAGAAATCCCTTTAATCGATATGTTTAAACATCCTCATTGGGTGTCGTATACACGAAATACTCCTGTTTTTTTTTATTTGTTAGACGTAAGAAATTAACTATTTCAAAGAATTGAATGATGATAGTGTGTGTTTATTTTGTAGACTGTTAAAATGTGAGCATGGTTGTGTGTGTGCGGTTTAGCTAAGCTAGAAATTACAGTAGCTCATCTTTCAAGATTCACTTTATTTTTTAGCACATCTTTAAAGATGAGTTACTGTCGTGGAACTATGTGCGTTGAAGGACTTATTATGATTATTATATTGAACTGTTAGTTGTTAATGTTGTAAATAAATTATTTCAATAACAATGTATTGTGTTTATTTGGATAGAAAAGCTAATACATGTATGAATAACTAACGTTATCCGGCGTGGGCTTCCCCGGCTGCCTGTTTCGCCATTTTCTGGATGCTTTTTACGGCAGCGTAGTGGATGGTCTTATCCAAAGCATCTGTAAACAAAAAAAATACAATTAGATTCATCATTTACTCAAACATAATTATACTTTATGAACCAATTTGATTCCTAGGCTACTACAGAACCTAAAATTATTGTGCACCAAGAATAGATTTTTATTTGTCTGGTTTGGTCTCTTAGTGCGTCACATCAATTAAACCAAAAGGTTATATCTCTATGCCACTTTCACAGCGACATATGACGCTTTTACATTACGACAATTGTGTCGATTGCGTCGTCATTCAAGATAACCTTGGTTGGAGCCCCACGTGGTGCGCACATGTCGCAAGTCCCAATTTGCCGCTAGATGTCGCCGTGCCGTCCGCCGCGCGCCCATACAATATTGTACATCGCGGTGTTAAGATTTTTCTCGGAATGATCGGGTTCGTGGGGCGGAGAGATTGCAGCAAGACCTTACTTCATAGGATCATTTCTATAGTAAGCTCTTCGCCAGGCTATCACAATACGTGAGCTGACCCCATCCACGAGGATGAGATGTGGCGCGGTGCCCTGAGCGTGAGAGAGGCGGTGGCTGTAGTCACCAGCCGTCGATGATCGTTCACCTCTCTCTTCGGAGAGAGGCGTGGGGTACTGTCGCTGTCTGAGTGGCTGGTTTTTTAACCCATTTTAAATTTAAAAATCACCTAATAACTACGAATGCACATAACTTCAACATCATTAGAGGAATCTTAAGACTAGCAATTTTTTAATCTTAGCTGGTCAATTACTTACCAAACGAAAAAACAAGAATTTAACAACCCTTCAAGTAATTTGGTATTGGCGTATTTGTACATTAAACCAACAAAATATTCAAGCAGTTTATGATATGTAGGCTATTTTTATCAGATTCAACTACCGACTAGCAAACCTTTTTGTCAAATTACAAAGCTTACGTAAGTAATCTACGTATATGTATGTAGGACACCTTCTCTTGGACACCTAGCATTTGTTGTACCTTGGACATAATCTAAAAAAAATGCAGGTGGGTGGAATGTGTTTTAAAAGTATGGTTTTGCGTTCATTCTACCAGATTGAGTACTAATAGCATGTAATGCTGGCGATTTCATGCTACGTCATAAATAATTATAATTTTAAACTTCAAAAATTATTATTGAGTATCATGTCAATTACAAAATATTTCTAAAATTAGTTTGCTTTATGCATATGTGTATAACCGAACATTTTAAAATTTTCTTTGGGTATGTGTGACCTAATAAAAAGTAGACGCGCGCACTTACAGATCTTGTGCTGGCCCTTGACGGGGAAGCGCAGGCGCAGGCTCACGGGCTCGGAGCACACGAACACGTACGGGCTGTCGCTCTCGCCGCCCGGGTACCTGGCGAGGGGCCACACAATCACATACATAGCGCACACATAGACCAAATAATTATGGACTGACAATGTACTGTACAGTTACTTTTTGACACCGCGCGTTTGGAAGGGAACAGACTACTACGCTGTTACTTTAACATGTTGACTGATCTATCCGTATTATATAACTTGGATTTGGCAGATATAGTAGATAAAATAAATATACAATTTTAAGCTAACATGGTCATGCACATTACAAAAACTATTAAAAACGGGGTATTTACCATGTGTATTTGTTGCTGTACCAAAATATCGGAAACTTGACATTTTGGTACAGCAACAAATACACATGGTAAATACCCCGTTTTTAATAGTTTTTGTAATAAAATAAATAATTTATTATTTCTTCCCAAAAATACATGAAAAAAGGTTAAGGATCCTCGATATTCATGATATGCGTTTCCATAACTTAATGACACCATCACTTAGATCATTAGAACACTTTAATATTTTTTTTTTTGTTAATTATAATTACCTTGCTGAGATGACCATTCTAAATTTTGAATACTTTGTATTCAGGGA
This sequence comes from Pammene aurita, assembly GCA_947086415.1. NCBI lineage: Eukaryota > Metazoa > Arthropoda > Insecta > Lepidoptera > Tortricidae > Pammene > Pammene aurita. The sequence continues at coordinate 7,138,325 of OX352302.1, read as the reverse complement.
ACTATTTGTTACGTACGAGCAACCTAATCAATAAGACTACTGGCGCCATCTAGTTAATCTACCTACGTAACTACACGTATTTCCATTTAATTCTAACGTTTCTTAAACTACGGCAAAAGGTTTTAAAACGTCAGAATGTACAGTCGCCATCAGATATATCGGAGCTGCCAAGGTGGTCAGAAATATCTGAACAACGCCTCTGTTGTCACGGCGATAAAGTGCATGTTCAGATATTTTTGAGTACCTTGGCTGCTCCGATATATTTGATGGCGATTGTACCATCGGGTTCGTGATTGCATACCCAATTTATGAATTTATTTATTTATTTTTATACCACGACGGTGGCAAACAAGCATACGGCCCGCCTGATGGTAAGCAGCTACCGTAACCTATGGACGCCTGCAACTCCAAAGGAGTCACATGCGCGTTGCCGACCCTTTACAAAAAGTAGAATTCACTGTGTTGATGGCTAAAGGAACAAGGTCCCTCATCGTCAACACACTGGGTCCTCTTTGAGCTCTTTGGCAACCTTACTCACCAGCAGGAATACAGCACTATGAGTAGGGTCTAATGCTATTTGGCTGTGGTTTTCTGTAAGGTGGAGGTACTTCCCCAGTCGGGCTCTGCTCCAGATTTGAGCGAGGTGACATTCGCTGAACGTGCCCTACCACACTTAGCGAGATGCCATTCGCAGTGCCCAGTCCTCTCTTTTTGGCGTAGTTGAAGGACATACCCAAGTCCGGACGTAGTTTAAGGACGTACCCCGGGTCCAAAAGAATGAATTCATTGATAAATTGGGTATGCAATTATGAACCCGATTGTACAATGAACAAAAAAGTCCGTAAACTTGAGTACAGTCACGGAAAATATTGCCATTTACGGTTCAAGACATTTTCTTTTGTTTAATACTTAGGGTGGGTTGCACCACGCATAACTAACGAACTGATCAACGTTAAATATGGCGACGGAGCTGTCATCCCATAGAAAACTGTCAAACTTTTCATACAAGATTTTTTTAACGATGACGGTTAACAGATGGTTTGGTGCAACCGGCCCTTACTCCGTGAAATGTCCAACGTGAAGTGAACCCTAAGACTAGGTTCACACGGCGTTAATTTTTCCCGTATACCTTATATGGGATTTTATCTAACACCGTACCGTAGTGACAGCAAAATTTGTATGGCAACTTTCAAAATCGTTCACACGGCGTCTACTCGTATGCGGGAAAGCTGTCTAGCCGTGTGAACGATTTTGTAAGTTGCCATACACATTTTACTGTCACTACGGTACGGTATTTGATAAAATCCCGTATAAGGTATACGGGAAAAATTAACGCCGTGTGAACCTAGCCTAAATGGCCCAATTAAAGTCCCTGACCGTACTGTTCCAATATAAAAGACAGTTGGACCAATTATTACGTTTTGCTCATAAACCCAGCGGTTGGGAGATTACAAGTGAAAAATTGATTAACTTACTTTTTCTGGTACTCCTCCTGGTTGAGGCATTCGTCTACATTAACGCAGCCGAGCAGACAACCCGTGGGATAGAACGACGGGAACTTGAAGTTCTTTTCTGAAGATAAAATAATAAACAGATTAGATACTAACGCCATCTGTGATCTGCCGATGATACTAAAACAGTGTAAGGTTTTTTTAAATATTTATGTATAAATAGAGGGAAATTTTTGTGCACCAAGTTTGATAGCTTTACTAGGTGGCGCTGTACGGCCCCATACATTAAGCGGTAACTTTTAAGCACCATCTGAACTAGAGTTACCGAATAATATATGGGGCCGCACAGCGCCATCTAGTAACGCTATTAAACTTGAATCACAAAAAATTCGTAGACTGTGCCCCTTTAATTATACATTCTCTTTGTTTTTAAATAACAATCGTAATTATTTAACTGGGAGGTAATTTATAATCAAGGTTTATAAAGGAGTTTGACATACTTGATGATGTTGATGATGGTTTTATTTAATAACTAACATGATTATAAGTACGTTCTGTAATATGTACTAAGCACATATATGTGTATTTTACATAATAAAATAAATTAGAACGAAGACATATTATAGGACTACTAACGCCATCTATTCATATAACGCGAAGTTTTTACATAAAGAAAGTGTTTTGTTTTCTGTCGACGTTAAACATAAGAAGCATATTTAGAATAACTTTTGTAACTATGCTTATACTTTTGTAGCTCTTTTCGTAACTATGATATACTGCAAGTGATAAATAATTGATAAAATTAGACATATTTGAAATAGTTTATAAGGTCGTCAATAGATGGCGTTAATTGTCTCTAATCTAAAAATAAACGTTAAGCAAGATTAGCTTATAAGGATTTTTTTGCACACCTTAAAGTGGTGTCGATAATCGTAAAGTAGCGACAAAATATTGTAATAATAAACCGGCCAAGACCATGTCGGGCCATGCTCAGTGAGTTTTTGCCGGTTTGTTACAATACATCCGTTCAAAAGGTGGTTTATTAAGAGATATTGTGCGACAATTACGTTATTTTACTATGTGGCACTTATGTCCTTTTACTATGCGTTTTTGAGTTATGACTCAACCGATTTTATTCAATATAGTTTTTATTGAAAGTAATTACTACTTAGTACCATGAACTTATCCAAATTTTTTGGACCCATGGTTCAAAAGTTAAATGGGGGTGGGGATGATATGAGTGATCAGTTATAATTATGTTTGTATGATATTGATGATTATGAGTGTGATATGCTGAAGAGCGAATGAAGCTATGGTGAATGAAAATGTTGTATTGTTGAATTTTTTTAAACTGTAAATTATGGTACTGGCTAGTTTGCAGAATGAGGTCAAAGTATGCGACTGTGAGGCACCGGAACACTGTATAGTACCACATTTATCCACGACTGCCCGTGACGTAAATTTTCAGGGAATGCTATAAACTTTCACTCACCTGATGCAAACGTAACCCAGAGGGTGAAAAACTTAGATGTAGTACTTTAAATTGTAAAATTGAATAAGTGACTCAGTACAGTTTTATAAGTTTGAACCTGTAATTGGCTTTGTAATTCTACTCTAGTTTATAATAATGTAATATGCTGTTGGTTTTCCATGTATGAAAAATAAAAAAATAAATAAAAAAAATTCCATACGAATCAATAAATAAACTGAACATTAGTCAGTGAAATCGTAATCTTTATAGTGTTATGATTTATTTATTTATCGTATGGCGACTTGTCGCTGGATATAGATAGGCATTTCTTCCCGGGGGTAGTAGAAGTGGGAAAGCAGATGATGAAAAAACCGGCCAAGAGCGTGTCGGGCCACGCTCAGTGTAGGGTTCCGTAGTTTTCCGTCCGTCACAGTAAGTGTCCCCACTTAAGGCGACGATATATGCAAACACGTCAAATCGAGGTGTTTTTGTGCAAGGTTTTTGAAGAAAGCAAACCACGTTGGAGCATGAATGTTACATTTTCTGTAGGAGCATATAGTTGTGTTCGCTGTACCGATACGTGCTTGGTCTTGTATAACATAATTAGGTATATATATCATCGTTAAGAAACTGTTTTGGAGAAAACTTGTCGCAAGTTTTATGTCGGTCAGAAATAATTCTATGTTGCGAAATTAAACATAACTACGTCTTAGCACATTACTAATGTTCGGCAGATACTATAGTCGTATTAAGCGCTTAATAAAGGTTTAAGACGCAAAACCTTGTAAGAGCCTGTAATAATCAGAACTATGCAATTGCTAATAAAACTTATAGGCGTTTATTCTATTGTAGCCAGAGACATGTTTCATGTGTCAAATTTAAGTAATATGATTAGTAATTTTGCGTGCGGAAATTCGTTCCACATAGCTAAGGTTATAGTACGCTTGCTTACTAAGTAGATATGTCCGAGTTCAAATCTAGGCTGATGTTAACTTTTTTGTTTATTTTTTTATCTCATTTCTCATTTATATTTTCAATCCTGATCCTAAGCGATTTATAGGTATTTTTGGACAAAAAAAAGTCAAATCATACTATAGTCAAGTTACTAGTTAGTTTAATCTTTTTATTTTGACTTTTTTACCCAATATATTTAAACTACCAACTTATAAAAGATACTAATTCATTATTCAATTTTTACAGTGGGTATGGGTACTTTTTACCATAGACGGCTTCGTCCATGTTTTTACCATAATTTTAATTTATATTACAAGAGCGCGTTTGTTCGAGCAGTTTCCATCCGAGGCGACGTTGCCAGCTTACTTTCATTTGCTCATTTCGCTTCTTGCTTTGCGCTGTTGCAAGCTAGATCCATATTATGATATGAATGACGGATTCATTGAATAGAATCAAATGCGCTTGAAGTTGGAACACATTCGTGCATTTGTCAATGACTTGTCCACATCATCGTGATAGGTTATATATCTCTCTCTTTACTATGGAATAAGAAAGAAACAATCGGCTCGGCTGTCCCGGTACTCTGCGATGTCTGGTCGCGCCATTAGGTTTATATGGCTTATTGTATGTTCGTTTTCGTACGATTTAAAAGATATAGTGAATTATTAATGTTATTATTAGGTAGGTAAGTAGATATGGAATTAATTTAATCGTATAAGTATATATACCAATATAATTTCTCACAATCCCTAAAATGAAAAAACCAATAAGTACTCGTAAGGTACGATGGGGTAAGATCGGACCATTTTTGAACTAGTTGGTCAGCTTTCAGGGCTGACTTTTATGCTTTACCTTTGTAAAAATTTCTCGAAATATTAATCCTTGTTTCAAATCAGTATGAAGTGTACCTAAGCTGTTTGTCGTGTATAAAATTTCAAAATCTACTCCTTCTACTTAAGATTGGACTATTCAATAAAATGTACTCTTAGTAAGTTTTTAGGTGCTAGTTTTCTTCCACTTATCGATTTTGCCAGCTTTGTAATGCAATAATAAATTTTGAAGTGCCCTTACTTATCGTTCTAGAGCTTATATGGTCTTGTTTAGATTAATATTATACGAGAATAAATCATACTCGAAAGGTTTTTTTATAATAAAACATTTTTTGTAAAAGTGGAGTATGTGTCAGTTTTCCGTCCATACTTATTGATATTCAAGTTTTTGAAATAAAAGCTTATAATTAAAATATCAATTAAAGAATAAATAATTATTATCAATGGCAAATTTGACCTCAAAAAGTTTTTTCCATGTAGACGGAGAGCTGGCCACGTCAGATATGACACAATAGTCAGGTTTTATTGCTCTCATTATTGTGTCATATCTGACGTGGCCAGCTCTTAGTCCAATAAATTTGTAGCAGTTTAATCAGGTGGACGGCAACCCGGACGGGAAACTAGCATAACCACCCTATGCACGGTTTCAAATAATAGATATAATTATAAACCGCCTTTATTATGTTAATTCATAATAATTCAAAAACGAGTGAGTTAAAAATATTGAGAGTGGAAAGACAAGATGTTTCAAACCTTTGAAGCAAGATGTTTCAAAATTTAAAAATTTTAAAAAACGCTTTTGGCTATAATTCTTTTTTTTTTCCCAGCCTACTTGAAGAGATATAATACGTATCCATACTAATATTATAGTGTGTCTGTCTGTTAACTCTTCACGCTTAAACCGCTCAACTGATTTAGATGAAATTTGGTATGTATAAGGGGATGAAAACGGAATGGAAGTTTATACGGAATTGTTGCTCCCTGTTGACTTGAAATAGCATACGTGCTAGTTTTATATTTGCTCTTAGATTTTACTAACTAGTAACTTTTATTTTGCGTTTTATTATGTAATTCCATATGGCTCATGTTAATTTCGCGCAGACGAAGTCGCGGGTAAAAGCTAGTATTTTAATATTGTAATGGATTTTGATATGATAAAACTTTTGAAATAGATGGAAATTAACCAAAACTAACCCAAAAATGTACCCAAAAAACCGTGACGACCCTATACACGACACGATACAACTAATCCATACTAATATTATAAATGGGAAAGTGTATGTGTGTGTTTGTTTCTTTGTTTGTCCGTCTTTCACGGCAAAACGGGGCGACGAATTGAAGTGATTTAGGGATGGAGAGTGACATAGGCTACTTTTTGTCTCTTTTTAACCCCCCACTTCCCTAAAATGGGGGGTGAAAGTTTGTATGGTTTGTTACCCCGAATTTAACGCGAGCGAAGCCGCGGGCAAAAGCTTTTATATGTTATTAACTTACTCGTGCTGACTTTTCGTGTTTTTAAATCTTTTGTGTAATTTCAATTTATAATTCTTATGTGAGACAACAAACGCTTTTATATTTGTCAATATTTTTAGTAAAAAACACTTATGGTATATAAATGAAAATGGTTAAAACATGTTAAAAAATTAATCTTAAACTTTAGGTTGAATTAAGTTATTTGCTTTTTAGCTATGGTTTTCTGTAAGGTACTTCCCCAGTCGAGCTCTGAGCCAGGTCCAGATTTGAGCGTGATAACATTCGCTGAACTGTGCCTTACCACAGTTAGCGAGATAACATTCGGAGTGCCCATACCTCCCTTTTGGACATAACATACCCGTGTCTAAACCTGTTCCTAGTAACCAACTAGGTACCAATTTAAAAAATGTTCACAGCAACAATTAATTGGATCCAGTCTTAAATGCCACGCAAAAACAAATCAAACCATTTTTTGTGACAAACAATTGAATTTATAGAACGAAACTTTTTTGTCTATAAAGATCACATGTATGCGCGACTTCGGCAGCAGATAGCATACATTCTCCATACTACCCTCTTGAACCTGATGTTTATTCAGTGTTGGGCGTAATTTATTAGATGGTACCTACTTTTGTAATGAATTAAATTGCTAATTAAATAACATGAAAAGCAATTATATTAAGTAATTGAAATTGCTTGTAATTGAGATTACATGTCAGTAGTATTCCCGATTACATATAATTTGTAATTGCAATTACTTTTATCTTAACTACTTTTACTTGTAACTTCGATAATTTGAAATAATATACAAGTTCAATTTCTTTTTGGGTCAGTGGGGGCAGCTACCAGATCCCTCGCTGCAACGCGAAAATGGTCTTAGAAGACCTTCCCTCAATTTCAAATTAATCAATCTTCATTAATTTGAAATTGAGGAAAGGTCTTCTACGGATTTTGGAAAAAAACATACAGGATGCGAGATGAGGTCACATTTGGTAAACTTCTTTTTGATGCCAATCGATCCCATTCTTGTATGGGATCAAAAATAATTTGCGGCTAGAAAAGCCACAAATTGAGAAAATTTTTTCCCATACTTTATGAAAATTGTTTTTTTTTATTTTTCACATGCTGCTTTTTTATGCCAAGCGATTCTATTCCTATCGTTTCTAATAGTTTCCTATTATTAGGTATTGTACTAAAAAGCCACAAATTAAATATTTTCCATACATTTACTATAAATAATAAATAAATATTATACGACAATCTTACACAAATCGACCTAGGCCCACAGTAAGCTCAATAAGGCTTGTGTTATGGGTACTAGACGACGATATATATAATAGATAAATATGGATAAATACAAAGAAAACAATACTTAAATACAAAGAAAACATCCATAAATCAGGAACAAATATCTGCGATCAACACGCAAATAAATGCCCTGACCAGGATTCGAACCCGGGACCTCCTGCTTCGTAGGCAGGGTCACTACCGACAGGGCTAGGAGATCGTCAAATAAAGAATAAGTGATTTTTAGGGTTCCGTAGCCAAATGGCAAAAAACGGAACCCTTATGGATTCGTCACGTCTGTCTGTATGTCTGCCCGTCCGTATGTCACAGCCATTTTACTCGGAAACTATACGACGTATCTGAATAAAATTTACACATAAGGTGTATTCTGTATGCCGCTACTTAGTTATGTATTTAAATTAAAAAAAAAAATTTAAGGGGGGGCGCTCCATACATGTATCTAAATTTCAAAAAAATTGTTTTTACCATATATAAACATGTGATACATCAATCGATAGGTCTTTAAAAATAATATTGAAGTTTTTTTGATCATTTTGTGATTAAGTAAATATTTTTTGATATAATCGCTTCGAAAGTCAGAAAAATTTTGTAGCCCCCCCTGTAACTTTTGAACCGTAAGTCCAAAAAATATGAAAAAATTTGAGAAGATGCGCCTTATTATATACTTGCTACGAAAATTGTTTTGAACATTATCGGTTTAGCCATTTTTGAGCCATTTCCAAAAAACTTCTTCCATAGGCATCAGATACGACCTTTTGCTATTAGTTTGGTTCTTATTCCATTGAAGGTACGGAACCCTCCTATGCGTGGTCCGACACGCACTTGGCCGGTTTTTTAAACTTTTCACTTAAACAACAGTCGTTTTTATTAAGCATACCTACCGGAAGAAACATTTAAGTAAAATGTTAATGTACCTGAAAAAAGCGGCATCGCCATTATATCAAAATGCAACTAGGTACAGGTACACAATAGTGTTGGAGGATGTGTGGTTTGTATTTGCAACTAAAGGATAATTTTCCAGATAGGTAATTGAATTATCCGATGTTCTCCCGATGCGGTCTTATCCCAACGCACTTTACCGTCCTCATTGAAAGTGATTTTGACCATCTCTAATTTCGTTATAGATACTAAAAACCTGGATTTTTCAGAGCAGAAGAGGACATAGAACAAATTAGTTACAAATAATATTATCTTCAGTTAAGTACATTTTATTTGAACTTTTATTTTGAAAGACTTGACACGTACTTGACACATAGAAATATAACCGCCATGATGAATGCTTATTTTGGATATTTAGAATAAAACATTATAATTGTGCGATTATGATACTGTAGGTAATGGCGTGCCTTGGTCAAGTAGTTTTATATTATAGGTAACTTTAATTATTTCGTCATTGATTACCTACATACAATAGTAACTTTAATTAAGTAAGTACACATAAAATGGAATCATTACCAAAGCGCCATCTTACTGTAAAAGACCGCGATTGCTTGACTATTTAAACATGTCAACATTGAATTGTCATAGTTCATCTCAAGTATACTAGATGGCAGAAGCGGAAGCTGCGATTATAAAAACGCAAAATGCAGTCGTCAACCGCGATACCCGTCACCTTAAGAGTTAATAACACCGCCATGTAGGATATGATATGAGAGTCCACGTACAGCGACATCTATCGGCAAATTAAGTAAACTATTGCGCGCGAGCATAAAGTATGGAAGATGATTTTTATGGGATAATTCTTTATTGCGTGAACCGATTTTCACCGTTTTTACTTTATTTGAAAGCACGTAATTTCATTGTAATTTTGTAGAAATTACAGGTACAATAAACACCTGCTTATACGGTTAAATTACAAACTTAGTTCAGAAATTATTTTGTAATTTTTTGTCAAAAACTATTCATCCTATAAGTTCAAAATAATTTTCCTAGAAAGTTTTTATAAAGTTCTACTTTTGAAATTTTTTTCATATTTTTAAAACTTATGGTTCAAAAGTTAGAGGGGGGGGGGGACGCATATTTTTTTACTTCTGGAGCGATTATTTCCGAAAATATTTACATTATCGACAAATGATTTTAGTAAACCCCTATTCATTTTTAAATACCTATCCAACAATATATCACACGTTAGGGTTGAAATGAAAAAAAATAAATCACTCCCCACTTTACGTATAGGGGAGGTACCCTAATAAAAAAAAATCCACTTTTTATTTTACCACTTTGTCGGCGTGATTGATATACATATTAGTACCAAATTTCAGCTTTCTAGTGCTAACGGTCACTGAGATTATCCGCGGACGGACGGACGGACGGACGGACGGACGGACGGACAGACATGGCGAAACTATAAGGGTTCCTAGTTGACTACGGAACCCTAAAAAACCCCTGGGAGTGCTGCGAGGTCCAGGTGGTCCACATGGGATGATTTATGATACTCTTTGTGTTTGCTCGGAATGAAAAACTCTGGCCCAACTGTAGTACCTGGGTAAAGCACCCGGTACTGGTTCTCCAGTGCGCGGATGACGTCCTGGTCGGGCGGCTTGGCGGTGGACGCGACCCACAGGCGCCCGCGGTGGCTGCTGTACCAGCTCCGACCCTCGTGCCTGGAACATTATCACAACATCACAATTAGTACATTACTTACCAAGGACTGTAAAAGAAAGAAAGCCCGAAATCGCAGGTATTTGTGACCCGAGCCGCAGGCGAGGGTTGTAAGTATGCGATAGAGGGCTTTCTTTTTTACTGCCCGTGGTGAGTACACAATTTTACGTCTCCACCTGGCCATAATGCGAGTTAGTCTTACCGTACGCGTAGCGTGCGGTAAAACTCACATTATGGCCAGGTGTGAAGTAATAGTACATTATGATATGATAAATACGTTAGTTGTCAGAATGTTTATAGGATAGCGCTACTTACTTACCTATCATAATAAAAATTTATTAACATTTTTATGACAACATTTTACTAGTATGTATGACAATTTTGAAATATGTCCGAGGTTAAATTAACACTAAAGTTTGGTTTCTTATTCAATTAAAATATAAATCGTTTAAATTAATAAAACACAACGAGAAACTCTAACAAATAAACTATGATTTCAGGTAAACTTTTAATATGGCGCGCAATTTTTTTTTTTTGATGCACGCGCAGTTTGAGGCAAAGGAGCGAACATATTATGACAAACAACCAATATTAAAACATATCATTTGTGATTAGAACATAATTTATTGTGTATTACGAGTGTGAAATGATTCTTTTTCACAATAAGGATTGTGTAATTTGTATCCTCTCGTAAATGTGTATTTTTACTCTTTTTCCATATAAACTCTTAATCAGTAAAAGAAATACCCAACTAAATTATAAAGCTTCGTCTGCATACATACAACTAGGTACTAGGGTATAAACGTAACTTGATCGGGTTATTAATTGCCGCACTAGTTCGATAATATAATAACAAGCCCCGCGTGTTTAATATCTACGATTATGAGCCTAAAGACGATGGAACAAGGTTCTTAAACTTGTTACGAGGAAGTGTTGAAAAGGATGTTTTTTCTAGAGCTGTCGTTGGATAGGATAAGTCGCAATATAGTACAGTAAAGATACGGTTGCGTCAAACATTAATTTATAATAGTCTGATTTTTTTATTTTTCATTTTTATGGGATATTTATAGATAATATATGCAAAAATCCTACAAACTTTTCACCCGGAAGTAGTGAAATAGGTAAAAAAAAAATTTGTATATTTTTATTTACAATAATACAATTATATTTATCTACACTCATATAAGTTCTCTAAAACGTGTTCGAACACGGTAGGCAATGGCTAGCATTACCACGACCGATTTTACTATGATAAGCTTTTTATCCGTGGCAGTAACGTAATTTTAACTTTACATGCTCAACTATTGATGTGCTATGAGTTTTGATAACATAATGTACACCTGCACCCTCCCGCGCATCTGCCGACAGCCCGACACGCGCCTCCCCGACACAATCGAGTTGGTCATGGCGGTGCAATGGCGGCCATTCTATGGTTTCCGAATACGGCATTTTGGATAAATAATATGAGTGTAGATAAAGCAGTGTATGCAACTGTACGTAATTAGGCCTTAAAACACTCGTGTGATCTTATTATGAAACTCACCTGCGGCTCGTTTCATAAAACCACACTCATGTTTTAAGGACCCTTATTACGTAACAGTTACATAAACTACTATTATTTGTAAACATGACGATATTTAAGTCTTCTTTCTGTTGAAAGCGAAAAACAAGAAACCGTGTCCATGTAAAACCACATAATTTACAAAATGCACGGCGCGGGCGATATATATCCTAATTCGTTAGAAACAAATAGTAATAAGTGGTAGTTTGCTCTTACACATTTTAAAAGACTTAGAAACGATATTTTCATTAAAATCCTACAAGAAAAACGCTTGTAATATGTGTGTATATATTTGTGGCAGTTAGCGAATAACCATATTTTGTAGGATTTCATCGCGTAAATAATACGTTGGTTTTGACTCCACTATAGTATCATGATATTCATGATACAGTGTAAACTCTTTATAACGTCACTCGATTTAACGACAAACTCCTTAAAACGTCGAAATTGCTTGAGTTTGTTTGGTTTACCTTGTTTTGTATACAGTAATACACTCTATATAGCGTCACGGTCACTCTATTTAACGACCACAAGATGGCATTATAAAACATTAAGCAATACTTTCTAAGTTACCGAAATTGATAAAAACTGCAGCTGTGTACGTTTTTTTGTTTGCTGTTTTGTTGTTTTATTATCCTGCACGTGTTTACTTTGACTGAGGTACCGGAGATTCTAAGAAATGCGTCTTTTGTTTTTGTATGATGAACTTGCACATGTTTACGTCGGTTACTAGGCTTTTGTCAATTTGTATTGCAGTTTCTTACAGACTGTAAACATCGAACTGTAAACATAGCGAGTAAACGAAAATCATTTTGTATTGACGAAAAAGTTTTATTAATACGAGTACGCTCAATAGAGGCGGGAGAAAAGATAAGTGAAGTTGGAAGACGCTTTGGATTTAGCCGCTTTACCGTGTCTACAATATGGAAAAACAAAGAAAAAATTCTGCAAGCAGAGGACGACGGAAGATCTGCCAAGAAATTAAAGAAACCTCAATACGAAGACCTGGATCAAGCGATGCCATCATGGTTTTATAGACAACGCCAGAATAATATGCCTATCTCGGGGCCGATCTTGAAAGCAAAGGCGGAAAAATTTGCCGAAGAGCTAGGTTTAATTGCTTTCAAAGCATCTGAAGGATGGCTCGGGAAATTCAAGCAACGTCACCATATCAACTATGGTAAAATTAATGGAGAAGCAAAAAGTGTTGATACGAATGTGACTCACGACTGGATTCATAGAGTGTGGCCCAAATTAAAAGAAAATTATGCTCCGAGTGACATTTTTAACGCTCATGAAACCGGAATTTTCTTTAAGTTGACCCCCGATAAAACGTTGAAATTTAAAGAAGAAAAGTGTGTGGGAGGAAAGCTCTCTAAAGAACGTATCACAGTGCTTGTAACTGCTAATATGAGTGGCACAGAGAAAAGGAAGCTGTTGGTAATAGGCAAATACAAAAATCCGCGTTGTTTCAAAAATGTCAACCAATTGCCAGTTACATATAAAGCTAATAAATCAGCCTGGATGACAATGACAAGTCAAATTTTCGAAGAAGAGTTGCGAAGATGGGATGCAGAATTAAAAGGACGAAAAATCCTACTTCTTGTTGACAACTGTCCTGCTCACCCTCTTGTATCGAGTCTCCGAAACATTGAGTTGGCGTTTTTTCCACCCAACACTACAAGTGTTATGCAACCAATGGATCAAAGCGTGATTAAAAGTCTCAAAAGTCACTACAGAAAGAAGCTCTTGATGGAATTGGTCGAATTTGAGGGTACAACTTCTATTAATATGCTGCATGCAATAAATTTTTTATCAAAATCCTGGGATGAAGTGACAGCAACAACTATCCAGCATTCTTTTCGCCATGCTGGACTTTGTATCTGTCCTACGAGTATCGAAGTAGAAAAAGAACCAGAGTTTGAAAGTGAAGATGACCTCCCATTAACTGAGTGGGTTAAGCAGTTCAACATGCCAAATAATTTGACTGAAAATCTACAAATCTACATAGAAGTTGACGACAACCTGGCTACAACAAGTGGATGAAGAAGATGAAACAGACGATCCTTTGCCTCCACCAAGCATCAAACAAGCACTTGATTCAGCGAAACTATTAGAATAATACTTTTTATATAATGAAATTGATCCGACAGTGTCTCAAGATATGAGTAAAATACTTAAGAAAATACAATTAAAATATTGGAACAGCAAAAAACATCAGATGAAGATAACGGACTTTATGCAATAAGTGTGGTTACTTGTATGAATATTAATGTTCGTGTGCAAAATGTGTAATACATATACATATTAGTAAATACATATTATTATACAATTGTAAAATATATTTTTTGTTTCCCCCCATTTAACGACCACTCTCTATAACGCCGAAAAATGCTCAGTCCCTTGAGTGTCGTTATATAGAGTTTACACTGTATATCCGTTACACTAAAAATATTAGCTATTATTAATTATTTCCAATTCCCCATACTAGCCGCCCGTAAAATGACTGTAGTAATAATACTGTGCAACAAGGGGGGTAAGATACATATTGAGAATAATGAGCACGTTTCCGAAAGTTTCTGCCTTCTTTACGGGGAATGTTTCCATTTGTTAATATTCCCCATACAAAACGAGGAAACTTTCGGTAACTTGCCCATCACTAATGCGAACGAGTCTGATAGATGCCCGAGAGCGAAGTCGAGGGAATTTCAGACTCGAGTTTGCAATATTCTTACCCTCCAAGTTTACACACAATGTTCTTCATCGCACTTGCGATGCGATCAATAAATAAAATAAGACAAAATATGTCTAAATAATTGACTAAAATTTCCATAACTTTCTATAGACTTTTGTTATGGTAAAGGGTATCGTACTGATACTGTTTTAATATAAAACACGGCTGAGGCTTATATAGGTTACACTTATTATAATAATTATAATTATTATAAATACTTGTGTATTAACTTATCACACAATTTTTCTATAACTCCCGCTATGGCTAATATAAATATGTTTTATATTTCTAATGGCACCTTTTGTGAGAAAGTGTGATGAAAAACACTTACTTTTCCTTGTCTTGTCCATAGTATCCTATAAACACAACCACCAACTCCACACCCCATGGAATGAACATCGTCCGACATAAAAATATACAGCCTTGGCCAGAAGTATGAAGGAACCTTGCGATTTTCATACAAAACTCGAAACTTTAGTCCAGGGTTTCTATTTTTTTTTTGAAGTTATTTTACCAATTAATTCAAACTGAACAGGCATGTTTTGTTGAGGTTAGTAGTAACTGCATAGAATATTTGCAATTTGTCGCACCTATAGTCGGTTCGCATTCGCATTTTTGTGCCTTAAGTTTCATATTTTATAGGTACCTTGAAATTCTATAAAATATAAGGTTACACTCACGTCACTTTAGTCACTTCGCGCGACATGTTTCGGAGAGCTTAGGTGATAGTATGTCTCACGAAAGTTTAAATTTAATACATTGAAATTGTTATTAAGTCAAGTTTTCTAGATATATATAAATAAAATATAACATTTCACGTCATCGTCCGGAAAATAATACGAAACATCAAAATTGTACACAAAAAACTGTTTTATCTACACTCATACTGTAAGTACTCTAAAATGCGTTCAAAACCGTAGACAATGACAAGCATTACAACAAACGATTTAACTATGATAAGTTTCTTATCTGCGGCAGTAACGTAATTTTAACTATGCATGCTCAAATATTGTTAAGCAATGAATTTCAAATTTGGAACATCGAATTTGATAACATAATGTTACCGCCATGGCCAACTCGATTGGTCCCGCGCGAGCGCCGGCACAATCGAGTAGGCCATGACGGTACAATGGCGGTCATTCTATGGTTTCCGAACAATTAATTTAATATATATAATATGAGTGTAGATAAAGCAGTGTATGCAACTGTACGTAATTAGGCCTTAAAACACTCTTTCGCCTGCGGCTCATTTCATAAAACCACACTCATGTTTTAAGGACCCTTATTATTTAACAGTTACATAAACTACTAATGCTTAACACTTCTGGCCAAGGCTGTAATCTCATGGTCAGTTTTATTTTACCTACAGAAATATAATTATCTTTTTTAGACAATACTGGTGCAGTCTAAAAACTAAAGATAAATTATTCTTATTCAAAAATGTCCGGTAAGGTTGACTTTTACGGTTAAAAACTAGGCGGCGAAGTGCCTAGTTTATGGTCAAATAAAAAGTTACGGAAATTGCAGGCTCGATTTCGCGACATAAATGTTGCATACAAATTCCATTTTTGTCGAGGTACAAACTTTTTAAAAAGTTCAACAGCCATACAAAAATACAGGCAAAGGTCCTAAACAGCCAAAATGATGATGTTGTGCATCGGTATTTGTTATTTATAATGTTGGTACCGCGACTTTTTAGTTATCTCAAATAGCTTAAGGTAAATTCAGAAGAAAAATACAATTCAAACTTTTTAATAAAAAGATATAAAGGCGGCAAAGCCAAAGAATATAATGGCAAAGCTGAGCGTGTACCGCAAACATAGAAAATTGTAGTTTCGAATAAATCTGTCTCTCTCACTCAAAATGAGAAGCGATGGAGATGGAGATAATTATAGGATTCGAATCGAAATTCGATGCTCGCGGTAGTGTTCATTCTTTTAACCTAGAAGCTATAGTCTGGCAAACCATTTCTGTCAGTAGAAACGCGCGGCAAATTCAAAATACGTACATGTGGCAACCCTTTGTGATGAGACACCGTATTTCATGACGAACATTCCAATTCACATTCAATTTGTTTCTAGTGCATTTCACTCTCTCATCTTAAGCGCGAGTGAGATAGAACTCCTGCAACATTCCCAATTAAATTTAAATTCATTTTTAAGCCATATGTCAATTGCCTCAACCAGATTATCTGTTGCAGTTGATGACATATCAGACGAAATATATCCGTCTCCTTTTTACACACCGTAAATGTCACCTAATGAAAGGGGCGGAAATACCACCTAAAATTAAAAACATAAAATTTGATGATCAATGCTGCTTTTTTCACTGATTCTTAGTGTTGTCATACTTTTGTTCTCTGTACATTGCTACTGCGTTCGTTGGCTGGCCAGACTATATCCTATATTATTTATGTCAATATTGTTTGTTGTTCATCAACGTTGGCTGTTTTGCATTATTTTTGAATAAAGCACTTTGGACTCGGCGCGAAGGGCCATTGCTGGCTTCGTATTAAATTATACGGACTCCCAAAGTCGTCCGTTTAAACGTAATACTCCGCCATCAATGTGCTACTTCACCTACTCGTAGGAATGTGAAAAAATAATCGATTATAGGAAAAATCGATTATTTAAGATAAAAAATCGATTTTATTAATCGATTTCCATATCACGAAAAATCGATTAATAAAAAATCGATTTCTTGTCTCACAAACGATTTTTTTTTTAGTACCTAGTTCCTACAATTACCTATAACCAACAATGAAATGAGACGCGCCATCTGTCCATAAGAAGGATTACTACCAATACCAAAAGCTAACTACAAGTAAACAGTAGCTGTCAATGGTTCCTTGGAGTCCTGGGTGCAAAATATGTGTATAATGTAGCACGTATATATGTATTTTGCACCCTATAGTTGAAATAAATAAATATTGATTTTGAATACCAAAGCAGTTTTATTGACCTCATATTAAAAAAGAAAATAAATCGATTAATGATACTATATCGATTTTATTGTTGGGAAAAATAATCGATTTTTCTGGTGCAAAGTCGCATCCCTACCTACTCGACAATAGACATGAGTAGTTCGCGAATGAGTGATTCAAATGAAGTACTTCACTTGGTGTCACTCTTTCGTTCACTAGTTCAGTTCGGATTCTTATAGTTCAATACTTCAGTATATCAGTTCATAAAATCGTTTACCTACTCACTCGTTCCGAGCGAGAGTGAGTGAAATGGAATGGACGGACACCGCACCACATCTCGTCGTCATGACCTCGAATAGAACCGAACGCGGCCGAAAGCGACCGAAAGATGTTGGTGTCTATTCACACATACCACTGGAGCGATATTCCGTTTCACTCGACAGTAAGATGCACCTCTAGAGCTACTGAACTAAATTCACAGCGAACGAAAGATGCATATCCCCTCGTCAGGGACGACAAAAATGGCGAAAAGTAGTTGTCTGTGGAGCCCAGTTCGGGCCTTGTCACAGACAAGGGTTGCCAGGCCACCGATTGCTAAGAAATTGCAATTTATTTATATTTTATTGATTTTCGAGCCTCTGATTTGTAAAAATCTTAATTTTTATAAAATTTGCTATCTAGTGATATACATCACTATGTAATTCATCGTTTTCCTGTGACACACCAGAGTGAACAATCCTAGAACGTCAAATCTTAGTAGGTATTTATAATATTTTAAATAAAATAAACGGGTATAATTAATGTAACTAGCTTTATTTACAAGTTTTTACCACTTAGCATCAATAAACATTAGCAGTTACATACCCTGCGATAGAAAAACATACAAGGAAAACGGTTTTAAGGGACAAGGTATCAGGGTTATGTCTTTAGAACTACCTACAGTGGATGGTACTTTACATATTTATTTTGCTACGATGGACTGGTTGTAGGTGTGTTTTTTGTTGTTTTTAGAGAAATGTATGTTATAGTAGGTCAATTTTACAAACAGCACAGGTTGGTATGTTTAACAAAATGTTTACAGTACACGGTTTAAAAAAAGTCTAATTCAATCATCCAAAACTAATACCTTCACATTTTTCATTTTAGTCAAATGTGGTTATGTCTTGGTAAGAAAAAATATATGTTCTAATAACTTTAATATATACTTTAATAATGCCGTTACAAAAAAGCACTATATTGTAACAGAAAAACTAAGAAATACGATGTGTAAAATTAACAAAAACGCTACTTTTATGACAAAAATGGCGTTGCATAGTATGGACATGACTTCTGTTGCAAATGTATTTTTAACTAAAGGAGACAGGGGAGGTGTTGTTAGATTTTGCAACAACCATCAAATGCTTTTAATACGCTGAATGAACGTGACAAGTAAAAAAAAAATCGGTCAAGTGCGAGTTGGACTCGCGCACGAAGTGTACTATAAAGAAGGCAAAAAAACACGTTTGTAAAACACACGTTTGCTCCCTTAAATATTTACTTTAATATTAAATATTTAGTTATTTAATATTTACTTAAATATTGACAGCGAAGTCTCAGTAATAGGGTCCCGATTTTACTCTTTGGGTACGGAACCCTACAAAGTAACCCAATTGACAACATTTCATATTTTGTAAGGGGGTAATCAAAAACCATTTCGGTAATTATTGTTTCTGAACATAACAGTGTAGTCATACATTTTTTTTACTCATTAATTCGTAAGAAAATCGCGAAAAACTGTAATGCCCGATTTCACTGACGCGTGACGTCTATAGTACGATCGCATAGAGAAAATCTGTCAATAGTATGGCGAGCGGACTCGTGACGTCACTAGACCTTAAATTTCACTACTTTTAGATCTTGGAGTTTTGAATGTAAAGTTTGACTTTAAAGTAAATAAAAAAACACGTATACACTAAAATTTCACGTTCTTTTTACATTTAACATAAAATGGTCCACTCGAGAAAATGACATGTTGTCAATTCACATTTGAATTATCAAGCTATTAACACAGTAAATCCTTACACAACCGAAGGATAGACAACACAAAAGTGAGTCCTTGGAGTTGTGGGAGTCTTATTATTATCAAGGTCACGATATTATTATAAACATTCCATTCCATAAAACAGTCCAGTTTCATAAATACCCAAGAGTTAGTTATGATACTGAGAAAAGCAACTCACTATGCAAAGTGCCTTATTTTTACAACTAGCACAGAAAGTAGTTGTTCTCTTCGAGCAAACAACACATTTGCGCCGAAGACGACGGTTAACGTCAACAGATCCTTCGGCGGGTCGCTCAAAATGTTGCGGCACATGCGGTTGCGATAATAAAGGAGGTCGGATGCGACTTCTGTTAGTGTGGTGGCGTTCTAATAACTGTAACACCAATGTTTGCCGAAACTTCCTATGCGTGAGTTGCTTGGTCGCCCTGAGCAAAATGAACGCATTTAACGTGCTAGCGTTCAAAAGTCTCTTAAAAAACTTTTTGTACCAGATTCTATTCCGGTTTCTTTCTATGGGGTACATGGCTAGCATCTGGTCTTTTTTGTCAACCCCCCCCATGCAAATATTATAGTCGGCTATTAAAGCAGGTTTAATAGTATCTGCACACTCCACAGTTGTTAGGCCATGATAAGTAGAAATGAGAGCGATTAGTTTTTTATCCCTCCACGCAATGATGTCAACATCCCCTGAGGTGCAGCCACAAACTTGACCAACGGCAATATCTTTTGCCTGTAAGTTTGTAATCTCACCAGGTACAAATTGGCGGTTTCTCCTCAAGGTGCCGACGCAGTCGAACCCCCGTAGTTTGAGCTCTCTTGCAAGAGCAGGGGAATTATAGAAGTTGTCCATCCAGACAGTATGGCCTTTATGCTCTAATCCATTTAAAAGATTGAGCACCAGGGTTGGTACCTTTCCTGACAGAGAATTTATTTCCTGTTCGTTAGAGATAAACTGCCGTGCTTCCATCTCAAACCGCCATAGATATCCTGTCTCAGATTCACATACCTCGTAAGTCTTTATACCTACGGTCGCTGCTTTGTTTGGGATGTGCTGCTTAATATTTAAGCAACCCTTCCACATAGTCAAACTTTCATCAAGTGCGATGTTTTGCCCCATTATGTATAGAGAAGTGAATTTGTCATTAAGGTGCTGCACAATTGGCTGCAACTTATGCAATTTCGCCTCACTGTTGTTCATTCTTTCCGCCAAACACAAAGCATTGTCATTAAAATGTATGCATTTGCTAAGAAGACAAAAACGGTCATAAGACATTACCGCCGAAAATTCAGGAGTGATAAAAATGTTATCTGACGTTGACCAGTACTCTTCCAAGCGAGATTTTATTACAATCCCGGTAGCATGAATTATCGCAAAGTAGGTGTATAGCTCATCTACTGAGGTATCCACCCACTTTGTGATCCGACTATTTGGGGCAATGCCTTGGACCATCATTGCCTCGCAAAGCTGTTCTGCATACTTATTGGTTTCTATAACTATATGTTCCATTATTGGGCGGTCCCAAATGGCAACAAATGCAGCATACGGATCGACATATGATTGAGTTGGCCCTTTATTTTGAATAAAAGTCTCCCTCCTCAACTGTGGTGGTATTTGAGGGTTCGGGAACTGCTTCCACTTAAAATCAAATTTAGTAATAGGCTCCATTTGGATTCCCTCTGCTGAAGCCAGAAGTATCGAGTGTTCAGGTGGAGTTATAGACAGAGCCTCCGCTGGAGCATCAGTTGGAATCTCTGGCGGAGCTGGTTGGGTAGAACAGGTTGGTGGCCAGGATAGTTCTACTTGAACCTGACTGGGCCTTTCATCCTCATCGTCTGGAAGGTACATTCGAGCCACCCTTGGCACAACGACAGACGCCAACTCCTCCGCCTCTTCGTCATCACTACCATCATCCTCACTTCCTGCCAAACAAAATATATGATATTCAGTGACGTTAGTTCATTAGAACGGAATCAAACATAATATGAGGGATCAAGTATTAGATTACTTACCATAGAAAAGAACATTTTCAATTTCAGTGTCCTTTAATGGACGGGAAGGGCCATGACGAACGACATGAGAGTCTTTTTGTTTTTTCTGTAATACAGATGGATGGAGTGGAGATTCCGCTCTGCGTTTGGGACAACGTACTGATCGAAGGGCAGATGTCTCAACCATATCTATTTGAATATTTCTACAAAGGAAAAAAAACTTTTGAAATAATTTGTAACCGAATACTTAATTATTAAAGTAGAACATAAGAACACTTACACAGCTCGAGACGGTTCGTTGGAAACTAGTGAAACGGACAGCTCAGGTGATGCGACTCGTGATGGAATTCCAGTATCAAACAAACTGCAAAGAGTACAAAAACTAGTTACGAAATAATTACACATTTACGAGTAAATTGGACTAATAATTATTATTATACTGACTCTAAGTCACTGGGCAATGGGCATGTGATGGCTTCTTTATCTAAAAGAGGCGATAGTGGAACTAAACTCAGTGCTGCCAAAGCTTCAGCTGCAGATAATCTGTGGGACAAGAACAAAAATTAATAAAGAACACTCAATATTTATTTTTTATTCGAGAACAAACAAAACAAACTTACGTTTCGTCGCAGTGTGATAATGTTGAAGTTATTGAGGGTTGGGGTTCAAAATTCGCTACCGTCCTCGTAGAAAGCCTGAAATGCAAAAGAGATAGTAAATTATGGAAAATTTAAACAACTAATACAAATAACAACAAAGTAAATTATGATGTATTTACTTTTTCCGTAGGGGGACTTCGATGGCCAATCCACTTGGCCAGTCTTTAAGAGGGCCGCAATAGATTCTAAAAAAAGAAAATGATTAAAATATCAAATGCATACGTATGGTAGTATGGGTACAGTATAAATATTATTATTATGTCTATCAGTATAAATATTATCTATTTATTTATGTTAATATTGTATTTACCTGTCGAGGCACAAAGGGCGCGAATTTGCACTACATGTGACAACGCTACCCCTAGTGCGCACACCGCCCCTACTCCGCACACCGCCTCTAGCACGCACACCACCTCTAGTGCGCACACCGCCCCCAGTGCGTGGACTGTCGCAGGTGATCGTTCTATCCCGAGGCAGGGACAAACTCGGGGAGTTTGGGCACTCAGTCGGGACTTCCTGAGTGCCCTGAGGACCACCATCACCACCGTTAACGGGACCACGACCATGATCATGACCACGACCACGATCACGACCACGACCACGATCACGGCCACGACCACGACCACCTCTGCTGCCGCGAGTTTTTGGGACTCGTGGCCTTAAATTGAAAAAAAAAACAAACACAAAAAGCTGTAGCATGCTGTGAGTGCAAAAACCATGCTCGCCAGTGAAAATCAAACCAGAGGCATACAAAAAATAGGATGGGTGTCCATTAAAACAACATGTGCCTGTTATAATCCTTTTGATTTAGAACCTTTGTTTTAAAATCTGTTTAAAGTTGTAGAAATGAATGATAGATTATTATATTTCTACATTTATATAAGGTGTTTTTTTTATTGCCGATTTTTTAACACATGATACTTTACATTAAAACAATTAACTTTAATTAAGAAAAGTTTTCATATATATTTTTTAGTTTTTATTTACCGAACAAAATATATAGGTATAATTCCGTCTAACAAATAATCTCATGTCTCATGTCAAAGTTTGTTTATCTTTAAAAGTCATTACGGTTGGGCGGGAAAACAAATCAAACAGAAAATACCATGACACTGAAAACCAAGTGAAGTGGCCAGTTGGATTCTAGGTAAAAGAGGTACTCAAAACCTGTTCAGTGAGTTTTCATTTAATAATTACATGAACAGGGTGTTTTAATGTAGAAAATTTGTTTTTCATTTTTCTCCAAAAAAACATCATAAAACCTTATAGTGTTTCATAATCATACCTAATTATACTCCAGGAACCAAGTACTATCAACTGTTAAAATATCGGCAACTAATAAAGAAACACCTTATATATTTCTATAACAAGTATAGGAATCATTTAGGGCAATCCAATTTCTAGGCTAAATAAGGTATACCTAGAATACGCCGCTCTTAGCGTATCCATACTATGCAAACTAGATAGTCGGCCATTTTACCAATTCTGTCTACGATCTGTGCCGCGGCCCGAATCGGACCGCCCAGTATCTGTGCGGCGACCACAATCGGGCCGCGAACGTACCTATTGCTAGTTTTCGTTAAATAAACATTTTATTACTAATGATTGTCTTTTAATAGCAAGCTGTTATAAATCTTAATAACATTACAGACTGATATTATTATTTGTGTGATGCATGAGATCTGGATTAGTATCAGAAAAGCCAAAACAATTTTGAATTCATGATGGGACCATAGGTGAGACTGTTTTGTTATTAGTGTTTCTGTTAGAAAAACTTAACGCAAGCACAATATGCACATTAAATGACTAAAATAAGAATGTTTACTTACATTTTTGGGTTGGATATTCACAAATATTTCTCGTTTCTCGCCAAAATAACACTAATACGCAAATCCATCCACGCGTCGCAACGCACGAAAAAGCACTGGTGATTTCGCGGGTCTTTCGCACAACGGCTGCTCAAGGCCAAGTTTGTTGTCTGTCCTATTTCACTAGCTACACACCTCAATGAGTATGCAAGAGACAGGTATACATTAGTCAGCTTTATTACTCAAATTAGAAATGTGACCAGCGATGTCCAAATCGGGCTTCGCCACAGATGCGGGCGGTTGATAAAATGTTAAAATCGGGCCTGGCCACTGACGAGGGGATATCAATCTTTTCTTTTAAGTGACACATTTTGCGCATACTAGACAACAATGTACTATTGAAAGAAGAAATCGAACTATTTTCGAACGAAAGATGCATATCAATCTTTTCTTTTAAGTGACACATTTTGCGCATACTCGACAACAATGTACTATTGAAAGAAGAAATCGAATTATTTTATTTCTTTAATACGTTAAAAAAACCAGCCACTCAGACAGCGACAGTACCCCACGCCTCTCTCCGAAGAGAGAGGTGAACGATCATCGACGGCTAGTGACTACAGCCACCGCCTCTCTCACGCTCAGGGCACCGCGCCACGTCTCATCCTCGTGGATGGGGTCAGCTCACGTATTGTGATAGCCTGGCGAAGAGCTTACTATAGAAATGATCCTATGAAGTAAGGTCTTACTGCAATCTCTCCGCCCCACGAACCCCATCATTCCGAGAAAAATCTTAACACCGCGATGTACAATATTGTATGGGCGCGCGGCGGACGGTACAGCGACATCTAGCGGCAAATTGGGACTTGCGACATGTGCGCACCACGTGGGAGAGTGAGGTTATCTTGGTTGTCAAAACGTCGTATGCCACTAGGAGTCCTATACGGAGATACGACTTTTTAGCATTGGCAAGACACACGTGACGTACAGCGAGTAACCGACCGGTCCCATACACATGGATCGACCAGAAATCGGCGTTCGGTATAGGAATATAAATAAAATTTACTCGAGACCCTCCGCAACTTTACCGACAAGCAAGCCACAATTGTGCCAATTGTGTGTGTTAATTAAACATACCTAATGGAGGCCATTATCGTTTAAAATAAATAAGCACTGTTGCTATCTGAATAGTTGTTTTAACTTAATTTTACCCTCGGTGAATCAAAGATTAAAGTAGTTGTTTATTCCTAACTTATTCCGTTGCAATACGGCTTCCAAACGGTCAGTCCAGTGTTGGCAATGGTACATACAAACTAATGTTCTGTTCTAAAACAGGTTTTAAGTCGACAGGTGGCGTTCGTTGTTATAATTATGTCTTTTTTATTTATTTAGGCTTGTTAACTTGACAATAGACAACTCACATCTTGATGCCCTCGACGAGCAGAGAGGCCCAGGGTTGGTGCATGGAGAGGCAGCGGCCGGCGTCGCTCATCTCCTGGATCCCCGGGTCCTGGATGCGGCTCGTGGTCAGCCCGGGAGTCTTCACGGCTACGGCGTACGCTTGGCTTTGCACTGAGTCGTCGAACTGGAAATAAGTATAAAATATAAGTTATTTTGTGTAAATAAAAATTACGGACGATTTATTTGTGAATTTATCCGAATATAAACATAACTAGATATACATTTTGTTGTATACCCGTATAATTTTACAACAGGCTAAAAAGTGTCCATGTAATATTAGTTCATGTTTTTAGAGAAATCTATTTTATTCGAGTGAAAAAGAATATTTTTACTCATCTTCTTTCTTCTTCTTCTTAGCCTTTTCTAGCAGATGTAGGCCTCCTTAAATTTTTGCCACTCGAGTCTATTTTGTGCTTTTTATATCCAATTTCGTCCAGCTGTTCTTTTAATGTCATCAGTTCATCATACCAACCCATTTTTGGTTTACCTTCCGGGCGTGATTTTCCCCATGGGTTCCACTTTATCACCATACTTAATGAATATTTATCCGAAAAGATAAACAGACAGACAATATGTTCTATAATGATGAATACAAACCTGCAATAACGGCGCATTGACCCCCGGAGCGACATCTCTATCCGAAGGAACTCCAACTTGCATGGAAGTGAACATGGCGCTGCCGCCTCCGCTCCCGCTCCCGCTACCGCCCGTGATCTCGTGGATCCGCTCCTCGTCCACCTCGTAGTCTATCGTGTTGTCTTCCACTATTTGACGACCTGAAAAACAAACGTAGTGTTGAAACTATTGTCAAAACTAAACATAAGATCTTAGGATTTGATTCTCCTTTCTCCATTACAGTGCATACATTTAAATTATGAATTCTAAACACCGCTCAAATGATACTAGGGATACACAATCAGCCCAAAAAAATGGCCTCAAAATAGTACCGTAAGAACGACTCGGGCGTTACTTTCTCTGAGTCTTATTACGGTATAAAACTAGCCGGTTACAAATTTTCACGAGCCATATTTTCAGTTTTATTTATTTAATCGTATGGCGATATAGTCCAATAGGCAATAAAATTAGAACAGGATTTTATAAGGCAACATCCAAATTTTGCAACCATTGCACAGCATCGGGCGTCACTTCCATCAGGTCTTCTGGGCTTCCTGGGTATGCGCGGAGTGGACACCGTTGTATGATGTGCTCCATAGTCTGGTCCTCGATTCCGCAGTCACAGAGCGCGGAATCTTTCCAACCCCACTTATGCCGGAAGAAGCTGCATCGCCCGTGCCCAGTTCTGAGGCGGTTTAAGCGGCACCATTGTTTCCTAGGAAGTTCGGTTCCCTTGATCATATCCGTCGGATCTATATAGTCGAAGGTCATCTTCTTGGCCAGTCTGCCGGCATGTTTCTTGTCGTGTCGGGACTGCTGGTATCGACTTAGTTTCTCCTTCTCGGCCGTGCTGAGCCACACGCTACCTGTTAAAGGCAGTTACCTCCAAAGTCGAAGGTCATCTTCTTGGCCAGTCTGCCGGCATGTTTCTTATCGTGTAGAGACTACTGGTATCAACTTAAGTTTCTCCTTCTCGGCCGTGCTGAACAACACACTACTTGTTAGAGACAGTTACCTCCAAAGTTTCCATGATGTGATGTAAAATAGCTAAGGATACGTTATGCACGCCCTAATATTAAAGCCCTTAAAGTGACATATATCAACGAGTGAAATTTATATATACATATACATTTATGTGGGAGTATATAACCTATCTATAGCAAAGAAGCCTGTGATGCTATATTAGTTTTAAGAATAATTTACCGATCATAAATTATGTCGCATGTGGAGTTTACCTTTAAGTAATTATTACACTGTTCTTAACATACAAGCATGCGAATGACAAATAAGTATTGGTGTAAATAATTGTTTGTAAACCTTAAACAATAAAAAAAAAAAGTCGAATGTCATCTTCTTGGCCAGTCTGCCGGCATGTTTCTTATCGTGTAGAGACTGCTGGTATCAACTTAAGTTTCTCCTTCTCGGCCGTGCTAAACAACACACTACTTGTTAGAGACAGTTACCTCCAAAGTCGAAGGTCATCTTCTTGGCCAGTCTGCCGGCATGTTTCTTGTCGTGTAGGGACTGCTGGTACCGACTTAGTTTCTCCTCGGCCGCACTGAGCCACACGCTACCTGTTAAAGACAGTGACCTCCAAAGTCGAAGGTCATCTTCTTGGCCAGTCTGCCGGCATGTTTCTTGTCGTGTAGGGACTGCTGGTACCGACTTAGTTTCTCCTTGGCCGCACTGAGCCACACGCTACCTGTTAAAGACAGTTACCTCCAAAGTCGAAGGTCATCTTCTTGGCCAGTCTGCCGGCATGTTTCTTATCGTGTACGGACTGCTGGTATCGACTTAGTTTCTCCTTCTCGACCGCACTGAGCCACACGCTACCTCTTAAAGACAGTTACCTCCAAAGTCGAAGGTCATCTTCTTGGCCAGTCTGCCGGCATGTTTCTAGTCGTGTAGGGACTGCTGGTATCGACTTAGTTTCTCCTTCTTGGCCGCACTGAGCCACACGCTACCTCTTAAAGACAGTTACCTCCAAAGTCGAAGGTCATCTTCTTGGCCAGTCCGCCGGCATGTTTCTTATCGTGTAGGGACTGCTGGTACCGACTTAGTTTCTCCTTCTCGACCGCACTGAGCCACACGCTACCTGTTAAAGACAGTTACCTCCAAAGTCGAAGGTCATCTTCTTGGCCAGTCTGCCGGCATGTTTCTTGTCGTGTAGGGACTGCTGGTATCGACTTAGTTTCTCCTTCTCGGCCGCGCTGAGCCACACGCTACCCGCGTTGAAGTAGTCGCTATCGTCATCCGTTACCCGGGTGCGGCGCTCGCTGGAACACGAAGAGGTTACTGTTATTTAACATTTATAAGTGGCTAGACTAAAGGCACATCAAAATTGTATTTTATGCAACCGGTGTATAAGAGAGGTCAAAAAAGACGAGTGGCGTGGGCAACAGCAGTAACAACAGTCGGTACAACAGTGAGCAGCATGGCAGCCTCCCAGCCCTTAGGCCGGCTGCGTTCCAGCCTTTAGGCCGGCTGCGTTCCAACAGCGTCTCCATGAGCTTGGCTCTCGCCTTCGTCTTGGCGTTTATCTCTCTCTGTTCCTCAGGGGTGCACACCTTAAGAAAGGAGATAGAAGATTAAGCGTACCTGGTACGGTCGAATTCCAGAAGCCTGTTCCTATGCAACATGGCTGCCTCCCAGCCTTTAGGCCGGCTGCGTTCCAACAGCGACTCCATGAGCTTGGCACTCGCCTTCGTCTTGGCGTTTATCTCTCTCTGTTCCCCGGGGGTGCACACCTGAGGAGGAAATGGAAGAATATAAAGTAACATAGCTGCTGCAGAAAATTTAAAATATACAAGGTGCTCGCGAGGAGACCGCATAATTTTAACAGCGTACTCCTGAGGCCAAAAGAAGTAAAAAATAGCATATGACTTTTGGACAATTCCGCCAAAAAAACATTTGTTTTTGTTTTTTTTTTCTTGTTTTCTGAACGTATTCTTAAATTAAAAATAAATGTTAATGACAAAACTATGCCTAAAAACAAATGAAACTACATTATTTTCTTAAAATCAAAGTTAAAGCAAAGTGTTTCCTGTCACTTTGATGTCTGTCAACAGGGATGCCTATAATGAGTTCCATAGTGGTAAAATTGCCGTTAAGAAAGCGTTCAGTCCTGAGTTATAATCAAAATATTTTATTTTTTTAATTGGTTATAACTCCGAAACAAGATGAATTTCAGAAAAGTTTATTTGACATTTTAGTCTCTAAATAAGGTCGGGACAACGCTGTTAAAATTATGCGGTTTCCTCGCGAGCACAGTGTATACTTTTTCTCAGCTGGGTTGACACTGTCTTTACAAAATGGAGTCCCTCTAAACTTCGCGCAATGATACGTCTATTTTTCGTTGTAGAAGCGCAATCTTTTTATAAATATTGCAGTTCATTATTAAACCCCTATAAACGTCTCTCAGGCTTAATTTGTTCATTAATGTTTTGTCCTTATCTGTCACTTTGACAGTTGTGTTTGTTAGAAACAGACAAAACATAAATTAACTAATTGAGGCCTGTGTCTCAGTTCGTTTATTAATAATGGGGTAAATGTTTCGAACATAAATATTAAATGATAAATTCGTACTTAACATCCAAGAAAGTCTCAGGTTTAAGAATCTTGAAGCAAATCAAATTATTTTAATGAATATTTTTTATTTGTAATTTTTTTTAAGTAGTTACACTACTATATAAATTATAAACTGAAATAGATGTCATATTCTTCAGAAAAAGTGACCAAGTCCTCCGGCGTCCGAGGCCAGATTTGAACTAGCGTCTTCAGCTTTCGCGGCTGAGGCCCTGACCTCTAGACAACCCGGTCACGGCGGAACAGGTCGAATTTTCTTAAGTATATGCAATCTCTGAATTTGAAACGGCTAGGCGCCGATTAAGTTAGGTTTCTGAGTCATATAGAGGAGATAGATTTAGAGGAGTTCACCAAATTTCCACAGAAGAGACATGGCCCCGAGCCCTCCTGCTTGCACACGACGCGGCCGCACTGCAGGCAGTTGTTGATCAACTCGTGCTTAGACGCTTGGCAGTCGCAGTGGTGGCGGCCTGAAACCAAATACAGTGTATGGTTTTAAAAACCAGTCATCATCATCATTCTCCGGCGACAGCGACTCCCATCAATTATTCCTTCCCGGATTATGGAAGGCTCGGGTATGACTTGCAAAGCCAAACTTCGTCTTGAAGACGCGGTCACACGAGGCGCAGTAAAGTTGACCAGCTGGGTTGTACGTGTATACGTAAGAGGGCGGTGGGCGAGTCTTTCTTATATGCCGTCTAGCATCCAGGTCTTCTAAACGCTGGTGTTCATTTTGGTCCACTTTTTTAAGAACAGTAGATCGCCATTCCGACCGCGCGACAAGCATGTACTAGCAGAGTGCGTTATGTACGCGGCAACGCGATATAATGTATTCGGAAAAGATGAACTAGATGCGAACTAAAGGATGTCAAACTCAAGGATGTCCTTCTGTTCTGCAGAAAAACCTGAAAAACGAGAAGATTCGAAGAGAGTAGTATGGGAAGGCAGCCGGGACAGTAACCTGCAGCTCCAACTCCAGGGAACTGGGCTGAATGAACGCGGCTAGCGATCGACAGCCCGCCTGTATCCGGCCAGGCGTCCCTACACTACATCTATGGTTTTTGGGGAAACAAAAGCCGCTAGACTCCGATGGCTCGGACACCTAGTTCGTATGGGTGAAGATCGTGCCGTCTGGAGAGCATACTCTGGCCAGCCAACTTGTAGAAGACCACCTGGGCGTCCTAGGCACCGCTGGAAAGGCGAGGTGCTGAAGGACCTCACCGCGCTGGGCGCCGTTGACTGGACAGAGACGGCTGTGAACAGAGAAGCCTGGCGATCTTTGATGTCGGAGGCCAAGATCTACTTTGGGTCGCTGCGCCACTGCAGTAAGTAAGTAGGTAAAAAGTCAATCTGCTCAATGAACATTTTATTGTGATGGAATTTATACCATTTGTAAACCCTATAAAGTCTGCTTTCCTTTGTTTCCATAAAATAAAACAAAGGTAAATCAACTCTATTTCCCGAGTCATTTTGATTCAAAACTTGGTTATGTATGGTGGGCTATGATGGACCAAACTTTGACGGCCCCCTAGCCCAGTTCAAGAGGTCCCAGGTTCGAATCCTGGTAAGGGCATTTATTTGTGTGTTTATCACAGATATTTGTTCCTGAGTTATGGATGTTACCTATGTATTTAAGTATTTATCTATATCTGTCTATTATATATATCGTCGTCTAGTACCTACAACACAAGCCTTATTGAGCTTACCATGGGACTAGGTCGATTTGTGTAAGATTGTCCCATAATATTTATTTATTTTAAACTTACCCTTCAACAAAACAACTTGAGCATTCTTGCCCTCCTGTGAGTAAAGACTAACAAACTTGGTCTTCTTCTTGGACTTGTCCTCCGCTGGGGCTGGTTCGGACTGTTCCTGAACCTCTGGGCTGATGAAATCCTGCTGCTGCTTGTTTTTAGATATCTTCTTCTTCTGCTGTTTAGGCACTGAGTTGCCTGTAATATTAATATGAATATGACGTGTAAGTTTATTTTATACAAATATTTGACAGTAATCGCTGGCCCAATATTACAGGGTTCTATGTTTCACTTTTAATGGATAGAAATTTGAACATTGTCATAGTGACACTAAGTCTAAATTTAATTACTCCAAAAATGCAACAGAACCCTGTAATATTGAGCCAGTGATATGTGAGAAGGTATTTGGCAGAAGGATGTTGAAAGATATTTTTTTTGAGCAATAAAAGAGCAAAAAATGGTACCCTTTAAGTGGAATATCACATATTTTTCTATTATATGCTGTACTCTATTTTTGCTAATGTTCAGGGTAAACTTTAAATGTGAAAATCGAACTTGAAAGAGGGTAGAAGCTACGGTGTGTGGGTAGACTACAACTAAAACTCACCGCAACATCAGTTACTCTGCGATGATGGCGCATGCAACTGTGCTGAAATATCGGGTGCCCAAAAACTCAAGGGAAGCCAGAGCTAAATTAACTTACCTTTTCTCCATTAGCATGAGTATAGATGTGCCGTTCTTGAGAATGTTCTCCATTTACTATGGGATATATTCTCAAGCGCAAACTTTTCCCATACAAAACGGGAAACATTCTCAAGAACGGCACAACTCTAAGCATGAGTAAAAGTTTTCAACTGGCTGAAAGTTAGACAAGCCGGTGGGAGTTGAGTTATATGGACGCTTTGCCTCTAGCACACAGGTAGATATGTACTACATAATAAAATTAACTCGCAAATTGTGAATGAAACATTGTTGTGCAATAGTAACTTTGCACTTTTGCAGTATCAAAACTTACCTCTGCTTGCAAATTTCCTTTTAGATAGTTCAAAATAGAAGTTTTTATGCTGTGGATTGTCGAAATCTAGCAGAGTGCTCATGTGCTCCTTCAAATCCTTCTCATTCTGGATTGACAAAACAAATCTGAAAGGTAGGTAGATAAGCTAGAGTATGTATTGTAATGTAAAGTGGTATTATAACGGCCTTCTAGTTTAGTCGGTAGTGACCCTGCCTACGAAGCAGGAGGTCCCAGGTTCGAATCCAGGGCATTGATTTGAGTGTTTATCACAGATATTTGTTCCTGAGTTATGGATGTTTTCTATGTATTTATCTATTATATATATCGTCTTCTAGTACCCACAAGACAAGCTTTAATGAGCTTACTGTGGGACTAGGTCGATTTGTGTAAGATTGTCCAATAATATTTATTTATTTATTATTTTATTAGGTTTTTCAACATTATTACGGAGCTAGAAACGAGAATCAATTGTTTTTGACTAGTTAATTACTTAATTTTGTATGAAATATGTATAAAAATAAGGAACATAGAGCTAAACTTTCCTGAAATACAATAAGGCTACTTACTGTATCATTTCTGCGGGTATTTCAAAGTCCAGTAATCTAGACAAACCTTCACCAATCCATTGATCCATTTTAAAAGCTTTTTACAGTTCTACTTTATTATTATTAGAGTTTATATAAATTCAAATTAGAAAATGCCACAACACGCTATGCAAGAAGCATAAAGCTCTATAAATGGAGTACGCTTCGCCTAATCTTTCCAAACAAAAAAGTCTGCCAAAATCTGAGGGGGGCGAGGTAGCACGCATGTGAAGTTTTCAATTCAAAGGTACATCATTGTCGGTTGTTAATACAGTTTATTTCTAAATGATTTTTTATGGCAGCAACGCTTTATTGACAACCGACAAAGATGTACCTTTGACTTGAAAACATCAAACATATTTGACATATTCTTTTTATACTTCATAACACTAAATGGAGCAATAGATAGTCGACTGTACAAATGTTAACATATGGTTCATTATTGGATGCAGTCTTTGGAAATGTCAAACAAAAAAGCCAAGGATCATTTTTGATTGTATTTTCAAACAAAATATAGAAGACAGCAATCCTTAAGCGCGTTAAATATGGAGAAGTGTCAAACGTCAAATAGTTACTGCCCGTCAGAAAGAAAACGATTGTCTTTGAATCGATTCTGTAAACGAAGCTTGATTTTCGATTGAGGTTAAATCTTTTATTACGAAAGTAATGATAAATAAAGTTAAACTGTACTTACATCTGAAATGGTATTTCATCTTTTTGTAAACTAGACGAAATATAACATTTTTTACATCCAAAAACAGCGCTTAAGGGCATTTTCACGGAGCTTGTTATCCATTGACAGCGATGACGAAAATGCGTGACATCGATTATTGAAATAGTTTTTATAGATGTACTAGATTTTCCGCCAATACTTTTGACAGAGGGGAAATGATACTCAGGGCCTCTCCTGGTTTAGAACTCTCTGGCAAGAAGGTACTCTGTGACGCTATGCGAGTAAGTATAGTTCAAAATCTGTAAGAATGAACTTTTGACACATCGTAACGCCCGTAGAACGTAAACGCGCAAGACACTTTGAAATTATAAACAAAATCCCATAACGATTTTAGAGCTTGTCATGTACGTAAACACAATATTTCACTTTATATAAACATAACTTAATGAATGTTAATTTTTTTCATATCGTAGTTATTGAAAATTTTACAATAACAATTTAGCATGCAAACAGTTACGGTCTACGCCTCCTTTTTTTTAAATTTAGTGTTGTGACCATGTCTGCTGTTCCGATTCATATAACATTTCCGTAAGTCGATAAAATCGATTATGTAATCAATAGACAATATAAGACTTTCTTATCATATTGTATTAATTATGGAATTATTATAATGCCATACATAATTAGTAGATAACAATTATTAAATGATCATTTCCTAAATAATTTTATTTTCTGCTTTGTTACAGTTAAGTTTTCCTTTTTAGGGTTCCGTAGTCAACTAGGAACCCTTATAGTTTCGCCATGTCTGCCCGTCCGTCCGTCCGTCCGTCCGCGGATAATCTCAGTGACCGTTAGCACTAGAAAGCTGAAATTTGGTACTAATATGTATATCAATCACGCCGACAAAGTGGTAAAATAAAAAGTGGATTTTTTTTATTTATTAGGGTACCTCCCCTATACGTAAAGTGGGGAGTGATTTTTTTTTTCATTTCAACCCTAACGTGTGATATATTGTTGGATAGGTATTTAAAAATGAATAGGGGTTTGCTAAAATCATTTTTCGATAATGTAAATATTTTCGGAAATAATCGCTCCAGAAGTAAAAAAATATGCGTCCCCCCCCCCCTCTAACTTTTGAACCATAAGTTTTAAAAATATGAAAAAAATCTCAAAAGTAGAACTTTATAAAAACTTTCTAGGAAAATTATTTTGAACTTGATAGGATGAATAGTTTTTGAAAAAAAATTACAAAATAATTTCTGAACTAAGTTTGTAATTTAACCGTATAAGCAGGTGTTTATTGTACCTGTAATTTCTACAAAATTACAATGAAATGACGTGCTTTCAAATAAAGTAAAAACGGTGAAAATCGGTTCACGCAATAAAGAATTATTCCATAAAAATCATCTTCCATACTTTAAGCTCGCGCGCAATAGTTTACTTAATTTGCCGATAGATGTCGCTGTACGTGGAACTCTCATATCATATCCTACATGGCGGTGTTATTAACTCTTAAGTGGGGACGCTTACTGTGACGGACGGAAAACTACGGAACCCTACACTGAGCGTGGCCCGACACGCTCTTGGCCGGTTTTTTTAATTTATTTTTGTATATTAGGCATAACTGCATACAACTCATCTCAACTCATATTCTCGGTGGAATCACTGACTCCCGAGTCACAGGCATCCGCCTAGTTCGGGAGACAGAGGCTCAGTTCCGGTGAAATTGTTTCAAACCTATACATAAGTGTCTCTTAAGCTATTAGCGTACTGTGCAAATATTACTTACACCTGTATTAGGTTTAAGTCAATAAACATTATTCTTATTCTCTTATTCATATCATTTGAGAAGATTTGTGATACAAAATATATAGGCAATATAACAAGAAAAAATCGGTTGTAGTAAAATCGATTCGAACAATTCATAAATAATCGCTAAATTTGACAAACGATACGTCTTAGCCCCATCACTAATGACGTCAATACTGAAGTGTCAAAAGTTCATTCTTACAGATTTTGAACTATAAAATCAACAGCGGACAGCTGATTTTGACAGCGAATTATTCAAGCCACTCCTTATTTTTGTGAAGCTCATTACGAAACGTGTTAAAGATTTACTCAAACCGTGTGATATAAAAAAGCTGTCAAATCAGCCAGTGTCAAAAATTGTTTTCTTTCTATAGTTTCTATTCCAAGTTTGAATTTAAAGAGGTACGTGAACTACTTTACATAAAAGTTATAAGTTGCTAAACTTTGCATCGAACAAATCAATTAAATGCTTCCACTACTTCAAAGTGAAATAGTATTTTGTTTACGTAATTTTATAACCTCTTCTAGACCTTAGTCGTATAAACATTTTGTGTATTTTCAGGGGAAAAAATGTCTCTCTCTCCGTTCCTCCGTACTCCCATGACGGACCTGACTGGTGGCATGATCTCCCACCAGTTGCAAGGCCGCTGCCAAAATGAGGAGATGAGGTTCATGGACTGTTTGGAGGCCTATGGCTTGGATCGCGGGGAAACCAAGTGCAAAGCTCTGTTTGAGGACTTTCATGAGTGCCACACTCTAACTAAACAACTCAAGAGGTTCTATGTAAGTATACCAACATTTTAGTTTTACAAACAACCAGATTCAGAATAACTGCTTAGGATAAGTGCAAATTTAATGCCAAAAGGAAAAGGTCAACATTTAGGTCTATGCATGCTATTATCTGGTAGAGTGGTTCAATAAGGGGAAGGGATAGATTTTTGGACAACAGTAGAATTAATTAATTATGTATGTTTTTTGCATGCATGACGGCAGCAAACAAATATATTCTGCGTGCCTTACCATGCGCACTAATAAGTTTAAATCACACCCCTTCTGGAATGATATCCTTTTGTTAACAACATTTCAAAATTAATTAATTAATTAATCATTATAATTATTATATCGTTTTAGACAGGCAGCTCGCGCTGATATGTCTAAATCAAAGTTCACTAAGCACTGTACTTTAGATAGTTTGTCGAGTCTATTTTTGAACTGATTAACACTGTTGGAGTTCACAACTTGGGAGGGTAACTTGTTCCAAGTATTCACAATTCGGTTCGCAATAAAGTTTTTGCCGATATTTGTATTATGTATTGTTATTGTTAGTTTAAAGTTATGTCCTCTTGTGCGCGTGTTTAGATGTACAAATATCAAGGTCAAGAGAGTACATAAATGGATCAATGTCAGTAAAAAACTCATTATAGTTTTTTGAAACTCGTTTGAACTGCGAAGTGCGAAACTCACATAAAACAAATTCCGAGGACGTAAGGAGTGATGCGGTATATTAAATACTATATTTCGTAGCAAATTAGGGCAATTGATTTCATTCTTTAAAATCTTAAAAAGAAAATTGTGTCCAATAAGAGTCTTCTATTATCAAGGGATATCATATTAAAATGTTTTGCCGACTTAGCTGACGATTCCATAGGAGTACCGGTCCTGTGGTCCTGTAACAGAATGACCTCAAAAAAACATTTTGTATACTTTCTAGACGATTAATATGGACATAGTATTGAGGACACCAGATCACAGACCCGAACTCAAGAATACTTCTGATGTAGGAATAAAATATTTTTAGGGTGCACGGGCGCTTAAAGGGTTTACCAGTCCGTATTCATCTTTCATGCCTAGATTTTTATATGCCCGGTTACAAATACTATCCACATGAATATTGAAATTAAGCTGAGAGTCCATAGTAATACCTAAGTCTCTGATAGAACTGACGCGAGTTATATGCGTTCCAGCTATAGAATAGTTAAAGTTGATTATATTTATTTTACGGGAAAAGGTTATCACAAAACACCATAAAGCTCTATAAATGGAGTACGCTTCGCCTCATCTTTCCAAACAAAAAAGTCTGCCAAAATCTGAGGGGGGCGAGGTAGCACGCTTGTGAAGTTTTAAATTCAAAGGTACATCATTGTCGGTTGTTAATACAGTTTATTTCTAAATGAATTTTTATGGCAGCAACGCTTTATTGACAACCGACAAAGATGTACCTTTGACTTGAAAACACCAAACATATTTGACATATTCTTTTTATACTTCATAAGTTCATAACACTAAATGGAGCAATAGATAGTCGACTGTACAAATGTTAACATATGGTTCATAATTGGATGCAGTCTTTGGAAATGTCAAACAAAAAAGCCAAGGATCATTTTTGATTGTATTTTCAAACAAAATATAGAAGACAGCAATCCTTAAGCGCGTTAAATATGGAGAAGTGTCAAACGTCAAATAGTTACTGCCCGTCAGAAAGAAAACGATTGTCTTTGAATCGATTCTGTAAACGAAGCTTGATTTTCGATTTAGGTTAAATATTTTATTACGAAAGTAATGATAAATAAAGTAAAACTGTAGTTACATCTGAAATGGTATTTCATCTTTTTGTAAACTAGACGAAATATAACATTTTTTTTACATCCAAAAACAGCGCATAAGGGCATTTTCACGGAGTTTGTTATCCATTGACAGCGATGACGAAAATGCGTGACATCGATTATTGAAATAGTTTTTATAGATGTACTAGATTTTCCGCCAATACTTTTGACAGAGGGGAAATGATACTCAGGGCCTCTCCTGGTTTAGAACTCTCTGCAAAACACTTATCTAGGTTTAGGTACAGATAATTATTTTCACAATATTCATAAAAACTATCAAGATCTTGTTGTAGACAATTAATCTGCTGTTTAAATTTTTTACAAGCTTTTATTTTAACCCACAGTGTTTGTCAAAAACTCATAAGCCAGATTTGAACCAGCTCCTGATGTCCGATTAGGCGGATCCAC
Organism: Pammene aurita; assembly: GCA_947086415.1. Classification (NCBI taxonomy): domain Eukaryota; kingdom Metazoa; phylum Arthropoda; class Insecta; order Lepidoptera; family Tortricidae; genus Pammene; species Pammene aurita. Next base: position 7,100,015 of record OX352302.1, on the reverse strand, counting down.
ACCTGACACACCGCCTCGCGAGGAAATTGCCGCGCAAGGCAGCTCGGCTAGTGTTTATGTGGCATTGCGGCTGTGGGTGTATTTGCCTCGGCCGAGGCACGTGTCCACGCTAGCCGAGCCGCCTCGCATGGCAATTTCCTCCCGATGCGGTGCGTCAGGTGTAGAAATTTGGCATACCTGGTCGAACTGGTCTGACAACCAACAGTAGTCAAAAGACCTTTGTGATAAAACAATGAAAGCTTGTGTTTGAGTTTCGTAGATTTATCTTGTTATCAGGCGCGGATACAGGGTGGGGGAGGCAACAGGTGCATTTAACCCCCTCCCCCCGGACACGTAAGCCTCGTAGGCTACGGGGCCATAGGTGCAGACTACAAGATTTTTTGTGAAGTAAATTGCCCGCCCCCCCCACCGAATGAAATCCTGGATCCGCGTCTGCTTATTCATATTATTATCCTTTTATTTACAGGCAATCAGAACAGAGAGAGAAAAACAGATTTCGGAAGGAAAACTCACTGGTGACAATAAGTATGTCACCCCCAAAGTAGACAGTTTCTAAACACCATGTAGTAAATTTGTAAAGAGTCAGAAATCATTGTAATGGTTATTTAAGTAAGTGTAATAAAGTGATAACAAAATGCATACTTTTCGTTTGTTTCCACTTTACCCTATTAGGCGTGTCCACACCTGACGCCACACCTGACGCACCGCCTCGCGAGGAAATTGCCGCCCGAGGCAGCTCGGCTAGTGTGCGGGGCCGTGCCTCGGCGAGGCACGTCGGCTCTAGCCGAGCAGCCTCGCCGAGGCAATTTTCTCTCGAGGCTTTGCTTCAGGTGTGCACACGCCTATTTCATTAAGAATTGCTTCGGCACAAAATGTGATACTTACACAAATTGTTGAAAATGTTATACTAAGAAATACTTGCACATGCAATGGGAATTAATTATGTAATGTAATGCAATGTACCAAAGACAAAAACCATGATCTGTGCCACTACCACTATCCAGGAGTAATAGCATTCTGAGACATATGGCAAAATTTTCTAAATTAAGATACATTAAAGGTTTCTAAACTAAGACAGTCTTAGGAACAGTTGTACAAGTCACCGGCAATAGTATCTTCCTACACGAAGGCCGCAAAAGTTTGTGACACGGTCTTATAACCCTACAAATAAGAGTGTGTCACATATTTTTGCGGCCTTCGCGTAGGAATACTATTGCCGGTGACTGTACCACGTAGGCACGTACCATTAACGAACTGGTCGACGTTAAATATGGCGGCAAAGCTGTCGTCCCATAGAAAGCTGTGAATCCCACGGCAGCTTTTTATCACCGCACCGCTCGCCGTCGGCAGGGTGTTCATCCTCACACGCTGGAGCCTAAAGAATCACGAACTGTACGGTTTAAGTAGAATTTCCTCCCACGAACGTTGCGGCTGTGAAATGAACTCCTTGCCGAGGTTTTCCCAGCGGGCTACAGTATGAGGTTCTTCAAAAAAGGAGTGTATAGGTTCTTAGTAGGCAACACGCATGTGAATCCTCTGGGGTTGCAGGCGTCTATAGGCTACGGTAACTGCTTAACATCAGGCGGGCCGTATGCTTATTTTCCACCGTCGTGGTGTATTAAAAAAAAGTCTGGGAAAATTGCCCCCAGAGCTTTGAGTATTATATTCTTAGTTCGAAACTACAACCAAATGCGTAAAAAAAACGAATAACTGTCATTTAATTTAAGTATTGACATTTACGACATATCTTTGACAATACTTATACCGTATAATAGTATCTTAAAGTAGACAAATCAAGCGTTTATATTCAATACAATGGCTCAGCAAATCTCTCCGTTCTTCCGCTCGCCATGGACCGACCTGACGGGCGGGCTGGTGTCGCACCAGCTGTTCGGCCGCTGCGCCACCATGGAGATGGACATGATGGACTGTCTGGAGGCGTATGGGCTGGACCGAGGGCTGAGGAAGTGCAAGGACATGATCGAGGAGTTCAGGGAGTGCCATACGCTGACCAAGCAGTTTAAGAGATTTTATGTGAGTTTCTTTTTAGTTTCATTTCCGCCCCAAGGGCTTTTCGCTTCCCAATATTAAAAACAATGGCTCTTAAAGTATTTCTTTATCTATGTAGCGGGTACAAAGTTTTTCATTCCAGCCTAGGGTTGCCAACCATTTTTGAGAAAAATATAGTATTTTCCAAACCTACGTGAAAAAAAACCGGTCAAGAGCGTGTCGGGCCACGCTCAGTGTAGGGTTCCGTAGTTTTCCGTCCGTCACAGTAAGTGTCCCCACTTAAGAGTTTTTGAAAGCACGTCATTTCATTGTGATTTTGTAGAAATTACAGGTACAATAAACACCTGCTTATACGGTTAAATTACAAACTTAGTTCAGAAATTATTTCGTAATTTTTTTTCAAAAACTATCCTACCTAATCAAGTTCAAAATAATTTTCCTAGAAAGTTTTTATAAAGTTCTACTTTTGAGATTTTTTCATATTTTTAAAACTTATGGTTCAAAAGTTAGGGGGGGGGGGCACACATTTTTTTAACTTCTGGAGCGATTATTTCCGAAAATATTTACATTATCAAAAAATGATTTTACTAAACCCCTATTCATTTTTAAATACCTTTCCAACAATATGTCACACGTTAGGGTTGAAATGAAAAAAAAAATCACTCCCCACTTTACGTATAGGGGAGGTACCCTAATAAAACATTTTTTTCCACTTTTTATTTTACCACTTTGTCGGCGTGATTGATATACATATTAGTACCAAATTTCAGCTTTCTAGTGCTAACGGTCACTGAGATTATCCGCGGACGGACGGACGGACAGACATGGCGAAACTATAAGGGTTCCTAGTTGACTACGGAACCCTAAAAAATAGTACACCGTGTTTTTTCCTCATGAGACGTTCCAAAAATATAGTATTTTCGCCTTTACTGCATTTTTTCAGCAGTAGACCAAGCCAAAATATAATACAATACGTTATTATAGTACGGTTGGCAACCCTTTTCCAGCCCTAGGGAGTTTCAGTTTCCGATATTGAAAACAGTGGCTCTGAAAGTGAGTAATTGTTGCGCCTATAATATTTTCACTGCAATAGGTACATAGCAAAACTCTACTGTAATGTAAAGCTAGGCAACTCATCTAGGTATACTTCATCAAAGAACTACACAGAGTAGTGTACAGTCAAGTGTAAAAATATGGGTGTACTCATGTTACTCAAAAATATGTCCCATGGTATCTTATTCCGTTGTAATAAGTGCGTAGTACCATATTTATGAGACGATTTTTTCGATACGTATTTTTGCACTTGACTGTACCTACCGAGCTACCGAGTTTTCATTGTGACATCACGCACCATGTCCTTTCTTAATGCATGACACGTTATCTTTCTCGCTTATCACATTAACTGCCAGACGAAAAATGACGTCCTACTTCAGAAATCGGGCTGAGTTTTTATATGCAGCCACAGACAAAAATCTGCCAGAAGTTAGTCTTTTTCGAACTTCCGGCTGATTTTTGTCTATGACCGAGTGAATTTCGCTAAGTCGCCTAAGTGTAGGTAGTTGACACGTTAACATTATAAGTAGGCTATATTTTTTTTAGGCAATGCGAACCGAACGCGAGAAGCAAATAGCTGAAGGAAAATTAAAGGGAGAGTGCCGATATGTGACCCCTAAGGTAGACAGTTACTGAGTTTCGAAGTACGAAGAAATACTTACTCACTCTTCGTGTATTTATTTTATTATGCGCAAAGTTTTACGGAAATAAACTGGTACGTTATAAAAATATTTTTATTTTTGAAATAATATAATAGTGATAAGATAAGTACGCCTAGATTAAACGATTCTATCTACACATAAAAAAAACTTTCACGCTACTTAGAATAATATAATACATAGGTATATACAGTTAGGTGCAAAACTGTCCCAATAGTAGCATCTTAGTAGAATGTGGAGAAGTGGATGTCGATCGAGGAGAGGGGCACATGATTAATACATACCAGTACTATTTAAAATTTCCTACAAATCAGCCTTACATATGATATACTTAGAATTTACGGTTATTTTGTAATTTAGAATCGAAAAGTAGAAAAAAACACATTTTTATTTTTTCGAATATTTCTAGTTCCTCTTATGGAAACTCCAAATAGGGAACCATACATAATTAAGAAATTCTGCCTCTATAAAATCATCATGCAATTGCTTTAATGGGGCATATTTTTCAAGTTACTTTTAGGTTGCTTATAGTTCGGTGCAAAAGTGTACCATTAAAAACAGCCATAGAAAGTGTTTGTTAGTTCAATGTTCAAGACGACTTTTACTCTGCCATAACTACAAAACTATGTTTGTGATTTAAACAGTTGATACCTTATTTTATAGAGGCTGAATTTCTTAATTATGTATGGTTCCCTATTTGGAGTTTCCATAAGAGGAACTAGAAATATTCTACAAAATAAAAAGGTGTTTTTTTCTACTTTTCGATTCTAAATTACAAAGTAACCGTAAATTCTAAGTAAGTATATCATATGTAAGGCTGATTTGTAGGAAATTTTAAATAGTATTGGTATGTATTAATCATGTGCCCCTCTCCTCGATCGACATCCACTTCTCCACATTCTACTAAGATGCTACTATTGGGACAGTTTTGCACCTAACTGTAGGTTCCTGAAATATAATTACGTCACTTTTGTATACAATACTTAACGGCCTCCTAGCCTAGTCCCGGGTTCGAATCCTGGTCAGGGCATTTATTTGTGTGTTTATCACGGATATTTGTTCCTGAGTTATGGATGTTTTCTATGTATTTAAGTATTTATATGTATATATCTATTAAATATAGCGTCGCCTAGTACCCACAACACAAGTCTTATTGAGCTTACTGTGGGACTAGGTTGATTTGTGTAAGATTGTCCCATAATATTTATTTATTATTAATACTTTTTCTGGAAGTGTTTAAAATCGGCAAGCCGGTAAGAATTGAGTTCGACGAATGCCTCATTTCATTACCTGCTGCCACTATACAGGGTGTAACAAAAATACTGGTGGTCCGTTTAAGGGCATAATTAGTATCGTATTGAGGCAGAAAAAATTAAAATAATTTTAAACAAAAAAGAACCGACTTCACTAAGCATCCACCTTTCCAACACCAAATGCTTGATCTGCTGTAAAAAATACTCAAATCACCATAGGTGTGCCTATAATAGTTGAAGAGTTCCCTCGATTTCTCCAGGATCCCGTCATCAGATCCTGACATGGTTACAATGGGATCAACTGTGAAGTATACTCTTTCAAACAAAAAAAGAATTTTCCAAATCGGTCCAGCCGTCTTCGAATAATCGGTGAACATACATAAAAAAAAACAAAAAAAAAATAGCAAAAACAAAGATCCCGACGAATTGATAACCTCCTCCTTCGAAATCTTGAAGACGGTTGATAAAATTTTTTGACCGCGATTTTTTTTTATATGGGACCTTTCATCCTAACCCGCCAACCTTCCATAGAAAACCAACTTTTTATCGCGTGTATTTTCTTTTAAATTAGGTTTCAACCGACTTCAAGATTTCGAAGGAGGAGGTTATCAATTCGTCGGGATCTTTGTTTTTGCTATTTTTTTTTTATGTATGTTCACCGAGTATGCGAAGACGGCTGGACCGATTTGGAAAATTCTTTTTTTCTTTGAAAGAGTATACTTCACAGTTGGTCCCATTGTAACCAGGTTAGGATCTGATGATGGGATCCTGGAGAAATCGAGGGAACTCTTCAACTATTATAGGCACACCTATAGTGATTTGAGTATTTTTTACAGCAGCTCGAGCATTTGCTGTTGGAAAGGTGGATGCTAAGTGAAGTCGGTTCTTTTTTGTTTAAGATTATTCATAATTAGAATACGGTACGAATTACGCCCTTTAAACGGATCATCAACATTTTTCTTACACCCTGTATAATTGAGTAACTTCAATCTCCCGGTGGATTGTGCCGGCGTTCTAAATCCACCAAGATTATCATCATTTTTTTCAAACAGATCTGAGACCATGCAGCACACTTTTTAATTCCAATTAGTTGAATGCACGTGGAATCTCCCACATGCCTCAAATCACTACATCATTTATCATCTACGCATCTATCAGAGTTAAGTCAAGATTAACACCAACGCCCACAGTGTAATGCTGAACCTCGAGCGCCGCTACTGCTCTATATGTATAGTAAAAGAGCTAGCCCGGGAAAAAGTATCTAAATACTGACAGTTTTGAGAGCAACAAAATTCTCCTATAGATCAAGAGTAGGCCGTAGGCAACTCTACCTCATCGAGTAGCAGAATTATTTTAGTACCTGGTAGCCTGAGCCAATGTTGAGGCATTTTGTAGAGTCAGCAAAATATGACCCTAGTTTTTGACAAAAACTACTTCATTGACTAGCAAATATGCACGTTGCCCATTCGATAGTGCTCAGCGAGAAGTGCCGAAAAAATTGTGGTAGCAAACCTGACATTTTAATTTTTTTCTTCCTTTTTAAGTTGATGCGTTCTTTGAGTTCTTTCGAATGGCCCAAGTTTTATCTTCTACTAGGTTAATAAGGTAGAATCATGAAGATGCCAGTTTTGGGCAATGGAACCTCTTTGACACTTGTTGATAAGCAGTATTTCATGTAGGTAGGTAGATTTTATAATGATGTTTCTGCTGACTGTACAAAATGCTCCAAGTTCAGCTCTGATTGATTTGATCTGATAATAAAAATAACATGAAACACACCTCACAAACTAAATACGCATACACCCACATCACATATATTAACCTACTTACATACAAACAGACTACTATTATACGATTGTTTGGTACCTATCCTATGTATTTTCCATTGTTATAGTCTGGTGAAACGTAATATTAGAACCTTTAACTGTCCTGCCTAGAATAAAATATACACCAAAAAGCCTCCTAGCCCAGTCGGTAGTGACCCTGCCTACGGTCCTGGGTTCGAATCCTGGTAAGGGCATTTATTTGTGTGTTTATCATATCACTGATATTTGTACCTGAGTTACTTATGGATGTTTTCTTATGTATTTAAGTATTTATCTAATATATCGTCGTCTAGTACCCACAACACAAGCCTTATTGAGCTTGTTGTGGGACTAGGTCGGTTTGCGTTAGACTGTCCTGTAATATTTATTTATGTATTTTTTATAAATAACTAATTTGATAAGCATTATACCGGCAGCTCAATAAACGGATCTCTAAGTCCCTTACCCGTGATTTGCGCCAATTCAATACAAATCGTATTGAAGAGGCCGTTGAGCAGAATAAGGGCTCTAAAGTTTTTGCAAGAGATTTGTCTATTGGGCAGAGCCAGCTCGCCAGATTAAAAACTGAGGATGGTAGAATCGTTTCATCCAGACCCGAGCTTCTTGGGGAGATAGAGGACTTTTATGGACAGCTATACACATCAACTAGCAGACCTGAAGTTGATCTGGCGGAAGACCCTAGAGCTAGACTGACCCGACACTATACCGAAGACATCCCGGACATCAGCCTGTACGAGATTAGAATGGCTCTTAAACAGCTCAAAAACAATAAGGCACCTGGTGAAGACGGAATCACAGCCGAACTTCTGAAGGCGGGTGGTAAACCGGTCCTTATGGCCCTTCAGAAGTTGTTCGACTCCGTTTTACTAGAAGGGAGAACGCCTAAGGCATGGAACAGAGGTGTGATGGTATTGTTCTTCAAAAAGGGTGATAACGCGTTACTGAAGAACTACTGACCCATTTCACTTCTGAGCCATGTCTATAAGCTGTTTTCAAGAGTCGTTACGAACCGTCTCGCACGCAGGCTAGATGACTTCCAGCCTCCCGAACAAGCCGGTTTCCGAAGAGGCTTTAGTACCGTAGACCACATTCATACGCTCCGTCAGGTTATACAGAAGACTGAGGAGTATAACCTGCCCCTCTGCTTAGCGTTCGTGGACTACGAGAAAGCCTTCGACTCGATCGAAACCTGGGCTGTACTACAATCTCTCCAGAGGTGCCAAGTGGACTATCGCTATATCGAAGTGCTGAAGTGTTTGTACGAGAACGCCACTATGTCAGTCCGACTCCAGGACCAGAACTCGAAGCCTATTCCGTTGCAGCGGGGAGTCAGACAAGGAGATGTTATTTCTCCTAAACTGTTTACCGCTGCACTGGAAGATGTTTTCAAGACTCTGGACTGGAGAAGGCTAGGCATCAACATAAACGGCGAGTACATCACTCACCTTCGGTTTGCTGACGATATAGTAGTCTTGGCTGAGACCATGGAGGATTTGAGTACGATGCTCGATGACCTCAGTAAAGCCTCCAAGCGAGTTGGTCTAAAGATGAACATGGATAAGACGAAGATCATATCAAATACCCATGTAGCACCAACTCCCGTTACAATCGGAGACTTTACACTCGAAGTTGTGGACGATTATATATACTTAGGACACACTGTCCAGTTAGGTAGATCCAACTTCGAGAAAGAGGTCAATCGACGAATCCGACTCGGTTGGGCAGCGTTCGGGAAGCTACGGCACATCTTTTTGTCCAATATTCCGCAGTGTCTCAAGACGAAAGTCTTTGACCAGTGTGTGTTGCCAGTGATGACATATGGTACTGAAACGTGGTCGCTTACAATGGGCCTCATAAGAAAGCTCAAAGTCACCCAAAGGGCAATGGAGAGGGCTATGGTTGGAGTGTCTCTGCGTGATCGCATCAGAAATGAGGCCATTCGCAGCAGAACCAAAGTAACCGATATAGCCCTCCGAATCGCTAAACTAAAGTGGCAGTGGGCGGGGCACATTGCTCGTAGAACCGATGGCCGTTGAGGCGGAAAGGTTCTCGAGTGGCGACCACGAACCGGAAGGCGCAGCGTGGATAGACCCCCCGCAAGGTAGACTGATGACCTGGTGAAGGTCGCGGGAGTCCGCTGGATGCGGGTGGCGTAGGACCGGTCATTGTGGCACTCTTTGGGGGAGGCCTATGTCCAGCAGTGGACGTCTTTCGGCTGATATGATGATGATGATGAATTTGATTGACTTGTTCTCGAAATTGTGTGCTTTTTTCCGGGGCTAGCTCTGTCTATTATACTCTACTCCTAACTTATCTCAATTAAAATCCACGTTGTGTCACGCCTTAGCCGGCGTCCGTTTTTTGGTGGTTTTTTGCTGTCAAAGTCACGGTCGGTCATCGCGCGTTTTTGCAAGGAATTTTGGCGCCGAATTATTATAATACCATTGTAATTCATCATATCTAGAAGTATTGCGTTGTGGATAAAATAATACGTAGGTAGGTACAGTCGAGGACAAAGAGATGTATACACTTTTGGACCTTATTACAACGCAATAAGGTCCAAAAGTGTATACATCTCTTTGTCCTCGACTGTACCTATTTTGTTAGGTATTATCCTGTGGTGTTTACGGGCGTTATTGGATAGGTACCTATTTGTTATTTTCTACCTAAAACCGATCATTTTCTGAACTATTTTGATGGTCTAATAAATTAGTAGTGATGGAAATATTCGCCGAAATAGGGTAAACCTCGGTAGCTCAGTAAAATTTAGAAAATATGTTACAGTCTAGGTACATCAAAAAGGTGAGTAGCTGCCTACTATCAGGCGGGCCGTATCCTTGTTTGTCACCGTCGTAGTAAAAAAAGATACCGCATTTGACGAAAGGCGCTTAATTACGTCGTACGTTGAACAGATTATATATTGTATTCAAGCAAATAGTACCTTTTCATCATGGATAGACAATGCCTATACAAAATCGCGTTCCTCGAACCTTCCGGCTATACGTCTGTTTTCGGTACTTAGTGCTACAGCGCCATCTGTTGAGTCCGGAGTAGAGTTATTCTATCAGCGTTAATCGCCGAACAAAATATTAGAAACTAGAATTTATTTATTTAATCTTAATTGCCCAAAATAAGATGGTACAAATGGCGGACTTAATGCCATAAAGCATTCTCTACCAGTCAACCAATGGGCTTAACAGAAAGGTTAAGTAGGAATTTAGTGTTTGTGGTGACCAATAGATGACGCTAGTGCTTTAGCCTGAAATAAGGGAACGCGATTTTGTATAGGCATTGTCTATCCATGTCTTAATCATATAGACTCACATATTGTGAATAACGTTAAAATATGTTTATGTCATGTCTTTATGTGTATGCTTCAAATAACGTAGAACACCGTTGTAACAGGTATTTTAGAGAGGGGTGCGTTTGTTTTGTAGAAAAGGGTTGAAAATGATTAGCTACGTTTACTTTACGTAGACGAAGTCGCTCACGGAAGCTAGCAAATAATATGTAGAATTTCATTTACCTTTAATAGGACATTGTGGAACGGATGTGCTCTCCTGCAAATGTCTTTGTCTCTATTCCGTGAGGAAAGTAGGTCGTATAGATATTCTATTCAAGTTGAATATATTATTTTCGATATTTCTCTCGATTGTGTGTCTTAAACTTCATTCCTAAGTTTTATATCAAACAATACTTATTGACTTAGGGGAGACCTAGATAAGTCGAAACAAATTTTACATTTTTGGTTATAACTACTTTAATAAGCTAGATCATAGACATGTACGATTTCTTAGTATCTTCCTACACGAAGGCTGCAAAAATATGTGACACGCTGTTATGGCCTCATAAGTAATAGCGTGTCACATATTTTTGCGGCCTTCATGTAGGAAGATCTATTGCCGGTGACTATACATGTACCTACTGAGGTAAGTAGACACACTTTTTAATTTCAAGGATTGAAAAGAAACTATTACCAATAAAACATTTTATCGTAATCCATACCTCATCTTAGAAGTAGCCTATAGCTTTCATTTTTGTGTTTTTGCTGACTATAATTTTTTTAGACCGGATAGCTCAAACTGAAAACTTCTATAACTTTAATCAATATTTCTGCTGTAAAAAAATTGTAAGCATATTTAAAAGGCTTTCAATAATTAGCACGGACAATAATCTATTTAGTAGAAACAAAAAAATAAATTGTTATCTTGTTATGTAACAAACTCGAACAAAAAATCGTCGAGTTGAGTTGAAAAACCGGCCAAGAGCGTGTCGGGCCACGCTCACTGTAGGGTTCCGTAGTTTTCCGTCCGTCACAGTAAGTGTCCCCACTTAAGAGTTAATAACACCGCCATGTAGGATATGATATGAGAGTTCCATGTACAGCGACATCTATCGGCAAATTGAGTAAACTATTGCGCGCGAGCATAAAGTATGGAAGATGATTTTTATGGGATAATTCTTTATTGCGTGAACCGATTTTCACCGTTTTTACTTTATTTGAAAGCACGTCATTTCATTGTAATTTTGTAGAAATTACAGGTACAATAAACACCTGCTTATACGGTTAAATTACAAACTTAGTTCAGAAATTATTTTGTATTTTTTTTTCAAAAACCATTCATCCTATCAAGTTCAAAATAATTTTCCAAGAAAGTTTTTATAAAGTTCTACTTTTGAGATTTTTTTCATATTTTTAAAACTTATGGTTCAAAAGTTAGAGGGGGGGGGGGACGCATATTTTTTTACTTCTGGAGCGATTATTTCCGAAAATATTTACATTATCGAAAAATGATTTTAGGAAACCCCAATTCATTTTTAAATACCTATCCAATAATATATCACACGTTAGGGTTGAAATGAAAAAAAAAATCACTCCCCACTTTACGTATAGGGGAGGTACCCTAATAAAAAAAAAATTTTCACTTTTTATTTTACCACTTTGTCGGCGTGATTGATATACATATTAGTACCAAATTTCAGCTTTCTAGTGCTAACGGTCACTGAGATTATCAGCGGACGGACGGACGGACGGACGGGCAGACATGGCGAAACTATAAGGGTTCCTAGTTGACTACGGAACCCTAAAAAAGGTATTTCAACCTACCTCACTCTTAGATTTCTTTGTTGTTTGTCATTGCAGTTTTTAAGTTCTTATTTACACATCATAGACTTTGTTTAAAAGAGGTATAATGTAAAACTAAACGGATTAAAAACGCTACTTCATACACAAAATATAAATTTTCAGAAACTGCTCTTGAAAAAACGACTCTACCTATAACTATACTTACTGTTAGCAACATTTTGGTTCCAACTGCTGTAAAACCTCAAATATCCATCTGAGGCCTAAGACATGTACCTATAATGGTCATGTCAGATATGACACAATAATGAGAGCAACGAAACCTGTCTAGTTAGACTGCTTTACCATCCTTATTGCTAGATCCGGGCATCTGGCAGCTTTTAATGGGTGGAGGTCAGAGTGACAGACCAAAAAAGTTTTTAAGTTGGAAAAAAGTAATACCAAAATAGGTAAAAACTGCCAAAGTTGTGCTATTTATAGAGGACAGGGCCTATATTTTAACATTAGATTAAAAACCATTGTCAAAACTTTGTGCAAAAATTGTGCCAAAACAAAAACAGTAGGCGAAAAACTAAAAATTGCGTTATACATCATTTGGCACTACTTTCCCCCACCAGAAACTTCTAGATTTTACATAATCTAATTAATTACATAATTTCCTATAATGTTGCATCAAAACCAGAACTCTAGGATTTGTTTTCTTCAAGTTATTTGCATTCTTTGACCTCCACCACTACAGCTGCCAGATGTCCGGATCTAGAAATAAGCATATTATAGGCTATATATATATATGACACAATAATGAGAGCAACGAAACCCCTCTAGTTAGTTTGCTATATTGTATAGCAAACTATTAACTAGAGGGGTTTCGTTGCTCTCATTATTGTGTCATATCTGACGTGGCCAACTCTCCGTCTATCTTGATAAATATAGAAAATGGGACATATTCTTCTAGAAAGGCATAGGTATTGCTAGCTTCTATGGTTGATTATTATGAGATATGGACGTTGTGTCAACCTATCTTTGTGTTAACTTACCTTGGTCTCCACTACTTATACTTAACAAACGAGGATGGGGCTGAGTAGTTGGGCTGAACGCAGCGAAGACAGAAAATTTACATGAAGTTTAATTAAGTACTCACCTATTTTTAATAATAATAATAGCCTTTATTGCCGAAACTAAATTACATTTCATTTATATTTTTTTTTTTTTTTTTTTTTATACCACGACGGTGGCAAACAAGCATACGGCCCGCCTGGTGGTAAGCAGTTACCGTAGCCTATGGACGCCTGCAACCCCAGAGGATTTACATGCGCGTTGCCTACCCTTTAGGAACCTATACACTCCTTTTTTGAAGAACCTCATACTGTAGCCCACTGGGAAAACCTCGGCAGGGAGTTCATTCCACAGCCGCAGCGTTCGTGGGAGGAAATTCCTCTTAAATCGTACTGTGCGCGACCCATTGGGCTCCAGGGTGTGGGGATGAACACCCTGCCGGCGGCGAGCGGTGCGGTGATAAAAAGCTGCCGTGGGCATCATATCAAACAGTTCTTCAGAGCACAACCCATTGTACAAGCGATAGAACACGCATAAGGAGGCAAAGTCCCTCCTAAGACTCAAAGGTTCAATATCGCTCGTGAGTTTGGGATCGTCGACGATCCGCACAGCGCGCCTTTGCACCGAGTCAAAGGGCCCAAGCTGGTATCCAGGTGCTCCCGCCCAAAGGTGACAACAGTACTCCATGTGGGGTCTGACTTGCGACTTGTATAGGAGCAGTCTCTGCCCCGGAGTGAAGTATCGCCTCGCTCTATTGAGCACACCGAGCTTTTTGGATGCCAGCTTGGCCTTCGCTTCAAGGTGACTACGGAATTGGACGTCACTGGAAATGTCCACACCGAGGATCCCAATACTCCCTGACATTGTAAGGGTGACATTTATATAAACAAATTTGCTTAAAAATTAACATATCGGATTGTCCGGATTAGTGTTCAGCGTGTCTTCAGACACATAAGCCTCTCCCAGCTGTTTCCATTCCTTTCTATTAACGGCTTTCCTGGTCCAGGTGGCGCCCCCTATAGACTTGATGTCATCCATCCACCTTTTAAACGGTCTACCTCTTTTTCTGTTACCGTCTCGTGGTTGCCAGTCTGTAACTATTTTGGTCCATTTTTCCTTGCTATCCCGTGTCATATGTCCTGTCCATTGCCATTTTAACTTTCTTATTTTCTTAATTACGTCTTCTACTTTTGTTTTTGCTCTTATTTCTTCTGCTCTTTTACGATCTTTTAATGTGATATTCATCAAACTTCTTTCCATTCCTCTTTGGCAGGTTCTAAGCTTTTGGAGATGTTTCTGAGTTAGCGCCCAAGTTTGGCAACCATAGGTTATACATGGGAGGATACACATGTTAAAAACTTTTTTCTTGGCTGACATTGGAAAGTGCTTACTCTTAAGTATCTCCTTAAGCGACCAGAATCTTTTCCAAGCACTCGATACTCTTCTCTCTACTTCTAAAGTCGTCTGGTCTCTGAATGATATAGTTGTCCTAGGTAAGTATAGTTCTGTACATATTCAATATTTTCATTATCTACTACTATGGTCTTTTCTTCTCTGTTTGTCATTATGTTCGTTTTTGATTTATTTATGGTAAGTCCGACTATTCTGCTTGCCTCTGTCTAGCATGTGTTGTAGCGTCTGAGCGTTGTCAGTTACCAATACTAAATCGTCGGCAAACCTCAAGTGGTTAAGTGTCCAGCCGTTAATATTTATGCCAAGTATATCCCATTGAAGGTCTCTGAATATGTTCTCCAGTAAGGCAGAAAACAGTTTAGGTGACAATGGGTCTCCTTGTCTTACCCCCCTGGCTATTGGAAACTCTTCGCCAACTGTTTCTAATTTTATTTGTGCTGTGCTATTCGAATATATGTTTTTAATCAAGCGTATGTAATTTTTTGGCACTCCTTGCTGGATTAGAGCTTTCCATAGTGAACCATGATTGATCGAATCGAATGCTTTGCTATAGTCTACAATTGCAATGTACAAAGCCTTTCCGTATTCTTGACATTTTTCTATAAGTTGCTTTATAACATGCATATGATCGACAGTTGAGAATCCCGCTCTAAAGCCAGCTTGTTCCATGGGTTGTTGTTCATCCAGTATACTTTCTATTCTATTTAGCAGCAATTTAGAGAACACTTTGTAGATGTTAGACATAAGGCTTATAGGCCTATAGTTTTCGATCATGCTTCTGTCTCCTTTTTTATGTAGTAATATAATGACGCTCTTGGTCCATTGACATGGTACAAGTTCCGTACTTAACACGGTGTTATATATCTCTGTGAGTTTTCTCAAATTTTCCGGAATAGTTATAGACAGTTTGATCATCTCATTTTTTATCTGGTCTGGTCCTGGTGCCTTATCGTTTTTTTGGATGTTAACCGCTTTTTCTACTTCTGACTGAAGAAATGGTGGTATAAACTCGGTCTCGTCATCTACTAGATTTATACTAGGGATCGGGGTGCTATCTTCTGCTGTGTAGAGATTCTTATAGAAACCAGTTGCTGTTTGAATTATATTATTTCTTATCCTTTCTTGCTTTCCTATTTTATTTTTAAGTTTTGGTATCCATTGTTTTGTTTGCGTCAATTCTTTTAAGGCTTTTTTAACTCCTCCAGTCTTTTTAATATGGTGGTTTAGCACCGTTGTTCTTCTCTTCATTTGGTCTTTTTTAATAGAATTACTAATTTTTTTACTTAATTCTGCAATATCCTTAAGATTTTTTCTGTCTTTTCCAAATTTTAATATCTCCTTTCTTTCTTTGTTCAATTAATAACCTAGTCTCTGTTCCAATTTTTTCTATTTTGTTTTTTGTAGGTTTCTTGAAAGATCCATAAATTTCATTTAACTTAGTGTTATATAATTCGTCTGTGCTATTTCTTGGTTTGTGTACATAAATATTGTTGCTCATGAGTTTAGTTGCTGCATAAAATTTGTTTCTACTTTTTCTTGGGTCTTTATTGTCTATCGCTGCTCTCACCATTCTATGGTTGGTATTAAAGTTTAACTGGTTTAAAAACACCTATTTTTATCTAACCTTATTTCTTAGCTACCTAAAAATGTATTATATCTACTTTGGGATTGGCATTAATATATTATATACTTTATTCCCAATTGCCTACTAGTTCAATACGCTTTTGCTTTACAATATCCAGAGCAAGTGGCATTCCTAGGAAATAGGTATAATGGTAGGGAATGATGGAAATATGTGGTCTTGTCCGTAGCAGTGTATTTTTACTTTTTTACCTCAATTTCTAAACATAATGCCCCAATTTTATTAGAGTCGTAAAGAAGATAGGCAGGACTCTCCGTCTCCGGTTTATTGGCGTGCAGTGATGTCACGTTTAATCATATACAAGATATCTATGCGTTTAATGGATACCCTAAAACGCGCAGGGCGTCAGTAGCGTAGCCTTATATTTCCAGTTTAAAATTCTAGGTGGCGGCTGCCTGTCCTTGTTTGTTTTTGTTTTTGTGCTAAGACTGTCCATTATCCGAATGTACAATTTAAGATAGTTTTTGCTACTACTTTACAAGCAAACAATTTATCTAACGATCGAACTGCGTCAACATCTAAGTACCTATCGTAACAAAAAACTGTTTATTCCATCCCTCGCCAGGTAGACGGAGATCCTTGTTATATTTTGTTATCAACATTTAATTGAAATAATAAATCAGTTCGGTTCAACGACCCGTCGTCTTAATGATGAAATAACTTTGAAGGTTGTATCACGGCATTGGGCAGGTACATGCCCTCTAATAAAAAATACTATACCTATTGGTTTTACGGAACTGTCTGTCAAAGGTGTTCGACCTTTCGGACCCATGGACTCTAAATGGTCGCCTAATCCGGTGTCTTTAAACTGGAGTGAGGCGGGCGGTTTTCGAACTTTTGGGACAGTGTTAATGCACTTTTGATTCGAATTTATATCAGGACCAGATCTAAAATACGTAAAGATATAAAATAAAATGAACTAAATTAATACCTACAGGGACTTCTACCTATTCTAACTTACGATAATATGCCATTTGCTCTGCTGATTGTAGTTAGGTAACTTTCAGATCCACAAAGAGTGTACAGGTATGAGAGCATCTAAATAGATATATATTATATTATATATATTACTTATTTTATCTTAAAGCGAAATATATTATAGTTAGGTCTTTTTAACCGACTTCAATTTCATAGAAAGAGGAGGTTCTGTATTCGGTTTGGGCTTTTTTTTTATGTAAAATCGCTACTTTAACCAACCTTTTATTAAGGTTGGTTAAAGTAGCGATTGCACCTTATGGTTTAAGAGCTTTATTCTCAATAAGAATTTACAAAACTCATTAATACCTACATTACATAAGGGCCCATAACGATTAAGTTATAAGGTGACTAATTGTACCTAAATGTATTTAAAGTATGTACCTACTGCCAAAGAATCAATTATTATGTTAACATCCATTGCCTAATATTTACCATATTTTTTATAACTCACCAATTGACTATTTAATTACCCATTAAGGCCTCTCGAAATAAAGTTGCATAATGTTTAATTTTAAATGTTACCTGTTAATTAATCTACTTACCGGTTCTAATATAGTGTTAATAGATACATTCTTGGAAGCATACCAGACTCCGACCTTGAAAGGTCAGTCAGCCAAACACGTCAGGACAAGCTATGGGACCGGAAGTGCTAAGTAGTCAATGACCACTGGCCATCATCGGGACACGTGCTACCGTTGGTATTTCGGATTCCGACGAAACCTACCAGACTCCGACCTTGAGGGGTCGCCAGATACGTCACTGCAGAAATTATGGTGCCGGTAGGTAGTGGTGAATTGGTGGTAATCAGCGGTGGTCACAGGCCTACTTACGTGAGCCACATGCTTCTATTTCATATCGTTTCGTCGAAATTCTGACTTGTCGCCATCAGATATATCGGAGCGGCCAAGGTAGTCACAAATATCTGAACAACGCCTCTATTATCAAGGCAATAGAGTGCATGTTCAGATATTTTTAAGTACCTTGACCGCTCCGATATATTTGATGGCGACTACGGAATCCTACGGATGCCTGTCACTAACGCTACCTGCATTGTACCGAACCGAGAGATCCCGAATGCGATAAAGTTTTAGGTTTTAGGTCTTATATTCAAGCATTTTTTGAGAAAAGCACTAAGTATACATGCCTCGGCGTGAAAATGAAAACGGATTCCCGGCCTTGTACTGTTACTTGGCCGGAAATGCCTATTTTCCCAGCTTCTGCTGTAATGTACTATTACTGTAGGTACATCTACTGAAGCTCATTGAGAGAGCACGATAAATACCAACTTTTCCGAAAAATTACGAAGGAAAATCATTTCTCACTACAGGGTGAAACTTAAGTCGTGAACAGTAATATGTTTTTCTAACTCCATAAACAACAAGCAATTTAATGCCCCAACTCTTACTAAAAACTGACAAGATTTATTTATTTTTTCATACTTTTTGTCGTTTATTTTACTTTTAAATGTGATCATGTGGAATTAAAACAGCTTTATAAGATATTTCAGATGAAAAATTAAGTAAATTTCATTTCTAACTAGGACAAATGACAAATTTGATGTCAATGTCAGTTCCGATTCAAAGAATCAATTCAATTTACTAATTTAAATATCTTAATAAGCCGTTGTAATATCCTAAATCCACTGCTAAAAGTAAAATAAACGACAAAAAATATGAAAAAAAAAAAAAATCTTGTCTGTTTTTAGTAAGAGTTGGGGCATTAAATTGCTTGTTGTTTATGGAGTTAGAAAAACATATTACTGTTCACGACTTAAGTTTCACCCTGTATATCTGTACCTACCAGAGAGTTCTAAACCAGGAGAGGCCTTAAGTATCATTTCCCCTCTGTCAAAAGTATCGGCAGGAAAATCCAGTACATCTATAAAAACTATTTCAATAATCGATGTCACGCATTTTCGTCATCGCCCAAAATGCCCTTATGCGCTGTTTTTGGATGTAAAAAATGTTAAATTTTGTCTAGTTTACAAAAAGATGAAATACCATTTCAGATGTAAGTACAGTTTTACTTTATTGATCGTTACTTTCGTAATAAAATAATTAACCTAAATCGAAAATCAAGCTTCGTTTACAGAATCGATTCAAAGACAATAGTTTTCTTTCTGACGGGCAGTAGCTATTTGACGTTTGACACTTCTACATATTTAACGCGCTTAAGGATTGCTGTATTCTATATTTTGTTTGAAAATACAATCAAAAATGATCCTTCGCTTTTTTGTTTGACATTTGCAAATACCGCATCCAATAATGAACCATATGTTAACATTTGTACAGTCGACTATCTATTGCTCCATTTAGTGTTATGAAGTATAAAAACAATATGTCAAATATGTTTGGTGTTTTCAAGTCAAAGGTACATCTTTGTCGGTTGTCAATAAAGCGTTGCTGCCATAAAAATTCATTTAGATATAAACTGTATTAACAACCGACAATGATGTACCTTTGACTTGAAAACATCACATGCGTGCTACCTCGCCCCCCTCAGATTTTGGCAGACTTTTTTTGTTTGGAAAGATGAGGCGAAGCGTACTCCATTTATAGAGCTTTATGGTACCTACTCATTATAAAGTTGCCTAACAAGCATGCGACCTAAATCATAGGAAGTACCTATTGAATAACTTTCGGAAGTAGTAGGTAAAAGTTTTAGATCGAGAATGTACTTACGCCTCGGCTCCGACAAAAAATCGGCCAAGTGCGTGTCGTACCACGCATAATGAAGGGTTCCGTACCTTCAATGGAATAAAGAAAAACTGATATCAAACGGTCCTTGTATCTGCTTAAGAAAGAAGTTTTTTGGAATAACTCAAAAACTGCTTAACCGACAATTTTAAAAACAATGGTGAAAGGCCGGTGAAAGCTTTTGTAGAGGGCGCTGTTCCAGATTCCATAAAATGAGAAAAAGGGACAGAAGATGAATGGTCCTTAACTAGTAAACAGTAAAAAGCTTTTCTTGGGCAAAAACCTTTCCTATGGCGTTAATCTACAGCATTTTAATTTTAGTGTATTTCAGAAACCGGTGGATTTCAATCTCGGAGCAATTCGAGACAAAACATTGAGTCATTTTCGCGAAAATAAATAAAAACTATTCGCTTCATACAAATACTACCCTATACTTATCCTATACTGGCTATACTGCGCGTCCACTTCGCGTCATACAAATTTACGTTTTTTCTAAGGACCAATGTTGGAGATGTCACTTTGGAACAGCGCCCTCTACAAACAGTTTTCACCGGCCTTCCCGATTTGGACTTTGTTTTTGCACCGGACGCAATGGTCTTTTTAGGGTTCCGTAGTTAACTAGGAACCCTTATAGTTTCGCCATGTATGTCCGTCCGTCCGTCCGTCCGCGGATAATCTACTTGACCGTTAGCACTAGAAAGCTGAAATTTGGTACCTATATGTATATCAATCACGCCAATAAAGTGGTAAAATAAAAAGTGGGAAAAAATATTTTATTAGGGGAGATCCCCTATACGTAAAGTGGGCAGTGTTTTTTTTCCATTGCAACCCTAACGTGTGATATATTGTTGGATAGGTATTTAAAAATGAATAGGGGTTTACTAAAATCATTTTTGATAATGTAAATATTTTCGGAAATAATCACTCCAGAAGTAAAAAAAAATGTGTCCCCCCCTCTAACTTTTGAACCATAAGTTTTAAAAATATGAAAAAAAATCTCAAAAGTAGAACTTTATAAAAACTTTCTAAGAAAATTATTTTGAAGTTGATAGGTTTTTGAAAAAAGTTACAAAATAATTTCTGAACTAAGTTTGTAATTTAACCGTATAAGCAGGTGTTTATTGTACCTGTAATTTCTACAAAATCACAATGAAATGACGTGCTTTCAAATAAAGTAAAAACGGTGAAAATCGGTTCACGCAATAAAGAATTATCCCATAAAAATCATCTTCCATACTTGAAGCTCGCGCGCAATCGTTTACTTAATTTGCCGATAGATGTCGCTGTAGGTGGAACGCTCATATCATATATCCTACATGACGGTGTTATTTTAACACTTACTGTGACGGACGGAAAACTACGGAACCCTACATTGAGCGTGGCCCGACACGCTCTTGGCCGGTTTTTTCTTTTATATATCACATTGATTTAAGTATAGGTGTTTACTTAGTTTTCATATAATGTCAAAATATAAATGAGTCTGACCATTAGGCCGCCCGCAGCCGTATAATAAAATGGCGTATAATGTATGTTTGATTTGATGGACGGCTCGGCGCGCGCAGTTAGCCGCTATTATGCATGCGTCCGCGGCAGTGAATAGCTAATCGGCCGTTTACCATGATCTGTAACAAGATCACTACAATTCCATTACTAAGACTAGATTTTACGGACATCTTTGTCGCTCCTTCTCTGAAGATATATTGTGACGCGGGCCTGAGCCATGTGTGCTCTTTGTACGATACTGCAGCAAACTCTGTGGAGATAATCAAGGAGGTCGTATTACTGATTATTGTTTATCTCATGAAGAGTGTTTTATATAGCAAATTTGTTTTACTCCAAAAAACATAAAACTAATGTTTCCTACTTAAATATACTCCAGGAGCCGAATACTATCAGCTGTAAAAATATTTGTACATAATTAGCACCTTATATAGGTAATATATCGTCGCCTAGTAATTAAGTATCCACAATACAAGCATTATTGAGCTTACTGTAGGACTAGGTCGATTTGTGTGAGACTTCCCATTTAACGTGAGTAATTTTGAAGCAAAATGACAAAATCCTAGTTTTGTTCTTCATTCAGTCTTACAAGAAATTTCTGACGGTTTCTAAGCTCAAGGTATTTTATAACTGCCAACTTATACATAGCTTAATCCTGATCACTTACTAAATTATGAGAACGACCTTTAAAACCTTCCGTGTTCGGCTGTTGACGCATGCAACGATTACTGCGATCTATGTAGTAATCTATTAATAAAATATAAAAAATCAGGCGCTATGTTTCGGCATACATCTACAATATTTTGATGCTGCTGCCACTGATAAAGCCAAGCACTTGGGCTTGCAGTACTGCATTATCGTATAGCCCTAGCAGGGGAGGGGCCTGCTTCAAGGAAGAAAGGAAACCTTATCCTACTAGAAACCGGTTTTTTTTTCCCAATTTTTTTTACGTACGCCGCCAGGTTTTTTACATTGCAGCATTGCCATTTCGTGTTCCCTAGGTAAAGACCTAACTAATTGTATACACGGTGAATCTGAGTAACCCGACAGATTTTAACCATAAATTCCTGATCATATTTGGAGACTAAAATGTCGTATAAATTTTCTGGAATTGGCCTAGTTTCAGATTCAGAGTTACTACCAATTAAATAATAAAACATTTTTTATTGTGACTCAGTGCAAATCGGCCAAGTGCGTGTCGGACCACACATAATGGAGGGTTCCGTACCTTCAATGGAATAAGAACCAAACTAATATCAAAAGGTCGTATCTGATGCCTATGGAAGAAGTTTTTTGGAGATAAGTCATGAAGTGATCAAAAACAATTTTGCGTAAAAAGTATGTGATAAAGCGCATCTTTTAAAATTTTTCTGACTTTCGTAGCGATTATTTCTGAAATTATTAACTTACTCACAAAATCTTCAAAGAAACCTCGATGTTATTTTTAAAGACCTATCGATTGATATTGCAGCATGTTCATATTTTGTAAAAGCTCAAAGAGGACCCAGTGTGTTGACGATGAGGGACCTTCTTGTTCCTTTAGCCGTCAACACAGTAAATTCTCCGTTATGTAAAGGGTCGGCAACGCGCATTTGACACCTTTGGAGTTGCAGGCGTCCATAGGCTACGGTAGCTGCTTACCATCAGGCGGGCGGTATGCTTGTTTGCCACCGTCGTGGTATTAAAAAAAAAAACATAACTAAATAGCGGCCCACAATAGTAGTTTATGTAACTGTTACGTAATAAGGGTCCTTAAAACATGAGTGTGGTTTTATGAAACGAGCCGCAGGTGAGTTTCATAATAAGATCACACGAGTGTTTTAAGGCCTAATTACGTACAGTTGCATACACTGCTTTATCTACACTCATATTATATATATTAAATTAAGTGTTCGGAAACCATAGAATGACCGCCATTGTACCGTCATGGCCAACTCGATTGTGCCGGCGCTCGCGCGGGACCAATCGAGTTGGCCATGGCGGTAACATTATGTTATCAAATTCGATGTTCCAAATTTGAAACTCATTGCTTAACAATATTTGAGCATGCAAAGTTAAAATTACGTTACTGCCGCAGATAAGAAACTTATCATAGTTAAATCGTTTGTTGTAATGCTTGTCATTGTCTACGGTTTTTGAACGCATTTTAGAGTACTTACAGTATGAGTGTAGATAAAATACATCTTACGTCCAAATTTTGTTAAGATACGTCTTATAATTATAGAGTTCTTGACGGCAGATTTACCGATGCTGAAAGTGAAACGCAGAGCGACCGAAGTGAATGAACCAGTTATACCGAAATCAAATTTGAGTCAGCCGTCCGGCACATTACAATTTCAAAATGTAGTATTTTTTGTAGTCTCGCGGTTCATCGAATATGTATGATTTTTATGTTTTTAACCTTTAGTTTTTATGCCTAGTTTGAAAAACAGCCAAATTTCTGTTTTTGTGGAAACCTAGACAACATGGGTTTTGGAATGATAATATTTATGTAACCTATGAATAGATATTCGCTGTCAGGAACGCTAGATATGTTCGTTTTGTGTAGGCTTTAGGGAGCTTGGCGAGTAGCTAGATCAATTTCCCAAACGCGTTAGTTCCGTGTAGTATAATCCCCATTCGCGTTTTTCCCCACTCTTCTATTTTCCTATGCGATTGTGTTACCATTAGGTTTTTTCTCCGTACGCATTACTTTCTACTCGTTTTCATTGCTAGACGTGTTTTTTCCTATTAGTTCGCAGTTCACCTAACACACTTCTCGCTTCGCTCGTCGTCGCACCTATCTTGACCCTGTCAAATGACAGTCTTCCGTGAATATAAACGTATTATTTCCAATTTTTTTCTTTAAAGTCTACGTCTAGCAACAAAAACGGGTAGAAAGTAATGCGTACAGAGCAAAAACTTAATGGTAATACAGTCGCATAGGAAAATAAAAGAGTGGGGAAAGACGCGGGATTCTGCTACGCGAAACTAACGCGTTTGGGGACCTGATCTAACCACTCAGCTTGGCATTTAAAGTGTTAAAGTGAGCTGTCGTAATTTCGCAAGACGCAACGCTAAGAACGCTTGTGCAGTCACCGTCAATAGTATCTTCCTACATGCAGGCCGCAAAAATATATGACATGCTCTTATTTGTAGGGCCATAAGAGCGTGTCACATATTTTTCCGGCCTTCGTGTAGGACGATACTTTAGCCGGTGACTGTACGGCATAGGTACCTAAGTGACGTTTTTTGTGATAAACAATTTCAGTCAATTATAGGTACATTACTTTATCTACACCCGCATTATAAATCCTCTATTCCGCATTCGGAAACCGTATGTAATGCAATAACCACCATTATTGCAGCCAGTAATGTAACATCAGTGTATTATCTTATCTGTGACAGTGTTGTATAACTGTATGACAATTCATAACCTCATCGATTTTGGTAACGTAATAAAAATCCAGCCCTCCTCTCCTCCCCGACCACGGTTGTCCTCCTCCCCGACCGTTAGCACAATCGAGTTAGCTTAGCCATGGCGGTGCAATGGCGGTCATTCTAATGGTTTCCGAACACGTCATTTAGGTTTATAATTGTGTGTAGATAAAGCAGTGTATGCAACTGTACGTAATTAGGCCTTATTACGTAACAGTTACATAAACTACTATTACGCACCTAGGGCGGTAAAATAAAGACCGGCTCAGATCGCGGGTATTTGTGGCCCGAATCGAAGATGATGTCCTTAAACTACGCCAAAAAGAGAGGTATGGGCACTGCGAATGGCATCTCGCTAAGTGTGGTAGGGCACGTTCAGCGAATGTCATCGCTCAAATCTGGAGCAGAGCCCGACTGTGGAAGTACCTCCACCTTACAGAAAACCACAGCCAAATAGCACTAGACCCTACTCATAGTGTTGTGTTCCTGCTGGTGAGTAAGGTTGCCAAAGAGCTCAAAGAGGACCCAGTGTGTTGACGAAGAGGGACCTTCTTGTTCTTTTAGCCATCAACACAGTGAATCCTCCTTTTTGTAAAGGGTCTGCAACGCGCATGTGACTCGTAAAGCGTAACCTATGGACGCCTGCAACTCCAAAGGAGTCATTTGGAGTTGCAGGCGTCCACAGGTTACGCTTACCATCAGGCGGGCCATATGCTTGTTTGCCACCATGGTGGTATTAAGATGAGGGCCATAAACAAAGCGATCTGAGACCTTTATTACCGCCCGTGATGCGTCCATTCGTTACGTCTTCTTCTGGGTGTCAAGTGAGATTTGCCGCTGCGCGCACGGGCGGTAAATATCACTTACCGCCCAGTGTGACGTAAATTGAATAAGAACTGCAAATACAAAGGTACATAGAGCCTGAGCACACTAACACTGCATGGACTTTGTAGCAGCAATATGTGAAACTGCCACCATCATAAACGTCATTTTTAGGGTTCGGTACCAATATGGTAAACAAATAACCCTTATGGTGCGACTCTGTCTGTCACACACAGCCAATTTGCTACGATACTGAACCTTAAAATTGTATGATGCGAGGAACCCTTCCTCTCCACCATGCCGGTTCTTCAAAAAAGGAGTGTATAGGTTCTTAAAGGGTAGGCAACGCACATGTGAATCCTCTGGAGTTACAGGCTTCCATAGGCTACGGTAACTGCTTATCATCAGGCGGGCCGTATGCTTATTTATTGACCAGCGCTGACCCTCCAGGCTGAGTCGGGACCATTTCGTGACAAGTGTGTCGTTTACTTTTATTTATTACATGTGTACCATTTAGTAAATAAGCTTAAGTAAGTACTACGGCCCGAATAACCGTTTTTTAGGGTTCCGTAGTCAACTAGGAACCCATACAGTTTCGCCATGTCTGTCCGTCCGTCCGTCCGCGGATAATCTCAGTGACCGTTAGCACTAGAAAGCTGAAATTTGGTACTAATATGTATATCAATCACGCCGACAAAGTGGTAAAATAAAAAGTGGAAAAAAATGTTTTATTAAAAAAATACAAAATGTCCTTTGCGGGCCCGTTTTTAGGGTTTTAGGGCTCTGTACTTAATATGTCAACTTAATGTCCCAATTTTCTTCCAATGTATTTCTTCCCATTTTTTTAACTCTTAAGTGGGGACACTTACTGTGACGGACGGAAAACTACGGAACCCTACACTGAGCGTGGCCCGACACGCTCTTGGCCGGTTTTTTCTTTCTTTCTTTCTGTCTATTTTCCACTGTCGTGTTATTAAAATAAATAATGAAACATTTGAAAGTCGGTGCAAAGTCGTTATAGTGGTCTGGATATACATATGAGGAGTTATCTGACCGTCAATGAGATCGGACGTGTTTATTGAAATAATTAATTATTCGCGCGCATAATTCGTGATTGTCTGCACTTCCAATCGTACATTATCTAGGTCATTAGTCATCTATCGCGACCTACGACTATAGTAGGTATAATGCATAACTGGAGTAGACAAGTGTAATTGAAAATGTCGGAGAATAGTCCATTTAACAGGAGTGGACTAACACGCCGCAGCCCGCCATCAACGCCCACACCGCAGCCCGGACCCGCTCCAGCAAACATGCAACGGGAAGAAGAGCCCCCGCAGGTAATCCCCACAAGTGACATCCATACCTGGCTGAAAAAGATTGAAGTGAACCTGCAAGAAGTATGCGCTATTTCTTCAGAAGGTAAACTTAACACTGACCAGAAGATCAGAATTAACAACATGTGTCGCAACGTGACCCACTTAGCCTTACGAATGGCCATTGATTATCAATCCCTAAAAAACCACGCAATCCAAGCATACCAGTCCCGTCAAGCTCATCAGGAAAAAATGAACCTCGTACAACGCATCCAAGAACTAAAGGACTCGATTGAGGAATCCAGCCGCCAAGTTTCGCGATCTTTTTCGTTTGCCGACGCCCTTAAGAAAAATGGAACGAAGTATGTTCAACCTTCTAACATCAGCTCAGTCGCAATTTACCCGGTCGACAAGTTGAAATCGAGTGAGGAGACTAAATCTCTCGTACAAAAGATTATCCGGCCCAACGAAATGAACCTGCACGTGAGAGGGTTGCGCAAGGTCAAAAACGGCGGTGTAGTGATAAGCACTGACTCAAAAGAAGACGTCATAAAACTCAAGCAATCAGCGCAGCTTACGACCTCTGGACTCACCGTTGACGAGCCACAAAAACGCAAGCCCAGAATTGTAGTCATCGGAGTTCCCGTGGACATGCAGGAACCTGAGGTCCTGAAGTGCATATACCAACAGAACTTAGCCAATAAATTACAAGATTGGTCGCTTGAAAAATTTATGGCCTCCACTAAGTTAAGCCACAAATCCGAAAAAAAAGGGCGCCGAGACCTGTAATTATATAATTGAAGTTTCTGGAGTGATACGCAAGGCCTTAATTACGAACGACAGACTCTTTGTGAACTGGTCATCGTGCCCTGTAAGGGATTTCACCTTGATTACGCGCTGTTTCAAATGTCAGCTCTACAATCATGCAGCGAAGACCTGCAAAATGGAGACTAACATCTGCGGCCACTGCAGCGAAGCGGGTCACTCATTCAAGGAATGCACAAAAAAGGACGAAGCACCAAAATGTGCAACATGCTCGCACTACAACAAACCATGCAACCACCAAACAGGCGACACCGAGTGCCCAGCTAGACGAATGGCTGAAAATAGGTATTTAAACTCCATAGACTATGAAGGCGCCTAAGAGCGCTAACTTTCACATTTTTTTTTATAGCACTTCTTGTTTCTTTAGTTTAACTACCTATGAATAATAGCATACTCTCTGACCTAGACAGCATCTCCGTGTCAGAGTCTAAAGCATGCGATGTCGAAACTTGCAAACAACATATTCGACTCTGTCGAAGTCCATTATCCATTATAACACAAAACATACGCAGTATTTCCAAAAATTTTGAGAATTTTAATGTATTTCAACATAGACTAGATATTACTTGTGACATAATTGTCTTGACTGAATGTTGGCTTGGTACCAATACCAATCTACCAAATATGCCCGGCTACTTATCGTATAGCACTAAGATTAATTATAAACAAAATGACGGGGTAGTAGTTTATGTTAAAAATAATTTAAATATCACAGTTGAGGAACCCCAGATCCTAGATTGCAATCGGCTTTTAATTAAAGTCGGTTCAGATACTGCCATACTAGCCTTGTATAGACCCCCTTCCTTTAGAGATATCAGTAATTTTATCAAGTATCTTGATGAGAATTTAAGTAAATTAACATCCTTTAAAAATATAGTATTGATAGGAGATATTAATATTAACATTCTATCTGAAAGCAGCGAATCAACTTTGACAGCCCAAAGCTACCTTAACCTATGTTCTTTTCATGGCTTACTCCCAGCTCACACGCTTCCTACGCACCAAAGCGGATCATGCTTAGATCATATTATGGTAAAATCTAATTATTCGGCATTAGCACTTGTTACTAACTCTACAGTGACCGACCACAAAGCTGCCCTACTAACCCTCTATCGTAAATCACGTAATACATGCACGCGCACGCAATTTGTCAACAAATTAAATATAAACAAACTTGGAGATGATTTATGCAATATTGACTTCGGCCCCATTTATAATTGTCTGACGCAGAAAATAGTATGATGTACTGGATTAAAAATGTCCAACAGGCAATAATAATATAATCTAACACAAATAAGACACGTCTAAATAACAAGAATTTTAATAAAAAACCATGGATTACCCCAGGACTTCTTCGATCTATGAGACATAGGGATAAATTACACTTGAAAGCTAAAGCAAATCCAGACAATAATATATTGCAATTATCATATAAAAGATATCGTAACTTTTGTACCAACTTACTGAAAAAAGTAAAAACAAACTACGACAAAAAACAGCTGGAAATAGCTGGAAAAAACAGTAAATTAGTTTGGAAATATCTTAAAAACGTAACATACACAGCAAAACAACATGAGTCATCTGCAAGTTTGTTGCAAGCAGGTTCATCCGAATTGCTGGCCGCAAATAGCACAAATGAGTTTTTCGTCAACATAGGCAAAAACCTAGCTGAAAAAGTCCAGGGTGATTCGTCGTCACCCTCTTCAACAATAAAATCCGATACAAACAAATCTTCCAATTCATTTGTGTTATTAAACACGGATGAAACTGAAGTTGAAAGAATTATCATGAGCCTAAAAGATGACTCCGCGGTTGGTTGGGATGGCATCTCGAACAAAATAATAAAGACCTTCGGACACATCCTGGTTCCACCGCTAACACACATATTCAAAAAGTGCATCTCTGAAGGAATATTTCCGAAATGTCTGAAAAAATCCGTTGTAATCCCTGTCTATAAATCTGGTAGCAAAGTTCAAGTAACAAATTATAGGCCGATTTCTCTGTTACCAGCGACATCAAAAATTCTGGAAAAAATTATTAACAATAGACTTGTTCAATATCTGGAGAAGCATTCGCTTTTGGCAAAAACGCAGTTTGGCTTTAGGTCCAAATTATCAACCGGAGATGCTGTACATGAACTGACTGACTATTTAGCTCAGGAATTAGACAAGGGTAACAAGACAGTAGGAATCTTCCTGGACCTTGCCAAAGCTTTTGACACTGTTTCTACTTCCATTTTACTGCACAAGCTTGAATCACTAGGCATTAGAGGCACACAGCACAAATTAATCGCGAGCTACCTAGACGGACGTACGCAATGCGTAAAAATAGATAACATTATCAGTTCTGATTTAGAAAACACATCTTTTGGCTTGCCACAAGGAAGCGTTTTGGCCTCAACCCTATTTTTAATTTATATTAATGACCTATGCAATCTAAAACTAGATAGTGGCAAAATCATTTCCTACGCAGATGACACTGTCCTCCTTTTTTCCGCAAAGTCAACAAACGAGGTCTACGAGTACGCACAACGCGGATTTAATGTTGTAACTAACTGGCTAAAACTTCATCTATTAACACTTAACTCCGACAAAACGAATTTTATAAGTTTTTCTATGCGGAAAACAGATCCGGACGCACATAACCTCAAACTCTACGTACATAACTGTAAAGAAAAATCAAATAATCTTTGTTCATGTCAATCCATAGCTATTACTGACAAAATTAAGTATTTAGGAGTCATGATAGACGAAACCCTCACCTTTAAAAATCACATTGAAGCATTGTGCAATAGAGTTCGAAAGTTAATGTTTGTATTCAAAAAACTTCGTTCAATCGCTGACCCAAATTTAATCAAGCAAGTATACCTTGCACTATGTCAATCGATACTAACGTACTGCATTTCTTCTTGGGGTGGCACAGCAAAAACTACACTTCTAACCCTAGAAAGAGCTCAGAGAGCGGTACTAAAGGTAGCTACTTCCCGCCCATTCTTATACCCTACTGACCTCCTTTATAAATCATGTGAAGTATTAACTGTTCGTCAATTATATATATTAAGCACAACGCTAAAGCAGCACGCCAGAACTTCCTTTAACCCTGAATATAGAAATAAGAGACGCAAAGATATTGTAGGTATTAAAACAGTACAAAAAAACACGTATTTTTATCTAGATTCTTTGTCTTTGCGGGCCCATTTTTGTACAACAGGTTAAATGCAACACTAGACATATACCCGCTTAGCTATGCCTGTTGTAAGAATACTCTACGACGCGCCCTACAGAAAATGACGTACGATGATACAGAGAAATTACTATTCGTCATAAAATAACTACCTATATACTGTCCTATATATTTAATACTTAAGAACCTACTTATTTTGTTAAGGTGATAAGAGTTTTATTGTGTAATGTTTATAGTTTATAATTAAGTGAATAATTAAAAATTAACTAATATTGTCCTTCGCTGCCTGAAACACAGGGAATCCTAGTTCAGGCATTTGTTAACCACTTGTCGTTAAAACATCTTAGTCCGTAAGAGCAAACACTGTACTACACTTTTCTCAATAAATTATTTGTATTTGTATTTGTATTTGTATTTGTATTTGTATTAGTGTTTTGTTTGGTGTCTTTTGGAGGCGTATTCTAATTTTAATAATGCATTAACAACACAACCTTACTCAAGCGTAACTCACACCTAACTTCAACACACATCAAACATTCAAACGATATTGAAGTTATACACCGTGGGCCCGTATAACCCGACAGATCTTAACCACGAATTTCTGAGACCAAAAGAAGGAAAAAATATTAAGTTTGTCAATTTCGCCAAAAAAAAATTTTTTTCTTTTTTTTTCCTATTTTTTGAATGTTTATTGCACATGAAAAGTAAATGTTATTAATAAAATTATCGCCTGAAACAAATTGGTACGTCTTTTTTGGAAAAATTTAGTTTCTGCATAGTTTTCCTTGTCACTTTGATATCTGTCAATAAGGACGTGTTGTAAACTATGCCCAATAATGACAACAACGCCATCAGAAAGGCATCTTGTGCTGAGTTATAATAAAAAGTATTTTTTTTTTAAATTAACTCTGAAACTAGGCGTATTCCAGAAAAGTTTATAGGACATTTTAGTATCTAAATATCATCAGGAATACACTGTTAAAATCTTTCTAGTTATAAGGGCCCACGGTGTATACCTAAATCACATTGTAACATAAATTTGATTCAGTGTTGATATTGGCTTAAAATTTTATGCTTAGTGTATATATATTTTAAACATTGCTAATACATTGCTCACATACAACTAAAAGACGCCTGTAAATCAATGTGAATCAGCTTAGAACGTTGATAAAAAAATATTCCTTGACCTTTTTTCACGACGCTTATGGAAATGATGTTATTCATTTTCATAATTATTCTATTCCAGTTCTTTTTCATTCGATTGAATAAATACCTAAAATTTCCCAACTACCTATTTCCTGAAATAGTACAGTCGCCATCAGATATATCTGAGCGGCCAATGTGGTCACAAATATCTGAATGTCTCTGTTGACAAGGCGATAAAGTGCATATGTATAGATATTTTTGGGTACCTTGGTCGCTCCGATATATTTGATGGCGACTGTTAAAATTAATTAAACAGAATGCATGTTCACGCCGCGCGGGCTATCCTATCCTATAGTATAGTGTTTTTTTTCCCGCGCCCTGCGCCGCGCCGCGCGGGCTATCCTATAGTACTTAGTGTTTTTTTTTCAAAAACGCAGTGATATAAATGATGAAAATTATAAAAAAATATAAGTTCCGTTCATAAAGGATTAGCCTATTGGTAAACTGCTATTATTATTCTTACTTCAAATACCTACGTTAACCATCCTGTCATGAGAGAAAAATATAAAACGTCAAAATCAACTGGTCGTAAAAACCTACCGCCACCCTTGAAGTCAGGCCTAGGCCTGAAAAGTTGTATGAAATCCCATTATAGTCCCCTGGAGTTGCTGCGCCTGAAACAGATAGGAACGTAACGACACTATTTCATTGCATGTTGGACAAAAGGCGTTTAATGCTGCTGCCTGTGAAACGAATCTAACCGAAAAAACTTAAAAAACATGCAAACAACTTTTATTTTGTTTGCGAGCAAGTGATCTCCTAAAAAACTCAATAGTCAATTATTATGAAATAAAACAATTAAAAACGGATTTTATCGCGTGTACTGAGCTTAAATCAATTCAAGAGTCAATTATTAATCAACGATTATTATTATACATCTCCTTTTTTTATAAGCGATCTAAATCTACAGGTATATTTTATAATATACCTACACCACCAAGCGATTTGTATTTATTTCTTCATCCTGGAGACATATTCAAAATTCGAATTTAATAATAGATGTCAGAATTGTGTCATTTCGATATAAATTGGTGAGTTCGAATATTGCCCTCCAGTCTTGTAAGCTCTTCCCAGACTTTACGAAAGACGTGTCAACTTTATTTAGCCATATTTATCTAAAGCGGGTAAGGTGAACTTACCAGAAAGCAAAAAAGAAAACTCGGTCTGTTAACGACGAAGGAACCTCTTGTCCTTATAGCCGTCAACACGGAGAATCCTTTTTTATAAAAGGCCGACAACGCGCATGTGGCACCTCTGGAGTTGCAGGCGTACTTAGACTTGGTATCTGCTTACCATGGCGGGCCGTGTGCTTGTTTATAAAGCTATGCCGCGTCAACGTGAATGAGACGCACTTTTACGCTTACTTTCGTAAACCTGTTAAACTTGATAAAATAAATTAAAACTAACGCAATAGGTCGACAATCTGTGAGCAAGTTAATCAAGTTATACTTGATGTGACATAATATTGTGACATAGTTAAGTAGTAGGTATAGTATAGTATCAACATCCAAACTAACTAAGTTTTCATAATAATATATACGGCTTACCGATTAACGATTATTATTAATATTATTATATTCGAAATTTGAATAGAATTAAAGAAAACACCTTACAGAAAACTACAGCCAAATAGCACTAGACCCTACTCATAGTGTTGTGTTCCTGCTGGTGAGTAAGGTTGCCAAAGAGCTCAAAGAGGACCCAGTGTGTTGACGATGAGGGACCTTCTTGTTCCTTTAACCATCAGCACAGTAAATCCTCCTTTTTGTAAAGGGTCGGCAACGCGCATGTGACTCCTTTGGAGTTGCAGGCGTCCATAGGTTACGGTTGCTGCTTACCATCAGGCCCGTATGCTTGTTTGCCACCGTCGTGGTATAAAAAAAAAGTATCGGCAATCGATACTTTAATTTAAACATTAAGATGCCACCAGGCCATAGGTTTGTAGAGAAGTTATATAATATGGATGTAGATATAATCTGTCGGAAAGAGAAGAGTCGTGGTTTATATTGGGAACTCGTACATTCTACGACACTTCTATTTCCAGACAGACTGAACGTAATGACATTGATTGCCCGAATTACAATTAGTTTAGATTTCATTTCGATGACAAAAGAAGATCATATTGATAATATGTATATCCGTAACAAAACAAAATTTTAAAGTTAGAATACCTCTCTAGGTTTATGTATGGAACAGAACACAGAACTCTACAAATGTCACATGCAGGCCCCTATTTCACCACGCTGATATATACGACATACGTCAGCAGCGTTATTAATTATTATTTACGTCGCAGGCGTTCACTGGCTAAGGAAACCGCTTACCAATGGGCGATTAGGCTGCATGCTTGATTACCACCAGCGTGATATTTAAATGAAAACGTTACATATTACCACTAAGGCTGCTTTTCCACCATCAGAGATCAGCGAGGACGGTTTGCGAGGAATATGTTTTCAACCGACTTCAAGGTTTCGAAGAAGGTTATCAATTCGTCGGGATCTTTCTTTGTTTTATGTATGTTCACCGATTATTCGAAGACGGCTGGACCGATTTGGAAAATTATTTTTTTCTTTGAAAGAGTATACTTCACAGTTGGTCCCATTGTAACCAGGTCAGGATCTGATGATGGAATCCTGGAGAAATCGAGGGAACTCCTCAACTATTATAGGCACACCTATAGTGATTTGAGTATTTTCTACAGCAGCTCGAGCATTTGCTTTTGGAAAGGCGGATGCTAATTGAAGTCGGTTCTTTTTTGTTTAAAATTATTAAGAAACCAATTTTTTTTTATCGTATGGCTACATGTCACTGGATATAGCTATAGGCATTTCTTCCCTGGGGTAGTAGTAGTGGGAAAGCAGATGATGAAGAAAATCCAGTGAGTGCTGCGAGGTCCAGGTGGGACGTGCAGCTGCCAAGTTTGTTACTCTTTTAGCACCACCCAGGGATCACGTGTAGGGTTGTCTAAGGTGTTTCCTACGGACGCAGAGTAATAAACATTGATCCCCAAGGAACCAATTGAATCACTTCATTTACATATCCTCGCACAGCGAAGCTCTAGGATTGGTTCTTAACCAACACATTCCTCGCAACGCATCCTCGCTCATCTCTGGTGGAAATGCAGCCTAAAACTGCTAATCGGCTTGTGTTAGGTGAACGGGTTATG
This sequence comes from Pammene aurita, assembly GCA_947086415.1. Taxonomy (NCBI): domain Eukaryota; kingdom Metazoa; phylum Arthropoda; class Insecta; order Lepidoptera; family Tortricidae; genus Pammene; species Pammene aurita. The sequence continues at coordinate 7,064,911 of OX352302.1, read as the reverse complement.
GGCAGAGTGGCGCAGGGGATCTATGTTTGGTTTAATTAATATAGAGAAATAACACCGAAATAAAAACATTAAATATAATCAACAAGAAAACATTACAGCCGTCAATTTAATAAGTGAAGTAAAGAAAATAGAACATGTCAACTTCATAGTAAATATACTGACTAAATATAGCTTAAGCAGCCAGCAAGAAACCCTGCTTTTGATGTAAACCTTAACCTTTTGAACGTTTTCTCTCTCGCGTCAAGATGTGGCCTACACGCCAATATCTCGACTAGTAAATAACGAATATAAAGCTTATCTGTCAGCAGGACAATTGCTTTGACAGCGTCCGCCATAGCAACTTTAGTGGTCGTTGGCGTGGCAGGCACGACAGCACACGACCGATTTAGTGGCTCTTGGCGTTCAAAAGGTTAATAGTAGGTCCTCCATCGCTCGTGAAGAGGACTGGCATCTCTCACTGCTGATTTCTGGCGTTGGCTTCGCGCTCCTCTCTGGCAGCAATGCGTCCGTCAATGCCAAAGTTAAGGGCTTCCAAATTTAATTTTCGGTTGGAATTAGGGTTTTCAATCCGGGTTTCCGCCGAATTGAGGATCCGGATTCTACTGTGTACAGGATCCGATTAAACCTAAAAAAAGCAAGACCATGTCGGGCTATGCTCCGTAGTTGCCGGCCTGTTACAAATTGTAACATAAACGACCTTTTGAACGAATGTATTGTAACTTACAATACATCCGTTCATAAGGTCCAGCACTTACATCCCTTCACAATGCATTTTTGAGTGACAACTCAAAAACAGCTGAAACGATTTTATTTGTTATTATTATTATTATTATAGTCTTCATTGAATGTTCTTATCAGGCCTCACTTCCATGAATTTTTTCAAATTTTTTGGACCCACGGTTCAAAATTTAGATGGCAGGGACGCCCTTTTTTGAACTTTCAGAGCTATTATTTACGAAACTTTTAGATTTATCCAAAAAATGTTTTAGAAGACCTCAATTTTTTTTAAAGACCTATCCAATGATTCCCAAAAAATTATTCCCCCACTTCATGTGTACGCTAGTAAAAAATATTTTTTCAGTTTTTATTCCATCACTTTGTCCGCGTGATTAATGCACATACTGATACCAAACAGCTTTCTAGTGCGAACGGTCACTGAGCTAGACCGCGGACAGAAGGACAGACGGACGGACGGACATGACGAAACTATAAGGGTTCCTAGTCGACTACGGAACACTAAAAATTTCATTATGCTTGGTAAATCTATAAAATAAGACTGCAATATTTGTAAAATCGTGACAATTAGACAGACACGTTGCGTTTAAATGTTATTTTATGTTTCTTCGTTATTTCATAAAGTAATATTGGAAAATATGAAATCAAAAATATTTATTTGGTGCATAGAGAAACACAAATAATACACAACAAAAACAAAAGGACAATTTATGGTTAAAAATGGTTGCCTCTCAGCACGATGATAATGAATATGTTGAAACAGAAACACGATATTATATGACAGCTTTATTCAAGGCATCAAGGACCATCCATGTATTGGTCATTTGCATACAAAATACAAATATATTGTAGCTTTTACTTTGTCGGTATGATAATTTTGAAACTTATTAATTTTAAAAACCTAACAGTTAATTGGCCATAGTGTAAATGTAGTAGGTACAAAAGTTTATAGTTAAAGGAAACACAGAAAAAAGACTGTCCCATATAAATATTTCATACTAGCTGTGCCCGCGGCTCCGCCCGCGTGGAATTCGGTCTGTGTCAGTAAGCGGCTAATCCACCCCTAATTTCTCTCCCGCTACCCTGGAGGCGGAACTTGAAGTAAAGTTGACAGATGGATACGCTAGAGGATAGTAGTCCTAATAAAATATTTTACAATTACCACTAAATGAAACTACACTCATAAATGAATCCTTTTTTTTATTATTTTTTTTGGCATGATTTAAACGACATAGAGAGTATAGTAGGTGTATATCGGACGATACAGGACCACTTTTGTTTTTATACGTTTATGTCTACTGCAAATATCATCCACATCGATCCTCCCGTCAAATCAGTCAAAGCATGAAAGGTAAGAACAGGCGCGGTTGAAATTGGGGGGGTCACAAATGCAGAAATGATTTTTTTCTATTTGAGGTGCACTTGGAGGAGGGAGTTCCATGACCCATGCAAATTTAACTCAATCGAGTGTAGTGGCTACCCCCCCCCCCCCTTTTAGACGTTGAATTTTTATAGACTACGTATAACCTGGCTGGGAATTTTCTGGAATTGGAATTAGTAATCCTTAAGGGGTGATTTCCGGGATAATAATCCAAAAAAACCGGCCAAGAGCATGTCGGGCGATGCTCCGTGTAGAGTTTCGTAGATGCTGCCCTGTTACAAAACATCCGTTCAAAAGGTCGTTTATTTGGCGGCGCTTACGTCATTTTACTATTCGGCACTTCCTTTCACTATGCGTTTTTGACTAATAATTCAAAAACGGCTGGACCGATTTTATTCAATATAGTTTTTATTGAAAGTTCTTATCAGGCCTCACCAAATTTCAGCTTTCTAATGCGAACGGTAACTGAGCTAGACCGCGGACAGACGGACGGACATGGCGATATAACTGTTACGTAATAAGGCCTAATTATGTACAGAAGCATACACTGCTTTACCTACACACATATTAAAAATCCATTGAAACCATTAGAATGACCGCCATTACACCGCCATGACCAACATTATTGCGCCGGCGGTCGGGGGGGGGGGCGAATTTTCATTACGTTACCGTAGGTAATGAATTTTCATACGTTTTTACCACACTGTCACAGATAATACACTGATGTTACGTTACTGGTTGCAATAATGTTGGTAATTAATTACATACGGTTCTGAACGCGGAATAGAGGATTTATGATATTGGTGTAGATCAAGATATTTATTCGTCAATGTAAGCACATTACAATGCACTAATGAACGTCAGAGAAAAATAAAATACGTGAGTGTGTCGTGGAAAGTATGTGAATCGAGTGCGATTGGAACGAAGTTATGTTATTTAATTTTATTTCATTTTGACTTTTTCGTAAATTTTGTGGTTTTAATTTTTTTTGCATTTTTTTGAAATTTTGGAAATTTTGGAAATCTTGGAAATTTTGGAAATTTTGGAAATTTTGGAAATTTTGATATTTTTGACATTTTCGACATTTTTAAAATTCTCGACTTGTAAGGTTCTCGACTTTTTTCACTTTTATCACTTTGTCACTTCTCAATTTCACTACACTTCACTTCACTTTATTCTATTTTATATATTTTTTATTCCATTCCATTTTACATGTTTCTCAATCGTATGGGTGTCGCGTTTTCGTGACGTGACGCTTTTTCGTGACTGTCACGTGACTTTTTTTCGCCTTGGCCGGATCCGCGAACCGTCCGATAAGGAACTTCGTTCCAAAACCGGTTCTAACCCTACACCTCTGGCCCAAGAAGTATTATGACCGAAAAGAAATTCGACGGGACTTATATTTTTCAAAACAGTAATACATTATTAGATCTTAAAGATACAAAATAAGGCGTAGTTCTTCAAGAAGACATATCAAAACAGCTTGAGAGACAGATAATGTACCTATTGTTTAATTATAAAGAAAAATAAATCCTAATCTGACTGCTTCACAAAACGTTTGATATGTTTATTTACACTCACATTGTAAGTTTTCTAAAACGTGTTCGAAAACGGTAGGCAATGCTAGCATTACCACAACCGATTTTACTATGATAAGCTTTTTATCTGTATCAGTAACGTAATTTTAACTTTACATGCTCAAATATTGATGTGTTATGAGTTTTGATAACATAATGTACACCTGCACGCTCCCGCGCGGCCGCCGATACGCGCCCGCGCGACCGCCGGCACAATCGAGTTGGCCATGGCGGTGCAATGGCGGCCATTCTATGGTTTCCGAATAATGCATTTAGGATAAATAATATGAGTGTAGATAAAGCAGTGTATGCAACTGTACGTAATTAGGCCTTAAAACACTCTTGTGTGTGATCTTATTATGAAAACCACACTCATGTTTTAAGGACCCTTATTACGTAACAGTTACATAAACTACTATTTCCTACCTAAACGGTGTCCTATAAATGTTAGATGATTTTGTAGTAGTTTTTTGGTTTGGGCCATGCATCTTTGTACGTCATATATAGTCCTCGAACCTGCAATAACCCTTTGACATTCATGACATTTTCAAATATTTCTTACGAGCGGGTAAAGGTAAATTTAAAGCATCGACGGGTAACAGGCGTCACTTCCATTCTTTTTTCAATTTTTTGGACCTACGGTTCGAAAGTAAGATGGGGGGGGGGGGTTTGAAATAGAAACTATCTTTTGTCATTTCTCGAGACCCATACTATCTCTATACCAATTTTCATCTAAATCAGTTCAGCGGTAAAAAGTTCCTCATACCACCTTCCGACCCCCTTTTCACCCCCACAAGGGTTTGAAAACTATCCTTTGACGTTTCTCGAGACTCAAATTATCTCCATACTCATTTCTATTTAAATCGTTTCAGCGGTTAAAAATTCTCCATACAAACTTTCAACCCCATTTTCACCCCCACCAGGGTTGATTTTCGGGATTAAAACTATTTATTATCCTTTACCAGGACTCAAACTATATCTGTACAAAATTTCATCAAAATCCGTTCAGCCGTTTTTACGTGATGCGCGGTCAAATAAACAGACAAACAGATAAACAGATAAACAGACAAAAATTCTAAAAATTGTTGGAACGTGTTCTGTTATCGATTCTAAGTATCCCCAGCCAACTTTTTTTCGATTATCTTCCATGTACAGACTTTCGACCCTCTTCAGCTTTATTATATGTATAGATTGTTATAAACTACCCTGATTTGTGGGTTGGGGTTTTTCATTGTTAAAGTCGTTCACTGTGTCCCCTGTGAAAGTTCCATGATCATTAAAAAAAAAAATTGCAATTATCAACTAGGTTTAATTTGATTTGATAATGTAACAAGTTTGTAGTTGATATTTAACCTTTGTTTGTTATTTTTTAATGTTTTAGTATAATAACCTTTGGTTCCGTTTCATTCGAAAAACTAAATATCCGGATATCCGCATTCGAAAAATTTTAAGATCCGAAATATCCAGATCTGAAAAATTGACGGATCTTGCAAACCCTAATTGGAATTAAACAAGCAAAAACGATTTGTGATTTTCTACGCTGTATAACCCAGGCACGTGGTAATTCTCCTTAACTACGCACTGCTACTACTGACTCCCTCTCTCAGATCAGGTTGACCTCGCTTGATCTCGCTGGAAGCGTAAGCTGGTAGAAGCAGTCGGTCGTAGCAAACCTATCATGTCTTGTCGCGGAAGGGTCCTTGATTTTCCCCCAGCTACCATCTCACAAGGCACGGCAACGTCTGGTTGGGCCAACTCAAGCGGAAACGACTTCGCAGGGCAGCTGGATCACCCCAGGGGGCTTAGTCAAGATGACAATCGTTTGCAGAAAACGAATCGAAACGCTATCCGTCTCTCTATCTCACTAATATGGAAGAGTGGTTGAGAGCGTGTAGCGTTTCGTTTCGTTTTCTGCAAACGATTGTCATCTTGGCTACAGGGCTAGGCATTAAACACATATCTGTGATCAATGCGGCAAGAAATGCCGATCGGCCATTAGGTTATATAGCCATCGAAGTCGATGTAGGCTGTAGACTACCTCCTAGACGCTGCAAAGATGCTGTGGCCAATGACTGACCATCTCACCAAATAGCTTGCTCGCTTTACCGCTCCAGTAGTATTAAATCCCAAGTCAGAATAAAAAATAATAATAAAAAAACTTGTTTTTAGCTTTCCAGTCCAGACAGATTAATCTCTCATAATGTGTTGAATTCCAAACATCATTCGATCAAGATCTTGTCCTGCCTACCTGTCGGGTGGTCACCTTGAGTATGTTAAGTAACTAGACTAGACTGATCTAGACAAAGGTGACCTAACTTAATCTAAAGTTCGATGGCCTTATAAATAGGTCATTTGAGACATGCCGAAATGTTGTAATACAATACCTAGATATTTATTACTAGATACATAGTTACCAACAATTACATGCAACAATAGTGAAGCCGCCGTATTCTAAATGTTTTTCAAATTCCTATTGATTGGCTTCCGTACAACGTCTAACGATGGAGGGGACATCTGTTGCGTTGCGATCATTAAAAAAAAAATAAGAGGTCAAAATCGCGAATTTTTTGCCTAAATTTATTTTTTGAGCTTACTGCTCCAAATTCTCACTGTAGTTATAAGACTGATTAAACAAATCAAATACCAAATTCAAGGCTATTTTTAAGAAATAGTTGATTTTATACTAAAAATAGTAAATTGCTTTGAATTGGTTTAAAAATTGTTGAAATGGTACAGACTTGCATTTTCATGTTTGAGTGGGATAACTATTTGATATTCCGTATAAGTGAGATAGAAAAGATAAAGATAAAAGATATTTATTCTTCAATTTAGGCACATTACAATGCACTTATGAACGTCAGAGAGAAAAAGAAAAACTACCACCGGTTCTAACCCTACACCTCAGACCCGAGAAGTATTATTTACTAGCTTTCCGCCCGCGACTTCGTCTGCGTATAATACGGTTCCTCATACAGAGTTTAGAATCCAATTTTATCTTCTTAACTAACTTTTGTTAATCCCCGAACCATCTGCTTAATCTATTTATACTTATAGCTATTTTGGCGAAAAAACGGGTAACGTAGACATAGTTTCAGTTACAAATAAGTGTTAATATGCAAATAATAACGTAAATGTACCCTATTATTTGCGTAACTTCTTTGTGTACTATATTGTGGTGGTTTTATTTGGCGATACGATGACCAAACTATTGTAAGAGCTCACTCTGGAACATGGAAATGGAACGGAAATAGGAACAATAATTCCTAGTAAATCTCAAACCAAAAGAATACTTCTCTATACGAACTTTCAACCCCTTTTTAGCCCCGTTCTAGGTCGAATTTTGAAAAACGCTGAAATTGCGTTTATTATTTTTTATTATTAGTAAACGTACGAAGTTTCAAATATCTAACTCCAAATTTTAAACCCCACTGATACAAACTTTTACCCCCTTAGGGGTTGAATTTTTTAAAATCGCTTCTTATTAGTTGTACAAATTGTAAATTTAACTCGTCCTGTAACCAAGTACAATAATATTGCTTTGCTATTCCGCGGTATAATAACGTGCTAGTTGATTAGTGACTACCCGTTATACTTATTTGCGTATTTTTTGCATGCATTAATGTTAACTGATGTTTATGATCTACTCTTGTGAGCGTTAAATCAAGAAAATTGAGTGAGCCGTTCTGTTCTAGTTCCTTCTTAAACTTGATCTTTGGGTGCTTGTTATTGAGATCTGTTACAAAAGCGTCCAGCTGGTCCACACTCCCCATCCAACAGATAATCAAATCATCCACATATCTAAAATAATACAAAATATGCTCATTAGCTACAATGTGCTGGTTTTCAAAGTGATCCATAAAAATGTCCGCCATTAAGGGACTCAGCGGGGAACCCATAGCCAAACCGTCACTTTGCAAGAAATATTGCCCCCCAAACCTAAAATAACCAGTGGTCTCATATTTCGGCGCACCAACATATAATTTAGAAAAGAAATTGAATAACATTATTAAAGTCAAGTCCCAATTTCAGCCAAAGTATTGTTTGAAGAATAGCTTGGATTTAATAAATAGAATCAAGGACATTAACATTCCGGAAAATGCTATACTTCTTTCATTGGATGTAGACAGTTTATTTACGAATGTACCATATTTGGATACTTTGAACATTCTTAGGGATCTTTTTGAAAAGCAACGACTACATCCAGGGGAGGTTGAGGAATTAATAGAACTAACTACTATTTGTATGAAACAGAATTATTTTAGGTTTGGGGGGCAATATTTCTTGCAAAGTGACGGTTTGGCTATGGGTTCCCCGCTGAGTCCCTTAATGGCGGACATTTTTATGGATCACTTTGAAAACCAGCACATTGTAGCTAATGAGCATATTTTGTATTATTTTAGATATGTGAATGATTTGATTATCTGTTGGATGGGGAGTGTGGACCAGCTGGACGCTTTTGTAACAGATCTCAATAACAAGCACCCAAAGATCAAGTTTAAGAAGGAACTAGAACAGAACGGCTCACTCAATTTTCTTGATTTAACTCTCACAAGAGTAGATCATAAACATCAGTTCCATATTTACCGCAAGCCAACACATACCGACACGGTGATTCCGGCATCTTCCACTCATCCGTGGCAGCACAAGTTAGCGGCATTTCATTGTTATGTGCATAGGTTGTTACCCGTGTCTCTTTCTGATGAGCATTATCAGATGGAATTATATAATATTTATCATTTAGCTATCTCAAATGGCTACGATAGGTCTGTCGTGGATGGTATCATCAGAAAGAAGCAAAATAGTTTGGTTAGCAATATGTTGTATGCTGCACGATTGTCTGATCCCATTAAAAAGTTTCAAGCGAGCATTACGTATGTCGGAAAGTTATCAGATGCAATTCATAACACTTTAAAATCCAACAATATTAATGTGGCTTTTAAGACCAATAACACCTTGCGCTCAAGACTTTGTAATGGGAAGGATATACTAGAGAATGGGAAGAAGTCTGGAGTGTATAAGTTGACTTGTGATTACTGCCATAAAGTGTATGTGGGGCAAACGGGACGTAATTTTAACACACGATATAAGGAGCATGTTGCTTCATATAGACATAACCATCCGGAACGATCCAATTTCGCGAAACATTTGTTGGAAAATGGTCATACTCTGTCTGAGGATCATTCTTTTGATCTTTTACATGTTTGTGAAAAAGGATTGCGTCTGAGCGTTCTAGAACATTTAGAAATAATTAGGTACAACAATAGGGGAACAATTATTAACGAACAGTTGAATGTTGCGTCATCGCCGTTGCTTCGAATTTTTGCATCTCACTCGCACTTGCACGTTAGGGGTGATGGTCATGCTATAAATATGGCCGACTATTCTGGACACGTCATTCGGTTGCCGGACGTCAGACCGACAACATCTCCAGCAGCTCCTGAGGATGCCTCGTAGAGAGGCGAAACACGTGTCGAGTTTTGGTATTATTGGTGGTGGCTTGTTGTATTTGTTTGCGTATTTGTTTTTGCGGCGGGAGGGTGGGAACATTAATGCATGCAAAAAATACGCAAATAAGTATAACGGGTAGTCACTAATCAACTAGCACGTTATTATACCGCGGAATAGCAAAGCAATATTATTGTACTTGATATTATGGACTTCCGCAAAGTAACGCCTGATTCCATTAATTACTTAAAAGCGGCTAGCGTAGCCGAACAGGCACGACTTTATGTTAAATTAACCAAGCTACATCGTGCAGCTGTCCAGAATGTATGGTTTAACCAGCAATGCAAGCGTTTGAATGTTGTACCTAACTATATTAATTTTCGCTGTAACAATACTACCAGAGCGGCAAGGTTGGCAATTGAGAGAGCTCAAAGAGTTTGGTTGATTGAGGAATCTCGCCATTGGTTCACAGTTCGAGATAATTTGAAATTGCATCTTAAAGTGTTATATTCAGAGCTTACATTTAAGTTGCATAATCTCGAGTTTGACATTCTGGACCAAAAGGCGAGGTACTTTGCATCCGCACTTGCACATGAGATGTATACTACTCAACTTAACAAGTTACAAAGGCTAAGGTGGTCAAGTTCCACTCCAAATAGCAGGCGACGGGATATGGGATCATTGGCGCATCATGATTTTTACCCTCGTATAAAGAATCTAACTGATGTAGAGTTTTCGGAAGCCGAAACTGATTTATTGGAAAAAGGCTTAAAATATAACATCCAGCGGAGGATTCCTCAGAAAGCTTTAGAAAATTTGGCAGTGGATTCAGAGGTTGCAATAGTGCGGGGACGTGGTGATGTGGATACAAAGATCGAGGTGGCTAAGGTTATTAAGAGCACTGATCCAGTAGCGGTTGTGAGAGTCAGTTCTGATGGTTTGCTGTTAAGATCTATACAACAGAAAGTGCAAGATAAATACTTGGTGGTTTCAAAAGCGGACAAAGGCAATTGTATAGTAATCATGGAGAGAGGACACTATAATCAGAAAGTATTAGATCTTATTCAAGGTGACGCCTTTACGAGCTTACGGCGAGATCCTACTCCAGGGTTCCAAAAAGATTTGAGGAATGCAATAAAAAGTTCTTCGTTTGTTTTTGAAACCGAGCATCAGAAGGATATGTTTGTGCCTATGAACCCACGTGCTCCTATGCTTTATGGACTTCCGAAAATTCATAAAGATAATTTAATGTTTATTAATAAAAACCACTCTTATTTAGAAGTCTTAATTATCTTTTACCAAAACTTGTAATTTACATATATCATGTCGGACACGCCTTAAACTCTCTTTGTTTGACAGTTGCCACAGAGTATATATAGATTGATTTTATACAGAGTATACAACATTCGTCCCTTTTAAAAAACTTAGTACTAAGTGTTTTAAGCAAAACAAAATAAAATAATAACAAAAACAAATAGTCTTCTAAGGAACAATTTGAAACATTTTTATGTTAATTAAGTACCAATTATGTCACTAAAAATGATTTTAAATTTATCAGTCATGTACATCTAAACTTAAAGACATTAAGAAATCCTAACTTACAAATCTAATCGTTCAGGAGCTTTTCTTACTCTAACTGACCTCCTTAGAACTGGTGATGGAGACCTGAATGGAAGATTTGAATCATCCATTAAGTTATTTCCCGTCTGCTTACTAGTATGCTCATACTCCGTTTCATTTGTATTATTTTCATCTTTTTTATGATAGTTACTATTATCTGCATTTGTATTGTCCAACCCCACAGGTGTTGTAACTATTTCCTGTCTTAATGGTAAGGATTCATTTCTCAAGGTGTCCTACACTAGCTCAGGTCCATTATGTAATTCAGTTTCGAAATCTACAGTACACTCAGATTTACAAGGTCTAAGAGAAGATGCATGATTCTCTCGCAACTCCTTAGAGGTGAGGCGGAACCATAACCTTATTACTACTGCTTGTCGCATATTGCGCGGTGAGTCAGACTGCCCAGAGCTTGTGGCTCGTGTGGTAAAGCTTTACGTCCCAGATGTCCCAAGAATAAACTTAAGACCGCGGCAACGGCCACTGTTGGCTGTGCCGATTACGCGTACGGTTTCGCACCGGAACTCACCAGTTCCTCGCGCGTTGTCACTGCTGAACGCGCTTCTGACATCAGCTTCTGAGTGTGATCTGTTTGCGTGGCGATGGGCAGCTGTGTGCTATGAATGTCTGAGGTTTTGCGAGGAGATGGATGACAGGCCGTCCACTACCTACTTATAACTATGTATTTCTTTTGTTGTCTGTACCGTATTGATGTTTTGTAAATCTTACTCGGCGTATTGGTGTATACTGTAATGCTGTTGTAATGTGTTTGGAAATAAATATAAATATAAATATGATATTGCCTATTTACTCCTTCAACTCTTACTATATATCGGACTTCACTTAATCTTTCTATAATTTTTCCCTTCAACCAACCTTTTCCACTACTAAGATTTTTACACCAAACTAGGTCTCCTTCATTCAACAGCATAATTTTTTCCCCAGTACTCGTAAAATTTTTCTTTGTAATTACATTATGAGGTTTCATCAAATCAAATCTAGTGCGCGTTTTTTGTTTGAATAAAATTTCGTTTGGAGACATGCCTGTTGCATTAGGTGAATTTCTGTATATAAAAAGAAAATTTTGTAAAAGTACTTCAGGGCTTAATGATGAGTTTCCTTTTTTCAATCTACTAAGACCGTTTTTTACAGTTTGCACTGTTCTTTCTGCCATCCCATTTGACTCGGGATGATATGGGGGAGTTTTTACTACTTTACATCCATTAGCATTCAAAAATTTTATGAATTCTGAGGAATTGAAAGGGGGACCATTATCACTAGCTAAAGTAGCGGGAATACCAGTAATTGCAACAGTTTTACATAATTTTTCGATGACATTTGATGCTGTAGTGTTCTGCATGATATGCACATCTAACTATTTTGACCGTGAATCAACAATTAAAAAGTATGTAATAGCTCCTACATGAAAAAAAACCACATGGACTCTTTCAAAATTTGTTTCAGTTTTGTTCCAATTTATCAGTGGGCATGTATTTGTAAAATTCCTAGTAGTCTGACAAATATCACAAGCCTGTATAACTTTTTCTATATCTGTTCCTAAATTTGGCCACCAACAATATTCCCTCATTAACATTTTAGACGCTACCATTCCTTGGTGAGACTCATGAAACATGCTTAAAACTTTTGATCTTAATTTAGCTGGTATAATGACTCTACATCCCCATAACAAACATTTTTGTTCTATACTTAATTCAGCACGCTTTAAAAAATAGGGTTTTAACTCATTCTCATTTATACTGTTTGGCCATCCGGAATCAACATACTCATAAACCTTACATAAAATTGGATCAGTTCGGGTAGCGAAGGCAATATCTTTAAAATCTAACGGAAAATTTTCAGAAAAATTTAAGAAATGTATAGTGTCCGTTACATCAGCTTCTTTGGGTAAAGGTAACCGAGACTAAGCATCTGCTTTACCTAATAAAGTGCCTTTTCTATAAACAATCTCATATGAGTATCCAGATAAAAAGAGAGCCCATCTTTGAAGTCTAGCATTTGCTGTAACCGGTATTTTCTTCAGAGGGTCAAAAATGAATTTTAAAGGCTGATGATCTGTGACCAAAATAAATTTACGACCATAAAGAAATTTATGAAACTTTTTTATAGAGAACATTATAGCCAATGCCTCTTTTTCTACCTGTGCATAGTTTTTTTGCGCACAGTTTAATGTTGCTGATGCAAAGCTGATGGGTTCCCCGTCTATTTTATGACTAAGAACACACCCTACACCGTACTCACTTGCGTCTGTGGTCAAATATAATTCTTTACTACTGTCATAATGAGCTAATAACTGATTATCTATCAACAATTGCTTGCTACTCTCAAACGCTTTCTCACACTCCTTTGTCCAATTAAAATTACAATTTTTTTTTAACAATTCATGGAGTGGTTTCAATAACTCTGATAATCTGGGTAGAAATTTACAATAATAATTCAAAAGTCCAAGATAAGCTTGTAACTGAGTAACTGTTTTAGGAGCTGGAGCTTTAACAATAGCTTCAATTTTCTCCGGTAAAGGTTTTATTCCTTCTTTACAAATTCCATGACCTAAAAATTTTATTTCCCTACAGAAAAATTGACATTTCTCTAAATTTACTCTTACATTGTAATCCATTAAACGGTCTAACACTTTAATCAGATGGTTATAACAGTCTAAAACATTATCTCCTTTTATTACTACATCATCAATGAAACATTTTACATTTTTCAATCCTTGTAATATTTGGTCCATGGCACATTGAAACACAGAGGGACCACTTGATACTCCAAATTGTAATCTAGTCGGTCGGAACAGACCTAAATGTGTATTTATTGTCATATATTTTTTAATGGAACTCATCCAAACCTTTACAGCTCCTATTACTTTTAAATTTTCTCCTGAAACTGAGTTTAGTTTATAATGACACACCCTTAAATCATGTTTCGAAAAATACTTTTCATAATCTCTTCTATGAATAACCGACTTACACGCACCTGTATCTACTTCTATTTCAAAAAATTGTCCATTTTTTAGTCACAATGGCATCTTGAAAGCCGCCTCCTCCCCTTCAGATATTTGCTGAATACTGCCCAAAATAATTTCTTCTGCCTCTTGCTGTTCCTCTATACCTTGTTGTTCCTCGACTTGTTTTACTCGGAACTGACATTTTCTTGCTAAGTGCCCCTGACGGTTGCAGTGATAACAATTCCATTCTTTTTTAAAGCACTTATCAGCAGTGTGTGTTGTTCCACCACAACGGGTACACTCGGTCCTGTTAGCAGTATAAGTATACTGTGCACGTGAGTCTCGAGGGCGCTCCGGCGCACGTGATTGAGGCCGTCTTCCATTCTGCTTGTGCACAACCTGCACACTACTAGTCTCAGGCTGTATTTTTCTCATTTCTTTTTCTGCACTCTCGTATGCAGTTGCCACTTTAACTGCCTCCTTGAACGACAGACTGTCACCAATGGTTAGTAATTTTTTTATGAGTTGTTCCTTTAGTAGTCCACAGACTAATCTGTCCCTTAATGCCTCATCCAAAAAACTCCCAAAATTGCAAAAGGCTGCCTTTCTTTTAATTTCAACTATGAAATCGTTTACGTTTTGACCTTCTTTTTGTCTACACGCGTAAAATTCGTAACGACCGGCAACTGCAGACTTTTTTGTTACGTAATGCAGTGTAAGTACTTCAATCAACTTGCCATAATTTAAAGTCGATGGTTTGGCTGGAGACACTAAATTCTTTAGTACATTATACGTCTCCGGCCCGATCAATGTTATTAACATCGGAATTTTCATCGTTTCATCCACTTGACTGACTAGCAAAAATTGCTCCATTCTTTCACTATAGTCTAGAAACTCTTGTTTCTCTGGATCAAAATGTTCTATGTTCCCTATTAACGCCATTGTTCTCGTCGCCAATTTAATGTTTATTAATAAAAACCACTCTTATTTAGAAGTCTTAATTATCTTTTACCAAAACTTGTAATTTACATATATCATGTCGGACACGCCTTAAACTCTCTTTGTTTGACAGTTGCCACAGAGTATATATAGATTGATTTTATACAGAGTATACAACAGATAATATCCCGATTCGACCAGTGGTCTCATATTTGGGCGCACCAACATATAATTTAGCAAAGAAATTGAATAACATTATTAAAGTCAAGTCCCAATTTCAGCCAAAGTATTGTTTGAAGAATAGCTTGGATTTAATAAATAAAATCAAGGACATTAACATTCCGGAAAATGCTATACTTCTTTCATTGGATGTAGACAGTTTATTTACGAATGTACCATATTTGGATACTTTGAACATTCTTAGGGATCTTATTGAAAAGCAACGACTACATCCAGGGGAGGTTGAGGAATTAATAGAACTAACTACTATTTGTATGAAACAGAATTATTTTAGGTTTGGGGGGCAATATTTCTTGCAAAGTGACGGTTTGGCTATGGGTTCCCCGCTGAGTCCCTTAATGGCGGACATTTTTATGGATCACTTTGAAAACCAGCACATTGTAGCTAATGAGCATATTTTGTATTATTTTAGATATGTGAATGATTTGATTATCTGTTGGATGGGGAGTGTGGACCAGCTGGACGCTTTTGTAACAGATCTCAATAACAAGCACCCAAAGATCAAGTTTAAGAAGGAACTAGAACAGAACGGCTCACTCAATTTTCTTGATTTAACGCTCACAAGAGTAGATCATAAACATCAGTTCCATATTTCCCGCAAGCCAACACATACCGACACGGTGATTCCGGCATCTTCCACTCATCCGTGGCAGCACAAGTCAGCGGCATTTCATTGTTATGTGCATAGGTTGTTAACCGTGCCTCTTTCTGATGAGCATTATCAGATGGAGTTAGATAATATTTATCATTTAGCTATCTCAAATGGCTACGATAGGTCTGTCGTGGATGGTATCATCAGAAAGAAGCAAAATAGTTTGGTTAGCAATATGTTGTATGCTGCACGATCGTCTGATCCCATTAAAAAGTTTCAAGCGAGCATTACGTATGTCGGAAAGTTATCAGATGCAATTCATAACACTTTAAAATCCAACAATATTAATGTGGCATTTAAGACCAATAACACCTTGCGCTCAAGACTTTGTAATGGGAAGGATATACTAGAGAATGGGAAGAAGTCTGGAGTGTATAAGTTGACTTGTGATGACTGCCATAAAGTGTATGTGGGGCAAACGGGACGTAATTTTAACACACGATATAAGGAGCATGTTGCTTCATATAGACATAACCATCCGGAACGATCCAATTTCGCGAAACATTTGTTGGAAAATGGTCATACTCTGTCTGAGGATCATTCTTTTGATCTTTTACATGTTTGTGAAAAAGGATTGCGTCTGAGCGTTCTAGAACATTTATAAATAATTTGGTACAACAATAGGGGAACAATTATTAACGAACAGTTGAATGTTGCGTCATCGCCGTTGCTTCGAATTTTTGCATTTCACTCGCACTTGCACGGTAGGGGTGATGGTAATGCTATAAATATGGCCGACCATTCTGGACACGTCATTCGGTTGCCGGACGTCAGACCGACAACATCTACAGCAGCTCCTGAGGATGCCTAGTAGAGAAGCGAAACACGTGTCGAGTTTTGGTATTATTGGTGGTGGTTTGTTGTATTTGTTTTTGCGGCGGGAGGGTGTGAACATTAATGCATGCAAAAAATACGCAAATAAGTATAACGGGTAGTCACTAATCAACTAGCACGTTATTATACCGCGGAATAGCAAAGCAATATTATTGTACTTGATATTATGGACTTCCGCAAAGTAACGCCTAATTCCATTAATTACTCGTCCTGTAAATTATAACTTTCTAGCTTCAGTAGTTACGGCCTCCCTTTATTACAAACTTTTCAACCTCGTTTCAACCCCTCTGGGGTGGAATTTTGGAAAACGCTGAAATTAGTTTTTTGGCCTTGAAGTAAGTACCTTACAAACGAACTTTCAAGTCTGTCACAAAAAAAATTATACAAACTTTCAACCCCTTTTTTATCCTGTTAGAGGTTGAATTGAAAAAAACGCCGAAATCACTTTTATTGTTTTTTAATTATTAGTAAACGTACGAAGTTTCAAATCGCTAACTCAAAATTTTAAACCCCATCCATACAAACATTCAACCCTCTTTTTACCCCCTTAGGGGATGAATTTTGAAAAACCCCTTCTTAGTGGATACTAACGTCATAAAACTACCTATTGTGAAAAATTCAGCTCTCTAGGTCCAACGGTTCGGGCTGGGCGTTGATTTAAGTGAGTCAGTCAGTCAGTCAGGACTTTTACGTTTATACAATATGTCTGGTCAACGATGTCGGAGCTTTTAAGGTTGTGTAATACAATCAATTTCATCGATAAATCACCACGTGTTTTTTTTTAAGTCAACGGTCTTAAAATGGCGGCATTTTTAATTTTTCAAACACCTGAGCACGGGTGCATGTGGTACTTTTGCTATTATCTGTCAATTATTCGTCCTACGAATACAAAAAATATCTTATTAGGTAGCTAAACATATCAGCAATCGATTAAATCTAACAATCATACGCAAACGTTTCAATAACAGAGCAAAAAAAAATATCAAACGTAAATAATAAGGACAAAAACGCATATTTTTTTCAGATTTCATTTGTTTTTGAAAAAACTAGGTCGTTTACCTACTTTTTTTTGTTCTGTGTTTGTAGTATAAAGTATTGGCTAGACGTTGATACCAAATTTACGGATCTGACATAATTACTTAAGAAGTTACACAGGTTCTAACATGTACCTAAAAATGAGTTTATTTTTTAGAAGGAGATAAAAATAAAATAAAGCGGTAATAATAATTTAAACTTTAATAAGAAATCACAGCAAGAGTATCTTAAGGCTAACGATGACAATTAGTTGAGTAACTGTTCAAAATGGCCCCCTTGATTTTGGAGACAAGCAGTTGCTCTTATCGCAACATGCTGCGTAGACCGCCGAATCATCTCATTATCTTCTCTTAATATGTTTCCATGTTCTATTATTTTTTGCACTAATTCTTCCCTTGTTCTCGGTATGTCAACGTACACTCTTTGTTTTAAGGTTCCCCATAGAAAATAATCGAGTGGAGTTAAGTCCGGCGATCGAGGTGGCCAAGCGATATGTCCGTCACGTCCAACCGACGGGACATAATGCTCGTTCAAATAATTTCGCACATCTCTTGCAAAATGTGGGGGAGCACCATCCAACCGTAAAATCATCCTTCTCCTGTATGCTATTGGCAGCTCCATTAATGCGTCGTGAAACTCTGTTTGAAGAAATTCCAAAAATCGTGGGCCATTCATTGTCGCTGGTAGAATAAAAGGCCCAACTAAAATATCGTCGATTATTCCTGCCCAAACATTCACTGAGAACTGGTGCTGGAACGAACTTTGTCTCACAGCATGAGGATTATCCAACTGCCACAGATGCTCGTTGCGGTGGTTTGTAAATCCCGATCGCGTGAAAGTGGCCTCGTCGGTCCACATAATACGTCTCAAAAACGTTTGATCCCTGCGTACTCTTCTTGTTATCCAGGCACAAAAAACAGATCTTGCAGCGTAATCTGGTTCAATAAAATCTTGTACCCGTCTAAAATGATAAGGGTGTAAACCTTCTCTTTTTAATACTTTCCAGACTGTCCACTTGCATAAATTCATCCGGTTTGCTATTCTTCTAATGCTCAGTCTCGGATCATGTGTGTGATTAATCTTAATATCTGTTCTTCGTCCTGGGGTGCCACAAGTCGAACACGTTCATTGGCAGGACTTCTTATGCCGTTCTCAGCGAGCCGTGCATGGATTCTTACGAATGTGCGAGCATTCGGAATGGGTCTGTTAGGAAACCTCCTTGCGTACTCTTGAACAGCAGCATTCGCGATCCCGTTGCAAAACCCATAAACGAAATGTATGTCAGCAGTGTGCTGACTAGAATACTGACGGTCCTCCATTGTAACAAAGCGGAAAACAAACGGCAAGTCCAACAATTAACAAAAGTATCAACAATAACACAATCGAACAGAAGTAAGCTGAAGATAGCAGAAGGTTGTTATCACAACGCAGAGCGAGGGATGACTGATTGACTTTTTTTTTTTTTTTTTTTTTTTTTGAGCCTGACTTGGGCTTTATGCTTCTGGAGCGCTAAAGCGGGCGGACTGTTTGGTGGGATGGTTGCCGGGGGAAAATCCAGGACCCTTCCGCGACCTAACGTGACGAGTTTGCTACGCTGGAATGCTCCTACCGAGCTTGCGCTTCCAGCGAGATCAGTTGAAGCGAGTTCAACCTGATCTGGGTGAGTGGGGGGGGATCGAGCTAATGGGGGTTTTGTCGCTGGTTCGCTACTCCTAGCCGAGAAGACTCCAGCAAGAAACTCAGCTAGGCCCGACGACTGTCGGGGTGACTCTATCCGGTATGCGGCGGTACCGGGTGGATAAGGGACTGAACGTGTCGATGTGGTCGCGACTGTTCCGAGGTGGGCGTCCCCGCCGGCGGGGGCGCCGCAGTGTACATGTGGGGGAGGGCGCACGCACAGCGTTCCATTTCTCATGAATGGCCGCTGTGAGTGCGTCGTCCTGGTCCGTGACGTAGTGTCTAGGCCGCCGAACCGAGCGGCCCCAAATCAGTGACTTCCGTGTTAAGAGTCCGAGGGGGGGAGGGTTGGGAATGTAGTTCGCAGCCTTCCTAACTAGCGGATTACTACTGTGCGGAGCGTTGTCAAAATAACGCCGGGCAGTCTGCTTAAAGAAACCATAAAGGGAGTCAAGCCCCGCGTCATGGTGCAAACTGAGGGTCGTCTGGTACCACGGGGCCCCAGTCGCCCTACGGAGGAAACGATTCTGAACGACCTGAAGCGGCTCGAGACTTGACATACCCACGTGGGTAAAAACCACACTTGAGTATGCCATGATTGGACGAACACAAGTCTTGTAGAGTGTCAGCTTATTTCTAAGTGACATTTTACTAAACTTGTTAATCATCGGCCCTAGCCTTCCTAATACGAACAGCGCTCTGTTGCGTACCCTACGGATGTGGCTTTTGAAAGTCATACGACGGTCGAGAGTGACGCCTAGATATTTGACCTCGTTAACCCACGGAATGGGCTGGTCAAAAAGCCGGACCGGAGCCACCTTCCTGCCTGTCGGACCTATGGCAGTAGGGTGGAAGATAATCGCTGCGCTCTTGTCCGGATTGACTTCAATACGCCAAAGACGAAACCATTGACCTAAGCCATTGATTGCCTCTTGGAGGTATTTCCGAACAAGAATGTAGCGATTGTGCGTCGTAAAGAGCGCGGTGTCGTCCGCGAACAACCCTAGTCCGACACGCGGGTGCCTAGGAATATCGTTCGTGAACAACGAATAGAGTGTAGGCGAGAGGACGGAGCCTTGCGGGACTCCTGCCCTAATAGGATGTGGAGGTGAAAGCGTTCCCTCCAGTCGGTAGCAAAAGCTTCTGTCCGTAAGGAAATCTCGTATTATGAGTACGAGTCTGTCCGGCATACCGATCTGATATAACTTGTATATCAACCCGTTATGCCAGACCTTGTCGAAGGCTTTCGCCACGTCAAGAAAGATCGCTCCCGTCTTCAACCCTGTTCGACGCGAGAAGCCGTCCAGCACGTGCTCCGTGATGCGGTGCACCTGTTGGACGCACGAGTGTCCGGCACGAAAGCCGAACTGCTCGTCCGTTATAATTGAATTCTCAGTCGTGAACCTGAGAATCCGAGCGAGGATGATTCGCTCATACAGCTTAGCAAGCGAGCTGAGTAAGCTGATGGGCCTGTAAGAGGCTGGCGAGGCCCGGGGTTTGCCGGGCTTCGCTATTCCGATGACCGTGGCACGTTTCCACGCGGCTGGAAAGTGACTATTGGACAGGGCGGCATTGAAGATGCCGACCAGAATGAGTAAGAGATGTTCGGGCAGAAGTCTCAGCATGCGGTTGGAGATGCCATCCGCACCCGGGGACTTCCTTACTCGAAGATACCTTACTCGATCGTGGACTTCCTTAACCGACACCGGTACGAGAGGTGAAGTTACGGGGAGACGCGATCTCCTGTCCACCTCAGAATTTACCCTCTCGACATGGGCTTCATCGGCAGGCAGGAGGCTGGGCGAACATTGAGACTCTAAACTATTGGCGAGCCATTCTGCTTTCTCGTCGTCCTCGAGTGCGCGGGATGTGACTACCGGGGCGTTCCAAAGGGGGGATAGTCCAGACGGTATCTGATTTGAGAGATCTAGCTAGTTTCCAGTAAGCCTGGTGGCTAGGCTTAATCTCCCCCATCAGATCCCTAAAAGAGTTCTCCCGAAATTCGGCAATTCGCTGTTTGGACTCGTGACACAAGCCCCTCAGGATTTGACGATTTTCGGGGGAAGGCCAGTTAGAGTAGGTCCTAATGGCGCGATTCTTCCTAGTCAGCAACTCTCTCAGTTCCCTAGGCAGGGGGCGGCGTTGGATTTCCTCGGCCGACACCTCCCTAGAGGCTTCGCTTTTGACAGCGTTGAGGTAGTTGGTGAATAGGTCGATCGCTTGGTCAGTCTGTTGAGTTGTGGTAATAATGTCAGGTATGTCTCTAAGTATGGGGGCGTCTGTCTTTAGGAGACCTTGTTGCACCTTGTCCCAGTCCACGAGTGTCCTGGTAGGAGGGGCTTGATCGGGGTGAGGGCCCAGTCGCAAGAGGACCGGCCTATGATCTGAAGTTAATTCGTCTAGCACTTCTATAGAACGCAGAGTGAGCGCTACGTTCTTTAGAAGGGCTACGTCCAGTATGTCTGGTCGGTGTCCTTCAGTATGGGGGTAGTGGGTTGCTTCAAGGGGAGGGAGGATATCGAAAGGGAGGCTTTCGATCAACAGACGATTGAGCAGCCTACCGTTGGGGTTAGTCGCGACGCATCCCCAGTCGACGTGTTTGCTATTTAGGTCCCCGGCCACGATGACCGAGGGGCCTAGGGCTGCTAAAATATCTAGGTCAGTCTGTAGTATGTTAAGTGATGGAGAGATGTAGGCTGACGCAATCGATATGGGGGGATGACCGTCCATCGATATGCGGCAGACCGACACTTCCATATTTGTCAGTGGAGGGGGGTTGAGAGAGATGCAATGTAGGAAACTTTTATAGAAGATGCAAGTGCCCCCGCGGGCCCTACCAATCCTATCGTTTCTAATCTGAGTGTAACCAGGGACGCGGAAACATTGCATAAACGGTTTATAGAATGTTTCCTGTACTAGGAAGATGTCGACGGAATGATCGCGCAGAAAGAGTGTAATCTCATCCTTCATTCGGCTTAGGCCATCGGCGTTATAAAAACCGATGGTTAGCGAACTGGGTTTAAGCTTGAGGCAACTATTATTCATTCTGGTGGAGAGCGACTTGACGGCCTAACACTGAGGCGAAGAAGTAATTGCTAGCGTTTGCTATATAAGCCTCATATTCCCTCTGCTCCTGGGGAGAGAGGGTCTTTGAGGCCAGTATAGAAACTGGGAGGGGACCTGGGGCAGGCCGGCCTGCTTGAGGTGCGGGGGTACCTCGGGCATCGGGGCCCCCCTGGGACGAGGGCACTGAGGGTGCCGGAGAGGGTGCTGCGACCGCAGAGGGCGGCGGGTTCCTATTGGCAAGCCCTAATCCTACAGCCTTAAGGGCGGGGAACTCTTGTGCGCTAGTGGTCTGAGGAGCCACCTGAGTCTTGCCTGACCTGCGCCCGTCAGGTTGCGAGGGCTTCGGTTTGCCGGAGGTGTCCTTCCGCTTTGGAGCACAGGGGCAGCCTCCCCAGTTGGCGGTATGCCCATGGGGAAGTTTGCGCTCCAAGCAGTTGACACACCGCCGGCCTACCGGGTCCTTGCAACCCTTCGGACGCGGGCAGTTGCGAGACGAGTGGTCGCCAGCACACTTGACGCAGCGGGGGGGAGAGATACAGCCACGAGCGCTGTGACCGTACCTCTGGCAGTTGTGACACTGCGTGACGTAGTTCCTCTTGTTGGGAGGGTCTACCCTAACCGTAACACCTAACACGTTCTTGATGGCTTGAAGAGCCTGACGCGAGCTAGGACTGGGATCAGTCTTCACCAGAACAATATCATATTTGCCCCTATTCATATTCATATTCATATTCATAATTTTATTGGTATAAGTATAGTACACGTCAATTTAATATACATTATTAAGTACAATATGTAAACAATCCTACATTTATGATATCAATATCGTCAATTTAATATACATTATTAAGTACAATATGTAAACAATCCTAGACTTATGATAGAGACGACACACCTCCCGAACGTTGATTCCCTTCCTCACTAGATCCTCCTTTACCTCATCATCCTCAAAGAACCTAGGTACATTGCGGATGATGGCCCTGTGGTCTTTCTCTTCGGGGAACGTTCGCCGGTTGAAAGACAGCTTGAGTTCCTCGAAGAGCCTGGCCAGGGCTCGGTAAGTTTTGGATCCCTGGACCGTGATCCTAAGCCCGTAATAGGGTTCGGTCTGAAGATCCGTTCGGTGTATGGCAATGCCCCTCTGCTGGGCCATGGCCCGAGCAGTGGTCCATCGCTGTACATCGACCAGTACCAACGAGTCGAGCCTATTATGGTCGATCCCTGGTGCCGACGACCCGCCGCCGCTTGCCTGAGGGGCACTACTGGCCTGAGGGGCCTGCACAGAGTGTGCTGCGACGGTAGGATTCGACGGGATCGCAGCTGTTGTCGAAGACCCGCCGTCTCTTGCCGGAGTGGCACTACGGGCCTGAGGGGCCAGCACAGAGGGTGCTGAGACGTAGGGAGTCCGCGGCGCCTTCGGCGCCGGCGCCGATGGAGACTTCGACCGCGTACGTTTTCCCTTGCGGTTGCGAACTTTTTCCCAACCTGAGGTGTCGGTATCTGTGTCCATATCGTCGGTCGAGTAGAGAAGGTCCCTGTTTTCATCGTCAGTCAGTACGTGAGTCAGAGAGCGGGTTGGACACAAGCTGGGGGCGCGCTTGGAGTCCCGGTCTTTTCGCGCGTAGGAACGTGTCCTAGGCGAACGTGACCGGGATTTCCTCAGGCTAATACCCTCAGGGGAGGCCTTATGGGCTGGAGGGGATAAAGAGACAGACGCGGCTGCCTTTTTACTGGGTGTCTTCTTACGAGCGCCCCCAGAGGGCGGCAAGACTGCCTTAGGGGCAGGGGGAGGGGGTTTAGGTTTGGAGGCCGACGGCGCCGGCGGCGGCGGCGGCGGTCCCATGGTGGCCGGAGGGGCCGGGGCAGGCAAAGTGACTGCCGGCGTTGCCTTAGGGGCCTGGATGCTCGAGACTTTGATGTCGAGCGTTGAGGGGCGTAAGATGTGACTACGGCCCGCCCGGGCCACAGGCTTACCGAGTTCCGTACGCAAGTGATCATTCTCGGATCTCAGGGTACTGATCTCGGCCGCTTGTCGCTCGAGATTAGCCCGAAGGGTCGCCATCTCCTCCCTCAGCGTCGCTATCTCGTCCTTTACCTCCATTCTACAGTGAGTCGCCGCACGCACTTAAAACTACGCGGAAACTTAAGACAACGAGTGTACGCGGGAATGAGGTGAGCCTATAGTATTTGTCAACGTCCACTTGTCCGGCGTGTCGGTCAGCTAAATGTGTACCTAGTTTGCGGGAAGGAGTCGGACTGGTATGAGTTTATCGGGCTTCGTGGTGGTATCCACCCCGTTTATGGCTTCGTTTGGCACTGTTATAGTATCCACCACAAACGGCCACTGCGAGCGTGGTCTTTTCAACGGGCAGAGACGCGCGGGTCTGACTTGAGAAAGTCTTAACTAACGGGTATCCACCAGGTGTATTGCTACAACCAGGAGTCTAGCCCACTCAGTTTCAACGAGTATCCACTGAGCGACCACTACGAGCGTGGATTTCCAGAGGGGCCGAGACACACGGGTCTTACTGGTGACTTGAGAAAGTCTGAACTAACACACCCGGAGCTGTCCTTGTGGTAATTTGCGATTAAATCACACGAGGGGGAGCAGAGAGCGAGCGAGTCAGAGCTAGTCTGAGTGAGGTTCGGGACTAGGACAACGATAGAGCAAGAGCGCACAGTGAGCACGACCTCACCCAACCGCTGCCGTAGCCGGAATGACTGATTGACCTGGCAGCACCCCTTGATTTATCTACCTGCTCGTAAAAGAAAAACTGGGAGTGGGGATGACAGTTCTTGGGATTGTGTCAAAAAGGTAATTAACAGGATCATATTTGAACACGTGTTAGTTGTGAAGTATCAAAGATAGAGCTACGTTTTGGTGTGCATTTCTAGCAAATATTCCGTACTACAAACACAGAACAAAAAAAAAGTAGGTAAACGACCTAGTTTTTTCAAAAACAAATGAAATCTGAAAAAAATATGCGTTTTTGTCCTTATTATTTACGTTTAATATTTTTTTTTTGCTCTGTTATTGAAACGTTTGCGTATGATTGTTAGATTTAATCGATTGCTGATATGGTTAGCTATCTAATAAGATATTTTTTGTATTCGTAGGACGAATAATTGACAGATAATAGCAAAAATATCACATGCACCCGTGCTCAGGTGTTTGAAAAATTAAAAATGCCGCCACTTTATGACCGTTGACTACGTTAGGCACATTACAATGCACTTATGAACGTCAGAGAGAAAAAGAAAAACTACCACCGGTTCTAACCCTACACCTCAGACCCGAGAAGTATTATTTACTAGCTTTCCGCCCGCGACTTCGTCTGCGTATAATACGGTTCCTCATACAGAGTTTAGAATCCAATTTTATCTTCTTAACTAACTTTTGTTAATCCCCGAACCATCTGCTTAATCTATTTATACTTATAGCTATTTTGGCGAAAAAACGGGTAACGTAGACATAGTTTCAGTTACAAATAAGTGTTAATATGCAAATAATAACGTAAATGTACCCTATTATTTGCGTAACTTCTTTGTGTACTATATTGTGGTGGTTTTATTTGGCGATACGATGACCAAACTATTGTAAGAGCTCACTCTGGAACATGGAAATGGAACGGAAATAGGAACAATAATTCCTAGTAAATCTCAAACCAAAAAAATACTTCTCTATACGAACTTTCAACCCCTTTTTAGCCCCGTTCTAGGTCGAATTTTGAAAAACGCTGTGTTATAACTGTGGATGTCAGAATTTTTTTTAATGTATGTATATTCTTTACAACGAAAATAATATTGTCATAGATATATTGGGAAGCAACAGTTAAAATATTAATTTCTTTAAATAGTTCTCTAACTGATGCACCTGCCTTTAAGTTATACAGAAAGCGGATGGCTCTTTTTTGTAAAACAAATATAGTCTGTATGTGAGCTGCTTTGCCCCAAACCAGAATACCATATGACATTACACTATGAAAACAACTGTGATAAACTAAGCGAGCTGTGTCAATTCGTTAATTGTCTAATTCTCCTAACGGCATGAGCGGCCGAGCTTAATCGAAGAGCGAGTTTTCTTATATGAGGACTCCATTGTAGATTTTTGTCCAACGTCGAACCAAGGAACACTGCTTTATCTACTAACTCTAAACATTCACCATTCAGGGGAATCTTAGTGTCCACCGGTGCAACGTTTGGCAAAACAAATCTAATTCATTTGGTTTTCTTAGCATTAAGTAGTAAATTGTTCATAGTAAACCAGTTCAGTACAGCAGCTAGTGTGTTATTGATTACAGTAAAATCAGTAGATTGCCGGTCAACTTTGAAAATTAAAGATGTATCATCGGCAAACAGAACGATATCACAAAGGTTTTGTACTACACAAGGTAAATCATTTATATAAACCAAAAACAGGAATGGGCCCAAAATAGAACCCTGTGGCACTCCTAATTTTACTAAAGTCCATTTAGACTGGGTTTTATTTACAACAACTGTTTGTGTTCTGTTGCTAAGATATGAAGACATGAGATTCAAGGCATTTTCTGACAAACCATAATGTTCTAATTTAAGAATGAGGGTTGTATGATCTACACAATCAAACGCTTTAGAAAGATCACAGAATATACCAATTGCATCGTAATGTTTTTCCCAGGCAATGAAAATATGTTTGATGAGTACCACAGCAGCGTCGGTTGTGGAACGTCCCTTTGTGAAACCAAACTGATTGCTTGTAAGTAATCCATGTCTGTTGAAGTGGCCCAGTAGATCATTTAACATTAGCTTTTCAAAGACTTTACTTAGTACAGGAAGTATTGATATCGGCCGGAAGTTATTCAGATCACTAGAATCACCCGATTTAAAAAGAGGTATGACTTTACTACATTTCATAAGATCTGGAAAAGCGCCTTGTGAAACTGAATTATTATAAATTAAGGCTAAGTAAGTGAGCTTATAATAAGTCGAAAAATCTGGAAATTACCATAATAGTAGGTACTTTATTCACGGGATTTTGAATCACATTGCACAAAACATTCAAGTCTCTCATTAAAGTTCATCCAATTCTTCACAAAACATATCAGATGGCCCGGTTGTGGCCACTGTGCCGGATTTGGCCATTTTCAACTGTATTAAGGTAAGTACATAAACATTTACTAGTTTATAGTTGATATAAGAGTAAAATATGGCAGCAGAGATGACATTGTCATATATATCAGTTGCCAGTTAAAAGGCCATGGAAAAAAGTGGCCAAAACTGGCTCCTGGGTCCCTTTCTGGCATTTCATTAAAGAAAAAAAAGATCTAATGTCAGAATCCAAACAGCGGAGATCCATATATATTCATATAGTAAGAACGTCGAAAGATGTAGCGTCATGCTACAGCATCTCCCTACCAAAAAAGAAACAAACAAACAACAACACAAGAAAACTAACCCAAGGAACAAAAAAACAACTTAATGCTAAGCCCAAAAAAGGTACAACAAGAGAACCCTAAACGAATTCCAAAAAAAAAACAAAACCAACCAGTTATTAAC
Organism: Pammene aurita; assembly: GCA_947086415.1. Classification (NCBI taxonomy): domain Eukaryota; kingdom Metazoa; phylum Arthropoda; class Insecta; order Lepidoptera; family Tortricidae; genus Pammene; species Pammene aurita. The sequence goes on along the minus strand of OX352302.1, from coordinate 7,037,210 downwards.
ATTACCCCTAAAGACCAACCTAATAGACAAACAAGATGACACAAGGCCAACCAACGCGTCACGCGGTCCAAGACGTGACGGCCGGGATAGGACAGAAACTGCACCTGGCCACAGATTTTAATCCCACACATCGAGTCATCAAATTACACAACCAGGCTATCATAGACCGGGAAAGATAAACGAAGCCTTAAGCACCAACGGTAAAAAAAAAATATATATATCTTATACACGGTGGGGCCTGTAACTAAAGCAAAAAATTAAAATGTACATTCTTCTCCTCAAACTACGCAACGTTTGTTTGACGACTTTGAAAAAAAACTTGCGGTTTGAATTTTATTACATTTTAAAGTTAATTCGAACACGCAATGTACTATGAAATTGATTATGTCTGTAGAGTGACTAGACTGACAGGCGATGTCAATTAGACGGAGTTTTAAGTACATTGAAAATACTATTTACTTTGTTTGAAAAAATAACAATCTAAAAACTTTATGATTTTAAAAAGTTGCTACACTAAAGTTGTCTAGTTTGAGAACTAGAATCTACGTTTTAATTTTTTGCTTTAGTTACAGGCCCCAACCTATATAATATATCTTCAATTACTCTGTACATAAAAAGTGTCATTATTCCTTATTGACACAAAATGATGGACGTCTTAATTTATTGTTGAGGTTCAGGTCCAGTAACCGGTATTGCATGAGTATTTACGTCTTTAATCATTATTTTTGGCTCTACTTGCTGTGATAATTTCAATTCAAAAAGATCTGATCCTGTTTTGTTTATGCATTGCGTAGATTTTTTTCTTGTCAGTAGATTTATATATGCTAGTGAGCTTCGCTATTTCGATTTTATATATACTCTTCTATCTTCTTTTCAACTAATTTCAAGATTTCGAAGGAGGAGGTTATCAATTCGTCGGTATCTTTGTTTTAGCTTTTTTTTCACCGATTATTCGAAGACGGCTGGACCGATTTGGAAAATTCTTTTTTTGTTTGAAAGAATAGTGTAGTGTTGTTTGTATACTTTACAGTTGGTCCCATGTAAGGATCTGATGATGGGATCCTGGAGAAATCGAGAGAACTCTTCAACTATTATAGGCACACCTATAGTGATTTGAGTATTTTTTACAGCAGCTCGAGTATTTTTGGAAAGGTGGCTAAGTAAAGTCGGTTCTTTTTTGTAAATAATAGTTTTCATTCAAAAGAACTCCGACTTCGTTCTCAGCTATTTCAAGTATTTATCTAATTCTTCATTATACCTATATCTTCATTTATGTTTCTTATTTTTGGACAACTTCTGTTTATAACTTGGCTATCAGCAATTATGGATTCAGTTTCCATATCACTGTCACCTAGTGACTCGAACGAATGTTGTGTAGACACATTAACGATATATTTTTGTCCTTCAGTTGTCTTGTCAGTAACATCTGCTGACAATGTTGAATCGGTTGAGCTAGCCGATGGAGTTGAGACTTTCGAACGGGTTTGTGGAGTTGATAATTTCGAGCTAGTTGATGGGGTGCTTGAGATTTTCATTGATGTAGTTGAGACAGGCAAACAGTGAGAATAGGCAAACTCTCCTTGTCTTCTTCAAAGAGTTTGTCCCAGCCTTTTTGCTCTATTCAGCCTGGGGTCCGCTCGGCAACCTAATCCCAGGAATTGGCGTAGGCACTAGTTTTTACGAATGCGACTGCCATCTGACCTTCCAACCCAGAGGGGAAACTAAACCTTGTTGGGATTAGATCCGGTTTCCTCGCGATGTTTTCCTTCACCGAAAAGGGACTGGTAAAAATCAAATGATATTTCGTATATGTTCCGAAAAACTCAGTGGTACGAGCCGGGGTTTTAATCCGAGACCTTCGGATTGAAAGTCTGATGTCTTACCGCCAGGCCAGTAGCGCTTCGGGCAAACTCTCCTTAAAGTGGGCAAAACCGGGGCATCTGCATCTGCACTAGCGACGAGTTAGGCCGGACCCTGTTTTACAACTCTCCGTTGCGTAAGTTGTGTAAGGTCGGCTAGAGAGACGGCGCTATACTCATAATTAAATTATTTTTAATTAAGCATATTTATGTTAATTTCCTTTGGAAGTTTGTATATTAACCTCCCGACCCTACAAGTCTCCGTTACCCCAATGTAACCCTTTTGTATATTATAGCCGATAAGGTGTTGGTTTCCATCATAATAACAACCGATTTTAAACTTTACGTAGTTGTAATAAAGTCAACAGTCTGTACAACAATTCGCAAACAATTGACATATAGCGGAATTGTTTAAAGAGGATTAATTAAATAATAGTTTTCCACTGTGATAAGAGCTTTCTTTGCAATATAATAACAATAAACAAGTAATAAAACTATAAACTAAAAGCTACCTATAAAAAATAATATCCTCTAAATCAGTACTGATCTGATGGGTAGTGTGCCCAGAAGGCTGGCCGCATTTAATGATTAACAATAATGATGCCATGATATAAGTAATAGTTCCTCCAGACACGGGTAGGTACAGTCAAGTGTAAAAATATGGGTGTACTCATCTTACTCAAAAATATGTCCCAGTATCTTTATTCCGTTGTAATAAGTGCGTAGTACCATATTTATGAGACGATTTTTCGGTACGTATTTTTGCACTTGACTGTACGTACGTACGTACGCAATACTTAAGCCTGTATTACAATGACATTAGACATCATTAGTCAAGATGAAACCACACAATACTGATTATCAGCATTAACACACACCTCCATCATCATCATCTTCCTAGCTTGTCCCGGATTTTGCCACAGCGCGGGAGCCTGGGGTCCGCTTGGCAACCTAATCCCATGAAGTGGCGTAGGCACTAGTTATTCACGAAAGCGACCGCCATCTGACCTTCCAACCCGGAGGGGAATCTAGGCCTTATTGAGATTAGGTCCAGTTTCCTCACAATTTTCCTTCACCGAAAAACGACTGGTAAATATCAAATGATATTTCATAGGGTGCATGGTTATAAAGGGCGGACGACGGATGCAATATACGTCAAAATAATGTCAAACGATATACGTAATATGGATATGACTAAAATTGGTTCAAATAAAACAACATGGTTGCAAAATAGCTATATAATGTTATTGTTGTAGTAAATAATCATAATCTTCTCTATATTACATATTTTCAGTCCATTCCTTTTATGGTTCACTATCCACTTATATAGTGAAAATGACCTCTACATCTACAGATGTAAGAGGTGCGTATGCGTAAACTGATACTTCACCATTATCACCATCACTCAAATTTCTTATAAAATCGTAATCTGGAATTATGTCTATAACTGACTCTATTTTACTATAAAAAGATTCAGAAGATGTCAGCATCATAGAAAGTCTTACATCATCTAGTAACTGGAATGCTTCACATATTTTTAAGCCGCGTGTTTCTAATAACGTTATGTTTCTCGTTATTATTTCAAAATTTTGTTTGATAAATAATAAATTGTTTTTTTATGTTTTCGTCTTGCATAAGTTGCTTTACTTTACGTATCGATAGTGCCTCTTTGCTGTTGAAACTACTTATCACAGATTTTAATTCGTCATAAAAAGTCGCAAAGTAAACGACGCTTCTAACCACGTGCCCCATCTTATGACCACTGGCTTAGGTGGTAATGGCAAATTTGGATATTTTCTTTAAGAATTTTTACTCTCCTTGGGCATTTCAAAAATATTTTCTTGACGTTTGAAATAAGCATATCAACATCGGAGTATTCTGATCGGATGTGCTCAGCAACTCTACTTAATGCATGAGCGAGACATGTAAAATGTTTCATATTAGGGAAAAGCTTTTTTAGTGATCTTACGGCTTTTAACATATAAGATGCACTATCACTGCATAACTTAATATGTTACCAACTTTCGTCTCAAAAGATATTTATATTTCTTTGAATGTTTTAATTACAAATTTCGAGACCGTATTAGCGTTTGTAACTTCAATTACCTTAAACCGTAACAGGTAAATGGGAGTGTCGATATTTGAAATGAGTGGTTTCACGAGTAAATTTACTACAAATCTTCCTGAAAAATCTGTGCTTTCGTCCAACGATTTCATTTATTTTACGGTTGAAAACTTTATTTAAATATTTCTTACGCAAAATAGACTCTTTTGGCAAAATGTATGATGTACACTGGGAACATATATATTTAGAAAAAAACTGTTAAAAAGCGGCACTGTTAACACGTTTCCACGGAACATTACACAAAACCAAAAAGTTTATCAAATCAATATTAAAATCTTGATTCCTTTTCGTAGTTTTCGTGGAGGATTCTTGGCGGCGATGGGCACCAGATTTTACATGTCTGTCAACCACGATTTTCCGTTTTTCAAAAAAATTTACTTGACACTTTGTACAAAAAATCGAGCCTTATCGTAAATAAGATCCGGTTTATCAAGAATCCATTTATGAATTGTAATTTCATTCGCCATAATAATTTTAAATATAAATATTGAACGAAACGCATATAAAGTCCCAAGTGAAAACGGCAATAGAATTGACAAGTCTAAGACGTAATAGATCTAAACACTTAATAGTCGTAAGACTCACAAGAGGTGATAATTTACAAGTGGCCAGTAATTTCTTAACTTCCTATTTATGTTCTATGGAGGATAGAGGTATTTTGTACTTACTGATATATTTATAACAAAAATGCATACATAAATATTACACGAAACTTGATAAAAGCCCTATCCATTTTATGCTTTCGTCACCATATTGCATCCGCTGTCCGCCCTTTAGACTTATGATCTAAGTTAGGTTAAGACGATTGTCGCCGGAGTGTCCTTGAGCGTTTGGGCGCTCTCTACCCGCGCCACCCACGTACCCCTCTCAATTCGATCGTGCGTAAATCCACCGCGATGCACCGCAACAATGTTCAAAGAATATGACTTTACTCAGAGGCGCGCGGGCAGCTTTATAATAATTATAATCCTTTTGCGGATGTTTTGTGATTTGAATACTGTGATTAAGTACTACGGTGACATTTTTAGGAATGCTACCTACCTATTAAATAAGATGAGTAATAACGATCTCGATTAGTTGATTTTTATATAAAAAAATAAAAACCTAGATTTTGAATTTAAAGTACAGTGAGCGGCAAAATATTTACGAATTTACGAAATATGGTTAAAAATATTCCGCATATCAGAAAAAATAAAAAAATACTGACTATTACAGCAAAAAAAACTGAATGCACATCAAAGCGGTGTTTTCATGTGAATTTTTTTTGTTGCGATTTTAAATATTAACCGTAAAAATTCACTTAATTACGATAAATTAACAAAACTAAGCCTGTTGCGAGTTGCGTATAGTAAAAATGCACATATAAGGAGCGGTATGTGTGCACGAAATCGTCATACAATTGTCATGAGAGCTGTAAGCCCATTAAATTTAGATCTTTAAAATATAACACAGCGCAAACACTTCTTAGGGTTCCATAGCCAAAATGGCAAAAACGTAACCCTTAAAAGTTTTTTGAAACATGTCCGTCTGTCCGTCCGTATGTCAAAGCCATTTTTATTATAAAACATATATTACTGAAATTTTATCTAGAGGTGTGTTTCATGTGCCGCTACTTAGTCTTCTGGCTAAATTGCTAAAAAACTTTTAGGGGAGGCACTCCATACATACATATGCCAAATTAAATGACAAAAATATATTTTTTTGTAAATATGAACATGTTGTACGATACGGTTTTAAAAATATTTTATATATATAGAGGATTTTTAAAACTGTTTTATTAAGTCAATATTTTCAGAAATATAATATTTGTTCGAAAGTCTAAATATAATAGGCTCCCCATCTAACTTTTAATACGTAAGTCTAAAAAAATATGAAAAAGACCAAGAAGGCTTAGTACTTAATTTCTACGATAATTATTTCACATATTATCGGTTTATCCGTTTTTCAGTTATCTCCAAGAAACTACTTTCTACGGAACCCTACAATATGCGTGGTCCGATACAAACTTGGCCGGTCCTTTAAAGATATTTGATAGGTAGTATTAACTCTTACTAGTAATTTATTTATTTACTTTGTGATGATAATTAATATAAAATTTGTATTTATTTCACCGACATAGTAAAGTTTTTTTTAGGGTAGTCAACGCGCATGTGAATCATCTGGGGTTGCAGGCGTCCATAGGGTTTATAACTGCTTTCTATTATATTGGTAAAACAATAAGTATCTGAAACACATTATTGGATAGGTATTTCAAGAAGAATAAGCCTTAAACAACTTTTGGATAAAACGAATACTTTCGTAAATAATAGCTTCGAAAGTAAAACATGCTCTTTGATTTTTGAACCGTGTGTCCAAAAAATTTGGAAAAATTCCTGGAAGTTAGGCCATTGCAATACTTATCACGTATTTTCAATAAAAACTGTATGGAATAAAATCGGTTGAGCCGTTTTTGGGTGATGCCTATAGTAAAATAACGTAAGTGCCACAAAACATCTCTTTATAAACTACCTTTTGAATGAATGTATTGTAACAGGCCGGCAACTACGGATCCTTACACTGAGCATAGCCCGACATTCTCTTGGCCGGTTTATATGCAATCCTTTGCAGTTTACTTCGCAATTTCTTGATTTGATAAATTAGTATAAAGTATAACATTAAAAATTGTGTTTAATCTTTAGAAAACGCATATTACATTCGTTTAGAACATGGTATTCTTAAATAAATATGTTTAAATAAATTCGGTGCTTCGGAATTTTTATTAAATTGATTATTAGTCTATTGTATTGCAGTACTAGCAGATTTCCACAACTCGACGACTAACGCCTATTTTGCGTGATGCATTAGTCGACTAATACATACCAGCCACGCCGCCTGCCAGCAACGCCGTTTTCGAGCTACCAACGCACGAAATGTGGAATTATGATCAAGTTGTTTAAGAAAATTTAATCAATTTAAATATCCTACGTTGAGTTTGTAGTGTTCTGTAGTACACATTTTTTAGTTCAATAATATTTTAAATCGAATAAGCCGTTCAGTAGATATAAGCGAAATTAACCGTAAAACGACATTTCGTTACATTGAAATAACGGAGAAACTATACGTTACACGAGTTATTCAAACGTTGACAATGTTGTACATAAAATGGTAATTATTATTTTTTTAAAATTTTTGAATGACTCGTTATCGAGATATATCCCTTAGAAAGTAACAGTTTTCGGCCACATTCAGCGCCTAGCGCCTTAAGTGCTGTTTGTAGTTTTAAAAAGTTTCTGTTTTTTTTATTGTGTTGTAGGTACCTATTATTTTGTATTGTGCGATTGATTTTGGATTTTAACCGATATTTTTGATATTTTTTTTAATTGTTTGCTACCAAAAAGAAAATCTGGAGCTCACGCTGGACCCTGGGGATTTCTACTGGATCTCGGGTTTGGCGCATCATATACTCATGCTGTTTGGGCTCATTCGACTTGTACTGATGAGCAGATGGTACCGGTATCAAAATCTGGAGCTCATGCTGGACCCTGGGGATCCCTACTGGATCTCGGGTTTGGCGCATCATAGACTCATGCTGTTTGGGCTCATTCGACTTGTACTGATGAGCAGATGGTACCGGTATCAAAATCTGGAGCTCCTTTTTACTTTTACTTTCTTAGTAAAAGTGAAAGTGAAAGTCAAAGTCAAAGTCAAAGTGAAAGTAAAAGTCAAAGTCAAAGTCAAAGTGAAAGTCAAAGTCAAAGTGAAAGTCAAAGTCAAAGTGAAAGTGATAATCAAAGTGAAAGTCAAAGTCAAAGTCAAAGTGAAAGTCAAAGTCAAAGTGAAAGTCAAAGTCAAAGTGAAAGTCAAGCAGAAAGTCAAAGTAAAAGTAAAAGTAAAAGTAAAAGTAAAAGTAAAAGTAAAAGTAAAAGTAAAAGTAAAAGTAAAAGTAAAAGTAAAAGTAAAAGTAAAAGTAAAAGTAAAAGTAAAAGTAAAAGTAAAAGTAAAAGTAAAAGTAAAAGTAAAAGTAAAAGTAAAAGTAAAAGTAAAAGTAAAAGTAAAAGTAAAAGTAAAAGTAAAAGTAAAAGTAAAAGTAAAAGTAAAAGTAAAAGTAAAAGTAAAAGTAAAAGTAAAAGTAAAAGTAAAAGTAAAATTAAAAGTAAAAGTAAAAGTAAAAGTAAAAGTAAAAGGGAACTATAGGCCAATCTCTCTTGCTACCACTGCCGCAAAAGTGCTCGATAGTATGCTGAACCACACGCTGGACAAATATCTAGAAATCTATGACGCCCAGTTTGGTTTTAGACCAGGGCTGTCAACTGAAAGTGCCATTATGTGTTTGAAGCATACTGTCGGGTACTAAACGGACAGGAAGACTCCCGTATATGCCTGCTTCCTGGATCTCTCGAAGGCATTTGATAGAGTGGATTATAAACTGCTTTGGAAGAAGTTGAGGGAGGCGGGTATTCCGGGAGACTGTACAGATCTGCTAAGATATTGGTACCACAATCAGACAAACCAAGTCAGGTGGGCTAAGGCCCTGTCTGGGGAGTACAAACTGGAATATGTTGTAAGGCAGGGGGGATTGACATCTCCAAAGCTGTTCAACTTGTATATAAACGACTTGATAGGCGAACTCAGCAGCATGCATGCAGGGTGCTTTATTGAAAACACTTGTGTGAACAACATAAGCTATGCGGATGACATGGTGCTGCTGAGTCCGTCGATCGGGGCGCTTAGACAGCTAGTTGCCAAGTGTGAGGAGTACGCAGCTGCGCACGGCCTTGTGTACAACGCCACCAAAAGCGAGGTGATGGTGTTTAAAGCAGGTAAGATAAAACCATACTTTGTTCCGCCAGTGTTCCTTGGTGGAGTTGTATTGAGGTTAGTGGACAGCTTCAAGTACCTAGGCCATATAATAACAAATGACCTTTGTGACGACAGCGATATCGAGAGGGAGCGTAGGGCGTTGTCATTGAGAGGGAATATGCTGGCTCGGAGGTTCGCTAGATGCTCCGAAGAGGTTAAAATAACTCTATTCAAAGCTTATAACCAATCTTATTACTCTAGCAGCCTCTGGGTTCGGTATACCAAACGAGCCTACAGCGCCCTACGAATCCAATACAATAACACCTTCAGAATGCTATTAGGACTCCCTAAATGGTGCAGTGCATCAGAAATGTTCGCACAAAGGCACACGAACGATTTTTATGCGCTCATGCGCAAAAAAATTTCGTCGCTGATGGGTCGCGTAAGGGAGAGTCAGAATGGCATTCTGAAGGTGATCGCGGGTAGATTTGGCTGTCCAATAATGTGGCATTGGATAGGTGTAGTAACAACTACCTTGACTTATGTCAAGTAGATTGTATTTTAGTATGTAATTTAGTATGTAATCTTAGTCTTATAGGAATTCTAACATAGCTCTTAAGTAAAATACTGTTTCTAACAACATATGGACTATTATGTCTGAAATAAAACCATTTTGATTTTGATTTGATTTTGAAAAGTAAAAGTAAAAGTAAAAGTAAAAATAAAAAGGAGCTATACCGGTACCATCTGCTCATCAGTACAGGTCGAATGAGCCCAAATAGCATGAGTCTATGATGCGCCAAACCCGAGATCCAGTAAGGATCCCCAGGGTCTAGCATGAGCTCCAGATTTTGATACCGGTACCATCTGCTCATCAGTACAAGTCGAATGAGCCCAAACAGCATGAGTCTATGATGCGCCAAACCCGAGATCCAGTAGGGATCCCCAGGGTTCAGCATGAGCTCCAGATTTTGATACCGGTACCATCTGCTCATCAGTACAAGTCGAATTAGCCCAAACAGCATGAGTCTATGATGCGCCAAACCCGAGATCCGGTAGGGATCCCCAGGGTCCAGCATGAGCTCCAGATTTTGATCCCGGTACCATCTGCTCATCAGTACAAGTCGAATGAGCCCAAACAGCTTGAGTCTATGATGCGCCAAACCCGAGATCCAGTAGGGATCCCCAGGGTCCAGCATGAGCTCCAGATTTTGATACCGGTCCCATTGCTTATTAATACAAGCCCCCGAGTCCAGAGTCAAAATAGAAACAAAAATCAAAACCTCGTCAAGCTTAACCTAAATTCGCGTTTAGTTAGGTAAATTATTAATGTCAATTACCAATTCAATCTACACTAAAAATTAAATTAATGTTTCAATTTTTGAGAAAGACTAAAAATTTAATATCTTCAATTATTATTTATTAGTTATTCGCAAAGGATTAACACGTTAGTTACAATTAATTTCAATTCTAATTGAAATCAATTTGCACTAAACTATTAGTGTTCAATTTTAACTAACGTGTTTCAATCTTCAATTTTTAATTTTCAATTACACTAACGTTCGGCCAACACTGACGAGTGGTACCTAGGACCTATCGATTATTTTAGCCTTGAGTACATTACCTGCATCATTATTATCATGATTTTCAATTAAACCGTTTAATATATGATTTTTAAAATACTAATTTAACTACTATTGGAAACGGGGTGTTTACCTAACTCAAATATACATGGTAAATACCATACCAATAATAATATTTTAATAGTATCTAGTCAAAACAGAAAATAATTATTTTACTTATTTTATTTATGGCCAGGATACAAGACTTTCAAGCCAAATCTTTTTTGGATAACTCTGCACTATAATGTGTTACAAATATAACAATTGTTTTCCCCACATCCCACAAAAGTAGGAACTTTCTTATATTTTTTGCAAAAACGGTTGAAGTTACCACAAAACTTTCAATAAAGGAAATATTCTTCTATAAATTCTCTACAATTCTTGCCTTTGAAGTATGTTGCTAAGACTTATAGTTTTCAATCTATTTGTCGCGAAAATTTTTACCCCCCTTTTTTACCCCCACCGCACCATAAATTTAGGTGGCTCTGCTACCTAAAATGGCCTATGGGTCCTAAAGTCTCACTATGCAAAAGGTGATCCCATCATCACTAAAATCCGTATAATGCCCTTTGTTGTTGTGTGCACCACCGACTAATAGCGATTTAAAACAATCCCACGATCGTTTAATACTCTTGCAATTAAAAGTAATAAATTTTGCCCGAGAAGTCTGAGCCATACTATTGAATGAACTAACTTATAAATAAATTTATTTATTTAAAAACTTCTAACTTTAACCTACAATCTCTTGTTAAAATTCACATATTGCCTAAACGCTACTCCGTCAGGCCAAAGGTTTTCATCCATAAACAACGCAAGTTTATTGTTAGGTATGTAAAACTTATATGCAACATAATCTTTCTGTTGTTTCATTTGAATTTTCTCGGGAACAATGCTCACAGATATTACCTCCTGGCATGTAGTAAACTCTGTCAAAATTATTTTTCTCCCGTCTTAAACATTCAACCTAACCATTTTTGATATTAATTAATATCGTTCAGTGTATTTTTTTGTGCGGGGGGCTCCGCCCCTGAGCCCCCCTCTTACAATTGTCAATCAGTTAACTTTATCGATACTCGTTTTGCTCCCGTCTTAAACATTTAACCTAACCATTTATGGTATGAATACAAATCGTTTAGTGTGTCTTTTCTTTGTGCGGGGGGCTCCGCCCCCCGAGCCCCCCTCTTACAATTGTCACTCAGTTAACTTTGTCGATACTCGTTTTGCTCCCGTCTTAACATTTAACCTAACCATTTAATGAATACAAATCCATTAGTGTGTATTTTTTTGTGCTTCCCTGTTCCGCCTATCATTTAGTAAACTCTATCAATATTATTTTTCTCCCGTCCTAAACATTCAACCTAACTGTTTTTGGTATGAATAAATATAATTTAGTGTGTTTTTTCTTGGTGACCCCCACTTGCATTTGTCACGCAGTTAACTTTATCGATACTCGTTTTGCTCCCGTCTTAAACATTTAACCTAACCATTTATGGTATGAATAGAATTCGTTTAGTGAGTCTTTTCTTTGCCTTAGCCCCTTTTTTGCCACCTATCACGTGTTTTTTTTCTGCCTAAACTAAACTACGAACTTTGTTGTCAGATAACTGCTGCTCAGTGACGTCTTAGTTATATAGTAAGACAATCCTACGAGATATAGCGTTGTGGTTCATTTAGCTCTGGGCAATTTTTCGATTTCCGTTTTTAGGGTTCCGTATTTACCATGTTTAAATACTTTTTATTAAGAATATGACAAAACCTACTACATTATTTATGTATAATGTCTCCAAATAAACCAATATCAATTTGTGACTTGAACTCAGCGTTATAAAAATTGCATTGACCATACTATGTTCTACCCGCTAAAACCATAAAGTCAATACTATTTATAGTAATCCGTTCAGCCGTTTTTATGCCAACTGGTAATAAACACCGTGGGCCCCTATAACTAGAAAGATTTTAACAGTGTACCTATTCCTGATCATATTAAGATACTAAAATGTCCTATGAACTTTTATGGAATACGCCTAGTTTCAGAGTTAATACCAATTTAAAAAAAATACACTTTTTATTATAACTCAGCACAAAACGCCTTTCTGATGACGTCGTTGCCACTATTGGGCATAGTTTATACGTCCTTATTGACAGATATCAAAGTGACAAGGAAAACTATGCAGAAACTAAATTTTTCCAAAAAAAAATGTACCAATTTGTTTTAGGCGATAATTTTATTAATAACATCCACTTTTCATGTGCAATAAACATTCAAAAAATAGAAGAAAAAAAAATATTTTTTTTTTTTTGGCGAAATTGACCTAAAGTCACATAATATTTTTCCTTCTTTTGGTCTCAGAAATTCATGGTTAAGATCCGTCGAGTTATATGTGCCCACGGTGTATAAACTCTGCAGACAAACAGGCAAAAACACAAACAGACAAAAATTCTTAAAATCGTCGAATACTGATCTGTTATCGATTTTAAGAGCCACTTATTAATATTTTCGCTACTATCTCCAATGTACAGATTTTCTACCCTCCTTTGCTTTATTATATGTATAGAATAGATAGATAGATACATAGATGTTAGGCGGTTGTATCAAATTATTTAAATGTGGTCGTATAAACTCAAATATTAAATAATGAGTCGTACTAAAGTCTGTTCGGAAAGAGAAGTGTAGTTGTTTATACTTGAACTCATACATACTACGACACTCCTCTTTCCGGATAGACATGGGGTAAACTCTTAGAGAATTCAACCCGGATGGAGTAGCCATTTCTGTCATTTTCTATACAAAAAAAGTCTGCCGATTTTTATGGGGGCCGGAACGTCAAATGTATGGCTATTCGTACGTAACGTACAAATAGCTATGTCAGATAAACGTCCATACAAGTGTATGACCACTGGTCATATGTTTTCGGCAGAGGGGAACGCCTATCAATGGCGACTCCGGTTGGTTGAATTATCTAAGGGTAGAACATTCAACCCAAAATCAAGTCAGGTGACAACTAAATCTCACAAATTGCAAATAAAAATAAGTAAACTAAAATCCGACTTGTTTTGTTACCATTACGGTTCATTACGGCTATAAACTCGTGGTAGTAGGTAATTAGACTAATTTGTTAATTTGTTTGTCACCCGACGACGTGCGTTGCTTTGAAGGCCTGTTCAAAATTTAAACTTATGTTATCTACTATCTCATAAAAACAAGAAAACAGCAATGAAGTATGGAGTTCTATATTCAAATTCGTTCCAACAAACTTTAAAAAAAAATCCTTGGGTAGGAAGGCTTGTTCGGTGTTTACACTTATAAGTCTTATAACCGCTGCGTAATAGTAGTTTATGTAACTGTTACGTAATAAGGGTCCTTAAAACATGAGTGTGGTTTTATGAAATGAGCCGCAGGCGAATTTCATAATAAGATCACACGAGTGTTTTAAGGCCTAATTACGTACAGTTGCATACACTGCTTTATCTACACTCATATTATTTATTATAAATGCCGTATTCGGAAATCATAGAATGGCCGCCATTGCACCGCCGCGGCCATCTCGATTGTGTCGGCGTGGCCAACTCGATTGTGTCGGGGCTCGCGCGGGACCAATCGAGTTGGTCATGGCGGTAACATTATGTTATCAAATTCGATCTTCCAAATTTGAAACTCATTGCTTAACAATATTTGAGCATGCAAAGTTAAAATTACGTTACTGCCGCAGATAAGAAACTTATCATAGTTGAATCGTTTGTTGTAATGCTTGTCATTGTCTACGGTTTTTGAACGCATTTTAGAGTACTTACAGTATGAGTGTAGATAAAGTTTAATTTTGTATGTACTATTTTTCTCTTATGATTTTAATATAATAAATCATAGGAAATTACCACTGTAAATTGACTGTAGGTACTATCGGGTTCAGAATTGCATGGCCAATTTATGAATGAATTCATTGATAAATTGACCATGCAATTTTGAACCCGATGGTACATATCGAGTCCTATAGTACCCTAAGGTCAATCCGTGGTCTGAAAACTGTTAAAGATAGGTCTACCAAATAATTATGCCGTCACCTGCAGGGTCTGTTTAGTGGACTATTCAGTTCTCAGTTCCTAGTTAGCAATAGTTTCTGAAAAAAATGCGGGGACAGGGCCGTAATTTTTGTATGAAAAACTGCATTTTCAAATGCGTTTTTTATCAAAACTACTGCTCGTAAAATGAAGCCAAAATCAGTCAGCTGTCCTAACTTTTTGCAGGCTTTCTATTGGTACCCCACACGATTCTTACAAATGAAAAATAAAATTCACTTTCCCCCTTAATCCCCCTAAACTCCCTCATAAAATTAAATTTAAGCAGTTAAAGCCTCGGTACCTTGTTGCAGCCGACATTTTCTATAAATATTCCAAATTTCAGCTTTCTACGTTAAACCGTTTCCGAGAAAGACGCGTTTTACCGATTTCGGTGACCGGAGTGATCCCATAAGTGTTTCGTAAACCAAGTATTGGTACGAAACACTAAAAATTGAATATACTAATATCGAAAGTAATAAATCGATCATCAGTTAATGATTAAACTCGTTAAAAGTCTTTGTCTTTGCCCTAAGTTTGCGGTTGGATATCATTACATTACATAATAATTACATGTAATGGCGCAAATCATTCCGGTGTCAATTAACTTTTTACCCGACTAAAGCAAAGCAAGGGACATGACATGACTTATCCAATCTTTGTATTTATCTACGTTGGCTTGTTATTTCTGTTCCATCACAGCTTGAAAGTACTGAGCCAATTTCGATATTTATTTCACAAGAAATTGATTGGTTAGCCCCATTATAAGTAATACGAGTATGACCAAAAATGTTTTGTCAAAAAATAATACAATAATTTAAAACTGCGTCGACCGTCCAGTGGCGCCCTCATTGGGGGGATTGTATATCCTAATAAACTAATCAAGTTCTGTATAATCCATCAAGTTAAGTTGTAGTCCTACTAATTCCGCAGCTTATGATCTATGTGATACAGTTTTATATTACTTACTTTTGGCTTCATCACCTAAACGGAAAAAAGTGGTCACCATTTGTCGGTAATAAAGCAAAAAATACTTATTTTTTGTAGAATGTAACTTTGTGAAAAAGATCAAAAGTTGCGTAATCAGTAGGACTACAACTTAACACAGAGGGATTATACATAAATTGATTCGTTTATTAGGAAATAAAATCCCCCAATGAGAGCGCCACTGGACGGTCGACACAGTCCTTACGCCGACTACTTTCTTGCAAGTCATCTACTGCTCAACGAGACGATTCTCACAAACCCAAACACAATGAGCTTCTATTGTTTTTTTTTTATCACATTTTACCCCACCTTCCCCTATGTAGGTATAATGTATTTTGTGAGAAAAGATGTTAGGCGGTTATCACACTGCTACTATACGGGTTCCGCATACGGCGACGGTGCGACCGGAAAAGCCGGGATTTTTGGGATTTTTTGTATAGAAAACTATCAGTACCGTAAGCATACCCTAGCCGGTACCTGACCGACCGGCGCCAAGAACCCAGCGCGTGGGGTGGGTCACACATCCTCACGCTGGCATCGTCTGCCTCGGGCTATGACCCTCTTGCCCTCTGGCCCTCTTGGCCTTACGGTAAATACGCCCCTGGAGACTGCTACGCATGTCTATAACCTATAACTTTCGGTAAGGTGGAGGTACTCCCTCAGTCGGGCTCTGCTTCAGATTTGGCGAGTTGACAAAAAGTGAGGTGACATTCATAGTGCCCATACCTCTCTTTTAGACGTAGTTTAAGGACTTACGCGGTTCCCTTTTTTTTCAAGTATTAGAAAATGACCTAGCAGGATTTCGAGGAAGAAAATTCGGGTGATATGGGTGTACCCATATTCAACATGGACAGATCATGAATGAATTCATTAATAAATTGTCCATACAATTTTGAATCTCACTGTATCTATTCCATCACTATTAAAACCTAATAAATTCAGCCACACCTTATTTAATGCAAGGCATTCCCATGAATCATAAGCCAAATACGAACACCTGTTATATACATTGTCATACATAACACGTGTCAAATGTTGTTGACAAACACGTCACTTACGCGAGACGTTGTCGTGTTGCCGTTTATGCTCACGGCGTGACGTCATCGACGGGCACTGCCCTACTAGCCATTCACCAGACCAGACATTCTTGTCTTATCAGTCTTATCACACCATTCCTAGAACTTTGTCGGACACTTGCTGCTCTCACAGCAGGTTCCCTCGGGAGAAATAAATATAATTTACCTTCCTTTGTCCTTCTCACTTAACCGTGAACAAGTGGTGGTAGTAGGGTCATAATTAGACTTCGAAATTAGCCGATCACACCTATTAAACACATCAATTGTTCCTACATTGACAAATAAGGCCGGTGACACAGGACGAAATACACATTTTTCATACAAAACCTGAGGAGAACGTGGCACTCTCCTGCCTTAAATACCAATAATAAAAATATGATATTTTTTCGTACAAACACTGTAGTTTTTGCTTAGGCCCTATTTTAAAAAATAACCCGATCTTTAAAACGTCATAGTGGCAAGCATCGGAAACTAACAGATATGATTTTCGGATATATGTTTCTTGACTATGTGATATAACATATTACTAACCCGATACACGAATGCTTAAACTTTCCTCGATAGAAAATAAATCCAAAGTTACGTCTTCAGTTTTCTTTTTTTCCTTGGTTCAACTAAACAAAACATCTTTATGCAGTCTTATTTACTTTAAAGTAAAGGTTTTCATGTATTCTAATATCTCTTAAACGAAAACGTATCGTACTCATAATAAAATCCAAATATTTGTTACCATTTTTGATTTCACGAATTCATCATCAAACGCCCACCCACTCCACTTTCCGCTTCTCTTTTCCTCACGCGCCGAAGTCATAAATCCGTCCTTTACGCGAGTCCAGCCCATAACGCCGGCGAATGTCACAGAGGGCAGATGTTTGCCGCTTGTGCTCCCGTCTGATTTACGTAACAATTAAATATCAAATAAACGATGACCTACGGCTCCGTTCGTTACGAATGGATCCGGAGGTCTTCTAAAATTGGGCTGTGTTTACGAGACTATGCGATACGCTTGTGTGCGTATTTTAGTTGCTTCACCCACATCTAACAATTACAAAAGGATGGAAAATTTCGTTATCAAATGCAATGTAATGGTAGCCTCGTGGTTCGTGGCTTTGGTAGTAAGTGAATAAAGAAGCAATCCGGTGACGGTGGATCAAATCTCGGTATTGAAAACTTTTTTCATTTTTTTATTAAAAAATATGTTCAGTCTAAATATAAAACTTAAGTTTTTTAAGCAATTATACTCGTAGAAAAATCTAAAGTTTGGTAATATTTTATAAACAACTTTATAAATAAAATAAGCAATAGACATATTTATGCAAAATTTTCATTTTATATGATGTCTAGCAAATCAACACAAATTATGTCAATGATGTGATGTATCAATATTACATACCTAGGTAATACAGATTTTTGTTTTTTTTTTTTTTTCATTCTATTTTTCGTTTTTTTTTGTAGAGGTATAAATTTGATGAAACCATAAATAAATTATTAAATAGCCTAAAATAAGATGTAAAAAAATACATAAGCCAAAAAATCATTAGTACTCGCCCGGGTTCGAACCTGCAACCTCAGGTTTGGATTTGGATAACACTTAGTTCCCTTAGCAGGACTGCGTAAGTACGAGTGCGTGCCAGATATTAGGTACTATCTATCTCGCTCGCTCTAAGTATATCACACTGGCGCCGCAACAGCATGGAGCGACGGTGTGCAAGCGTGATATCGCTATACACACGCAGAACGCTATCTCGCTCGCGCACCAGCGCCGCATGCGGAAACCGCAGCAGTGTGGAGGACGCCTAATGTTCGCTTGCGTTAGGTAGGTATTAGAATGATGATGTGGATGCGAGTGTAGGTAATTGATTACTTACCTACATCAATAAAAACATAAAATAAAATAATTTTGATGATATTAAAAATAATAATAACCCGTCAGTGTGGCAACATAAATGCCTATCTACTAGGTATGTACGAGTAGTAACTTTATATCAGGTACCTATAACATAACAAGTGATTTCTTCGTGTCGCAGGATAAATGCCTACTAGGTCTTGGTATATATATGTACTCGTAACTGTCTAGGTAGTAGTACTGGTAGGTTCTGAAGCTATGGATAGAAGATTCAATCAT
The DNA here is from genome assembly GCA_947086415.1 of Pammene aurita. Lineage (NCBI taxonomy): Eukaryota > Metazoa > Arthropoda > Insecta > Lepidoptera > Tortricidae > Pammene > Pammene aurita. The sequence continues at coordinate 7,018,584 of OX352302.1, read as the reverse complement.
TTAGCCTTCCTTTTTTTCCCGACTACAGCGAAGCTAAAAGGAAGGGTTATGATTTTATTTAGCAGTCTATCAATGTAGGTACTCGTAAGGAAGTTACTTGTATAATCGTTTAGCAAAAATTTTACCAAAAAAGTAAGTAAGCAATAATTTACGATTATTTATTTTTGCAATAACAATTATTTATTTTATGTAAGAGAACTTTTGCCACTTTTTGACCCCCTACGTTATTATTATTATTTATTATTATTGATACCTAGGACGTCGTCCGCTTGGATCCGTTATTAAACGATACAGGTATGTACTACTAAATTATCGTTTTAGCTTTAGTTAAATTTTTTTACTAAATTTTGTGTTGTTTTTATTTTATACTTTTTAGTGACTGCAACTTCGTTTATTTTACAACAATATATACTTAAAACACATGAAATTTATATGCTATTTATGATCGAGTTAAACTAATATGTCATATCATGTCAAAACGACTGACCCATATGTTTGTATGTATGTACATATGTCTGTATGTATGTAAGTATGCTAAACCGGTTTTGATGCAGTTTTCAGAAAAGTATTTGTTACATTCTGGACAAGATTTTGGTATAAGGTCAGGTGGTCGACAGTGTAACACTTTTTTTTAGTAGTCCAAAACCAATGATCAATATGATCATACATTAGGTGGTTGCTATTAAAAAGGATAGCATATTAATTTTATGTATTTTAACTAGTTTTAAGTATATAATAATTGTCTATACATATAATAAAGCTGAAGAGGGTCGAAAGTCTGTACATGGAAGATAATCGAAAAAAAGTTGGCTGGGGATACTTAGAATCGATAACAGAACACGTTCCAACAATTTTTAGAATTTTTGTCTGTTTGTCTGTTTATCTGTTTATCTGTTTTTCTGTTTATCTGTTTGTCTGTTTATTTGACCGCGCATCACGTGAAAACGGCTGAACGGATTTCGATGAAATTTTGTATAGAGATAGTTTGAGTCCCGGGATAGGATAATATATAGTTTGAATCCCGAAAATCAACCCTGGTGGGGGTGAAAATGGGGTTGAAAATTTGTATGGAGAATTTTTAACCGCTGAAACGATTTAGATAGAAATAAGTATGGAGATAATGTGAGTCTCAAGAAACGTCATAGGATAGTTTTCAAACCCTTGTGGGGGTGAAAAGGGGGTTGGAAGTTGGTATGAGGAATTTTTTACCGCTGAACTGATTTAGATGAAAAGTGGTATAGAGATAGTATGGGTCTCGAGAAAGAATAAAAACTATCTATCTATACATATAATAAAACTGAAGAGGGGGTTGAAAGTTTGTGCGGAGATTTTTTAATAGAAATTAGTATGGAGATAATGTGAGTCCCGAGAAACGAGAGAATAGTTTTCATCTCGAAAATAAACCCTTGTGGGGGTGAAAAGGGGGTTGGAAGTTGGTATTAGGATTTTTTTTAACCGCTTAACTGATAAAGATGAAATTTGGTATAGTAGGGGTCTCAAGAAAGGACGAAGGATAGTTTTCAGTTGGAAATTTGTATAGGGAAGTATTACCCGCAGAATCGATTTAGATCAAATTTGGTATGGAGATAATTTGAGCTCTGGAAAAGGAAATAAAATAGTTTTATCTCGGAAATTCCCTTATTCGGATGCAAAAGGGGTGGAAGTTTACATGGGTTTACAAAATATCATGAATGTCAAAGGGTTATTGCAGGTTCGAGGACTATATATGACGGACAAAGATGCATGGCCCAAACCAAAAAACTACTACAAAATCATCTCACATTTATAGGACACCGTTTAGGTAGGAAAACATATCAAACGTTTTGTGAAGCAGTCAGATTAGGATTTATTTTTCTTTATAATTAAACAATAGGTACATTATCTGTCTCTCAAGCTGTTTTGATATGTCTTCTTGAAGAACTACGCATTATTTTGTATTTTTAAGATCTAATAATGTGTTACTGTTTTGAAAAAAATAAGTCCCGTCGAGTTTCTTTTCGGTCATAATCATAATACTTCTTGGGCCAGAGGTAGGGTTAGAACCGGTGGTAGTTTTGGAACGAAGTCCCTTATCGGACGGCTAGGCGAAAAAAAGTCACGTAACCGTCACGAAAAAGTGTCACGTCACGAAAACGCGACACCCATACGATTGAGAAACATGTAAAATGGAATGAAATAAAAAATATATAAAATAGAATAAAGTGAAGTGAAGTGTAGTGAAAAGTGAAAGTGAGAAGTGATAAAAGTGAAAAAACCTAAAAGTAAAAAATTTCGAAAATGTCAAAAATGGCAAAATTTCTAAATTTCAAAAATTTCAAATACTTCAAAAACAAAAATTTCAAAAAAAAAAAAATGAAAGCCACAAAATTTACGAAAAAGTAAAAAATTAAATTAAATTAAATAACATAACTTCGTTCCAACCGAGTGTTCCACGACACTCACGTATTTTAATTTTCTCTGACGTTCATTAGTTCATTGTAATGTGCTTACATTGAAGACTAAATATCTTGATCTACACCAATATCATAAATCCTCTATTCCGCGTTCGGAACCGTATGTAATTATCACCATTATTGCAAACAGTAACGTAACCTCAGTGTATTATCTGTGACAGTGTGGTAAAAACGTATGAAAATTCATTACCTACTACGGTAACGTAATGAAAATCCGCCCCCCGACCGCCGGCACGCCTCCACCCACCCCCCCGACCGCCGGTGCAATAAGTTTGGTCATGGCGGTGTAATGGCGCTCATTCTAATGGTTTCAATGGATTTTTAATATGAATATGCTTCTGTACATAATTAGGCCTTATTACGTAACAGTTACATAAACTACTATTTATCTCTTTTTAGGGTTCCGTAGTCAACTAGGAACCCTTATAGTTTCGCCATGTCTGTCCGTCTGTCCGCGGTCTAGCTCAGTTACCGTTCGCACTAGAAAGCTGAAATTTGGTGAGGCCTGATAAGAACTTTCTTGAACTATATTGAATAAAATCGGTTCAGCCATTTGTGAGTTATCAGTCAAAAACGCATAGTGAAAGGAAGTGCCGGATAGTAAAATGACGTAAGCGCCGCCAAATATCCCTTAATAAACGACCTTTTGAACGGATGTTTTGTAACAGGGCGGCATCTACGAAACTCTACACTGAGCATCGACCGACATGCTCTTGGCCGGTTTTTTTTTGCATTGTTATCCCGGAAATCACCCCTTAATGATTACTAATTCCAATTCAAGAAAATCCCCAGCCAGGTTATACGTAGCCACGCGTACGTACGTAGCGTTAGGTAGCCACTACACTCGATTGCGTTAAATTTGCATGCCCCCCCCCCCCCCAATTTCAACCGCGCCTGTTCTTACCTTTCATGCTTAGACTGATTTGACGGGAGGATCGATTTGGTTTGGATGATATCTCTAGCGTATCCATCTGCCAACTTTACTTCAAGTTCCGCCTCCAGGGTAGCGGGAGAGAAATTAGGTGTGAATTAGCCGGTTACTGACACAGACCGAATTCCACGCGGGCGGAGCCGCGGGCAGAGCTAGTCATAAATACTGGTATGTCTGGAAACGTGACATGTCAGCTGAGAATAGGAAAAAGTTTCATGCCTGTTTACAGGCTTTAGCCTTCAATGAGATCTATGAGCATGACAGTGCTAACTGTTCATTTCAGGCTTATCATGAATTATTAACCTTATTTTTTGGTCTCTGTTTCCCACTGTGTAAAGTGAAAAAAAAGGCTAACATAGCAAAGTCATGGATAACGCGCGGCATTAAAGCCGCTTCTAAGACGAAACGCAAGTTGCATAAGCTGTACATATTAAAACCCACTATACAAAATAGGATACAAAACAAAAACTACTCTAGATATTTAAAAATAACAATACGAACCTCCCAAAAAAAGACCAATGAATGACATATTCTAAATGCGGGCAACATAGCAGTAGGCACCTGGGGTGTTATCAATCAGTCATTTGGCAATTAACAGCCAAAAACATTAATTAGTAAAGTCAAATCTATACATATAATAAAGCTGTCGGGTCGAAAGTCTGTACATGGAAGATAATCGAAAAAAAGTTGGCAGGGGATACGTAGAATCGATAACAGAACACGTTACAACAATTTTTTTATTTTTTGTCTGTTTGTCTGTTTGTCTGTTTATCTGTTTATCTGTTTATCTGTTTGTCTGTTTATTTGACCACGCATCACGTGAAAACGGCTGAACGGATTTTGATGAAATTTTGTATAGAGATAGTTTGAGTCCCGGGAAAGGATAATATATAGTTTTAATCCCGAAAATCAACCCTGGTGGGGGTAAAAATGGAAAGTTGAAAGTTTGTATGGAGAATTTTTAACCGCTGAAACGATTTAGATAGAAATGAGTATGGAGATAATTTGAGTCTCGAGAAACGTCATAGGATAGTTTTCAAACCCTTGTGGGGGTGAAAAGGGGGTTGGAAGTTGGTATGAGGAATTTTTTACCGCTGAACTGATTTAGATGGAAATGTGTATAGAGATAGTATGGGTCTCGACAAAGGACAAAGGATAGATTTTACCCCAAAATCAACCCTAAAGGGGTGAAAAGGGAGTTGGAAATTTGTATAGGGAATTATTAACCGCAGAATCGATTTCGATAAAATTTGGTATGGTAATTTGAGCTCTGGAAAAGGAAATAAAATATCCCTATCTATGATTTTATCACGGAAATTATCCCTTAAGCGGATGCAAAAAGTTTACATGGGGAAGAAACAACCAATAACCGCTGTACGTATTTAGATGAAATTTGGTATTGAAATAATTTGTAATGTTTTGGTCAAGGTGTTCATATTTATAACATGTTACCCGTCGATGCTTTAAATTTACCTTTACCCGCTCTTAAGAAATATTTGAAAATGTCATGAATGTCAAAGGGTTATTCCAGGTTCGAGGACTATATATGACGGACAAAGATGCATGGTCCAAACCAAAAAACTACTACAAAATCATCTAACATTTATAGGACACCGTTTAGATAGGAAAACATATCAAACGTTTTGTGAAGCAGTCAGATTAGGATTTTTTTTTCTTTATAATTAAACAAGAGAGACAGATAATGTACCCAATCTGTCTCTCAAGCTGTTTTGATATGTGTTCTTGAAGAACTACGCATTATTTTGTATCTTTAAGACCTAATAATGTATTACTTACTGTTTTGAAAAAACTAAGTCCCGTCGAGTTTCTTTTCGGTCATAAATGTCATAATACTTCTTGGGTGTAGGTGTAGGGTTAGAACCGGTGGTAGTTTTGGAACGAAGTTCCTTATCGGACGGTTCGCGGATGGGAGGCTAGGCGAAAAAAAGTCACGTGACCGTCACGAAAAAGCGTCACGTCACGAAAACGCGACACCCATATATACGATTGAGAAACATGTAAAATGGAATGAAATAAAAAATATATAAAATAGAATAAAGTGAAGTGAAGTGAAGTGTAGTGAAAAGTTAAAGTGAGAGGTGACAAAGTGATAAAAGTGACAAAAGTCGAGAACCTAAAATAAAAAAATGGCAAAATTTTCAAAAATATTCAAAAATTTCAAAAGTTAAAAATTTCAATTTTTTTTTTAATTTTTAAAATTTCATAAATTTTAAAAATTCCAACAATTTCAAAAATTTTAAAAAAATACAAAAAAAATCAAAAATGAAATAAAATGAAATAACATAAATTCGTTCCAATCGCGTTCCACGACACTCACGTATTTTATTTTTCTCTGACGTTCATTAGTGCATTGTAATGTGCTTACATTGAAGAATAAATATCTTGATTTATCTGTAACAGTGTGGTAAAAACGTATGAAAATTCATTACCCCCGACCGCCGGCACGCCCCCCCCTGGATTTTTTTAATATGTGTGTAGGTAAAGCAGTGTATGCTTCTGTACATAATTAGGCCTTATTACGTAACAGTTACATAAACTACTATTTATCTCTTTTTAGGGTTCCGTAGTCAACTAGGAACCCTTATAGTTTCGCCATGTCCGTCCGTCTGTCCGCGGTCTAGCTCAGTTACCGTTCGCACTAGAAAGCTGAAATTTGGTGAGGCCTGATAAGAACTTTCAATAAAAACTATATTGAATAAAATCAGTTCAGCCGTTTTTGAATTATCAGTCAAAAACGCATAGTGAAAGGAAGTGCCGAATAGTAAAATGACGTAAGCGCCGCCAAATATCCCTTAATAAACGACCTTTTGAACGGATGTTTTGTAACAGGGCGGCTCTACGAAACTCTACACTGAGCATCGCCCGACATGCTCTTGGCCGGTTCTCATCTCATCATGCTCAAATTCAACGTCTAAAACGGGAGGGGGGGTAGCCACTACACTCGATTGCGTTAAATTTGTATGGGTCATGAACCCCCTCCCCCCTCCAAGTGCACCTCAAACAGAAAAAAATAATTTCTGCATTTGTGACCACCCCCAACCCCAATTTCAACCGCGCGTGTTCTTACCTTTAATGCTTAGACTGATTTGACGGGAGAATCGATTTGGATGATATTTGCCGTGGACATGAACGTATAAATACAAAAGTGGTCCTGTATCGTCCGATATACACCTACTACTCTATGTCGTTTAAATCATGCCAAAAAAAAAATATGATAAAAAAAGTATTCATTTTTGAGTGTAGTTTCATTTAGTGGTAATTGTAAAATAATTTATTAGGACTACTGTCCTGTAGCGTCATCTGTCAACTTTACTTCAAGTTCCGCCTCCAGGATAGCGGGAGAGAAATTAGGGGTGAATTAGCCGCTTACTGACATAGACCGAATTCCACGCGGGCGGAGCCGCGGGCACAGCTAGTTGTAAAATAAACGAAGTACTTACCTAATGTACATATCACAAAAAAATATGAAATAAAAAAATAAAAAGTTTAAATAAATAAACAACACAAAAACTTGTAAAAAAAAACAAAACAAAAACTGAAACTAAAATGATAGTTTAATTTAATTTCTTTTTTAAAAATGGGAACCGTCTTCTAAAAAAACCGGGCAAGTGCGAGTCGGACTCACGCACCGTGGGTTCCGTACAAACCTATAACAAGCAAAAGTTGTAGTATGTTTATTACTTATTTCAATTTAATACCTCTACGCGTTTACGAGGTAAAAGGTAGTAAGTTTAAAATTTAAAAAAATATTTTTTGTTTGATTTTACTGAAAATGTCTACTTTTCGTAATTTTTCCTTTCTCTGTGCTATATGAAGTTTCTTCGTGCCAAGTTTCAAGTTTCTGAGTTTACGGGAAGTACCCTTTAGGTTTTGAGTTTCTTGCGAGTACTCAGTTTTAAAATATGCGACTTAAATTGCTATTTCTTTTGATCGCGTTGACATAAAAGTTTGGTTTTGCGACATCTGAAAGGTCCTATAGCCTTGAGTATTTGATATGAATTTCAATTTAATACCTCCACGCGTTTACGAGGAAAAAGGTAGTAAGTTTAAAATTTAAAAAAATATTTTATTGTATGATTTTACTAAAAATGTCTACTTTTTGTAATTTTTCCATTGTCTATGCTATATGACGTTGCTTCGTGCCAAATTTCAAGTTTCTGAGTTTACGGGAAGTACCCCGTAGGTTTTGCAAGTGCCGATATACTCTAAAATTTGCAGCATAAACGACTGTATCTTTTGATTGCGTTGGCTTTTAAGTTTGATTTTTTCACAGCTTCAAGGGACAATAGATCTGAGTATTTGATATAAATTTCAGCTTGATACCTCCACGCATTCCTGAGAAAAATGGTCTTGACAGACAGACAGACAGACAGACAGACAGACAGACAGACAGACGGACAACAAAGTGATCCTATAAGGGTTCCGTTTTTTCCTTTCGAGGTACGGAACCCTAAAAAGCAAGGATCTGAAGAGCACAAAATATTTTTATATTTTTAAAGCAAATTTCTGCCAGAAAGTAATTAATACATAATAGTAAGAAAATTTATAATTTATTTTTTGAAGTCGGTGCCACCGCCAAACCACTTCACTGTCTCTTTGGAGCGGGAAATTAGTGAAAGAACTTAATTAATCGGCAGCTTTTTATCACCGCACCGCTCGCCGCCGGCAGGGTGTTCATCCTCACACCCCGGAGCCTAATAGGTCGCGCACTGTATGGTTTAAGAGGAATTTCCTCCCACGAACGCTGCGACTGTGGAATGAACTCCCTGCCGAGGTTTTCTCAGCGGGCTACAGTATGAGGTTCTTCATAAAAGGAGTGTATAGATTCTTAAAGGGTAGGCAACGCGCATGTGAATCCTCTGGGGTTGCAGGCGTCCATAGGCTACGGTAACTGCTTACCATCAGGCGGGCCGTATGCTTGTTTGCCTCCGTCGTGATATTAAAAAAATAAAAAATAAAATAATGAGTAAACCATGTATTTGCAACTGCAGTGTTCTTCGTTGTCTTAAAATTTTAGTTTGGCACCGACTGACTTCAATAATAAAGTAAATACACAGACAAATTTAATTTTCTTTCTGTTTATTTATTTTAAATCTGGATAAGGATAGGGATGGAACTTATGTATAAAAATTGTGCTTTTCAGTGGGTGGGTTGTTTGAAGGCCCTTTTTTTAAAAAGATATAATATAGACTTTTATGTTTTGATTTTTTTACTTAATTTTGTTTCGTATTTTATTTAAACAATTTACTTTTTCTAGTATACCAAAATCAAACTTCATTGAATGTACTGTATAGACTCAACAGAAACCAAACCTGAAATTGCATGTCATGCATCAAATGCAATGTACTATAATGCGAAAAAGCTTTTTACGAACTCCTTCCTTCCTTCATTGAGTTTAAATAAAACGATCCGATTTTCGATTAACATGAACTTCCCCACTATCTGTTTTCCTATTAGAGGCCTATGCTCAGCAGTGGGCGATAAATAGCTGATGATGATGACGATGAGTACCTATTTTCAAACGCCACTTTTGTCTATTTCATTGTCTGTTATGTTCTCGCTTCTTCTATTGGTTTCTTTCTTCATATTGTAGTCCATATCCAACTGGCTCGTTAAAATTTGTATTTTCTGTTGAAATGAAACTATTTCGGTATTCAACGCTCCTGCACATCGGGCCTAATAAGATGATGATAATCAATAATACTAATAGAACTAATGTTTTCATACTTTTATATTAGAATTAATATTGCAAGGTCGTATCTGCCTATGTACGTAGTTTTTTTGGAGATATTTCAAAAACGTCTGAACCGATAATGTTCAAAATAATTTTCGTGGAAAAATATTCAAAGATCTTGATATAATAATATGTAATAATATATATTATGGTGATCAGTTACAAAGTCAGAAAAAGTGGTTCAGGATCACGACCCAGATTTCACCTTTTATAAACTCATATTTTTATATTTTTATGGAAGTAGAAAATTCCATCAGGGTAGAAATAGTAGGTAAGTAAGGTTGAAAATCTTATCTCTTTGGATTTATTATTATATAAAGTTTACATTTATTTTGTTCTCGTTCAGTTTATGACGGGCATTGAAAATATTATTAATGTAAGTACTATAGTTGTTACTTATAACGTATAAAGATCGATAATAATGGCATTTTAGTTGTATTGTGGTTTCATCATTATTTTTTTAATATTGATTATTGAAGAGAAATAACGTATTAATATTTTTTGTTTCTTGTCTTTTTTAACATGTTATTATATATAATATCTACTTGTTATTAGTAAAAAATAATCAGAAACAAATTTTACCTGTGACTTCACCCGCGTGAGTTTGTGTTTCAACTGCTTGATATCTGTATATGGTTCGTATTGTTTCGATTTTGAATCTTACTATATCTGTCAGAAAAATAACCCAACGGCCTGGCTAAGTAGTGGGGGATGGAGGTGGAATGATCCACCCTAAATATATTGCTAAGCTTGTAAATGATGTTTCTTGTATGATGTTAGTGGGATTTGTCGCGACTGACAAATATGATTCAATAAAAACTGAAAAAAATCAAAACCAAACAAAAACTACATTAAATTAAGTATGCTATCCTTCTTGATATAACCTCTTATGGTCATTGGTTATGGCCACAAAAAAAAAGTGTCCCACTGACGACTATCTGACCCTATACTAAAAACATTTTCCAGACTATAACAAATACTTTTCTGAAAACCGCATCAGAATCAGTTTAGCCATTTCAAATATAATAAAAAATAATTTTAAACAAAAAAGAACAGACTTCACTTATTCTTTTCTTTTCTTAGTACCGTTGATAATGACTTTGGGTTCACGGGAACCTCGGCCATGGACACGTCAGCCGAAATACTGCGGGGTAGGCCGTATGGCGGAGTTGCCCTACTTTGCAGACATAATGTTTTTCCGGATGTGTCAGTGATACAATGTAATAACAGCCGAGTGTGTGCAATCAAGATAACCGTTAAAAATAATCATATAATTGTAATGAGTGTATACATGCCTACAAATTCACTTGTTAATCTGCCTGAATTCACGGACTGCCTGGGTACGGTGAGTGCAATAATAGATGAGTATGGTGTAGAATCCGTTTATATCTTAGGTGATTTTAATGCTAATCCTGGGGAGTTATTTTTCACGGAGCTAATGGAGTTTTGTAGTGAACAAGACTGGTCATGCATCGATACAGATAAGTTAGGTCTTTCCTCTGGTACCTATACCTTTATTAGCGAAGTGTACGGAACTCCCAGCTGGCTCGATCACGGTATTCTCACTCAGGCGGCTGTAAATTCAGTGCGGCATGTGCGAGTCAAGTATGACTCATTCTGGTCTGATCACTTCCCTTTAATCATTGAATTCAATCTAGAGTTGCTGCCTCCTAAACTGCCTAATATAATAATAACAAATAAGAATGTGGTTTGGGGGGAAAGAACGGCACAGCAAACTGATCTATATAGAAGGGGAGCTCATTCTAGATTGAGGTGTATTGACTTTGATGAAAACTTCATTAGCTGTGCAGACGGGTATTGTGATATAGTGGCTCATAGGCGTATTCTTGACAGCTTGTATGAAAGGATTGTGAGCGCTTTATGTGAGGCAGCGGTGTGTGGCAGGCGGGGCAAGACCAAGAGGGCAAGGGGCAAGCGTGTGATGGGGTGGAATAAACACGTCGTTGGGGCTCATCGGATGGCCAGGGAGAGGTTTCTCGATTGGGTGTCATGCGGAAAGCCTAGGTCAGGTATAATGTTTGAGGAGATGTGTGCCAGTCGAAAAGTATTCAAATCTCGGTTAAAGTGGTGCCAAAATCACGAGGAGCAGTTAAAAATGGATACTCTCGCTGAAAAACACTCTAAAGGCAACTTCCGGGGTTTTTGGCGTGATACCAAAAAGATGAACGTTCGACCAGGTCTTCCTGTGAGTGTCGATGGGGTGAATGACCCTAAAAGTATAGCGGATGCATTTAAGGATCATTTTCGTGTGCAATCTCCTCTGGGTCTGGGGAGGACGGCGCTCGATGCTTTGACCGGCACGGTAGTGGGGAGAAGATTTACAGCTAAAAGTGTAGCGCAGGCAATAAAATCTATTTCAAGGGGTAAATCTCCAGGTCATGACGGTCTAAGCATCGAGCATCTCCAGCATGCCGGTCCACACATTGCAAGAGTCCTTGCTATGTTTTATAAACCTTTGTATAAGTCACTCATATATGCCTACTGATATGTTAAAAACGATAGTCTTACCTATAGTTAAAAACAAAACCGGGGACTTAACGGATAAAACAAACTATAGACCCATATCTCTGGCAACAATAGTTGCGAAAGTATTTGATTGTCTGCTTAATACACAGAAAAATATTTAGGATTGCATGACAATCAGTTTGGGTTCCGGCCTCACTTGTCCACAGATAGTGCAATACTGTGTATGAAGCATACAGTCAGATATTATACTGATCGTCAGACCCCAGTTTATGCTTGCTTCCTTGACCTCTCCAAGGCCTTTGACCTGGTGTCCTATCAAGTATTATGGGAAAAGATGGAGAAGATAAATATGCCTAGTGATTTAATTAATATCTTTAAATACTGGTATGGACATCAGGTCAATAGAGTCAGGTGGGCGGGAGCAACGTCTGAAGAGTACGGGTTGGAGTGCGGGGTGAGGCAGGGGGGTTGACTTCCCCCGCGCTCTTTAACCTGTACATGGACGATCTCATCGGCAAACTCAGCAGTCAGCATGTTGGCTGTCACATTGATGGGGTGTGTGTAAACAACCTCAGCTATGCGGACGACATGGTGCTGCTGAGCGCGTCGGTGTGTGGTCTCAGACGGCTGTTAAAAATCTGTGAGGAGTACGCCGCGAGCCACGGTTTGAAATATAATGTGACTAAGAGTCAATATATGGTCTTTGAAGCCGGCAGTAATCGGCCAGGGGATGTACCTGCCGTAACTCTGTATGGAGTGCCACTCGAAAGAGTGGACAATTTTAAATATTTAGGACATATTGTTACTGCAGACTTAAAAGATAACATTGACATAGAACGGGAGCAGAGGGCATTGTGTGTCAGGGCGAACATGTTGGCCCGAAGGTTTGCGCGGTGTTCCAGCGACGTGAAGTTGACGCTATTCAAAGCGTACTGCACGTCGCTGTACACGTGCAGCTTGTGGGCTAACTACACGCAGAAAGCGTACAATGCACTCCGCGTCCAGTACAATAACGCGTTTCGAGCGGTGATGGGGCTGTCTCGCTATTGCAGCGCCTCGGATATGTTCGCGGCGGCTCGCACTGCGTGTTTTCATACCACGATGCGATTACGCGCCGCGTCTTTGGTCCAGCGGGTGCGAGACAGCTCCAACATCGTTCTAACGATGATCGCGGATAGACTGGACTGTCCATATATCATGCACTGCTGCGAAAGGCATGTAAAAACAGGGATAGGTTAGGATTATAGAATATAGTTTGACATCTAAGCAAAATTTGACATTGTAATCATGTATTTTTTATTTTATTTATTTAATTTAATTTATTGTGTTAATGTTAGTATATTTTATAAGTAGTTAACTGTGTCGCGACTTAATTTTATATCTTGTTCACATACTGATTATGAGCCTTGAAGCTTGAAATAAATGATTTTTTTATTTTTTTATTCTCCACCTTTCCAAAAGCAAATTCCCGGGCTACTGTAAAAAACACTAAAATCATCATATAATATATGAAGATTTCCTTCGATTTGTCCAGGATCCCATAATCAGAACCTGACCTGGTGACAATGGGACCAATCGTAGAGTATACTCTTTAAAACACAACAACAATTTCCTAAATCGGTTGAGCCGTCTTCGAATGATCGGTGAGCATAAAAAAAACCAAAAAAAAAACCGATGAATTGAGAATCTCCTCCTTCAAAATCTAGAAACTATCTTGCTAAACTTGTTCTTAAGTTATTTTTAAGGTTTTTATTATGTTTTATCGGTACTTATCAAAACAATACTTAGAAATATGGGGTTAAGAAGAAAATTCCTTTTTTAAATCATTATGCAGCTAATTTCTGCCGAAAAACTAAAATAAGTATAAGCACGTAGTCCTATAGATTTTTATGACAACCGGAACTATATTATTATTCCATTTAAATAATACTTAAATAGGACAGAACAATAAACATTTTAAGAACAGCGCCATCTGGCGGTGCTTGGTTCATATTAACTTTGTGGCCGATTGAATCCAGTGGTAGTTAACAAGTATTACGCTAGATGGAGCTTTATTTTTCCAAGCGCGGCGGACCTTTTTATGTGTGCGTGTTAATTTGAAGGGTGGGGCCCCGTAGGCGTGGTTTAGGAATAGGTATTTTGCAGTCAAAGTAGGGCCTTACGTCCAAAAGAGAGGTATGGGTACTGCGAATGTCATCTCGCTATGTGTGGTAGGGCACAGCACAGCGAATGTCATATCGCTCAAATCTGGAGCAGAGCCCGGCTGGGGAAGTACCTCCACCTTACAGAAAACCACAGCCAAATAGCACTAGACCCTACTCATAGTATTGTGTTCCTGCTGGTGAGTAAGATTGCCAGAGCTCAAAGAGGAGCCGTCAACACAGTGATTCCTCCTTTTTGTAAAGGGTCGGCAACGCGCGTGTGACACCTCAGGAGTTGCAGGCGTCCATATTCTACGGTAGCTGCTTACCATCAGGCGGGCCGTATGCTTGTTTGCCACCGACGTGGTATAAAAAATTAATAAATAAAACATAACTCCAACACACAACAAATAATCAACCAATATTTGCTTAGTAAATTTAGATTATATACTTATACATATATATAATCTATGATGTACTTACTGGTTAATGTTATTTTTAAACGGTTTTTATTAAAAGGTTTTATTAAACGGTTTTATATTTAGCTTGACCCCGTATATTTATTTATTTGTATATTTATACGCATCAAATCTTGCAATCGATTTTTCGACCATTTCTACTTAACAGATTTCGATGAAATTTGGTATGCGTATCAGGTCTCCGTGACAATAACTTTTAATAATATTTTCAACCTTTGATCTTCAAATCCTGATGCTGCTGAGACACTGCTTACCTTAACCGAGAGTCGTACACATCTGCTAATTTAACTATAGTATTGTTGCTAGTAAATAAATCCTTAGTGACTTTATATCGACCATCAACTCTTCAGTTCTGATGCTGCATAGTTACTGCCTGCCATAACTGACCGGGTGGAGACTGTGTCAATTTAATAATAGTGCTCTAGATTTAGGTAGAAATATTTACGTTTCAAATTGACCTCCAACTCCTCGGTCGTGATGATGCAAGGTTACAGCCTGCCATAACTGACAGGGTGGAGAATGTGTCAATTCAATAATAGTGTTCTAGTTTTAGGTAGACGCATTTACGTAACATATTGATCTCCAACTCCTCAGTTCTGATGCTGCATGGTTGCTGCCTTCCGTAACTGACCGGTTCCAGAATGTGTCAATTAAAAAATAGTGCATTAGTTTTAGCTAGAGACATTTACGTTACGTTTGATCTCCAACTCCTCAGTCGTAATGCTGCTAGGCTACTGGCTGCCATAAAGGACCAGTTGGAGAATGTATGCATTTAAAAATAGTGTTCTAGTTTTAGGTATAGGCGTTTACGTGTATTACTGATCTCCAACTCCTGAGTCGTGACCGCTAGGACACTTAATTATTGGGTTTGTCCGGTCCATGTCATGCTGCTACTGAAGCAATTCTCGTTGTGATGTTCCGATCGTATGCAATACGCGGTACTCAGCCTTTTAGCTTCGCATCGATTGCGGCTCACCCTCGGGCCTTCGGCCCTCGGGCTCCCTAAGGCACTTGACCATTGAGATTTGTCTAGTCCATGTCATACTGCAGTTGAAGCAATTCTCGCCGTGACGTACTCGGCCTTTTAGCTTCGCATAGATTGCGGGTCATCCTCGGGCCTTCGGCCCTCGGGCTCGCTAAGACACTTTACCATTGAGATTTGTCCACTCCATGTCATGCTGCTGTTGAATCAATGCTCGCCGTGACGTACTCGGCCTTTTAGCTTCGCATAGATTGTGGCACACCCTCGGGCCTTCGGCCCTCGGGCTCGCTAAGCCACTTGACTGTTGAGTTTTATCAAGTCCATGTCATGTTGCTGCTGAAGCAATTCTCGCCGTTACGTACTCGGCCTTTTAGCTTCGCATAGATAGCGGCACACCCTCGGGCCTTCGGCTGTCGGGCCCGCTAAGACACTTGACCGTTGAGTTTTATCAAGTTCATGTCATGCTGCTGTTGAAGCAATTCTCGCCGTGACGTACTCGGCCTTTTAGCTTCGCATAGATTGCGGCTCACCCTCGGGCCTTCGGCCCTCGAGCTCGCTAAGCCACTTGACTGTTGAGTTTTATCAAGTCCATGTCATGCTGCTGCTGAAACAATTCTCGCCGTGACGTACTCGGCCTTTTAACTTCGCATAGATTGCGGTTCACCCTCGGGCCTTCGGCCCTCGGGCTCGCTAAGACACTTCACCATTGAGTTTTATAAAGTCCACATCATACTGCTGCTGAAGCAATTCTCGTTGTGATGTTCCGATCGTATGCAATACGCAGTACTCGGCCTTTTAGCATCGCATAGATTGTGGCTCACCCTCGGGCCTTCGGCCCTCGGGCTCGCTAAGGCACTTGACCGTTGAGATTTGTCGAGTCCATGTCATGCTGCTGCTGAAGCAATTCTCGCCGTGACGTACTTGACATTTTAGCTTCGCATAGATTGCGGCTCACCCTCGGGCTCGCTAAGACACTTCACCATTGAGTTTTAGCAAGTCCATGTCATGCTGCTGCTATAACAATTCTCGTTGTGATGTTCCGATCGTATGCAATACGCAGTACTCGGCCTTTTAGCTTCGCATAGATTGCACTCACCCTCGGGCCTTCGGCCCTCGGGCTCGCTAAGACACTTAACCATTGAGATCTGTCCAGTCCATGTCATGCTGCGGCTGAAGCAATTCTCGCCGTGACGTACTCGGCCTTTTAGCTTCGCATAGATTGCGGCTCACCCTCGGGCTCGCTAAGACACTTGACCATTGAGATTTGTCCAGTCCATGTCATGCTGCTGTTGAAGCAATTCTCGCCGTGACGTACTTGGCCTTTTAGCTTCGCATAGATTGCGGTTCACCCTCGGGCTCGCTAAGACACTTGACCATTGAGTTTTATAAACTCCATATCATACTGCTGCTGAAGCAATTCTCGTTGTGATGTTCCGATCATATGCAATACGCGGTACTTGGCCTTTTAGCTTCGCATAGATTGCGGCTCACCCTCGGGCTCGCTAAGGCACTTGACCATTGAGATTTGTCCAGTCCATGTCATGCTGCTGCTGAAGCAATTCTCGCCGTGACATACTCGGCCTTTCAGCTTCGCATAGATTGGGGCTCGACCTCGGGCCTTCGGCCCTCGGGCTCGCTAAGGCACTTGACCATTGAGATTTGTCCAGTCCATGTCATGCTGCTGCTGAAGCAATTCTCGCCGTGACGTACTCGGCCTTTTAGCTTCGCATTGATTGCGGATCACCCTCGGGCCTTCGGTCCTCGGGCTCGCTAAGACACTTGACCATTGAGATTTGTCCAGTCCATGTCATGCTGCTGTTGAAGCAGTTCTCGCCGTGACGTACTCGGCCTTTTAGCTTCGCATAGATTACGGCTCACCCTCGGGCCTTCGGCCCTCGGGCTCGCTAAGACATTGGACTATTTAGTTTTGTCCAGTCCATGACATGCTGGTGTTGAAGCAATTCTCGCCGTGACGTACTCGGCCTTTTAGTATCGCATAGATTGCGGCTCACCCTCGGGATCGCTAAGACACTTGACCATTGAGATCTGTCCAGTCCATGTCATGCTGCGGCTGAAGCAATTCTCACCGTGACGTACTCGGCCTTTTATCTTCGCGTAGATTGCGGCTCACCCTCGGGCTCGCTAAGACATTGGACTATTGAGTTTTGTCCAGTCCATGTCATGCTGCTGTTGAAGCAATTCTCGCCGTGACGTACTCGGCCTTTTAGTTTCGCATACATTGCGGCTCACCGGCTCAGTAGACAAATGTCTACTGAGCCCGAGGGCCGAAGGCCGAAGGCGGTCAAATGACCATTGAGATCTGTCCAGTCCATATCATGCTGCGGCTGAAGCAATTCTCGCCGTGACGTACTCGGCCTTTTAGCTTCGTATAGATTGCAGCTCACCCTCGGGCCTTCGGCCCTCGGGCTCGCTAAGACACTTGACCATTGAGTTTTATCAAGTCCATGTCATGCTGCTCCTAAAGCAATTCTCGCTGTGACGTACTCAGCTTCGCATAATTTAAAAAAATAAAAGAATGTCCTTTACGTAAATTAAGCTATTTCAAGGATTTAATTCCCCTCCAGGACCCATAGATTTTTCCCACCCTGTATACATATATGTACCCTATAATATACGTAGGTACCCATACCCAACTACCCAACTTAATGTAGGTACCCTCTACTTTAAACACACAAAAGGTCACATACAATTAATACTTGAGATGTCATCACATATAGTTTTCCCACCATATACTACGGTCAATAGGGCTGGTTAAAACTTACAAGTACAAAAATTTTACTAAAAACTTAAATATAAATTAACGTAAAAAAGTTTTAAGTTAAACGATTTTATTTCAATCAGATGTTGTACCAAAAACTAGAAAATAAAAATTTATACGAATTTTAGTCCCACATACATTGCTTCCTGGAGAGTAATCATGTAAGACGGATAACAGAATAGGCATCTCGAGTCGGATGCTAAAGGCCCTATTTGTCTCTATATCAGTGGATTAAGTCATAATCGGAAGCTTTTATCAGACTAAAATAAAAACGTGGGGCGTTGGTACGACAAAAAATTAGGTAGGCAGGTATTGCTACCAATGAACGAAAATCCTGTGATTCAAAATCGTAATTACATGGTAAAACAATAATAGAGAAAATTATAAGACCTAAAAATCATGAAAATCAAGTGGAGAGGCCTTTGCCCAGCAGTGGAGGGCACGCAAGTCGACTAGTGAATAAAAAATAAATAAGAATTGCCAATGCTAGCCCTTATACAAATTAACTTATATTTATTTACTTAATTTCACATTTCATTTCGCAAACTAAATATCTAAGTATTTGACTCATTTTATAATGTATATATACCTACATATTTTTAATACTACTAGTAGTACTCTCACACTAACGCCACCTCCAACAACATTAAAGCATAGCTACGTGACTTTGATTTTAGATTAAATAGTCTGTATGACATACTTAACCCACTCTACCTTATATTAGAAACCCCACGTTTTTATTTTAGTCTGATAAAAGCTTCCGATTATGACTTAATCCACTGATATAGAGACAAATAGGGCCTTTAGCATCCGACTCGAGATTCCTATTCTGTTTGTTATCCGTCTTACATGATTACTCTCCAGGAAGCAATGTATGTGGGACTAAAATTCGTATATATTTTTATTTTCTAGTTTTTGGTACAACATTTGATTGAAATAAAACCGATTAACTTAAAACTTTTTTACGTTAATTTATTAGGCTTAAGTTTACTGTTAGTTAAATATTACATATTATATACAAAAAAAATATTTCATATTATTAAAATAAATAAAATTATAATAATTAATTTTCCAGCAAATTCTGATATTTCTCATTCTGACGTTTAGGTGCTAGTTGTAATGCATTGGAGTTGCATTGAAGTTGGATCGTGTTTTAAAATTAGAAGACGGCACCTAGAGTGCCTAAGCAATAGGAACGCGTTTATCACCCTCCGAGTACGGAATCCTAAAAAGATTTAAGGAAGTCACCATTATACCGCAATGCCATTAATTATTATTATTTATGTTTTATTATGAGCCTGTGTCAGTGTCCCACTGCTGGGCAAAGGCCTCCCCTTTTTAGGGTTCCGTAGCCAAATGGCAAAAAACGGAACCCTTATGGATTCGTCATGACTGTCTGTCTGTCCATCCGTATGTGACAGGCATTTTACTCGGAAACTATACAACGTATCTGAATAAAATTTACACATAAGGTGTATTTTGTATGCAGCTACTTAGTTATGTAGTTAAATTTGAAAAAAAAAATATTTTTAGGGGGCGCACCATACAGGTAACTAAATTTTTAAAAAAAATTAACCAAATATCAACATGTGACGCATCAATCGATAGGTCTTTCAAAATAACATTGAGGTTTCTTTAACTATTTTGTGATTAAGTGAATATTTTCTGAAATAATCGCTTTGAAAGTCAGAAAAGTTGTGTAGCCCCCCGGTAACTTTTGAACCGTAAGTTCAAAAAATATGAAAAAATTTGAAGAGATGCGCCTTATCATATACTTTCTACGAAAATTGTTTTGAACATTATCTGTTCAGCCATTTTTGAGTTATCTCCAAAAAACTTCTTCCATAGGCATCAGATACGACCTTTTGGTATTAGTTTGGTTCTTATTCCATTGAAGGTACGGAACCCTCCTATGCGTGGTCCGACACGCACTTAGCCGGTTTTTTTTTCTCCACTCGACCCGGTCGTTTGAATTCTGCCACCATTCTGTGTAAAAAGCATCCAAGTCGTCCCGTCATTAATTAATAACATATTTTTTCCTGTTCACGCTTTAATTTATAATAGATTTTTGCGATGACTCATAAAATTCCAGAGAACTGCCTAAATACCAGGGAATGTGATTCAATATTGAGCAACAAATCGTGACTCGTAAGAACATGAACTATTCTTTAATTTTTACATTGCACAGGAAGAGTAAAAAATTACGCAATGATTATAGATATTTTACTATTAGTAGTTTTTGAAATAATCTGTTTCCCCAAATTTCGTGTATAATTAATAGTTATAATGAATTTTCAAATATTATAATTGATAATAAAATTATATCATTTGAAAAATTTTAAGGTTCCCCGGAACCTCAAAAGAAAAAAACCGGCCAAGTGCGTGTCGGACTACGCATAGGAGGGTTACGTACCTTCAATGGAATAAGAACCAAACTAATACCAAAAGGTCGTATCTGATGCCTATGGAAGAAGTTTTTTGGAGAGAACTCAAAAATGGCTGAACCGATAATGTTCAAAACAATTTTCGTAGAAAGTATAATAATATGATAAGGCGCATCTCGTCAATTTTTTTGGACTTACAGGGGGGACACAATTTTTCTGACTTTCGAAGCGATTATTTCAGATAATATTCACTTAATCACAAAATGGTCACAAAAACCTCAATGTTATTTTTAAACACCTATCGATTGATGTATCACATGTTGATATTTGGTTTAAAAACTTTTGAAATTTAGTTACATGAATGGAGCGCCCCCCTAAAAATATTTTTTTTCAAATTTAACTACATAACTAAGTAGCGGCATACAAAATACACCTTATGTGTAAATTTTATTTAGATACGTCGTATAGTTTCCGAGTAAAATGGCTGTGACATTCGGTCGGACAGACAGACAGACAGACAGACATGACGAATCCATAAGGGTTCCGTATTTTGCCATTTGGCTACGGAACCCTAAAAACGGTACTTATATAAGGTCCATCAGACACATCAAATTTGCTCTTCTTTCTTCTTTTTATTGTAAGAATCTTAAATATGTACCTATTTAGTTCTTTTTATAATTACAAAATAAATGGTTTCGAGGTTATTTAAGCAAATAGGCGAAAATTTATCAATCCACCCTTATCTCCAACACCACTCAACCAAAAATTTTAAAATTATTATTTACCAATTTAAGTTGTTGGACAATGAAACACTCAAATTTTAATCCTTCCTAACTCTGTCATTTTCAAGTTACGAGTGTGGTATTAGGTACGAAGATAAACAATTTAGTTAGCTAGCATCCCAAGGTTCCTCTTAACTTGTTCAGTTTCCGTACAAGTGGGGCTGGTGTGACTCCCCCCAATGCGTATGCGATGCCTCCGAACAAAAACAGTGAAACACATGGTCTTTGAACGCTCGATCACCAAATTCAACGGACGGGTTGAGGCCCTCGCGAGACTTAGTAAAAAAGGCCATCGATTATCTGAAGAAGGCTAATCTCAATTTGTAGTTTAAACCTTGTATTTTTAATATGTATAGATATAATCCAGTAACTCATAAATGCCATATGATAAATAAATAAATTGTGGATAATATGCGTTTCAATGTGAGCTGACTGGCTGGTCGGTATGCACTGCATTTTTGCGTAGAATACACGCTCGTGCTTTCCCCGCAGCATGATCGCAACCTGGTTGGGGGCGGAAGGGTTCCGGAAATATTTAAAAAAATCTATTTCAAACATAACTCCAACACACAACAAATAATCAATCAATATTGAAGTTGTATTGGAGTTGCATCGGAATAATTTTCAAGCTTTTGACATTTCTGATTCAGACGTTTAGGCGCTAGCTGTATTGCGTAGTTAATGCATCGCGTATGCACGTGTTTTAAAGTTAGAATACGACCGACCGACCGACCGACCGACCGACCGACCGACCGACCGACCGACCGACCGACCGACCGACCGACCTACCGACCGACCGACCGACCGACCGACCGACCGACCGACCGACCGACCGGCCGACCGACCGACCGACCGGCCGACCGACCGACCGACCGACTGACTGACTGACTGACATATCAACGCACAGCCCAAACCGCTGATTCTAGAGATTTCAAATTTGGCACGTAGGTTTCTTATAAGGTCTAGGGGTGCACTAAGAAAGGATTTTTCAAAATTCACCCCCTAAGGGGATGAAATGGGGGTCCAAAGCTTGTATGGCGAAACAAGATTAGTTAGACTATCTTATTCAACACTTCACAGGATTATTCCTAACGATAAATAAGTACATACATGTTTCAGGTTTTTTTGAAAATTCAACCCCAACCTGGGTATTGTTTCTATGGTTTATCGGGTCGTTGATTACGAAAACAACAACTATTTTAAAAGCCAACGTGGCGGACGTCAAGTACCATCTCCCCTGTTGGGGTACAATGGGGTTGAAATGTCTAAATATCAATATAGGTGTCGTTTTTGTGTTTTTTTTAACGTTAATTACAAAAATGGCATTTATAATTGATTATTAAATTTAATATTGTGGACATGAAAATTATTGACAGTATTTGTACCGAATTGCAATCTTCTTCAAAACATATAAAAGAAGAAACTGACTGACACATCAATGCACAGCCCAAACTGCTGTTCTAAAGATTCCAAATGTGGCACGTAGGCTCCTTATAAGGCCTAGGGATGCACTTAGAAATAATTTTTAAAAATTCACCCCACTAGGGGGGAAAAGGGGGTTCAAAGTTTTTATGGGAAACAAGATTAGTTCGACTATTTTATTCGAAACTCTACAGGAGTATTCCAAACGATAACTGAGTAAACAAGTGTTTCAGCTTTTTTGAGAATTCAACCCATAGAAGGGATAATGTGGTGACAAAATTTAAATATCAACATGAGTATTGTTTCTATGGTTTATCGGGTCACTGATTACGAAATCAACAGTTAAGGGGGTGAAATGGGGGTTCTTAGTTTGTATGGGGAATTTTTAAACGTTTAACCAATTTAGATGAAAATTGGTATAGAGATAGTTTGTATCCCGGGCAGGGACAAAGTAGTTTCAAAATAGTTGAAAGTTTTATGGAGAATTGTTAATAGCTGAACCGATTTAGATGAAACTTGGTATAAAGATAGTTTGAGTCACCGGCAGGCATATAGAATAGTTTATATCGCAAAAATCAACCCTTAAGGGGGTGAAATGGGGGTTGGAGGTTTGTATGGAGATTTTTTTACAGCAAGCCGATTAAAATACAATTTGTTGTGGATGTAGTTTGAGTCCTGAAAAACAATATAGAATATCGTTTATCCCGAAAATCAATCTTAGAGGGGTAGAAAAGATGTTGGTAGTTTGTATGGCGAATTATTAACCGCTGAACAGACGATTGAAATGAAACTTGGTACATATTATATAGGTTGAGTCGCGGTAGACAATATAGAATCGGTTTTATCTCGAAAATCAACCCTTTAGAGGGTGAAACGGGAGTTGAAAGTTTGTATGGGAAATCAATAACCGCTGAACCTATTTAGATGATTTGGTATCTCCATACCACTACTCCCATACTATCTCCATAGTTAGAGTTCTGGGGAAGGATATATAATAGTTGTTATCCCAGAAGTCATTCCTTAAGCGGGTAAAAGGAGGGTGGATTACTAATTTCACGCTAATGAAGTCGCGGGGAAAAGCTTCTATTCAAGAGTAGAAATCTGTATTAATCATAATAGAGCAACGACTTATTGCTACTAAGAGTAGTAGCAATAAGTCGTTGCTGGCGTAACAATTAAACAATTATTGCAATCATTTCTTTAAAAAAAATAAGGGAACCGCCTTCACCAAAACGTGGTATACCGAAACCTCCAGATTGTAATGAATACCTTTCCGAAAACTGCATCTAAATCAGTTCAGCGAAACGCGAGATGATCGCGGACAAGCATACATTCCTACATACAAACATACGAGTCTAACTGAGAATCTCCTTTTTTAGTACTTATAGTACACGGGCGAAGCCGCGTGAAAAAGCTAGTTATGTACAAAAAATGATTTATTTTTTTAAAGGAGCTCTGTTTCATTGTGTCCTCGTATGTGTATTTAGTGAAACACCAGAATTTTACAATACCTTTCATACAATTTCAAGTGACAATTTAACTGGTGTGACGTAACTAGATGTATTTTTCAACTGACTTCAAGATTTCGAAGGAGGAGGTTATGAATTCCGACGGATCTTTGTTTTTGCTATTTTTTTTATGTATGTTCACCGATTATTCGAAGACGGCTGGACCGATTTTGAAAATTCTTTTTTTTGTTTGAAAGCGTATACTTCACAGTTGGTCCCATTGTAACCATGTCAGGATCTGATGATGGGATCCTGGAGAAATCGAGGGAAATCTTCAACTATTATAGGCACACCTATGGTGATTTGAGTATTTTTTACAGCAGATCGAGCATTTGGTGTTGGAAAGGTGGATGCTTAGTGAAGTCGGTTCTTTTTTGTTTAAAATTATTTTCTTTTTTCTTGTATGAAAATTCATTTCAGCATAGTCGGCGATGCTTAAATATGCGACCATAAAAGGTCTATCGAAAAGTATGTGCTAGTAGTTCGGTCTACAAAGTCTCAATTCAAGCATTATAGTCGACGAGTAGAAAATGTTGTTTAATTAAACAAAGAGATAAAATCTGACATTTTAGGTACTGAAATCAATAAAATATGTTGTTCGCAAAGTAAGCACTACATAATTAATAATAAGTAGATAGACATCTCAGAACATAAACAAGCCTAATTAACAAGAAATACATACTAGCTTTACTTGACCCCTCATGTGGATCGTCAATATTGCTCGTATAAAAATTATAGGCCAATATTTTATTTTGCTAAAGGCAAGTGTGTAAAAACTAAAAAACCGATAGTAAATATGTATAGCGCCTTGCCTTATAGTTTTTAAGGGGTCTCTTTACAGCTTTTTTGTTGTCTCTTAAAGCATTTTTTTCACTTGTTACATACTTATATTTGCTTATGAAGGAAGCTTGAACATAAATATAGCTAAGTAATACGTAATCACTTTATAAGTATTGTAATGAAATGTTTATTTTAGAGCGCTACAAAATAAGCGTAGAATATTATTAATAAGTTAATCATAAAATAATAGTACATGGATATGTCAGTATGGAGCGTATCGATAAGAAGATTAAATCAATGCCACTAAGCTCTGATCCAGTCTTATTAGAAGATTACAGTAAATATATAGTATCAACTAGATAAGAACATAGTAATTTACTTCACATCAAAACGCTTAATAGTACCGTACCTACTCGTCATCGCAGTTGGATAAATGTGTATCAGAACTGGTCGCCCGGAAAACCACCACCCCTTAAGGCACAAAAAACACAAAATATTAGGTACATATTGCATAACGAAACGTGATTTACGATGGAAAGTCGAACGCGCGCTGTAAGCTGCCCAGTCCACGCGCGCGGCTCTAAAGAACCGCTCGGCCTAGCTACGCGCGAATTTTCCGAACGCATTACAAAATTTGAATTTAGAACATTCTGTTTTTTATTCAATCAATTTTTTTTTAGGTGCCATTATTTTTAGGCCACAAATGACTTTTGTTTTTTGTTTTTTTTTTACACCGCAATGGTAAACGAAGATCATAGACACTGATAAGATTGTACTTCCCGCCTAAAAATAGATGTCTACCCTCACTGGCTGAAAGTGCTTATGACTGAAGAATAGAACACGGGTTTCGCAAATGGCGATTGCAAAAATTAAATTAGTGTTTAGGGGGTGTGTATACTTGCTGTGCTTTGCGTGTTTGATCGCTCGGACAGAATCGACTGAAAGTGAAATGGTGTTAGTGGATGAACTTAATTACTCTAATAGTACGTTAAATGCGATTGCTGCAGAAATCTGTAATTATTTCACGGTAAGCAATACTTTACGTAGATAAAACATTTTTATTTAATAAATCAGATTAATTACTGTGTCTGTTTAAACGTGTTTTACGTCACCCATGAATAATAATGAATGCAAATATGACGTAAATTAAAAACAAATAGAATTACAATTGTTCACACTTAATATGGTTACTAGTAGAGCTCACCTACTTATAAGTTAAAACAAACTTCTACGATTACTCGCCTTTACATGTTACTGATGTTGACTAACCATTTTAAAAATGTACAGTTTCAATATTTTTTCTGTAGATACATAGTTACACAGGTATTTTCCGGAAAAGATGTAGGTACCTACTATTTAGTTTTTTTGGAGTACCCAATCAATTTTGGATTATTTCTACTTAGAATCCTGAGGATTATTGATTTAAATAATGAAAAAGTGTCCCAATTTTTTTTTACAATTTTTATATACATTATTTATTTAATAATTTAATCTTTATTTCATAAAAGAAAATCTTTAAGTACAAAAGGCGGGGAAGGACTGTACTTTAGCTGACATGGCCAAATACGCCCATTTTTTAAAAATTTAAATTAGCCATCCCTATTGTAAATTTGAAATCCAAAAAGTGCGGAACTGCATGGTTTTTTAAAGAAAAAAATTTGAAAATTCTCATAGAAAAGTCACTTTTTGGTCAATATTGGGCAGTTCAATGGGCGCATTTCATATTAGTCGTCTGAGGGCCGTATGTTAGCGGAACAGAGGGGCGATTTTTGAGATTCGAGCGCTCGAATCTGACATTTTAAACTCTGAATAAAATGATGAAATTATGTTTTAAAAATAACAGCGATAGGAATTTAAAATCACCATTATTTAAACTATTTATTTCATGCAAAAATAATTGCGACAAACTCTTCTGTGCGATAATTTTTGTGCTTAATTTCTGCGCTCGAAAGTCAAAAATCTAGGTCCAGGAGTGTGACAGTGTTAGGTTCTGGCGCTTTGCCGGCCACTCCCGCGGCACGCTCGCTTCGCTCGCTCGGCTCGCGCGCTGTGGGGTCGCAGTTCTACCTAACACTTTTCCTCGCTTCGCTCGTCGTCGTACCTACACCGACCTGCCTTAGAGTCTGTCTGAAACTACTTTGAACTATCCTAAAATGCTCCTACAAACGCGTGCAAATACACGCATACAAACTTTGACAGGCAGCACGTAATTGTGAATTTTGTATGGGAACAATAATATTTTTTTTGGGGTTCCGCACCATAAGATTTGGTGGGGGGACTCCTTATGATGAGTACAATCTATAAAAAAAATATGAGCCGGAACTCGACGTCAGCTATAATGTACAGTCGAGCCAAAGGCAGACTTAATGCTATAAGGCATTCTCTACCAGTTGTGGGCGGTGCTACTAATAATAAATAAAAGACAAACATAAATACACACATATGAATATACATAAATAAATAGAACACGAAATATACAAAGCATTCTGTATGGACCGTCACCAATCTAACTAAAAATTTGTGTATGGGAAATTAGGGAAACTATTCAAAAATGTTTTTTTTTCTGATAACCACCACATACGGCAATTAGTCACATCACTATTAATATATATATTTTTTAATTAATTACTATTTAAAAAATTAAGTACCTACTTAAATACATACTTATAGTTAATTTGCTCTTTTACTATTTTAACGCCTTTATTAGCGGTATTTATTTGTTAGTGGTGATATATTTAGTGGCACGCCACCATTACAATGAGTGCTAATGTTTTAGGGTTCCGTATCCAAAATGGCAAAAACGAAACCCTTGCAGTTTCGCCATGTCCGCCCCTCCACTCCATCTGTCTGCCACGGACAGATAGTAAGCTTGTAAAATATAGTAAGGAGTGGTCCTGAAATAAAGTAGCCGTGTACAATCTTGTGTATTTTATAATTTAGTGTTAATTTTGAAACAGTATTTTTATTTTATTAATCCGTAGATACAATACTAATAAATAAAAATACAATCATAATAAAATACGTGAGCATATATAAGTATTCGAGTTTTCAACATACATACTTTGTAACTTTTTGAACAACATAATTTGACAATCTTCAATCGACAGCCGCTACAATGCCACAATTGTATTTCCATTTTCACAACCCGTTTTTTCATCTTACCAAGAAGCTACATTAATTAAGTGTATTTTAGCTAGGATAGTCAGGAAGACTTTCTAATCTAACCTCTGACAAAGATTTTTCTATGGGAGACAGTTTTCTATAAAAAAAAGGCAAATACATTTAATAAAAAATTACTGTAACTACCTTAAAATTAAGCCAGATAAAAAAGTTTACTATTGAAGAAAGACAATTTATTAAGGTATAAAATAGCTGATCAAATCAAGCTAGTTATAAGAAAAAACATGTTTTTGAGAAACACCTCAAAAATTCTGTCAGAAGACGCTGTTCAAAAAACTATGTGTATGATGGAATACAAAAGGCGAAAACTTCCAAACGCTGTTTCATTTAAATATGATTGTATTTACATTTTGTATGATTGCACAAAATAAAAAGATAAATCAGAAAAGGCCCGGCTACTTTTTTCCCGGACCACTCCTTAAATACGTTTATATTATACATATGTATGTAAAAAAGTACGTTTATGGCTCTCAAGTTGTTATACAAGATGGGATTTGGTTCACAACATGAGACCAAGGTATCTATGCTATTTACTCAGATAGAATAACACAATAATATAATACTAAGTAGGTAGGATACTAACGAAAAATTTCATTACTGGAACTAATACTTATCTACTTATGATACTGATTAGCATCAAACAATTCGTGCAATGTAAAACATTTATTAATAATGCTTTTAAAATTGCAATATTGTATTCATATCTCAATTCTGTGGGAATTTCTAAGATCAATCAAACTGGCACAAAAATACACAGGATATAACACCCCTACACGGAAAATGGTAGGTTATGTTTGTTTTTATTTTTATTTTATATAATCGCTTCGATAATTTAAAATGTATGTTCTCGATAACTTTGGAACCATGGACCCAAAAAAAACCATGCATGTGTATATTGTGTATGGACATAAATTGTAAATAATTCTGAACATGAACGGTTGACTCTGATAACCTCTAAACTTGAATAGTTTTTTACACGTGTAACAAAAGATGGAAGAAGTCAGGTGGTAAAAAAAATTATTTGGGAAATATTATGCCGCATACAGAAAAATACTGAATTGCGCAGCAAAACAATCTGAATGCGCATCAAATTGACGTTTGACGTGAATTTAGATTTTATTTTAGTAAAGTTTTCTAAAGGTAAATTTATTTATTTATTTAAACTTTATTGCACAATGAAAAAAAAAGTACAAAAGGCGAACTTAATGCCAAAAGGCATTCTCTACCAGTTAACCGTTGGGCCAAACAGAGCAAATTATGAGCATTTAGCTAGGGCAGCCTTTAAGGCCCTGTTACACTTTACTTTTTTTAGTATCGTGCGTCCTAATTAGGATCCTTTTTAGGGTTCCGTAGTCAACTAGGAACCCTTATAGTTTCGCCATGTCTGCCCGTCCGTCCGTCCGTCCGTCCGTCCGCGGATAATCTCAGTGACCATTAGCCCTAGAACGCTGAAATTTGGTACTAATATGTATATCAATCACGCCGACAAAGTGGTAAAATAAAAAGTGGAAAAAAATGTTTTATTAGGGTACGAGTACCTCCCCCATTACGTAAAGTGGGGAGTGATTTTTTGTTTCATTTCAACCCTAACGTGTGATATATTGTTGGATAGGTATTTAAAAATGAATAGGGGTTTACTAAAATCATTTTTTGATAATGTAAATATTTTCGGAAATAATCGCTCCAGAAATTAAAAAAAATGTGTCCCGCCCCCCTCTAACTTTTGAACCATAAGTTTTAAAAATATGAAAAATATCTGAAAAGTAAACCTTTATAAAAACTTTCTAGGAAAATTATTTTGAACTTGATAAGTTGAATAGTTTATGAAAAAAAAATACAAAATTATTTCTGAACGAAGTTTGTAATTTAACCGTATAAGCAGGTGTGTATTGTACCTGTAATTTCTACAAAATTACAATGAAAAGACTTGCTTTCAAATAAAGTAAAAACGGTGAAAATCGGTTCACGCAATAAAGAATTATCCCATAAAAATCATCTTCCATACTTTAAGCTCGCGCGCAATAGTTTACTTAATTTGCCGATACATGTCGCTGTACGTAGAACGCTCATATCATATCCTACATGACGGTGTTATTTTAACTCTTAAGTGGGGACACTTACTGTGACGGACGAAAAACTACGGAACCCTACACTGAGCGTGGCCCGACACGCTCATGGCCGGTTTTTTTCAATAGTAAATTTACTTGCTAAATGCGGATAGACTTGACTAATTTTAGTCACTAAATCATTTAGGAAGCTAACTAGGACAAGTGTAACAGGGCTTTTAGTAAAATACTTTGTATTTTATTTACGTCAACCTTAATAAAAAATCGCGTTAATTTCAATAAATTAATACTAATTTTCTGAGAGTGCATATAGAAACCACAAAACCGCATTTTACTTGTGTATATAATTAATAGCGGCCTATAAAACTACGAAATAAAATCATGGCGGGAAAACGTTGACAAGTCGATATGTAAACTTGAAGAAATTTGAATTTAAGATGAAATTACATGAGGCTTAAATTTCTTCAGTTTTATATCTCGAGTTATCGACTTCTTTCTGCCGTGTACCTACGGAAATAATATTTGTGGTAATTTAAACACTTATAGCCTGGCAAAAAAGACTAGAAATTAATAGGGGCGCCACTTTAGCTAATATAGCAACACATTTAGTACGACCTAAATATTTTGATACCTGACTTACCGCCAGCTCTCGAGGTGCGCTATCACTCTCGTCACCTCCGCGGTGGACCGACTAGGCTGATAAGCGTATTGCTGATGATTTAGCAAGTTGTTTTTTCTTTTGTGCTTCATTATTCTATCAATCATCAAACATTCAATAATCTTCCAATTTTCCAGTATAAGTGATATAGGCCTATAGCTACAATATTTTTTTTGGTTTACTAGGTATGACATTTATTTTAAATACATATAGACATATAGACCAAAAAAAATTTAAAATAATAAACCGGCGTACCCAAATATCTTTGCAAAAATGGCGCCTCTATAATTTTTTACTCTTTTTGCCATTTACCATGAATCAGTATTATTTAATAAATAACAGTAACATAAACACGATGTTATAAATAATCTTTAAACAAAACTGTGGAATGAACTGTCATCTGCGGTATTTTCGGGCCGATACGACCTTTAAACCTTCAAGAAAAGAGCGTATTCCCATCTTAAAGGCCGGCAACGCGCTTGTGACCCCTCTGGTATTGCAGGCGTCCATGGGCGGTGGTAATTGCTTACCATCTGGCGATTCGTCCGCTCGTTTGCCTCTTAGTTCATTTAAAAAGAACATGACACAGATTAAAATAATTAAAATTTATAAATTAAATCCTCTTCGGTTCTGCCAGGTAATCTAGGCATTGTAAATATGGTATTGATTAATGATAAAGAAGAAAACAGTTTTTTTATTTATCTACCATACCCTTAGAATTTTTTCGCAAGTATCAAGTTGGTTTATGGTGACCTACAGCAAAGTAAACAAACCTGAGTATTATGAATATACTGAGATAACAGCTTTAAGAATGAACTCAATGAGTACCTAAAGTAATTCCTAATTCCACCGCCAATAGTTCCGCACAGCATTACATATCAAATCACCTTTTCATGGAATGTTTTCTATTAACGAGAACATGTTCTTAAGTTATATTTAAGTCATTGAGTAACAGGAGATGACATCCCTAAGAAATTATTTGTCCCAAAAGTTGTAAGTGAAAATCACTACAATATTGATACTCTTTGATTGAGTCATAGCTGTCAACCGCCAAACATGGGGCACAAAATTTGTTCTAGATGTCACATCTAATAGAATACATAATAAATCAACGATTTAAGTATTTAATTGTTACCTACTAATTTATTTCTCAATTACTTTTTTTCAAATGTTTTTGATTATTGATATTTAAAAGAGAGCTGGGTGGGTGCAAGAATTATCTTGGGACACCTCAATCAAATATATTTATAATTGTTAATTATTGTTTTAATTGTTGTTGTTCTATATTGTAATGTTGTATTGTTTTGTTGTATTGCAATTGTTGTTGTTGTTAATTATTCTTGTTGTTGTACTTTTAATTCTGGTGACAAAAATAGTATATGTTTACAAAATACACGCGCGGGTCCAGGATTATATTCAGGAGAGAATTTCCTTCACAAAAAATCTTGCGGTCCGCACCTATGTGGCCCCCGTAGGATACGAAACTTGTGTGTCTTGTGTTGTGTGATCCGCGCCTGACAAAATATACTTTTATGTTGCCTGTTGAACCTATATATTTTTTTACTGCACTAAACCAAGATCAATCTTAAAGTCACAAATCAAAGAGAGAATTTAATCCACTAATATTTGCAACAAATTCCTATAAGTAAACAGGAAAATTGGGATAAAAGCGCCTTAAATAATGTAAACCGCAACGCACAATAATTAATCCGTGCCTCTACGTAAAAACGCCTCACAGTAAAATACCTACAGGCGACAATGAAAGAGTAAAAAACCGGCCAAGTGCGTGTCGGACTAAGCTTAATGGATGGCCAACCAAACTAGTACCAAAAGGTCGTATCTGATGCCTATGGAAGATCTACATGTTGCACATGAATCGATAGGTTTTTAAAAATCACATCGAGGTATCTTTGAACATTTTGTGAGTCAATATTTTCAGAAATAATCGCAAGTCAGAAAAATTGTATCGCACCCTGTAACTTTTGAACCGCATGTCCAAAAAATATGAAAAATTTAAGAAGAATTATTACATACTTTCTACGAAAATTGTTTTGAATGTTATCGGTTAAGCCATTTTTGAGTTATCTCCAAAAACCTTCCATAGGCATCCGATACGACCTTTTGGTATTAGTTTGGGTCTTATTTCATTGAAGGTACGGAACCCTCCATTATGCGTGGTCTGACACGCACTTGGCCGGTTTTTGTTTTTGTTTCACTACTTTGTCGGCATGGTTATTGCATATAAATATACTAACTCAAATGTTTGATCACTGAGTTAGGCCGCGGACAGACAGACAGGCGGACATGTCGAAAGTTCAAAAAGTTTTCATCCTGTTCCACAAAACTCTTCAGAAAAAAAAATTGTTAACTAAAAACTGATCGTGGGTGACTAAAGCTTTCATGACATTACTTATACTTATCACAAATCTATAAATAACTAACAAACAGGTTAATCAGCAAGAGCGGTCTTTGAAGCTATCTCTAACTCTAAGAATTAATACAATACTACGTTATACTGGCTCTGGGCTGTTTGTTATCAGGTACCTATTTATTTGTAAGTGTAAACAGTAAATAACATAAGTCGTACCGTACCCTATTAAAATTAAATTAAATAATAGTAGTTTATGTAACTGTTACGTAATAAGGGTCCTTAAAACATGAGTGTGGTTCATAATAAGATCACACGAGTGTTTTAAGGCCTAATTACGTACAGTTGCATACACTGCTTTATCTACACTCATATTATATATATTAAATTAATTGTTCGGAAACCATAGAATGACCGCCATTGTACTGTCATGGCCAACTCGATTGTGCCGGCGCTCGCGCGGGACCAATCGAGTTGGCCATGGCGGTAACATTATGTTATCAAATTCGATGTTCCAAATTTGAAACTCATTGCTTAACAATATTTGAGCATGCATAGTTAAAATTACGTTACTGCCGCAGATAAGAAACTTATCATAGTTAAATCGTTTGTTGTAATGCTTGTCATTATCTACGGTTTTTGAACGCATTTTAGAGTACTTACAGTATGAGTGTAGATAAACGTTTATTTCAGGCTATTGCCCATATCGTTGTTAGTAAACACAGAATTCATGTTATTAGTAGTCACACAATACAAATTTACAATGTTCTTAACGCGAATAAAATAGGACTCAATAAATAAATAACTGACAATTAAAATTCAACATCAAATAATACATTAAAATTGGTAACAAATTATAAAATCATTAACGTCAACAGGTGAAATATTATTAACTACTATAAATCTGAATTACTTTTAAATTAAAACCCGGACTATAAACCCGGACTTGGGCTTAACCCTGCATTCTGCTTGTATATACTTCGTTTTTTTTGAGATTAGAAATTGAGTAAACATAGAAACAGTAGTTGCCAACCTGTTCTAAATGTTCAATTTAAACACACTGCAAGCACACCAACAAACGATTAGTTAAAATGATTAAGAGTTCACATTTTTTAATAAATAATAACAATTTGCAGATTAAATAATACAGCACAACAATAAAAACACAATTTTGTCTTGATTATCACGTTAGAGACACGTAAAAATTTAATGACCTGACAATGACGCACGAACGTTCTAAAACGGAAACTTAACGTCCAGTTTTTTATCAGTATTTACTTAAATTATTTAATTGATAATCGTAACATGCACTTATTAATAAATTTTCTTAAATAAAAGTGCTTCAAAACGTTATTAATAGTTCTATTATATAATACAAAATAATAAAACAATTGTCTTAAGTGATGGTAAAAGATTTGGTGGACAACGAGGTGGTTTTTGTTGTTGTATGCCACTCGAGCCTTCCCCGAATTGCTCCATAACTCTTCAACCAAACGCACAATAATAGAGCAAGCAAATACCTTTACTTAAATAAGAATCACAATATGCTTTAAACATTAAAAACTATCCAGGAATAGCTGAGAGATACTAATGATAGATGACGCGAGAAAATATTTAAAAATCGATCCATCCGTTTCGAACCTCTTCTTCTCTGGGTATTTTATTGTGCAATATTCACAAGAACATTAACAATGATAAAAATAAAATATTTTGTGCATATAACTATTATCAAAATATTTATAAATACTCAATATAACATTTAAAAATACGAAAGCATGGCTTTACTATAAATACATATATTTAAGTATGTTTAATGACGGCGTAGGCACTTTGACAGTTGTGACATGTATCTTGCCTAATAAAGAACCCTGTACATCGTTCTGTCAAAGTTTTTCTAATCTCAAAAAAAACGAAGTATAAGTATAGGTATGTATGTAAACACTTTATTGTAGGTACGTAAAACACTCGTGTGATCTTATTATGAAACCATACCCGTATTTTAAGGACCCTTAAGGGGGCTTAGTCAAGATGAAGAATAAATATCTTTCATCTTTTTTTTTGACAGTCGTTTGCAGAAAACGAATCGAAACGCTATCCGTCTCTCTATCGCACTAATATGGAAGAGTGAGCGAGAGCGTGTAGCGTTTCGTTTCGTTTTCTGCAAACGATTGTCATCTTGGCTACAGGGCCAGAAGTGTCAGCTGGCTACTGGGACGTCCCTATATTTCGATGAATTTTAGATTTTTAACGTTTGTTCCGCGATAACGTTAGTAAAGTTTTCTGATCCTCATGTTTGTTGGAGATGTATGGCCACGTCTGAAAATATAGATACATTTAATTTAATGTGAATTGTGACAAAAACATGTATCCAAGACTTCACGCCTTGTTAATAGATTCGTGCATGGCTACATATTTTTGTCACATTCAATGTATACATATTTTCAGACGTGACTGTACCAGAAATCAATAAAATTAGAGTTCCTATATAAGCTAGATTGACCTTAAGAGGTTCTGGAATCAGAAGGCCTAAGTATTTTGTTAAGGGGTCTTGCTATACTGGTCATATATTTGCAAGAATCGCAAGTTCTTACCTCGAGGCGGAGTACTGTCACTGGCAATAGTATCTTCCTACACGAAGGCCACAAAATAAGTGACACGCTCTATTATGGCCCTACAAATAAGAGCGTGTCACATATTATTGCGGCCTTCACATAGGAAGATACTATTCCCGGTGACTGTACAAGTACTAGCCCTATAAAACATGACCTTAGTCAGATTCAAATTTAGCCGCCCCACTCACTCCTTAAGTCACCTCAGCTATAATTTCCGTACCTTTGTTGACAAACAACATTCAATCGATTTCGCGATCAAAATATGTACCAGTATTTTAACAACACACGTTATTGAATACGAAAAGGTGTTCTGTGGAAATTAGACGAATGCAGAACTTGAATGCAATTATATACACATTGCCGTCCTGATGTATAATATTTTCGCCTTTTTACGTATAGTGTTTTCAACCGACTTCAATACTTCGAAGGAGGTTCTTAAGTCGTCGGGATGTTCACCGATTACTCGAAGACGGCTGGACCGATTTGAAAAATTATTTTTTTGTTTGAAAGGGTATTCTTGACAGTTGCCCCTATGGTCATCATGTCAGGATCTGACGACGGGATCCTGGAGAAATCGAGGGAACTCTTCACATATTATAGGCACACCTATAGTGATTTCAGTATTTTCTACAGTAGCTCGGGCATTTGCTTATGGAAAGGTGGAGGCTGTGTGAAGTCGGTTCTTTTTTGTTTAAAATTATTACTACTTACTACTACTTTACTATACTAGCGAACAAATTTCACTTCAACAACAGCAAGTGCCAAATTATGACCTTTACACGTCGCCAATGTCCTATTAAATTAACTTTAACAATCTGATAGATGGTCAGGCAGTAAACCGTGTTGCTTCAGTTAAAGACCTTGGTGTGAAGTTTGATCGCGAGCTCACATTACATGAGCGAGCACATCAATAGCCTCGCCAAAGAGTCGTATAGGAGGTTAGGTTTCGTGACAAGAAACGTTAGGGACTCTTACAATTCCGGCGTCATCAAACTCCTCTATACGGCTCTAGTTAGATGCAACCTGGAGGCCAGCGCCTCTTAGGCTAATAGGTGTTTAGTTTCTTACCCCCTACAAGAGATCACTTTTATATTTTGTATTGGATTACGTAAGTACTTGTATCACTTTTCTATGAATAGGTATAAAATATCGGTAAATAAAAGAAATAAAACCGACCAAGTGCGAGTCGGACTCGCGCACCGAGGGTTCCGTACAAACCTGTAGGTATAAGGGTAGTAACTTTAGAATTATTAAAAATATTTTTATTTTATGATGTAACAAAAAATTTACAGTTTTCGCAATTTTTCCTTTATCTGTGCTATAAGACGTTGCTTCGTACCAAATTTCAAGATTCTGAGTTCACGGGAAGTACCCTGTAGGTTTTGATTCCCTTGCGAGTTTCGAAAATTTGCGGATTTTGCGGGCTGTATCTTTTGATTGCGTTGGCTTTTAAGTTTGATTTTTTTCACAGCTTCAAGGGACAATAGACCTGCGTATTTGATATAAATTTCAGCTTGATACCTCCACGCGTTCCTGAAAAAAATGGTCTTGACCGACAGACAGACAGACAGACAGACAGACGGACAACAAAGTGATCCTATAAGGGTTCCGTTTTTTCCTTTCGAGGTACGGAGGTTTCTAAAAATGTACTGTAACTGTATCAAAAGCTTCCAACCTCGTCAAATCCACAACATCGATAACATGTTCCTTAGGAAAGAGTTAACAATGAAAATTCTACCTTCATACGATAGTTTACCGCACAAAATGCCTTATCAATATTTTTCGGAAATCGAATATTGACGCAGTTAGGAATTTCAATGAACGAATTTTGCAACGAGCATGAATAAATGTCAGTGAAACCTTAAAAATAAGCGTCTATTTATTGCTTGATTCATAAAATAATGTATAGATTCAGACAGGGCTACCTACTTATAGAGTCCGACTATTGAAATATTACCCAAATATTTGGCGGGAAATTAAAAAAATCATGGGCTGGTCATACCTTGTGTAGCAGGAATAATAGTTTTGATACTAGAAAATACTTTTGACTTCTGTGCACACGTAAGGTAGGTAGGTTTAGGTAAACATACAGAAGTCAACGAAGTAAACAAGCTTCACAGGGTGTTAGAAAGATCTTTAACCGACTGCATCAAGGGAAATACATTCAGAAATTAAATTCCCCAAAACATGCTCAGCAGCAAGTAAAAACAATCTAATAACTATGTACTTGAGTTCCCTATTCACTTGTTTTAAGGGATGGTTTTAGTTGGTTTACGTACTGTATAGACATGTTTCGCGAAAATATTTTTATTAAAATTTTTACATAAAATTACTACTGACCAGTCAGTCCACAGATTTCTCCTAAATATTGGTTTTCAGCAAGTAACTTCTTCCGTTCCAATGTTTTGATTGTATTGATATTTTCCAGAACATCTAGTTTATCCGTTTCTTTACACACTTGTCCTGTTTATGAGATTCAGGTATTAATAAATTCACTTACTTAATCAAAGTTATAGGCAAATGTTAGAACTAGTACTTAAAGTATCAAAATATTAATAGAGCTCCAACCTACAAAATTGTTGACGACTTGTAAACATTGCAGTTTTTCACAACACGCTTCACGTCAACTTCGCACATCGTCGTAATTATTTACGAGCCTAAATAATAGTTTGCGGACCACTCGGTACAGTTATTTTTAATATTATTTAAACCCTTATAAACCGTGAACAATTTGAAATAATGACATAAATTGACATCAGACTTTTAGCTTTTTTTTTAAATCATAGACAATTGGTGATACAACAAGGAAATATCTGTCAACAATATTTGGCTAGTCAGACTCTAGGTATGAGGGCTATGATTTAATGGGGAAGGCCTGGGAAGGCCGGTGCAAACCTTGTAGAGGGCGCTGTTCCAGATACCATACAATGAGAGAAAGAGACAGAAGATGAATGGTCCTTAACTATGTACGAAAACCGTATGTACACTAGTATACAGACAATCATTTTAAACAAAAAAGAACCGACTTCACTAAGCATCCACCTTTCCACCAAATGCTCGATCTGCTGTAAAAAATACTCAAATCACCATAGGTGTGCCTATAATAGTTGAAGAGTTCCCTCGATTTCTCCAGGATCCCATCATCAGATCCTGACATGGTTACAATGGGACCAACTGTGAAGTATACTCTTTCAAACAAAAAAAGAATTTTCCAAATCGGTCCAGCCGTCTTCGAATAATCGGTGAACATACATAAAAAAAAAAAAAAAAAAAAAAAAAAAAAAAAAAAAAAAAAAAAAAAAAAAAAAAAAATAGCAAAAACAAAGATCCCGACGAATTGATAACCTCCTCCTTCGAAATCTTGAAGTCGGTTGAAAAGCTTTTCTTGGGCAAAAACCTTCCCTATGGCGTTAATCTACAGCATTTTAATATCGGAGCAATTTAAGACAAAACATTTTCGCGAAAGTAAATAAAAACTACTTCGCGCCATACAAATTTAGCTTTTCTAAGGACCAATGTTGGAGATGTCACTTTGACAGTTGCCTTCCCCATTTCAAAACTTTACCTGATACCCGTTTGAGCTCAAG
The DNA here is from genome assembly GCA_947086415.1 of Pammene aurita. Taxonomy (NCBI): domain Eukaryota; kingdom Metazoa; phylum Arthropoda; class Insecta; order Lepidoptera; family Tortricidae; genus Pammene; species Pammene aurita. The sequence goes on along the minus strand of OX352302.1, from coordinate 6,979,230 downwards.
ATGGTGACAGCGTGTTTAGAATTAGTGGAGTACGGGAACGCCTTTTTAATCTATAATAACCAGCCAAGAGCGTGTCGGGCCACGCTCAGTGTAGGGTTCCGTAGTTTTCCGGTCGTCACAGTAAGTGTCCCCACTTAAGAGTTAAAAAATGGGCTGTTTGTTACATTGTTGATTTTGTAGAAATTACAGGTACTATAGGGTTCAGAATTGCATGGCCAATTTATGATAAATTGACTGAATTTATGATGAATTCATTGATAATTTGACCATGCAATTTTGAACCCGATGGTACAATAAACACCTGCTTATACGGTTAAATTACAAACTTAGTTCAGAAATTATTTTGTAATTTTTTTCAAAACTTTATTTGAAAGCACGTCATTTCATTGTGATTTTGTAGAAAATACAGGTACAATAAACACCTTCTTATACGGTTAAATTACAAACTTAGTTCAGAAATTATTTTGTAATTTTTTTCAAAACTTTATTTGAAAGCACGTCATTTCATTGTGATTTTGTAGAAAATACAGGTACAATAAACACATTCTTATACGGTTAAATTACAAACTTAGTTCAGAAATTATTTTGTAATTTTTTTTCAAAAACTATTCAACCTATCAAGTTCAAAATAATTTCCCTAGAAAGTTTTTATAAAGTTCTACTTTTGAGATTTTTTTCATATTTTTAAAACTTATGGTTCAAAAGTTGGAGGGGGACACATTTTTTTTACTTCTGGAGCGATTATTTCCGAAAATATTTACATTATCAAAAAATGATTGTACTAAACCTTTATTCATTTTTAAATACCTATCCAACAATATATCACACGTTAGGGTGGAAATGAAAAAAAAACCCTCCCCACTTTACGTATAGGGGAGGTACCCTAATAAAACATTTTTTTCCACTTTTTATTTTACCACTTTGTCGGCATGATAGATATACATATTAGTACCAAATTTCAGCTTTCTAGTGCTAACGGTCACTGAAATTATCCGCGGACGGACGGACGGACAGACATGGCGAATCTATAAGGGTTCCTAGTTGACTACGGAACCCTAAAAATGACATAAATCACAAGTCCGAATTTATTTTGTGACCTGTTAGAATACGTTAAGTACTAATAATAAAAAATATTTTCTAACAATTGTTAGCATTGCGCTAGGTACGAGTATAACACATGAATTTGTTTGCTACACATAGAAAAGATTATGTAAGTTTTATTTTTCTCCACCAGGCTATCGCTTTTTACTATTGCAACATAACTTCACATTTTATAACGGTTTTGTTAAGAGCATATGTCGATGTCGTCTTAGCCATTTGTAATTCGTTTAGATTTCAAGGTCACTTATATTTTGACATATTGTTTTCGATTATGCTCACATAATCTATTAACCAAACTGTTATAAAATGACAGATGATGTTGAAATAGTTGAATGCATTAGTATGGTAAAGGAAAATATATCTTTTATAATCTTTTCTTGTTGTTATTAACAAATATCTATATAATACCTAGCGCGACGTCAAAAACTGTTAGAAAATATATTACTATAAGTAATCATATCATATTCTCTAACTAAAAAAGAAAATCGCACTTGTAAGTTATCGAAGCTCAAAACTGTTCGCGTACTGTAGTAAATAGTTTTTTGTTTTTTGCTCATTTACGTTGTTCAGTGTGTAATATTGATAGCTTATTGTGCGGGCGGTGACCTAACGAACAAGTGTGCAGCTAAAGAAAAATTAGTCTCAAAAAGCGCGAAACCTCCCTTTAGTTGAACAAACGGTTATCCGGGGTCTCGGCCACCCACGTGTTTGTAGGGAGGCTATCACAATCAGCAAGGCCTCAACCGAACAACGTTGCTTTTATTTATTACTAAAGATTAATAAAATCAAAAGTATACACCTCGACATTGGCAGAATTCACCTCGCCAAAATCGGCGAGGAGTTAAAGCCATATAACATATAAAAAAAAACTTTACCTGTGTATCATCTTCACAAGTCAATTAAATATTAACATTGCTAGGTTATAATTAATTATTATATTGACACTAGATGACTCTAAATAACATTTTCCTCCGTCCGTATGCGTCTACCTAAGTGCGATGACATACATAGCCAAAGTTCGTTGTTCAGTGCAATAAACTTTATCTTTGAAGTAAATGCACCTTGTCGGAGGCCGCGACCAGTCTGCGACTCGACTGACTCGACTCCCCGATTAGAATGGTAGGGTCAACCCAAATGAGTCATTAATTGATGGCAATGATGGCTGGTCACCGAGCTTGGGACGGGGCCGACAAGTAAATGGCTGCCAAAAATACCATAAACAACACATTTATTTATTATGTATTCTACTAGATGTGACATCTAGAACAAATTTTGTGCGCCATGTTTGGCGGTTAACATTTATGACTGAATCAAAAAGTAGTGATTTGTAGTGATTTTCACTACAACTTTTGGGACAAAGAATTTCTTAGGGATGTCATCTCCTGTTACTCAATGCATAAACAACACATTTTACGTGAAGTAAATATTTTTTTTATTGTCACGTCCGGAAATATGGATACATTTCATGAGACAAAAAGATGTAGCCAAGACTCTATTAGAAATTAAGGCGTAAACTCTTAGATACTCACATGTTTTGTCACATTTAATGTATCCATATTTTTCCTGTTCTTTTTAAGGTACCTAATGATAAGCAGTCATAGACAAATGCTCTATATAGGACTTGGCGCAACATTAAATTATTTTAGCAAAGATAATATATTAGGTATTTGTACTCGTTCTACCGAAACCGAATTATCATAATCAACACCTAAGTATGTATGTACATTTAGTTTATTAGTGACTTAGATATTTATTTTCTTCGACTTTTTATGACCATTTCATTTTCGAAGTTCTTAATTAATGTACAACATCCGAGATACTGCATTGGCAAACTTTGAATCCAACTGACGACTATGTACGAACGCGTGATTGATTACAATTATTTTCCTCGCGTTATCCAGAAGAATAGTAAACAAAATAAATACCCTATTTGCAAGTGAGTAATTCCAGACTGTCTAGAAAAACATGTTTACGGGACCGAATGCCCAATATGTCGTTGACAGCCGCTGATAACTCCTAAACTTAGGGCGCGTTTACATGATGCCAGTACTCTATTGAATGTGGTACCGGAATCTCATTCAAAACTGGGACTGCGATTCTCGTTACTTAGCTAATTTTCGGTACTCTAGTAATAGGTTTCGTGATTTAGCAATTTTTCAAGATAAAACAATGAATAGTGTCGTCTACGCGCCTCTCGTCTTTATAGGTCTGCTATTTATTCTGTTCTTTTATGCAGTTTGAAGAATTTTATAATATATTTTTTTTTGCATTTCATTGAATATAATTTTAGGGCGGCCTTCAGCGCAATGCTGTATACCTACTGGAATTTTCTTTTAAAATATAAGTCAAAGAAAATTACAATTTGATTACCCTATCTAGTGTGTCATTTCGAATATTTCGATATAAAACCCGAATGTAGTGTGTTTACTGCAACTGCAATGAAACATTTATTTGTCATCAACCGACTTCAAGATTTCGAAGGAGGAGGTTATCAATTCGTCGGGATTTTTGTTTTTTCTATTTTTTTTTAATGTATGTTCACCGATTATTCGAAGACGGACCGATTTGGAAAATTCTTTTTTTGTTTGAAAGAGTATACTTCACAGTTTGTACCATTGTAACCAGGTCAGGATCTGATGATGGGATCCTGGAGAAATCGAGGGAACTCTTCAACTATTATAGGCACACCTATAGTGATTTGAGTATTTTTTTACAGCAGCTCGAGCATTTGCTGTTGGAAAGGTGGATGCTAAGTGAAGTCGGTTCGTTTTTGTTAAAAATTATTTTTAGTTAATGGAACTCTCATTGTAGCTAACCCTTATTCATAAACGTATCTCAGGGTTCAATGAGTAAATTAATGTTTTGTCTGTTTCTAACCAACACAACTGTCAACGTGAAAAATAAACAAAACATATGACGGCGCCCCAGCATGGCGCCATCTAACGTTACAAACTAAAGTAACATTTCTACAGACGAGAGTGGAGTTACCTACAATTCGCTCTGGCGGAACGTCAAGGGATTGCCGGCGGCCATTTTTTATTAGGACGGTAGTCAAGAAAATGGGTCGCGGAACAATGTGTTGACGGATCGCCGACGTCTGTTAACTTTATGAGTAGTAAGATTTTCTTATAGGGAAGTCGAACACACCATTAAGTCCATGACCAGACGGAAGTCCCCGGGGCATGACGGTCTCAGTATAGAGCACCTGGTACATGCGGGTGCACACTTACCTCGGGTGCTTAAATTGTTTTTTAATTTGTGTATCAGCCATTGTCATCTTCCAGAAGATCTCATGAGAACCATTGTTGTCCCAATATCAAAAAACAAAACCGGCAACGCCTCCGATAGTTCCAATTATAGGCCGATATCCTTGGCAACTACGGTGGCCAAAGTGCTTGACGGACTGCTTGATAACTTACTGGCGAAACACATCCAAACTCAAGACGCGCAGTTTGGGTTCAAACCGGGTCTGTCAACAGAGAGTGCCATTCTTTGTTTCAAGCATACCGTTAAGTACTACATTGAAGGGAAAACACCCGTTGTTGCCTGCTTTTTGGACCTATCGAAGGCGTTCGATACGGTATCATATGACATACTATGGGATAAGATGGAAAAAGGCACGAGCACTCCGAGGGAGGTGATTAACCTGTTCCGTTACTGGTATGGGCATCAAACTAATCAGGTGAGATGGGCGGGAGCGCTCTCGGACGTGTACAGGTTGGACTGCGGGGTGCGGCAGGGTGGACTCACTTCACCGCGCTTGTTCAATCTGTACATGGACGAGCTTATTGCTGGACTCAGCAGCACGAATATCGGATGTTCGATTGATGGCACCACGATGAATAATATTAGTTACGCGGACGATATGGTGCTGCTGTGTCCATCAATCAGTGCGCTAGTTAAACTTTTAAAGGTGTGTGAAGAGTATGCGGTCGCCCACGGTCTGAGGTACAACACAAGTAAGAGTGAGCTGTTAGTCTTTAAAGCAGGTAACAAGGCCTTCGACTCATTACCACCGATCAGCTTGTGTGGTGCTCCTCTTAAAAGGGTGTCACGTTTTAAGTATCTCGGACACTGGGTGACCGATACTCTCCAGGACGACGCTGATATGGAGAGGGAGCGCAGGGCATTGGCGGTGCGCTGTAACATGTTGTCTCGCAGGTTTGCACGGTGTGGTAGGAATGTCAAAATAACGCTGTTTAAAGCCTTTTGCCAGACCTTTTACACGTGCAGCCTGTGGACAAATTATACAAAAAAGGCTTTCAATGCCCTGCGCGTCCAGTTCAACAATGGGTTCAGAATGCTGTTGGGACTGCCTCGTTTTTGCAGCGCGTCAGGTATGTTCGCGGAGGCGCGCACTGACGGTCTCAGTGCGATATTAAGAAAGAGAACGGCCTCCCTGATTCGTCGCGTGCGTGACAGTTCCAACAGCCTTCTGCGCCTAGTGTTAGAGTCGCCTGCTTGCGCCTTCTGGAAACATTGGGACTCTGTTCACTTGTCTTCCAGAGGTTTAGTATATAATATAATATAGTATAGGTTTTACTAACATAGTTTTTAAGGGAATGTGAAAAATTATTTGAATTTGAAAAAATTATATAATTTAATCGTCTCCGATTGCTTTAAAATAGTTAATTAGTGTTAGATTATATATGCAGTGCTTAATTGAAGATAAATGTGTCGATTAATGTAATTGAATAATGATTACAACATATTCCGTTTAAAACTGATTCGTTTGATTTGTATATCGAAAATTGGCCAATCATATTATGGCGGACTCCAATAAAAGCAATAACGGTATAGAGCCTTCATCAGGCGTGGGATCAATCGCGCCCACCGCTAAAGAAAAAAAAAGTGACGAAGATAGCGCAACAAGTTTTTTCAGCAATATGGAAGCGCTATTATCACGCATTCTGAATAAGTCTGAAGCACAAGCACAAACCGTGAGTACAAATAATCCTCAATTTATCAAGTTCAACCCTGATGACACTGATGCGGACATAGAAGGATGGTGTAGGGTTACCGAAATGATTGTCAACAACAAAGGCTTAAAAGGGGTCGACCTACTCATGGCACTTACCAGCGCCTTAAAAGGACGAGCTGCAAACTGTTTGACGACAATAAACCTAAATGATTTGAGCTGGATTACTGTAAAAGAAACTTTAATAGCTAAATTTGCAAAACCTAAATGTGTGCAAGATTATTTTGATGAAATTCTACGTTTTCATATCGGTGAAAAAGAAACGGCGGCCGGAGCAGCTATGAGGTTATGGAATATGATCGAACGTATACCAAAACTTGAAATGTCTGAGGAAATTGTTACTGGATTCGTGATATCGGTGTTATCTTATAAGGATGGGATGATACGCCGTGAATTAAACTCACATGTGATTAATACCAGAGCGCATTTATTTCGTATTCTCGGCGGTATTTCCTTGAAACGGCGAGCTGAGGCGAATGAAAGCCAGGAGCCTGAAAAAAAAAGGCCTCGTCTGTCGGACACAAAATTTACTGGAACGTGTCATACATGTGGAGTGCACGGGCATAAACAAATAGACTGCAAAAAGCGTGGGCAAAATGAACAGCTACCACGCAAATCCAATGACGCACGTGATGGGTCGTTACGTAGCAATGAAAAGCCACAAGTAAAATGCTTCTCCTGTGGCAAACTGGGTCATTTGTCTTCCACGTGCAACGAAAAGAAGATAACCGGAGCAGCGGCCAGGGAAAGCGTTCAAACCTGCGAGCACAAATCATCACGAGGTACCCTTACAACATCATCTGGTGAGACTGTATCTTTCCTTTTCGATAGCGGGTCATCTTGCTCATTGGTCAAACATAGCTGCTCTAATCGGCTTGTAGGTGATACACATAGAAATCTAGTTTATTTAACTGGTCTTGGAGAAGTAGAATGTATGACGCAGATCTCCAGTAAGGTTAGAATAGGTGAAATTTCGAGAACGTTGCTGTTCCACGTGGTCCCTGATACCTGTATCGTGGATCCAATCATAATTGGTAGGGATATTCTTAAAAGTGGAGTTCGTGTTGAAGTCGATGATGATAACCTAGTTATTAAAGTAATAGAGCAAAGCAACATATGCCAAGCACATGATATTAAAATGGATTTCAATAAAATAGATACAGATTTAGCGGGAGATGATAGGTTAAAACTTATTGAAATATTAAATAAATATGCGGATTCTTTTATAGAGGGTATCCCAAATAGGCGAGTTACGACAGGGGAAATGGAAATCAAGCTACAAGATCCACAAAAAGTAGTTAAAAGAAACCCGTATAGACTAGCACCTGCCGAAAAACAGATTGTTAGGGAAAAAGTTCAGGAATTACTAGATGCTGGTGTCATTCGTGAAAGTTCTTCGGCATTTGCTAGTCCAATACTGCTAGTAAAGAAAAAGGATGGCACAGAACGAATGTGCGTAGATTATAGGCATTTAAATTCGAATACGATCCCTGAGCATTTCCCTTTACCGCTCATAGAGGAGCAAATAGATCAACTTGCTGGTGCTCACTTCTTTTCATCTCTGGACATGGCTTCAGGATTTCATCAAATTTTAATACACCCTGATTCCATAGACAAAACTTCGTTTGTGACACCTGAAGGGCAGTATGAGTATGTGGCTATGCCATTCGGTCTACGCAACGCGCCCTCCGTGTATCAGCGGTGTATCAATAATGCCCTGAAATCCTTAAAGCTTAAACCTTTGGCATATATGGACGATGTCTTATGCTACTCAACAAACGTTGCTGATGGCCTTTGCCGGCTTGATGAGGTACTAAAAATCCTTTCGGAAGCCGGGTTCTCATTCAACCTACGGAAGTGTAAGTTCATGAAAACAAAAATTAACTATTTGGGCTACGCCATTGAAGCGGGACAGAAACAGCCAAATTCCCTTAAAATTCAGGCTTTATCAAATACCCCACCTCCAAAAACGGCAACGCAAGTACGACAGTTTTTAGGCTTAGCTTCGTACTTCAGGAAGTTCATTCACAATTTTTCGAAAATAGTGGGTCCCTTGTATCCCCTGACTAGTTTGAAGGGTCCCATTAAATGGACCGATAAACATGAGTCGATCCGTCAATCTATTATAACTATATTGACGTCTAGCCCAGTATTGACGATTTTCGATCCCGAACTCCCAGTCGAATTGCACACTGACGCTAGTTCCGAGCGCTATGGTGCGATTCTCATTCAAAAAAAAGACTCCTTGCCCCATGTAGTAGCGTACTACAGCCGCCGCACAACCGAAGTTGAGTCCAGATATCACTCATATGAGCTCGAAACGATGGCTGTAGTGCGAGCGGTAGAATATTTCCGCCATTATCTCTATGGTCGCAAATTCACGGTTTTCACGGACTGTAACTCACTAAAAGCGTCAAAGTCTAAAACAGATCTAACCCCTCGTGTCCATCGTTGGTGGGCCTTCCTACAGTCCTTTGACTTTGACATTATGTATCGCGAAGGCCGCAATATGGAGCACGCAGACTACTTATCACGAAATCATTTGGTCGAGACGACTCCCACGACAAAGCCTTCCAGTTCTTCCTCGGAAACAAAGGAAGTAAATTTTGTAGAACTTCATGAGGGTTGGCTGTTAGTGGAGCAAAAACGGGATGATGAGATCCAAAACATTATACAACAACACACCAATAAAGAGCTCCCTGAAAATGTAGCGAGCACATACGACGTCCGCAACGGAATACTTTATCGTAAGATTAATCGGAACAAAGTCTGTTCTTGGCTTCCAATTGTGCCGCGGTCGCTTGTATGGACGCTCATAAGTCATGTCCACTCCGAGATCCAACATTTAGGCAGTGATAAAACTTTAGATAAATTATATGAGCACTACTGGTTTCCGGAGATGTCAAAATGCGTTCGCAGGTATGTTGATTCCTGTATTATTTGCAAAGCTTCCAAAGGTCCATCTGGGGCACAACCCATGCGCCTCCATTCTATACCCAAAGTCTCAGTGCCTTGGCATACGCTTCATATAGATTTTTCAGGAAAGCTTAGTGGGAAAAGTGATCAAAAGGAGTATTGTTCCGTCATCATTGACGGATTTACAAAATATGTGTTATTAGAACATACTTCCTCCTTAAATGCTGCTAGTGCCGTTGTAGCTCTTGAAAAGGCTGTGAATCTGTTCGGAGCACCAAAACGCGTTATAGCGGACCAGGGACGCTCGTATGCAAGTGCCGAGTTTAAAACGTTCTGTTCAGACAACAACATAGAACTTCATTTTATCGCAACAGGGACCAGCAGGGCAAATGGGCAAGTTGAACGCGTTATGCGGACATTAAAAAGTCTTTTAACGATTGTAGAAAATGATCCAAATAAGACCTGGCGCGACGAACTTGGCAAAGTTCAATTAGCACTTAACAGTACGAGGTCAACGGTGACTAAATTTACCCCAACAGAGCTCATGTTCGGAATTCGCGCGCAGTCGTTAGGCTTAGCTAAAACTTCCTCGGGCCTCCAGCCCAGTACTCGCCTCGATTTGACTTCTGTCCGTATAGAGGCTTCAAAAAATATAGAAAAAGCTGCAAAATCCGATACTGAGAGGTTTAATAAAGGTCGAGCCACTGTAAAATCATATTCCAAAGGAGACTATGTTTTTATTAAAAGTTCAGAGCGTAACCAGACCAAATTAGACCGAAAATTCAAAGGGCCTTTTCTAATTACGGAAGTTCTTGAAAATGATAGATATGAACTGAAAAATCTTAACGGGTCTAATCGAACGTATAAGTATGCTCATGAAAACTTGCGTCTTGTACCAAAAGGTCATGTAGGGCTAAACGAAATAGCTACGAGCATGCTTAATGAGAGTAGTGACGACGAGGCCGAGACGGCGCCAGATGATGTTAGCGTTAGGAGTGCTCGTGATGATAATAGTGACACAATTTCAATACGCAGTTACGATACCTTGTCCGCTGATTCCGATACAATGACCGCAGGTTCAGATACTGTCACTTGCTGTTCGGAAAATTACGATCCGAACAACGATCCCATCGAAATAAATGAATGATTTCAACATTGAAGATTACGAAGAGAGGTGTAACGTTCTAATGAGCAAGATAGTCCGTAAATTAAAGGTATAAAAATTTGTTACTTCTGTAGTAGTAGTAAGCAGCCAAAGGGTTTCATGATTTCTGAGGTGATGTTGTCCGATTCGGAGCCGAGTAATAGTGTTCTATGCTTTGGCTTGATTGGAAGGACGCATTGACCTTGTGTATAGAATTTGGTAGTGGTCGAAGGGACGGCGTTTGGGGAAAGCGCTTGTCCGGTCCACACATTCAATTGTCCTGATATTGGTCGAAGAGACACTGTTGTCCGGTCCATGCCTTAGGTTAGGATGGTCGAAGGGACGCAATTGTCTGGGCCATGATATACCGACGAGATTTAGCGGGGTAACCTTAGTAGATGGACTCTGTTGTCCGGTCCGTACGTAGTATGGTCGAAAGGATGCAGTTGTCTTATCCATCATGTTAGAAATGCGAATCTGATGTGGTACGTCAGGCTGGACGAGCGTGTGGTATTAATTGTGACGTTTCTTTGCTTTGATTACAGAGTGACTACACTATTTGTTCGCCCGTGGACGGTCGTTTGTCAGTCCGGCCGTGACGGCGCCCCAGCATGGCGCCATCTAACGTTACAAACTAAAGTAACATTTCTACAGACGAGAGTGGAGTTACCTACAATTCGCTCTGGCGGAACGTCAAGGGATTGCCGGCGGCCATTTTTTATTAGGACGGTAGTCAAGAAAATGGGTCGCGGAACAATGTGTTGACGGATCGTCGCCGTCTGTTAACTTTATATAATTTAATCGTCTCCGATTGCTTTAAAATAGTTAATTAGTGTTAGATTATATATGCAGTGCTTAATTGAAGATAAATGTGTCGATTAATGTAATTGAATAATGATTACAACATATTCCGTTTAAAACTGATTCGTTTGATTTGTATATCGAAAATTGGCCAATCATATTATGGCGGACTCCAATAAAAGCAATAACGGTATAGAGCCTTCACATAAATTAACTAATTCAGGCCTGAGGGAGGTTTATGAATAAGGGCGTTAGGTTTTAAAGAATCATGTTAACATTATCCAATGAAGACGACTAAAGGATGTCTCACGCTGTAGCGTTTCGCGTCCTACACGATACATCCGAGTCTTGCGACCAATGATATTTACTATGGATGGGTTATACTCTAACAAAATGAGCACAAAAATTGCTTCCAAAGTTATGCCATAATCTAACAACGATTATTTTATGTTTATCTATTTTGACAATCATTACATCTTTGTCTCTCTCATTGTTAGAAAATTACAGTTTGTCTCTTTCCCACGCGGGTGACGGGAGCTCATTGACACGTCCGCATCTCTCGCTTGCCGGAGCGTGACTAGCGACAGTTGTTTGAATTCACTCATATTAAGTGCTTCACTTTTGGAGCGTGCATAACCCATCTGTCATTATTATATATCATAGCTTGCGACACTTTATTTTGTATAGAGTGATGCTTTCTATACAAAATGAAGTTTCGGAAGTGTCGTGTAGCCATCCTTAGACGACAGTTGGCCCAGTGTAAACGCAAACTACTTCCGAGAGAAACTACTTAAAAATGATCTATATATACTAGAATAAAAGTTGTTTTAAAAGACACAACTGTATATAATACCTATGTACTATGTAGTGATTTCGTTATCTGGGTAGACAGTTAGCAACAAAATAACGCCGTGAAAGTTTCATCTTAATAGCTGACCAGTATAATTCAAAAAGCGACTGGAAATATTATTTCAAGGAAAGAGCCGACATTCAATGGCCTTTTAGCACCCGGCACAAGTTCACATTCCTTCAATAAACCTACATAATTTAAAACATCCTTCGTTCATGTAATAAATGAATATGAAAATACAATATACTACAAACTGAAAGTCATAATACTTGTAAACAAAATAATTATGTCTAAAAATAAAAATAAACTAAAACTAAAATACGATTATGTCTAAAAATGGCCCCTGCGGCATGGCATGGTACCGAAGATGCGGCAGAAAAATACTTTACAGATATCTTTTTTTAATAGACAAAACTATAACGTCGCTGACTGTACCATCCTTTATTTATAGCATTTAATTAAGCCTTTTGCAACTAAGTAATTAATAGTCTGTTATCGTACACGAACTCTTGGTCTGGTTTACAAATCAAAAAGGTCATGTTTACGTACAGATTTATCTGGTACTTGTATCGTTTTGGAACAAATCGGTTGTAGTATTGGAGTAAAGCTACCTCAATGCTCGGTCAGAAACTGACCTACAGTTTGACGCCTTCTGAGTCGTTGGCCTGGTTATCCGATCACTGCCAATGAACTCTACTTAAGATACACCTACTTCAGGTCAGGCTGCAGACAATGCATTTTTGACTGACTGTTTTGAAAAAATAAGTCCCGCCGAGTTTCTTGCCGGTCATAATACTTCTCGGGTCAGATGTGTATGGTTAGAACCGGTGGTAGTTTTTTTTTCTCTGGCGTTCATAAGTGCATTGTAATGTGCCTAAATTGAAGAATAAATATCTTTTATCTTTTAAAGTTAGTTACGCAGTCAGTAAATGATGTGGGATCCTTAAGTATTTATTTATTTATTTTTATTTATTGATGTTCAGGACAACAACAGCCTTAAATAAGAGTATTACATATAAATGGTTACATAACAGATGGCCAATAACAGTTATCCATAAATTACATTGTACATAATAACTTATTAATAAGTAATGTAGGTAAGTATTAATTGCTAGGAAAAATGAAGTGTACAAAAAAAGTCAAATAAAATGCTCATCACAAGTAAGATAGTTAATTGACCACATAAAAAAACATTATAATTTTATAAACAAGATATGTTTCCACTAGTACCGTGATTAAATCATTGAAAGCCTGTACACCAATGAATGTCCAAGACCAAATACCAAATATATTTAATACAAGCCATAGCAAAGACCAACTTTAACTGCTGAATTGATTTTGAAATTATTATTAAAAATTTACTATTTATACTATTTATACTTTCTGAAAAGTGTCGTGCAGATATCATTCACATATTTCTTTTTAGATTAGAAGTATGACCAGAGTTTAGTTTAGGATCTCAAAGTGTCTAAACCTCTTAAGCGCAGCAGCGCATTAACTAGGTACCTACCTAATAGCTAACGGTTAATAATTAATACCTATATGTATATACATATCAAAACGACTCTTAAGTACTTATGATATCCTCTAGCCGCCAACAGCCCTAAAATAAGGCATTCCATTCCATTATATTTTAAATCTTAATTTTGACAAGTTTTAGACCGTAAGCCAGTAACAAATTTCTTTGGTCATCGCATCCCAGACGATAACTCGTGAACTGGTTAAGGGCGATGACAGGTCAGCTGCCCCTCCTTTGGTGGGTTGAGTAACGGCTATCATTTATTTACTTATTTGAAACTTTGTTAAATGTTAGTTAAATTTGGAGTCAATCGATTTGTCAGTCGATCGATCAATTTTGACGGCCTCCTAGCCTAGAAGGTAGTGATAGTGACCCTGCCTATGAAGCAGGAGGTCCCGGGTTCGACTCCTGGTCAGGGTATTTATTTGTGTGTTTATCGCGGATATTTGTTCCTGAGTTATGGATGATTCCTATGTATTTATAGTACATTATGATACAAGTGTGCTAAGTTGATCATTACATACGAAGCGATATTGTGCGCACGAACGCATGTGAGGGCGCATAAGGAAGCTGAGCTTATGTAATGATCAAGCACACGCGTTTCATACGACGTTTTTCAACACACTTGCGAGGAAATAACAGAACAGTATAATTAATAACTTTTGATAAATACATTAATTGTCAGAATGTTTACAGGATAGAGGTACTTACGAACCTAAGATAATTAAATTTAACTAACCTTTTTTGTGATGTTATTGAGTATCTGGAACTCTTTTTCAAATCATTTCATAAAATTAAAGACTTCACTTTTATTGTGCAATAAATTATAGTATTTTTTTCTTACGAATTGCACATTAGATTTTTATGATGACATTTTACTAGTATGTATCACAATTTTTAAATATATCCAGAGGTTAAATTAACGCTAAAGTTGTCTTCTTAATCATTGAAAATATAATTTGTTTAAATTAATAAAACAGGACGAGAAAAATCTAACAAATAAACAATGATTTGAGGTTAACTTATAAATGGCGCGCAATTTTCTTTTTTGGATGTGCGTGTAGCCTGAGGCAAAGGCGCGGACGTATAATGCCAAACAGCCAAAATTAAAACAGACAATTCGTGTTTTAAACACGAATTATTGTGCATTACGAGTAATATAATAAGTTGAAATGATTCTAATTCACAATCAGGATTGTATAATTTATATTCTATCGTAAATGTGTATATTTTTAATATATTTACTTTTTTTTTACTGTTTTAGAATGTAAACTCATAAAGAGTTAAAAAAGTAAAGGTAATACCCGACTAAATTACAACGATTCGTCTGCGTACCTACAACTTGGTACTAGAGTACAAACGTCACTTGATCGGATTATTAAATTATTCCACTAGTTGGATAATTATTGTGAAATGCACGCGTGAGTCTAGGATTATGAGCATAAAAGCGGTGGAATAAGAACCTCGTTACGAGCAGGTGTGTTGAAAAGTATTTATCTATATCTATATATTATATATATCGTCGTTTAGTACCCACAACACAAGCCTTATTGAACTTACTGTGGGACTAGGTCGATTTGTGTAAGATTGTCCCATTTTTTTTTTGCGAGCGTCGTCAGGACTTAGACCAGTTTGAGCACTACATACATATAAACATTGTAAAAAGAAAAAGTTTATTTGTATAATGTAATGAATGTGTATATTTTCATCGGTAGGGTTAGCTTTCTATAGGCTTCAAAGATTTTAAACAAACCACAGGTCACATGTACTTGCTCGAGCGCGTCAGTTATAGTCAGTTTTTGCGCCAAGTTAGCACCAAAGTTCCTAGGTCCATACAAAATACAAGGTAAGAAGTCACATACGGCGGCAATGTGAGGGACATGGACGAACGGTCACAGCTCATATTAAAGATCTGAAGGAATACTCTCACTGGCAGCCAACAGAAGGAGACGGAGGACGGACGGGCACAGGAACGGCCGCTCGAGTCAAGTGAGGCTGCAGAGAACCGGAGGCCGAAATAACGGCTATTAACCGAAGGTGGTTTTGATATTTTTTTTTACTGTTACTTTTTTTTGTCTCGGTTAGAAAGAAAAACCGGCATTCTCCTATTTAATTCTATGGAAACTGGAGGCTTCCGACGTGTTACTGATGACGCAGTAGGATAATCTAACAAAATGGATGATGAGATTGAAATTTACGATGGCCTTGATACAATAACCTAAAAATTAAAATTGAATCCGTCAGATTAAGAATATTCCTTCAACGAGCTTCTTACAAACTACGACACACAGTCAGCCTGGCGCCGATCATGGGGACTATCTGAGCACCCCGAAATGAACCTATGACCCAACAAAAAAGCCCGCAGGTTTTGAAGCCACACGCTCAGTACGGGTAAAGCTAAACAGATTCCGTAAGGAGCATGGGCGGGATAACCACCACCTGTTCAAGTGAGGGCTAAGAAAAGAAACTCCCAAGCCTGTAACTGTGGCGCCCCAGATCAAACCTTATTCCACATTGTCGAACAGCGCTTTACTGTTTCCCTGGCGGCCTAAAGGAACTTCACCACCTTTCCCCAGCAGCAGAGGACTGGTTCTCACAGTCGAAATATAACGGATTTATGAAGATCGCAGTGAAATAAGCGATAAGATGATGAGAATATTCCTAAAGATAAATGTTAGATTATGTATAAGCACAATCAAACAATCAACTTGGAATAAAATGATCGAATCCGCAATCTACTAATCAATGATTTAACTGCCCATCAACCCTCACCGTCCAACCCACCAAAGGCGCCGGCTAAAATTGGTTGAGGAAGAACTCCTCAGGTTGCAGGCGCATCACGCTCGAGTAACTCCAAAAATCCCCTACTATTATAAATATCCTATTATAAATAAAGAATCACCAGTTGGCAGTATCGCAGTGAAAAGTCCGTCGACTAGTCACGTGAACATACGGTCTCCAGGACTTCAGCTGAAGGTCACCTCGATAGGTACAGCCGGCTGACGACTTTTCATGTATATTAGAGTATATAAACTATTATCAGACAAATTTTCAATAGGGACGCGATGACCGTTTTTAGGGTTCCGTAGCCAAAATGGCAAAAACGGAACCCTTATAGTTTCGCCATGCCCGTCCGTCCGTCCGTCCGTCCGTCGCAGTTATTTTACTTGGGAACTATAAGACATATCTTAATAAAATATTACATATGGTGTATTTTTTATACCGCTCTGGGCATATACGGCCATTTGATAATTATTTTATGCTGAGTCTTCACCTTTTTCAGTGTGGTTACAGTGTACAAGTTAGTTATAAGTCTTCATTTTCTTTTCTTTCTTTTTCCACTGTCTGTATGTATTTTATAACTGTGTACTTTCACTGAAATAAATGGTATTCTATTCTATTTTTTCTTATTCCGTCGTAGGTACGCAACCCTTCATTATGCGTGGTCCGACACTCACTTAACCGGTTTTTTAGGGTTCCGTAGTCAACTAGGAACCCTTATAGTTTCGCCATGTCTGCCCGTCCGTCCGTCCGTCCGTCCGCGGATAATCTCAGTGACCGTTAGCACTAGAAAGCTGAAATTTGGTACTAATATGTATATCAATCACGCCGACAAAGTGGTAAAATAAAAAGTGAATTTTTTTTTTTTTTAGGGTACCTCCCCTATACGTAAAGTGGGGAGTGATTTTTTTTTTCATTTCAACCCTAACGTGTGATATATTATTGGATAGGTATTTAAAAATGAATTGGGGTTTCCTAAAATCATTTTTCGATAATGTAAATATTTTCGGAAATAATCGCTCCAGAAGTAAAAAAATATGCGTCCCCCCCCCCTCTAACTTTTGAACCATAAGTTTTAAAAATATGAAAAAAATCTCAAAAGTAGAACTTTATAAAAACTTTCTTGGAAAATTATTTTGAACTTGATAGGATGAATAGTTTTTGAAAAAAAAATACAAAATAATTTCTGAACTAAGTTTGTAATTTAACCGTATAAGCAGGTGTTTATTGTACCTGTAATTTCTACAAAATTACAATGAAATGACGTGCTTTCAAATAAAGTAAAAACGGTGAAAATCGGTTCACGCAATAAAGAATTATCCCATAAAAATCATCTTCCATACTTTATGCTCGCGCGCAATAGTTTACTCAATTTGCCGATAGATGTCGCTGTACATGGAACTCTCATATCATATCCTACATGGCGGTGTTATTAACTCTTAAGTGGGGACACTTACTGTGACGGACGGAAAACTACGGAACCCTACAGTGAGCGTGGCCCGACACGCTCTTGGCCGGTTTTTTTAATTATACATATTATACATCGCCCCTAACAACTTCCCAAGTTATCGCGTGGGACGCGATTGGTCATGATTTTTTTTTCTGGCTTACGGTCCATTTAAATTACTTATATTTGTCTTGGCAATTTTTGATATGTGGGTGGCAGCACGTTAGGTGTAGTCGAACCTACTAAACAGTACTGTTTGAATTAACATATATTCATTTCTTTTCAGGGACCGGAAGACCCAGTATGTTTAGCAAATTGGCTAAGTGAGTATTCATTTTTATATTTACTCTGTCTGTAACTTTAACAGCCCTATGATAGTAGATTGTTTGACAAGGGTCTAAAGTAAGCCACATTACCACGAGGTGGTTATTTTCCCGAACGAAGTGAGGGAAAATTGTTCGAGTGGTAATATGGCTTTTAGACCAGAGTAATGCATACTATTTTTCACTTCGATTGCGAGAAAATAAGATAAAAATACTTATTATTTACGCACAAGAACTAAACTAAGGTTAAATTATGGTTTAACTTGACGGTCTTTTAATTTTTTTAACTTCTTTGACATAGATACAAAATATAAGCACCTCGAATAAATGCCACAGACGACGGTATAATTAGCTCTTTAAAGTAGCTATTAGACATTGCAATTTGTAGGGTCCAACCTGTCGGGTTGGTAGGTGTAATGGTACTTAGGGAGTAGGAGTCCCGATCTAGGGCGATCAGCAGTGCCCCGATACCCGCAGCTGTTTATGGAGGTCGTTAGAGTTATTTTACCTTTTTTATTTATAATGTTAGCCATTTTCTACACATTCCGTCTGGTTTTTTATTCAAAATAAAAGTTAAATTGTGTAGATTCGCTGGTAATTAATATATTTATCTAGTTTTGTATTTAAATCATAGAAGGGTTGGGCAGATGAATTTAGATTCAGGCAGCTCGAGCGGTCATTTAAATATCTATAATAAAAAAAGTTTCAGATTTTATTTAATGTGTACTGTTATGAGTACTATCACCGTGCTTCACCAAATACTTTTTTTTGATGTTTTGAAGGCATCTCTGTAAACGTTGAGCTAGGGTCGGTAGGGACGATTTGTTGGTGAGGTAGGGTCGGTAGGGGCGATTTGTAGGGAAAGTGTAATAACGTGCGTTGGGGCCGACAGGAGTTGGACACAACCGATTGGGCCCTACAAATTGCCATGTCTAATAGCCGTTTAAACAGTTTAAACACGCTTTAAAGCGCTTCCAAAAAATTACAATCCTTTTTAATGATTGTGAAGTAGGAACTAAAAAACACCTCACGTTTTTGAAATAAATTGCGTTTCCTCATTGGTCGATTTGAACATTGCTGTATTCTGATTGGTTGATATTAAATACAATGTTTTTTTAAGGACTTTAATTATTTACACAGTATACGCACCAAAAAAGTATCTAGCGTTCCGATTAACTTCGTTATGTGTGTTGTGATTGGTGGATTTAATATGGTGAAGTGTTCCGATTGGTCAATTTAAAATGTTTTGTAAATCATAAATATGTATACATACTAGCCCTAGAGGCTAAATGTACTACTTTAGTCCGCCTTGGTAAGCATAATACGACACACTTTTTGAGCATGAGAAGTGAAAAAGTCTTTTGTGGTTCATGCAGTGATGGGATCTAGGATGCAATTTCTCGGGGTTTAAGTCCGTTATCTTAACATGAATATGACTTACAATCCTACGAATCTTTTTGTTACCTACCTTTGTAAAAAGGTACATAACTTTTAATTTTAAGTCGTTTACACTATAAAATTATCAAAATTTAAAATTATCAAATTATTAAAATTATAAAAACAAACATCGTAAAAAGCATTTTTTTCCAGTACTGCATAAATAGAAGAACTGAACGTAACTTGCATGTCTTATCTTTTCTGGTATTTTTATTATTTTGTTTATTTAGTTTAACCCTCGAAAAGTTATTAATTATTAACCGATTTTCCTAAATCCCGGGAAATCTCGAGTCACATCCAAGTTAAGCATAACGTTTGAGGTTTTTCACCCCAAATTGCATCCTAGACTGTGACATCAGTGGGCAAGTATGTTTTATAGAAACGAGTGAATTATATAGATGATGCTTGATCACCTTTATAAAACACTGTATTTATATATTTAACATAGAGGCTAAAGCAGCGAACCTGAGAATCTAAAATACCTACTTGTCTGTTTGGCTATATTTTGTTAAGTTAGCGCGTTTTATCCAGTGCCGGATTAAGACCATATGATGCCCTAAGCAATCCACGTGGTGCCCCCCAAGACGTGATGCCCTAAGCAATTGCTTAGTTTGTTTATGGGTTACTCCGGCACTGGGTTTATCCAGGCAACAGGGGGTGCAATAGGGGCAATTGCAATCGTCTCAAAAATTGCATCGATGTTATAGATAGACCTGGCCTGTACCTAATTATTACAATACTTTCGTAGGTCCACCGGTTTTATTAGACCGGCCATCGGAACTTAAGATCACGAAACCGGACGATGTCGTCCAATACGAAATATCGCCTTCGGATAGCCTACAAGCTGTTATCGTGGTTTCTGACAACGAGAGTCCGGTAAGTCATTAATAATACAATTTTAAATAAAGATTCTTCTGCATGTACAATCACCGGCAATATTATCTTCCTACACGAAGCCTGCAAAAATATGTGACACGCTCTTATAGCTCTATAAATAAGAGCGTGTCACATCTTTTTGCAGCCTTCGTGTAGGAAGATACTATTGCCGGTGACTGTACATACATAAGTAAGAGGACTCTAACATATGTCTGCCTCTACTCGAGTTTAATGTAAATACAGTCGATGTCAAAGATACGGTTCCACTTTTGCACTTAAACGGGAGTAAGATGACCCGGATGGACCTGGGTATGTCCTTAAACTACGTCCGGACACGGGTATGTCCTTAAACTACGTCCAAAAGAGAAGTATGGGTACTGCGAACGTCTTCTCGCTGTGTGTGGTAGGGCACAGCACAGCGAATATCATCTCGCTCAAATCTGGAGCAGAGCCCGACTAAGTACCTCCACCTTACAGAAAACCATAGCACTAGACCCTACTTATAGTATTGTGTTCCTGCTGGTAAATAAGGTTGCCAAAGAGCTCAAAGAGGAGTGTGTTGACGATGAGGGACCTTCTTGTTCCTTTAGCCGTCAGCACAGTTAATCCTCCTTTTTATAAAGGGTCAGCAACGCGCATGTGACACCTCTGGAGTTGCAGGCGTCCAAAGGATACGGTAGCTGCTTACCATCAGGCGGGCCGTATGCTTGTTTGCCACCACCGTTACTACGACTGGTATAAAAAAAGATGCAAAAATGTTAACATATGCCACAGACGCAGACTTTACGAGACAAAAAACTCGAACTACATAATTTTTATCTTCTTATACTTTCAGGTTGTACAGATTTTGATGCCGCCATACCGCAATGAAAATGTCCTACTAAATTCAACTCTTAACTACGTGTTTTGGACGGCAGCAGTTTCCAACAATGGGACCCACTCGCCCTGGCTTCAGGGTCCAAGGTTGCTTGCCCGGAATGTGACTCTTAACAACGAGCCAAGGATTAATTATACCATCAGCATTGTTCGAGATTATAGTGAAATGATGAGTTGTAACTGTTCTAATGTTACTTTTACTTGGAAAATCTACAATGGTTAGTGTTTATAAGCGCTTGGTTATTTTATGCGTCGACCGCAGCGTTACTGGGGCATCGCAGCATTCGCAGCGTCAAACGTACTATAGTACAGTACGGGAACGCCTTTTTAACGTATAAAAATGACATAATTCACAAGTCCGATTTTATTTTGTGACCAGTTAGAATACGTTAAGTACTAATAATAAAAAATATTTTCTAACAACTGTTAGCATTGCGCTAGGTATAATACATGTATTTGTTTGCTACACATAGAAAAGATTATTTAAGATTTATTTTTCTCCACCAGGCCATCGCTTTTTACTATTGCAACATAACTTCACATTTTATAACGGTTTTGTCAAGAGCATATATCATCTTAGCCATTTGTCATTCATTTAGAATTCAAGGTCTTTTATATTTTGACAAATTGTTTTCGATTATGCTCACATAATCTATTGACCAAACTGTTATAAAATGACAGATGATGTTGAAATAGTTGAACGCAATAGTATGGTAAAGGAAAATATATCTTGTACAATCTTTTCGTGTTTTTATTAACAAATATCTATATAATACCTAGCGCGACGTCAAAAACTGTTAGAAAATATTTTTTACTATAAGTAATCATATCATATTCTCTAACTAAAAAATTAAATCGCACTTGTGAGTTATCGAAGCTCAAAACTGTTAGCGTACTGTACTAGCGTTTGACGCTGCGGTTCCCATACTTCGGCACGACGCATAAAACAACCGAGCGCTTTTTATTAAGTTCAAAACTGATTGTTGATTCGTTACTGTTGTTTACAATTACCCTAATATATTAATAGTATGTTGTGTGTATATTACATGCTCCATATGTTTTTCAGATTCAGATAGAACGTTCAGGGTTATAAACGACTGCCCTGTGACCTACGATCATTACGAAGAAGAAATTAAGTCTGAGGTTAGTAAATTTTTTCTCCTACTTTTTGATAGTCGTAATACGATACCAATTATGCTTTTAACGGATCACCAGTAATTTTGTAACAGTCTGTATACAAGTCCCGGGTTCGAATCCTGGTCAGGGCATTTATTTGTGTTTCACAGGTTCATCACATCATCATTAGCCTATATTAGTCCACTGCTGGACATAGGCCTCCCCTAATAAGCGCCATAGCGCCCTGTCTTCAGCTTGCCGCATCCAGCATCTGCCTGCAGTCTTTCACAGATCGTCATCCCACCTTGCCAAAGGGCTACACTACGTTTGCCGAGTCGCGGTCTCCACTCAAGAACACGTTTACCAGCGGTTGTCGGTTCTTCGCGAGATATGGCCGGCCCACTGCCACTTCAGCTTGCTAATTCTTTGAGCTATGTCGATAACTGTGTTTTGTAAGATTGTCCCATATTATTTATTATTTATTTATTTATTATATGGGCCCCAAAAGTATGGAGTTGTATGCAGCCATTTTTAGTTTATCGTCGACGGTAACTGAATTATCGTGACGTGCACATCCACGGTAAATTAAAAGAGGTTTCATACAGTTTCATACAATTAGGTACATGCATGAAGTTTAAATTTTAACGAAATATTTTTTATTACGATGGTTATTGCCATAATATTATGCTACAAACACATTTTTTAATTTAGTTAACATTTATATGCTTAAAATAATACTTAAAAAGTGTAAACATTTCGCGCAAAAACCTAATAATCTAAACGCAACGCTATTGGTCGAACGTACTCGTGACGTCACATACTTGACAGATTTGTTATTTTGTTCGTGGCAGACACTAAATTTAGACGAAAACTGATTAAAAATTGTTTCTGTGGTGATTTAGCAGCTTTTTGCGGTTATAATTCAAATATCGGCACTTAAAGACGAATTTGAGGTAAGCATTATGCTGGGTTTCCATTGGGTTTCAATAAGTTTGCTCTTAAATAAATGTCCTCCATTGGTTCCTTACAAATACGTCAAGCTAGTTTTATTTAGAACTAACATAGTTTGCATAAGTAAGATGATAACTATACTTTTTAATGTGTTTGGTAAATGGTAGATTATGTAATCCGATGATTAGAATATGCATTAACACTGTAATAAGTAGATTATAGCTTAGTATCTGAACGAACGCTCGCTCGCTCTAGTCAGTTTCAGTCTGAGCTGATGTCAAGTCAATGTCATTGTCATTATCCTCAACTCAACTATGTCACCCAGATACTGCAGCACTGGCATTTCTCATTTATAATAATACTAGCTGACCCGGCGAACTTCGTACCGCCAACTTCCACAGACTCCCGTCGACCTCAAGTTCACTCCTACGCCAGTCCTACCGTCTCCCACCACTCTCCCACTGTTGTCCAACCATCTCCCACTCTTGTCCACCCTTCTCTCACTCTCTTCCACCACCCTTCTCCCACCGACTCCTACTTCACTCCCATCCCATCGACTCCATTCCCACTGACTCTTACACTACGTCAGTCTCATCGTCTCCACCTCCTCCCATTGTCTTCATCCACTCCTATTAACGGACTTACACTTTCTTAACGTCCATATAGGGTTGCCAGGTGTTAGCCGGACATGTTTGGCTTTTTACCAGTGTGTCCGGCCAAATAATTCCTCGTCCGGCCTGTCCGGCTTTTGTTAGGCTTCTGTCTGACTTACGCTACGCGCCAGTCACGCCAGTGGCACGATTCGAAAGACCAGCGTAGCGTATGCAAAAAAGGCATGTCCGGCTTTTGGGATCAAATGTCCGGCTAAATTAAGCGGCTTTTTCATTTTTGGGCCTGGTAACCCTACTTCCATAGATTATGTTCCATTTTCTTTTTAGTTTCTCCAATATTTTAATAGTTATTCTGTTATTCGGGGTGGAGATATGTACATCCAAATATTTTTTAAGAAAAAAAAACCCGACTTCAATGGGGAAAGCTGGTGAAAGATTATTATGTAGATGGTGTACTCTTAGACTCCATACAATGAAATAACTTGCTTAACAAACACAGCGAAGAGGACAAATCGCCAAACGTGAACTATGCGTCGTTGAAGAGTTCCGTTCTGATCATCATCAGCAGTTCCACTTTATCAAATGTCACTCTTTTGAATGAAAATCTTGATTTGTTGAAAAAAATACAAAAATCACTATGTGTATGCCCTTAAGATTTGAGGAGTTCCCTCGATTCCTCATGGATCCCATAATCAGAACTTGAGGTTGACGAAAATTTGTCCTGACAATCAAACTTGCTTAACAAACACAGCGAAGAGGACAAATCGCCAAACGTGAACTATGCATCGTTGAAGAGTTCCATTCTGATCATCATCAGCAGATCTACTTCTTCAAATGATCTTCTTGAAAAAATGGTGAAATAAAAACTGAAGTTAACATTTTTTTTGGGTAAGGTTCACATGAAGTAGGGGTAAAATTTTTTTATCGGCTTCTAGTTTCTACCCTATTATATTTTAATACACAAATATGAAATTATAAAAGATGGTACAATTAATAATAAAACAGCTTTAGAAAATAAATAAATAATTCTTGAAATGATTCACTGTTTTGAATGAAAATGATATGTATATGTATGCCTTTAAAGTTTGAGGAGTTCCCTCGATTCCTCATGGAACCCATCATCTGAACTGCGTATTGACAAAAACGGGACCTATCTGTAATATACATATAAACTAAAAAAAAAACATACACGCCGAATTGAGAACATCCTCTTTTGAAATCTTGATGTCGGTTAAAAATCAAAGATCATGAAAATCGGTTCAGCCGTTCTTGAGTTATAAATGGTATATAGCGTTTTGTTATACCACGTTTTATGTCACGTTCCGCGGGAATGGGATAAAAAGTATCCTATGTCCGTCTTCTTGTTCTAAGCTACCGCCCCACCAATTTTCAGCCAAATTGGTTCAGCCGTTCTTGTAACTAACACGACTTCCTTTTATATATATAATACAAAAGATTGTCTACGGACATAAGACATACAGCCTTGGCCAGAAGTGTTGAGCACCCTTGCGATTTTCATACAAAACTCGACGCTTTAGTCCAGCGTTTCTATATTTTTAATTCAAACTGAACAGGCATGTTTTGTTGAAGTTAGTAGTAACTGCATAGAATATTTGCAATTTATCCCACCGACCTAAAGTCGCATTTTTGTGACCTTAAGTTTTCATGTTTTATATTTACCTTGAAATTGTTATTAAGTGAAGTTTTCTAGATATATAAATTAAATGTAACATTTTACGTCACCGTACATTGTTATTATTGGGAAATAATACTTAACATCAAAACTGTAAACAAAAAACTGCTATGCTCAATACTTCTGGCCAAGGCTGTATACAGCGAAAGGACAACGTCGTTGCTGACGCTTTATCTAGAGTTGAGATAGTCGATTTTCAAAATATTGCAATAGACTTTTCTTTGATTGCGAAGGCACAACACAAATATGACGACTTGTAAACATTATTACAATTCACCATTAAATTATGACAGACAATGACAACAAACAGTCAAACACAAAAATAAAATAAAAGTTTATTTGAAAATGGTTACTCGGCTACCGGCGTTTATGTATTGATCTTGAACAGACTCTTCGTGCCTATGTTACGAATGCTTCAACTCAATTTTATAACTACCCTCATTTAAATATTGAGCTGCTACCCACTTTTAAATATTGAGATCGAACAGGCTTGTCATATCAATGTCAATAAACAAAATGGCCGACATGGCCGGCTTTTAATTAAGGTCATATTTGTTCTTTGAAATCAAGGGTTTTGTGACTTTTTAATACTTATTCTGTTAACCAGGGCTGTGACCATTCAAACTAATCCGAAATCATCTAAATCGGTTTAGCCGTTCTCGAGTTATAAACGGTCTTACTAACACCACTTTCTTTTATATATTTAGATACTTAATACACAACAACGCAGGTACAATGACGGATAGCGGATTTGTAAACTAAAGACGCAAATGGACAATTTGCCGAATATAATGCATTTATGATGTCGTCGTATTTCACCAATAATAACAATGTTAATGCCTGCCAAGACGAAAGGAGCGAAAACTGCAAGGTAATTATAACTTTTAATCTATTACTTACTTATGTGTAATGATTTAAACTGGAAATCCAAAACAATAACCTATAAGTAACCTTGGCTTTATTTTGAAACTGCTACTTAAACTGTTGTCCTACGTTTATATAAATTACTTACCTACTCCAAAAACCGTAACAGGCATGTGAAGTGATCTTAGATGTGAAGAGTTATTGCATAATTATAATCATTATTTTCTTTGTGAATCACAGGTACTTGAAATGGTGTTACAATAGACATAACATGACCATTGGCTATGTGCAAGTATGCTGAGATGGTGATATGTAAAAGCTAGAATCACCCCGGAGCTACCAAATCAAAAATTGTACTGTAACAACACAGAAGGAAAAGTTAAATCTGTTAACAGTGAAAACATTGTTCAGCACACTTGGGTAAGGATACATATTTGATTTTCATTTCTGTAAGGAGAGTAACTGACTGGCTAGAGCCATCTTATAGTAGGAGTTCGGCTTAGTGTTGTGAGCAAATGTGGTTAGGTTACCCGAGATAGATTAATTAAAATCTAAATTTTGATGGAGTCACCCACCACTGCTGCTTATACGCTTGAGTCCATTCCAGCCTCAGACATAACAAGGATATATAAATGGTCTAATTATTAGAGCTATTATATAATTGTCATGTGAACTGATTTGCCAGGGCATAGTTGATTTTTTTGTTTTAAACATGTTAAATGTCCAATCCCATTTATGTCTGCATTATGCTATATAGATACATATGGCAGTGTTTATAATAAATCTATGACTAGTACAGTATCAGATTTATTGGAGCACCCAAGATGGTCACAAATATCTGAACAACACCTGTCACGGTGATAATGTCCATGATAAGATATTTTTAAGTACCTTGGTCGCTCTGGTATATTTGATAATAACTGTACAACAATATAGTTTAAGTTATCGAAAATTTTATACACTAGCCACACAGAAAGATATTAATTAGTTTATTATATTGTTTTAGGAAGATGACATGGCTACACCAGTGCAGCGGACCAACCAACAACTAGCATCAAATATTAATGCAAGAAATCCAAACTATCATCAGTTGGTACTAGCCTTAAATTGATTAAGGTCAAGGATATATGTAGTATTATTACAGAGTATATGTATTAAATAGAGATGCAACGTCTAAGAAATTTTTGAGGCTCCAAGGTGCCAAGTCTGAAGCAAGAGCAAGCAAGTTCTTGAATGGACATTGTTAGTTTTATAAATTATTTGCAGATACTAGCAGAGACTAGTCTCTGCTAGTACCAAGTAATGTTAATTAAGATTTATGTGCAGTACTTAACTATTTGTAACACTATCTTTCTAGCTGCTTTCATCTAGAAAGATAGTGTTAGAAATACCTACTACCCCTATTATTGAATAAAAATAAAACATGTAAAATAGAAATCTTTTTATTATTAAACACAACCTGCATGTTTACTTATCCACAGCCTACCATTATTACCTTGTCTAATACAGATATTAAACTATGGTCTACTGTAGCGTGGGGCTTCAACATGTGGAGCTCTCGGAGCATTTAAGTATAGCAAAACTCCTTTCTTTAATCGAAGTGGCACTTTTACCACACTTTCCTTCATTATTTTATGTTGAATGTCATTTTCTGCATCCTCTTCGACCTGAAATGAATACATATTTTTATTTTACAAATCTGTACAAGAAAATAAGTCTTAAAAGAAAACCTTTCTTAATGTTAGTAGTTGGTACAATATCGTAATAATATGGTCCTACATTGTTCCAAAATTGGCTCCATTGTTGGCAATCCTTATTAACTAGGTATAAAAAAAATGCAGCAGTAGGTATGTACATAGAATATAAATTATAAACTTATATAGGTATGTCATATACAGTCGCCATCATTCTACATGCACTTTATCGCCTTGAAAATATAGGCGTTGTTCAGATATTTGTGACCACCTTGACCACACCTTATACCTGATGGCGAATTTACAAAGGAAAAATGTGACCTAGGCCTCCGGTACCCAGGGCTGAGATCGAACCAGCGTCTTCTGCATTCGCAGCAGACATTATACATATAATGATTTCTTAAGGTACGCACCGTTCCCAGTGCATCTACACTTGCAAGTAACGTTATTAAGGTATATGTATAATTGTAGACACAACATTACTCTAACTAGGTATAAATATATTTGAATACAAGATAAATAGGTATTTACTTACGTTGAAGCGATCTTCACAGCAATATAAAGTCGTAGTCTTCTCATCATTTTGCACCATGGTTTACAAGTTTTCACGTCTTTCGGCAGATAAAAAACACCTTATTGGGTGCACTTATTATATTGTTCATGCACTTTGGCACTAGGTAATACCCGTATATAAGGGTTTTTTAGTTTCATTCATGGTTTAAGCGAAAATAACTTTGAAATATTTGAACCACCAACTGAAGTAGGAACTAATCTCATACTAACTTGATACTACAGTGTTGCTAGGTGCGTCCAAGTGGATTATCGTACCAACCTTTAAAAATTGTCGTACCAGACGCAAAATTATCGTACATCTATAAAAGTGACACTATCGCTTATTTTTCATTGGAAATGAGCTGAAATATGAAAAGAACACACGCACTTTACATACTACAAGGTTATTTTAACCAAAGGGAGGATTAAAGACCAAGGGGATTTTTTTCTAACAATCAATGGCATGAATGGCAAAACTCAGTTTTTCTTAAGGCCTAAAAAGCCACATGCTGTCCCTTTCCTTAGGGTCACTAAAAAGAGATTGCAGTTGGGACATGTGAATGTCATTTCTGCTCTAGTCCGTCATATTTCTTAGTGGACGATAAATGTCAAAATGGACCAAATGGACCAATAGCATATCAGCCTGGTACACGATGCCATAGAAAGGATAGTTTTTTAAAAAAGTGTAGTACACTACACTGAAACCTTAAAATTATCGTACTTTTGCGTACGATAATCAACATTGGAACGTACATCGTACGGAGGTGCAAATTATCGTACATGTACGACAATTATCGTACGCCTGGCAACGCTGTGATACTAACCTATAAAATTTTGTGAGATGTGACGTCATCACAATCTGTCATTTTCGCGCCAAAAATTATGAGCGTTTCAACCGCTCAAACGTTTTTAAGATTTTCAATATTTTTTTATTAAATAACGAAAAGCTTTTAGAACAAATTTTTGTTTTTCCTAGTGTTAAAACAATGTAAACAGTTAAATAAAAAAATAAAATTTATTCATGCATGTACTCAATTGGCTCCCTGCAATATCGTGATGCTAAAATATATTAATATCGTCGATGTCCTGAAGTATAAAAACCGACCGTTGTGTATTTTTTGTCACTATTTACATGTTATTTACTTTTAAATCTACCTACTTGTTATTCACCAGACAAACGAAGCAGAAATCAAGTATTCCAAAACGGTGCCCTTGGGGAGCAAATGCTACTTCGCAGTTGAAGGCTTTGGTAAAGGCGGACTTCAATACGATATAGGTAGGTAGGAAATATTAGGTACAGTGGACTACAAAAAGAAGTATCCTTTTTTTCAACTCATTATAACGCAATAAGGTGAAAAACTGGTTTGGTGAAAGGTGAAAAACTAATATGTGGCCGGACCTTGTATTGCAAATGATCACTTCCCAAACTATTTTCCCACTATTTAATTTGGCAGAATATCGTTTCGCATACCTATTTTTCGCATATTTTATTTTGGCATATGTACTAACCTAACCTATGCCAGATGAAAATTTACCAAAATAAAACTCTGCGAAACAATTTATAACAAACTGCTACAGCCAATAAAAAGCGAGACTAACATACATTTAAACTGTTACTGATAAATAACACAATATCAGGGAGGTTTCACTACGCAGTTTAGGTACGAGGGCGGTTTGATAACTCGGTGACTTTAAGTAAAACAAAAATCATTTTAACATATAAACTTTTTAATTACGATTCTGAACTCCTTGGTAGCTGGCAGTTTTTTTTTTTTTTAAAAAGGTGGGAAAATAAAAAAGTTATTGAGGCATATGTCAAATACGGTCGGAAAATTGTTGGAAAATGGAGAAAAGCGAATTTCGTGTGTTAATTAAACATTACTTTTTACGTGGAAAAACTATTAAAGAGACTGAAAACTGTTTAAAAAAATATTATGGGGAATCTGCTCCTTCTCATGGAATGGTACATAAGTGGTTTACAGAATTTCGTTCTGGGCGTACCACTACCAATGACGCAGAACGCTCTGGTAGGCCAATTGAAGTCACCACTGATGATGTCGTGAATAAAGTTCACGATATTGTTTTGGATGACCGTCGAGTTAAGATTCGTGAGATAGCTGAGACTGTACACATTTCATCTGAACGAGTTTTTCATATCTTGCATAATATTTTGAATATGAAAAAGCTTTCCGCAAGATGGATGCCGCGTTTGCTGACAGCCGATCAAAAACGACTTCGTGAAACAACTTCCGAGCAATGCTTAGCCAAATTCAAGCGTAATCCCAATGAATTTTTACGTCGTTTTGTGACGGTAGATGAAACGTGGATCCACCATTATACGCCAGAGACGAAAAATCAGTCAAAACAGTGGACTTCTGCTAACGAACGGGCCCCAAAGAAAGCGAAAACCGTTAATTCGGCAGGAAAGGTAATGGCCACTGTCTTTTGGGACAGCCAAGGGGTTATTTATATAGATTATTTGGAGAAAGGTAAAACAATAAATGGCCCTTATTATGCTACATTGTTGGAAAAATTCAACGCAGAAGTAGTGAAAAAACGGCCACATCTGGCAAAGAAGAAAATCCTTTTTCACCACGACAATGCCCCTGCACACTCGTCGGCAGTCGCAACAGCCAAATTAGTAGAATTGCGTTATGAAATACTGCCCCACCCACCTTATTCTCCAGATTTGGCCCCATGTGATTTTTTTTTATTCCCAAACATGAAGAAATGGCTCGGTGGGAGAAGATTTTCATCAAATGAGGAAGTCATAGCTGAAACTGAAGCATATTTTTCAGGGTTTGATAAAAAATATTTTTTGGAGGGGTTGAAAAAGCTGGAACATCGTTGGATGAAGTGTATGGAGTTGAAAGGAGATTATGTAGAGAAATAAAATTATAAAAGGTCAAAAAGATTTTTTTTTCTGCAAAAAGTCACTGACTTATCAAACCACCCTCGTACATTTGGCCGGCGCGCCTCCCGGGCAGGCGTATGGCAGTGGGCTGCCGCTCGGCTCGCACGATACTATACAGGGTGACTGGTGATTCGTCGTATTCCCTCAAGGGGGTTATTCTACAGCTTATTTGGAGTGATTTAAGTCCAGTCAAGCAGGGGTCAAAACTCATTGGTTTTCAAGTTATTCAAGATTTTAAATTTTTTTAATAAAATACCCGCTTTTTGACCTAAAACTAGTATTTTTTTTTAAACTACGTATTTTTCAAATAAAAAAAAAGATTTTCCGAATAGCCAATGAATCACTGATTACGTAAAATAATAAAAAAAATACAAAACATATCAAAATTTTGCAAATAAAAGCATCTGAAGTCAGAAGTTTTTGTATTTTTTTTTCAAATCTTGTTACATTTTAAGGCATAACTAAAAAAAAAGTGATATCACTTCGCGTACAAATTACAGAATTTATTTCCTCAGTTCATAAGCTTTCTAAAAAGGTACAATTTATGACATTTTATGGTCATTTTTTACAATTAATAATAATAATACCAGAGCCGGTACAGGACTTAGCGTACTTGACTTTACTTGTTTGTGTCGTTTTAAACTCGCCTAAGGCATACTTTGTCTCCAGTTTCTTATCTTCTGAGACTTTAAGTTGCCCGGGGTGATACTTTGGTAAGTAATTAAGTAGGGGAATAAGAAAAATAGGAAAAATACAGTTTCATTATTAAATAAAATTTAATCTTAAAAAGGAAAAATTGTAAATCTTGCTCGAACTGTTTGCCCTGCCTGCGTATGCAAGAACGAAGCCTTCTTCGTACTTCAGTGATTGTCACTCGCCTCGAAAGCCCGTCTTTCATCGTCTGTGCAGCTGCTAGGATTTTTTGCCGTAGGTCTGCTACGTCACGTATCGGTCTGTCGTAGACCAACGCCTTCATGTGACCCCAGATGTAGAAATCACACGGAGTTAAATCTGGGCTCCTGGCTGGCCAAGGGGTTGGGCCACCTCGACCAATCCATCTTCTTGGGTAGTTTTCATCCATCCACTGCCGCACACCCCGGTAAAAGTGAGCAGGGCAGCCATCGTGCTGATAAATCATGTTAATTCTTGTCGCAAGCGGCACATCTTCCAGTAGCGTCGGTAGCTCATCCCTCAAAAAAGTTTCATACGCGATGAAGGTTAATCGAGCTGGCAGAAAAAAAGGTCCGATTAAATTATCGTGCACGATTCCCATCCACACGTTCAAAGAAAATCTTTGTTGGTGAGCTCCTTCGTTTGATTTCTTTGGGTTTTGACCTTTGGGAGCCCAAAAGTGCAGATTGTGGTAATTTGTTATCCCGTCACGGTCGAAATTAGATTCGTCCGTCCACAAAATTCTCTTTAGGTATTCGGGATCTTCGATATCAGCATTAATTAAAAATCTGCAGAAATCCATCCTTCTTGCTGGGTCTCCCTCTTCAATAGCGTGTACTGGAGTGTAATGATACGGATACTGTCGAGCTGAGTGCAGGGTAAACCACACCTTCCACTGAGACATACCGAGCCGGTTAGCCATAATTCTCGTCAAAGTAGTACCGTCTGCCCGGAAAAAGTGCAAGATTTCGTCTTCTTCAGAAGGATCGTATTGTTGAGGTCTTCCAGCATCAGCTTGACGACGTTTAACTGATCCTGTTTCCCGAATAAGACGGTACGATGAACCAAACACGCTTACGTGAGGTAAACGGCGGTTAGGGTAACGAAGTTGGTACTCCCTTCTAGCTGCAGCGGCGTCACCATCACAGAGTCCGTAACAATAAATGATATCTGCGTATTCTTCAAATTCGTAAGTAGCCATTTGAGAAAAAACTTAGTTATCAATATCGTCCGAATTGGAAAGAAAGTTGAAAGTAACTAACTGATTAATTACTACATGACCTATTTAAACCTGGTTAGTCTCACCCCCACCCCATGAGAAGCATCGCCACCCAATAAAATTAAGATAAGATAAGGAACAGAAGGCGAAAAACCCGCCGTAAGAATTAAAGTGACACAAACAAACTAATTAAAGTAATTTAACTTCATTAGCTCATTAGCTAATGACCCTTAATCAGTTTGTTTGTTTCACCAAAGGCAATCTGCAGTGCCTACTACCTCAAGGAATAAGATAAGATAAGAAACTGGAGACAAAGTATGCCTTCGGCGAGTTTAAAACGACACAAACAAGTAAAGTCAAGTACGCTAAGTCCTGTACCTGCTCTGGTATTATTATTATTAATTGTAAAAAATGAGCATAAAATGTCATAAATTGTACCTTTTTAGAAAGCTTATGAACTGAGGAAATAAATTCTGTAATTTGTACGCGAAGTGTTATTACTTTTTTTTTAGTTATGCCTTAAAATGTAACAAGATTTGAAAAAAAAAATACAAAAGCTTCTGACTTCAGATGCTTTTATTTGCAATATTTTGATATGTTTTGTACTTTTTTTATTATTTTACGTAATCAGTGATTCATTGGCTATTCGGAAAATCTTTTTTTTTATTTGAAAAATACGTAGTTTAAAAAAAAATACTAGTTTTAGGTCAAAAAGCGGGTATTTATTAAAAAAATCTAAAATCTTGAATAACTTGAAAACCAATGAGTTTTGACCCCTGCTTGACTGGACTTAAATCACTCCAAATAAGCTGTAGGATAACCCCCTTGAAGGAATACGACGAATTACCAGTCACCCTGTATATAGCGTAAGAGTACACGAATAGTGAATTCCAACGAAGTGAGAGAGACTAAGGAGTAAATTTGTATTGACTATTATATTATAAATCAACAAATTATGGGACATTATTTGAGATGACATTAATTAGAACTCCATAATTAATTTTTTGAAACGTGTAAAATGTGTAACAAGTATACCTTGACGATCTCAGTATGTATGCAAACAATTGATGAAAACATTGTAATACTAAGAAATAAATAATCTGAATCTGAATCTGTTGGTATGCTAACTAAACGTTCTGTGATAAGTTGTTTGGGAAATGAAATTAGGCGAAAGGATTTAAGGCGAATGGCAGTATACCTGAAAAAGTGGATTGATTTCTTTGTAGTCGTCTGTACCTAACCTGTTTTGTTTTAATTTAAACAGAAAAAATAATACGTCGGTATTACATTATTGTCACACAATTGTTTTGGTACTAACCGGTTAAAGCCTTCAAAAACCGATCCTTAACATCTTCGGTTAACCGGTTTATTAATTTTCCTTGTATGTGGAACAGAACCGCAAGGTGTAAAGAACATCACATCGATCGCTTCGCCGAATGGAGATGCCTGGGACATTCACGTAAAATGGACTCAGCCAGAAAACACGCATCCAGACCGGTACCGGGTTGAGCTCCTGGTAGGGGAAGAAGAATATAAACCCATAGTTGTTGAGGTAAGCTAAGGCCCTATAATGCTCTGTAAGTGCTATCCTTTAAAAGTGTGGAGTACTCGTATTGTACCATTGCATCTGATGATCTGATGATCGCATGCGTATCCTTTCCCCGTCTAAATGAGCTTTAATGTTGTGATAGTCCTATTTATGTTTTTCATTTTCACTGACTTAAGTCAACCGGGTATTAAGTCTCTAGAATAGACTGCCCACTGATGAGGCGTTGGGATAAATTGCATGAACCCAATGCTTCTTCGAAAATAGGCGTAGGGATGTGACGACCCCATCGCCCACTGGTTTTCACTAGCGCAATCAGTCAACGCAGGGCAGCTTGTGGCTAGCTGTTGGCAAGTAGCGACTCCACGTACCTGAGTGCCCCTGGGGTGCTCTGTCGGATGGGTGGGACAGGTCCCCTTACCTTAGCCGGCTGTCCAGAGTGGAGTCGTTAGAGCTGCGTTCTCGAGGGTAGATGTGGAAAGTGGCGAGTGGCGAGTGTTGGCTATATGTTTAAAGTCCAGTGACACCTCTCAACCCCCAGCCCCCGCACCGGTGTTGCCCCTGAGCCATCTTTGATGTCGCTTTTTATGGGAGCCCATGCCCATGTTGCGGAGGGCGAGTCACCGTCTGCCGGAAATAAAATTGGATACCGTTTTATTAGGCAGGCGTCCGGTTTTTCATACAATAGCCCGATAGTCCATACTTTTCACCCAATTGCCTAGTACATTTTAGACTCCATTAACTCCCAATAATCCTTACACCATGACGAGTGCTGTCTCTGCGTGCGTCCCATGACACGGGCAGGGGCAGCATCCTCTTAGTGTACCCCTCACTTTTCATTAAATTGTCGAAAGGGCCTCTGCGCGTTGGCTTCGGCTCCGCATATGTCTCCCAAAGGTCCGGAACACCATTGTTCCGTGGTCGAGAAAGACATACAAATATTTTTTCTTTTATTTTATTCTGTAATTATAATTTTATGAATATTTTGAATTTTGAATAGTCATAATTGTAATTGTTACTAAGTCAGTATGGGACTTGTGCCTAAATTAAATCACTTCATTTCATTAAGGCTTAATTGACACCTTATTTATTTATTGAAATCGACTCAGCAGTACGTGGACCACCGTCACAAGAGAAATCGTGACACATCCTTTTAGCGTTGCCGTAGTCGGGCAAGAGAATAGTGAAAATAACATGGAAAAGCAGGAATTTTGTTACTAATCTCATAATTTCACCACGCAGGGAACTACGGAAACAACATTCTACGGGGTGATGAACGACGGTCTCCTTGAATACATCGTGTCGGTGAGCGCTTGCAAGGGCCCCGTGTGTATGCACGAGAGTGACGCCGGCAAGTTTTTACGTATGTCATGTTTATTTTATTTTCTTCTTATTCCATCGCTTCCTCGATATATTAGGAACCAAAAACATCTATAAACAAAATGAAGATAAAAACCCAGGGATAGGGAGTTAATGGTATCTTATTCTGTCTTTTATTTACATAAATATTTAGATACTTTTAGAGACTTTATCATACTAAATAGAAGATAAATTTGACTAAATTTTTTTCTTACGATTCGAGCGCCGTCTGATGCGTTACATTACGCATTTTAGTGGAGTACGGGAACGCCTTTTTAACCTATAAAAACCGG
This sequence comes from Pammene aurita, assembly GCA_947086415.1. Taxonomy (NCBI): domain Eukaryota; kingdom Metazoa; phylum Arthropoda; class Insecta; order Lepidoptera; family Tortricidae; genus Pammene; species Pammene aurita. The sequence goes on along the minus strand of OX352302.1, from coordinate 6,942,697 downwards.
CCAAGAGCGTGTCGGGCCACGCTCAGTGTAGGGTTCCGTAGTTTTCAGTCCGTCACAGTAAGTGTCCCTACTTAAGAGTTAAAATAACACCGCCATGTAGGATATGATATGAGCGTTCCACGTACAGCAATCGGCAAATTAAGTAAACTATTGCGCGCGAGCTTAAAGTATGGATGATGATTTTTATGGGATAATTCTTTAATGCGTGAACCGATTTTCACCGTTTTTACTTTATTTGAAAGCACGTCATTTCATTGTGATTTTGTAGAAATTACAGGTACAATACGAGAAACACCTGCTTATACGGTTAAATTACAAACTTAGTTCAGAAATTATTTTGTATTTTTTTTTTCAAAAACTATTCAACCTATCAAGTTCAAAATAATTTTCCTAGAAAGTTTATATAAAGTTCTACTTTTGAGATTTTTTTCATATTTTTAAAACTTATGGTTCAAAAGTTAGAGGGGGGGGGGACGCATATTTTTTTACTTCTGGAGCGATTATTTTCGAAAATATTAATATTATCAAAAAATTATTTTAGTAAACCCCTATTTATTTTTAAATACCTATCCAACAATATATCACATGTTAGGGTTGAAATGAAAAAAAAATCACTCCCCACTTTACCCTAATAAAAAAAAATTCCACTTTTTATTTTACCACTTTATCGGCGTGATTGATATACATAATAGTACCAAATTTCAGCTTTCTAGTGCCAACGGTCACTGAGATTATCCGCGGACGGACGGACGGACGGACGGACGGACGGGCAGACATGGCGAAACTATAAGGGTTCCTAGTTGACTATGGAACCCTAAAAATGACATAAATCACAAGTCCGATTTTATTTTGTGACCTGTTACAATACGTTAAGTACTAATAAAAAATAAAAAATTCTAACAATTATTAGCTTTGCGCTAGGTATAATGTAACATGTATTAATTGATAATGATTTATTAGGTACAGGATAAAACTTAAATAAACTATGTAAATAAACTAAAATTAACTTACTTAAAAATACTAAAAACTAAAAATCTATCTCTAAAATGGGCCCCTGTGGCATCGTGCCGAGGATGCTGGCAGCATTTCCTCGCTGAACCGCAAAACTAAGGCGTTGGGTGAGGAAGCTGCCAGCTCTTTTATCCCCGGTTTTGTCGACTAACCGTTTAGCCAACTCTCTGTAAAAATTTTGTGCTGCTGGGCCCCACGGACCAAGAGTTTCGACTCCAAAAGCAACAAAGTTGTAGTTGGCGTCGAGACTCCTGTATTTGTGCCTTTTGAGGGCTTCAGCCGCCTCCGCCGCCGCGCCTACTTTCTTTGTAGTACCGTGGAGATGGGACGGCGCCAGCGTGTCCACGCAGGTAGCATCCCACACAAGCACTCGTCCCATCCTCCACGGTATCAGTGACATGCCGTCGGGTCTCTTGCCATCGTCTCTGGCTATATCGGTAGGCTCTAGTATTGCCGGTACGTTGACGGTGGCAAGAGACCGACGGATTATGTCGTTCAAAGCGGCGTGACGCGAAAAACGGCCCGCACTACGTTGGCAAGATAATCCGTGGTGCCCCAGCCGGTCGACATCCTTGCCACAGAGGCATTTATGTGGCGCGCATACCGGGACCCCTAAACGTAGCCCGACCGCCAACCGGAGGGTGTTTGCATCTAAATGGGTACCTGTGTTAGGCGAGGGGTAAGCATTTAACCAGTGGCCGGCCTCTTTGCAGCCCACGGCCATCAGTCGCGCGCGTTCGGCTCCTGTGCTATTTTCCAAAAGAGAGGTGTATGTTAGTTTACACAAAACATCATCCCAGCCCCTTTGTGATTTTGGATTAAATGGCAGATTTTGCCCCGGGCACGCAGACAGCCAGGCATTTCTAGCGTCATCCAAGTCTGAGATCTCATAGTTTGTGGGCGAAGCCCTCAGGATTTTGCCTATGAGATCACCAGAACTGTGAACAGACGATAGAAAAGCCGGCAGTGCGACACTGGAAATTTTGCGCACCCCGAGCCCGCCGTACCGGACGGGAAGGGATGCTTGGAGCCAAGATTTGTATTTGTATTTGTATTTTGTATTTGTTTGTTACACATAGAAAATATTATGTAAGTTTTATTTTTCTCCAGCAGGATATCGCTTTTTACTATTGCAACATAACTTCACATTTTATAACTGTTTTGTTAAGGGCATACGTCGTCTTACCCATTTGTAATTCGTTTAGAATTCAAGGTCACTTATATTTTGACAATTTGTTTTCCATTATGCTCACATAATCTATTGCCCAAACAGTTAGAAAATGACAGATGATGTTGAAATAGTTGAATGCAATAATGGTAAAGGAAAATATATCTTGTATCATCTTTTCTTGGTGTTATTAACAAATATTTATATTATATCTAGCGCGACGTCAAAAACTGTTAGAAAATATTTTTTACTCTAAGTAATCATATCATATTCTCTAACTAAAAAAGAAAATCGCACTTGCAAGTTGCAAGTTATCGAAGCTCAAAACTGTTCGCGTACTGTAGTATTTATTGACTTGACGGGACTAGGTAGTTAGTTTTTCTAGACATTTTTCGCATGACAACATCCATTGTGCCTGTTGCCATTAGGGTAGCGCTACCCTAACCATCCTTGCTCCTCAACGGAACTTAGCCATGTTTATAATACATACGAGGGTGGTTTGAGTAGTCCCTTGGATGGGACATACTCGTAAAGCTTAAAATAAATGTTAACCTTTTGAACGCCAAGAACCCCTAAAGGTGTCATGCGTTCTAGTGCCCACAGCGCCAAGAGCCACTATATGGGCTATGCCGTACGCTGGCAAAGTAACCTTCATACGTTCAAGTAAGGTTTATATTGGCTCGCTTGCGCTAGTGATCTTGGCGTATGAGTGACGTTTTGTCTATGACGTATGGCGTTCAACGGGTTACACATTTATTTAAAGCTTTTCAACCGACTTCAAGATTTCGAAGGAGGAGGTTATCAATTCGTCGGGATCTTTGTTTGTTTTTTTTGCTATTTTTTTATGTATGTTCACCGATTATTCGAAGACGGCTTGACCGATTTCGAAAATTCTTTTTTTGTTTGAAAGAGTATACTTCACAGTTGGTCCCATTGTAACCAGGTCAGGATCTGATGATGGGATCCTGGAGAAATCGAGGGAACTCTTCAACTATTATAGGCAACCTATTTGAGTATTTTTTACAGCAGCTCGAGCATTTACTTTTGGAAAGGTGGATGCTAAGTGAAGTCGATTCCTTTTTGTTTAACATTATTATTATTATCTTAGAATTCATATTAATCTTAGAATATAGTCTTTTTTTAGCAAAATGCACTAGACAGACTCAGCATCCCGTACTTTAATAAAGTAAATAATTTTAAACAAAAAAGAACCGACTTCACTTTAGCATCCACCTTTCCAAAAGCAAATGCTCGAGATGCTGTAAAAATACTCAAATCACTCTAGGTGTGCCTATATGCCTTATATGCCTATATGCCTTACAAAAGACCGACCTGATTGAATTTTAATAGTTTTTTTTGCGCATTATCTTTTCCACCCAAGGGACTTCTCAAACCACCTATGTATAAGATTGCTCATCGCTTTGCGTAGGGTTTTCACTTTGACCCATAATCTCTCGACAGGCGAGCAGTTAGCCTCCAGCTCAGTACCAGTCCTGGGCTGTCTTCTTGCCGTCATGTTATTGGCGAGCATGTTAGTCAGCGTCGTAGTTTGGTGCCGACGGCGGCGGAGTACGAAGGCGAAGTTCCTATACCCTGAGGTAACTACGACTGTGTAATGTTTTCTACAAGTACCTATGGTCTAAGAGCTGGCCACGTCAGATATGACAAAATAATGAGAGCAATGAAACCTATCTAGTAACATTGCAATAGTGTCCTTATTGCTAGATCCTGGCATCTGGCAGCTTTTAATGGGTGGATGTCAAAGTGACAGAGTAGCAAAGTTTTTGAATAGGAAAAAAGTAATACCAAAATCGGTAAAAACGGCCGAAGTTATCTTATTTATAGAGGAGGGGGTCTATATTTTAACATTACAACAAAAAACATTGCGTAATATTTCGGAAACAGAAACAGTAGGCGACAAACTATGAATTATATTATACGTCGCTTTGGACTACTTTCCCCCATCAGAAACTTTTGGCAACGACATGATCTAATTACTTATATTTTTTTTTATAATACTGCATCAAAACCAGAACTCTAGGATTTGTATTCTTAAAGTGGTTTGCATTCTTTGACCTCCACCACTTTACAGCTGCCAGATTTCCGGATCTAGAAATAAGCATAGTATAGCAAACTAACGAGAGAGGTTTCGTCGCTCTCATTATTGTGTCATATCTGACGTGGCTAGCTACGTCTACTACGTTCAATGCCTTTACAACAGTTTGTACAATTTTGGATTATTATGGTTTAGTGTCAAATACCTCAAGTATATTACTGTTTTACAATAGTGATAATCCTGGTGTCGTATTCTAATTAAAAAAAAACTTAAACAATATATTAAAAACACAACTATCTGAAACATAACAAATAATCAATTAATATTGAAGTTGTATTGGACTTGCAACGGAATAATTTTCAAGAAAATTCTGATATTTCTGATTCAGACGTTTAATGGTGCTCCCACACCAGCTGTTATAAATGTTATATAACAGCAACTATCTTTCTTTAAAAACATAGTGCTACTTAGCCTTATCCTTGTTACACTTTGTTATATCCATACTAATATTATAAATGGGAAAGTGTATGTGTGTGTTTGTTTGTCCGTCTTTCACGGCAAAACGGGGCGACGAATTGACGTGATTTTTTAAGTGGAGATAGTTGAAGGGATGGAGAGTGACATAGGCTACTTTTGTCTCTTTCTAACCCCCCACTTCCCTAAAATGGGGGGTGGAAGTTTGTATGGAGCATTCCGGAGGGCAATCAGGAAAGGGGAACCGTGTTACCCAGAATTTAACGCGAGGGAAGCCGCGGGCAAAAGCTAGTAACATTTATAACAGGTGGTGTGGGAGCACCATAAGCGCTAGCTATATTGTGTAGTTAATGCATTGGAGTTGAATTAAAATTGTGTCGTGTCAACACTTGTTTAAAACTTTTAAAGTTAAAATACGGCCCCTGGAATTTTCTGTGTGTACATTTTCAATATTTTATGGAATTAGCTAAAACTATTACAACTTTAATTCTGTGTAAGTCTAAACCTATATCTGACACTTTTAGAAAAGGTACCATTTAGCGAAAGGCGCTTACGTTGTACGTTGTAGAGATTCAATATCGTATTTGACCAATAAAAGCGTAAGGCGGTTATCAATCACACTGATGCGGATTCCGCATGCGGCGGGGGTGTGTGAGCGAGATAGCCCTCTGCATGTGTATAGCGCTGTCTCCTTCACTGGAGCGGGACGCAGTGCCAGTGTGAAGGCCGCCTAAGAGCTGGCCGCGAAATGGTACCTTTTGACTGAGACTATCACATACTGCAAACACTGTAATGATGTTGATGTATCCGTTATTATAAATACCAATTTTCTCCATCAGGATGACCTAATAGACTTCCAAAAGAAGCTATTCCCTGAAATAATCTGTGACCTACCAGTAACCGAGGACAGCTGGGAGATCCGTCCAGAGAAACTCCAGTTACATGAAGTTATAGGCGAGGGTGCCTTTGGTGTCGTACGACGAGGGACTTTACTGCCTGGCAAGGCGGTCGCGATTAAAATGCTTAAAGGTAAGGCTGACGAAAAATACTCCTACATATCTTTTAGCAGAAAGAGCACGAACACTACTAAGAGAAATTGATTTCTGTAAAGAGCATCCAGAGAAACTGGTGTTACATAAAGTTAGAGGCGAACCTTTTACCGTGGTACTACGAGGGACACAAGCGCGCGGCAAGGCGGTCGCAAAACGCTGATGAGAAGTAAGATAAGATTGAAGATTTTTATACTCATACACTTATACAATTTCTACGATATGTTATCAGCAACAGTGACAATTTTTCCCAAAAAAGCTGTTTTATTAAATTACACAATACTAACCTACTAATTACTGGGGATAATTTTATCCCCAAAAGATAAGAGGACTGCTATCCCAGCCCTTTTTCAACTGACTTCACACACAGTGAATCCTCCTTTTTGTAAAGAGTCGGCAACGCGCATGTGACTCCTTTGGAGTCGCAGGCGTCCATAGGTTACGGTAGCTGCTTACCATCAGGCGGGCCGTATGCTTGTTTGCCACCGTCGTGGTATAGAAAAAAAGAAAGACTTCATGATTTCGAAGGAGGAGGTTATCAATTCGTCGGGATCTTTGTTTTTGCTTTTTTTTAATGTATGTTCACCGATTATTCGAAGACGGCTGGACCGATTTGGAAAATTATTTTTCTGTTTGAAAGAATATACTTCACAGTTGGTCCCATTGTAACCAGGTAAGGATCTGATGATGGGATCCTGGAGAAATCGAGGGAACTCTTCAACTATTACAGGCACACGTATAGTGATTTGAGTATTTTTTACAGAAGCTCGAGCATTTGCTTTTGGAAAGATGGACGCTAAGTGAAGTCGGTTCTTTTTTGTTTAAAATTATTTTTATTCAAGAGGCGTTTCTTAAAGCACTTCCTTGAAATAGCCACCTCTACTGTTGACTAGTGTTCCAACACTATTCTAACAAACAACCTTCTTCCAGACTACCCGTCCAGGGACGAAGTGCGCTCGTTTCGCGCAGAATCTGAGCTGATGAAGAGCGTCGGTGCTCACCCTCACGTGGTCAGTCTAGTTGGATGCTGCAGCGGCCGGAGGCCTCTGATAGTCGCTGAGTATTGCAGCCGTGGGGATTTGCTGTCTTACTTGAGGTACCTAAGTTCAACGATACTTAATGGTTGGCTCGTAGACGAGTCGCAGTGATCCTGTCATTGATCTGGTTATCCAACTGTTCTGGACCGCTTTCAGTTAAAAAACAAAAAATAACTTAATACAATAAGTACCTAATATTACTAACAATTTCAGATGCTCATGGGACGTGATGGTTTCCAAACGCAACGCCAAATACTGCAACAACAACTTGGAAACGTCGAACTATCGCAACTCTCTCTTCAAATGTAGATCTGACGAACTTTCCAATCTGGTGGTCAACAAGATGTACGACCTCGACGGGATTTGCGACGTTGAACTGACTTACGTAGACCTCCTCTCGTTTTGTCGCCAGATAGCCATGGGAATGGAATTCTTGGCCTCCAACAGAGTAGTCCACCGAGACTTGGCAGCTAGAAATATTCTGGTAACCAGCGACAGGACATTGAAGATAGCGGATTTTGGACTGTCACGGGACATTTATCAAGAGAATCAATATAAACAGAAGGGCAATGGAAAGTTACCGGTGAAATGGATGGCTTTGGAGTCCTTGACACACAGGATATATACTACGCAGAGCGATGTGTGAGTATTATTCGGTTTTTTATTGATTGGCGCAATCCTCTTACGGCCCCGTGTCATAATATATTACATAGACTCCATTCATAGAGTGATAAACTCAAAATTTTCCTGAAAATGATGACGTTGCCGGGCTTCACGAGAATAAAGCAATAATTTTAATGTATTTAGATAAGGAATTTTCCATTTAATAATTATTTTTATTTGCCTATATCCTTTCTCTTTCAACACTTTCTCTCTGTTCCTGTCGATACGACATTTAAGTGACAATAAGAGGTGTAAACGCGGGACCATCGTATTCATGCTGTTCATTTCATCATTAATGTGGTCGACGGTTCTTGGCAGAGATATTCAGTTTTATTTTTTCCAAGTGTCCATTTAAAAATGTACCGTTTGCACTTTGACATATTTCAAGACATTTGACTAGCTTGTCTTTCGAATAACATCACCGGTAATTTTCCAGCTGGTCGTTCGGCGTAGTTATATGGGAGGTGGTGACGGTCGGCGGCGCGCCGTACGCCGACGTGGCGGCAGCGCGGATACCACGCCTGCTGCGCGCCGGCTACCGCATGCCGCGCCCCAACGCTTGCACCAAACAGCTGTGAGTATCTAATTAGGCGTTCGGTGTAGTTGTATGGGAGATGGTGACGTTCGGCGGCGCGGCTACCACGCCTGCTGCGCGCCGGCTACCGCATGCCGCGCCCCAACGCTTGCACCAAACAGCTGTGAGTATCTAATTAGGCGTTCGGTGTAGTTGTATGGGAGATGGTGACGTTCGGCGGCGCGGCTACCACGCCTGCTGCGCGCCGGCTACCGCATGCCGCGCCCCAACGCTTGCACCAAACAGCTGTGAGTATCTAATTAGGCGTTCGGTGTAGTTGTATGGGAGGTTGTGACGTTCGGCGGCGCGGCTGCAACGTCTGCTGCGTGCCGGCTACCGCATGCCGCGCCCCAACGCTTGCACCAAACAGCTGTGAGTATCTAATTAGGCGTTCGGTGTAGTTGTATGGGAGGTTGTGACGTTCGGCGGCGCGGCTGCAACGTCTGCTGCGCGCCGGCTACCGCATGCCGCGCCCCAACGCTTGCACCAAACAGCTGTGAGTATCTAATTAGGCGTTCGGTGTAGTTGTATGGGAGATGGTGACGTTCGGCGGCGCGGCTACCACGCCTGCTGCGCGCCGGCTACCGCATGCCGCGACCCAACGCTTGCACCAAACAGCTGTAAGTATCTAATTAAGCCTTCGGTGTAGTTGTACGGGAGGTTGTGACGTTCGGCGGCGCGGCTGCAACGTCTGCTGCGCGCCGGCTACCGCATGCCGCGCCCCAACGCTTGCACCAAACAGCTGTGAGTATCTAATTAGGCGTTCGGTGTAGTTGTATGGGAGGTTGTGACGTTCGGCGGCGCGGCTGCAACGTCTGCTGCACGCCGGCTACCGCATGCCGCGCCCCAACGCTTGCACCAAACAGCTGTGAGTATCTAATTAGGCGTTCGGTATAGTTGTATGGGAGATGGTGACGTTCGGCGGCGCGGCTACCACGCCTGCTGCGCGCCGGCTACCGCATGCCGCGCCCCAACGCTTGCACCAAACAGCTGTAAGTATCTAATTAGGCGTTCGGTGTAGTTGTATGGGAGGTTGTGACGTTCGGCGGCGCGGCTGCAACGTCTGCTGCACGCCGGCTACCGCATGCCGCGCCCCAACGCTTGCACCAAACAGCTGTGAGTATCTAATTAGGCGTTCGGTGTAGTTGTATGGGAGATGGTGACGTTCGGCGGCGCGGCTACCACGCCTGCTGCGCGCCGGCTACCGCATGCCGCGCCCCAACGCTTGCACCAAACAGCTGTAAGTATCTAATTAGGCCTTCGGTGTAGTTGTATGGGGGGTGGTGACGTTCGGCGGCGTGGCTACCACGCCTGCTGCGCGCCGACTACCGCATGCCGTGCCCCAACGCTTGCACCAAACAGCTGTGAGTATCAAATTAGGCGTTCGATGTAGTTGTATGGGAGGTGGTGACGTTCGGCGGCGTGGCTACCACGCCTGCTGCACGCCGACTACCGCATGCCGCGCCCCAACGCTTGCACCAAACAGCTGTGAGTATCTAATTAGGCGTTCGGTGTAGTTGTATGGGAGGTGGTGACGTTCGGCGGCGCGGCTCTGCTGCGCGCCGGCTACCGCATGCCGCGTCCCAACGCTTGCACCGAACAGCTGTGAGTATCTAATTAGGCGTTCGGTGTAGTTGTATGGGAGGTGGTGACGTTCGGCGGCGCGGCTACCACGCCTGCTGCGCGCCGGCTACCGCATGCCGCGCCCCAACGCTTGCACCAAACGGCTGTGAGTATCTAATTAGGCGTTCGGTTAGTTGTATGGGAGGTGGTGACGTTCGGCGGCGCGGCTACCACGACTGCTGCGCGCCGGCTACCGCATGCCGCGCCCCAACGCTTGCACCAAACAGCTGTGAGTATCTAATTAGGCGTTCGGTGTAGTTGTATGGGAGGTGGTGACGTTCGGCGGCGCGGCTACCACGCCTGCTGTATCTGTGGAATAGTCGATGCGCCGTCATTTTGAGGACGGACGATGAGAGGCTGAAGCATCGTAGTGCCACCAGTCTCTGATACAAAATGTACTTAACCTCATAAAAATCAGTGAAACTGAAAATTTATGGATTAAAAAGTTTGTGAACTCAAACTAGCGGATGTACTTCTAAGATCCTGATTTCCGTTCAGGTGCTGGTATGTAAAGATACCCGGGCCTCGATTCGACATGCCAAACTGCGAGACGTTACTCTCACACTTGTCTCGCTAGGTGATAGAGTGAAATCCATCTGTCCACACGTGGCCACACCTAACTGTCAATCTGTCAGTAGGTCTCGCTAGAAAGTTTTGTCTATGGCTATGGCCACCATTTTAGATGTCACTCTTGAGTGATTCCACCCCAAATTTCAACTGTCACAAAAGTGTGATCTCATAGTTGTCTCGCTACCTACTGTCAGTTATGCCATGTCGAATAGAGGCCCTGCTGACTTCTTTAACCTTTTGAACGCCACGCATCGGACGTAAAAATCGTGCCACCAGCGCCAGAGCGAAATTTGCACGAGCGCACTCAGATACCGTAGTGGTTGGAAAACAACATATCGACGAAACATTTCTTTCCGCCTAATAGTGGATTTAGTTCAAAATCACTTTAGATATTTAGAAATCATAATAGTAAAGAATATTCATTTCGTATTTTTCTTATACACCTAAAATCAACTACAAAAATATGAAAATTAATATACAATTTTATTTAATTTTGTCAATATAGTCACAGCACTAGGTACTTAAGTGATAACGTCACGCGCTGACGTGTTATGACGGCTTTGGCGCTGGTGGCACCATAACTTATTATGAATGTTAGAGTTTGGGGTGAGAGATATTCATTCATTTCTGTATCGATATTTCCGTGGTGTAACTGTATGAAGGAAAATACGTTAGGTTTTTTAAGTGTTGAGTAAAAAAATGTTTAACAATACCATCAAATAAATAAATTTTATGATAAAAACTAATGAACATCGGACAGAACGGGTGTGTAGGTAAAAAAACACCTCGCGCACATTTCATTCTTTTGTACCTAAAGAAACTTGGTATATCCCTAATAATGACATATTCTTTGTTCACTTAAACTCGGTCTCTCACCGATAATATTCATATTGGTTGACATTTTATCTAAAATACCGTTTCATTATTTTTACTTATTTGGTATGTATGAAATGGACCGAAAGCCCACGTGTCGTGGTATTTATCATTGTTTAAGGATTAACAAGAATGCGGCGAAGCAATAAGATTAAAAGAAACGACATACACATTGTTAGGTTTTAAATACGGCCCTTATAACACGCATTGTATTTATTCCATTGCGACTTAAATAAAACTCTTTCTTTTTTAATAATGCATATATTAAAGTAAAAATTTAAAATATATACCTTTTTTAACATTACGATAGTTCCTAAAACTAATCTTCTACACGAATCACAGTTTAATAATTAGTTTTATTATATAATAAAGCTTAAAATGCGAAAAACATTCATAATTCCAGTGTTTGGTTAATGTTCATACAATAATTATCATCGACCACTATGCTTTCAAACGAACAACACTATTTCGAAGTGACGTCACGCCGCTTGACGTGATTACCCGTCAACGGCGAGGAGGGCAGTGCCTTTTTGTTCTTTTAAATAGCTCTGAGGTATTTTCTGATTTTTTCTTGAGTTACGGGTTATTTTGAATTAAATTTTAACTAAAAGGATAGATGAATGGTAGAGCTATAATAAATATACAAAAATATTTATATAAAGGTTGTTTATTTTGTTTGTTTGTTTGGACGTTTTAACACGTCATGGCGCTGAGGGCACGACTTTTCGTTGACGTGTTTGAACGGCTTTGGCGGTCAAAGGATTAATACCGTTATACTTACAATACGACCCAGAGCATCATGCTGTTATTGTGTTGTATATACAAAACAATACACTCCTTTATTGGGCAGTCGTGTAAAAACATGAACAGGAATTCCCAGTTCTTCTATATAAATAATGTAATACCGAGAGCATGCCTTACGGACACCTAATCTTTGTCTACTTTCAAGTTATGTTCTAAGACAAATACTACGACTTAACATAACTTCTTATGCAATAGATGATCTATGCATTTAAATAAATAAACAGCGCACACAAAGTAAATCCCGTACGGATTTGGCACGGGCTCCAGTGCATTGAACATGAATGGAAGCATCAAGATCATGATTTATCGTGTTAACAATAAATCGTGGTTATACTGGCTATCCTTACACTTTGCTTTGTAAGCCCTTGCGTATAGAGTTGTTTAGAATCAGCATTTTATACGAATCTTTGCTAGCGGAAGTACTATCTTACTAAAAAAAGCATGGCAAAAAAGTTTTTTCGAGTATTTATTTCTATTTTTAACAGACTTATTTCAAAAGCAGGAGGTTCTCAATTCGGTTTTATGTTTGTTACTCCATAACTACGTCATGTCTGATCCGATTTAGAAAATTATTTTTTCCGTTGTATAAAGATTGGTTCCGTTTTTGTCTAAACACAGTTCTGATGATGGGGAGTCCATGAGGAATTGAGGGAATCCCTCAATTCGAAGGCATACATATAGTGATTTTTATGTTTTCATCAACAAAACAAGCATTTTCATTCAAAAAAGTCACATTTGATGAAGTGGAATTGCTGATGATGATCAGAAAAAAACTCTTGAACGACGCATAGTTCTGGCGATTTGTTCTCTTCGTTATGTTTGTCAAGGAAGTTAGGTTTCCAAGGCACATTTTTTCATTTCATTGTCTGAAATCTAAGAGTGCACCGTCTACATCTTTCACCAGTCTCCCCCATTGGCCCACTGGCCGTTTTTGGGGGAGCCCATTGGTCGGTTTTTTTTCTTAAAAATTATTCATCTTAAAATTTTCAAGAACAGCCTTGCTTCGAACTTTCGAGAGCAGTCTTGAGTATCGCTCACAATCGTCTGCCTGATTTTTACACCGTACAAAGTCAGTACCATGTAACATTCGTCGTCGTGAGCTTTATCATATGTAATAACAACGGCCTAAATATGTCCGAGTTTACAACGCCTGTTGTTGTGGTATTTATTAGTACAGATTTCCAGTATCTCATCTAGTAAATCGTTGAAAATCAGTCAAGATGAATCAAATTAGTAGCACCTTCAATACTTAAGCTAAGTGACTGTTTCTTTCTCAGTTACGATTTGATGCTCGCATGCTGGCAAGCTCGGCCGCGCGACCGACCAACATTCACCGATCTACACAGCGAGCTAGACACTATGCTGCACTCTGCTTGTGCTGAGCAGTATCTAGCGCTAGACCTGGATATGGAGCTGAAGCCTGAAGAGGCACGGAACGTTTACACGTGGCTCATGGAGTTTGCAAGGTATAAGTCACATTTAACTACACAGCTAGCTACATGCTGCACTTTGCTTCATTGATTGACCACTGACTGATTTTAAAGACGTTTTGTGTCAAAATTTTACCGTATACTTCTTTCTACAGGGGCAAGGGCTTCCTCGGCTCTGCCTACGGCTCCGCGCCACCACGAACACACAGCAACCACTACTCTTCGCCACCTGCGCCGAATAAACCTCCAAGTATCAGTGTCAATGTACCGTTGTGCTCCTAATGGAAGGCTGTAAGTAGTTCAAAGCAAGAAGCGTTTCAACTGCTTGTGAAGGAAAGAAGCATAGAAATCGTATTAGCTCTGAAAGATGACCCCACATTATTGTGGGTGAGCAAATGGCATCGGATACGAGGCATACAGGCTATGAAAGCAAGCCGTTTATTTTAGTGCGAACGCCGTTTGAAGTGTTATTATAGCCAATGAAAACTTTGATTCGCCGATCAAAAATCATGTCAAAGCCAGGGAAGGGAGGTGAAGGGATAACCAGGCCTATGAAACTCTACCGCGCGGGCTCAGTTTAATACCTACGCGTCGCGTGCCGCCGGCGGCACTGTATAGTCTGTGAACCGCCACACGCGTTCTCCGATGTACGTCGCTCCACGCACCGCCCGCGCTATGATAATTTACGAAAATTATCTTTATTTTGTATATTGTATCTATAAGTATGTATATCAATGTAAAACTATATTTGCAATATCAGTTATCTTATATTAATAAGTTTTACGTCAAAATTTTGCGAGAAACATTTCGCGTAAAAGGGCGTAACCGCCGAAGTTAGGTAGGTATCGCACGCAGGTCGCATTACCTTTTGAAATTTATGAAAATAAATGTATAATCGCCAGAATGAAACAGAATATTCTAATAACATCTTAGTTAATTATTAGAGGGCGGAGTACCGGTGGCAAATTTCACACTAAATGTATGGAGTCGCCTAAGTATTCTTATGATTAAATAAATAACGAATAAATGATTAATTTTGCATAATAATTTTTAGGAACTTATAGAAATTATCTTATGAGCATACAAATATAATGTAATATGTTGTTAATATCTATAATACATAATAATATGTTTTCTTATCAAAACATTATCATTAGGTACTAAATACTAGACTAAGAAGTTATACCTGCCAAACGATATATTATTTTCAAGACCATTCAATTACAATTGAGGACTGGAATTATGTGTTCGAGGTCCTCCTCACAATCTACACTTAAGTGCGTATCCATGTTATAAAATGAATGGACTATGGCCACATGTTCCTGGTTTTTCGGAGTGAATCGGTTTCTTAATTTATTGAAGATCCATTTATGAGTGGAAAACGATCGCTCTACATCTACCGATGTCATGGTTGCATGTTTAAGGACTTGTTTATAATTTTCCATTGTAATCATATTCCTTAATTCGTCAGCATCTGGGTTTCTATCTAGAACCAATTCGAGTTTATTTCGCACGGTTTCACTTCCTTGGAGGCTTAAAATACTCCTAACTATATCTATTACCAGAAAACTTTCTTCTATCGGAATTTTAGTGATTCTAATTTTTCTATCGATTCAGGTATAATTTCGTAACAATTTTTTATAAAGCTTAACTCGTTTTTTAAATTTTCATTTTCAAACAATTTCTGGGCTTTTCTAATGGCAATAGCTTCTTTACTGTTCAATTGCATCACAACATTTTTAATCACGTCAAAATGTCTATCGTAGTAAAAACTTGCATTTAACCAGGTGCCCCAACGAGTGATAATGGGTTCCGGCGGTAAAGGCACATTCTGCGCATGGTCCCTGAAAAATCGGACGCAGTGTGGTGATTTTAAAAAAATCTTCTTGACATTAGATATTAAAGAATTGACCAATTTATGTTCAGATCTTATCTGCTCCGCGACTCTGTGTAGTCCATGAGCGAAATAAGTTACGTGTCGTACTTTAGTGTACTTTTTCTTCAAAATCTTGCCGGCAGCAAGCATGTACGCTGCGCTATCCGAACAGAATATTAAAAATTTGTTCATATTATCTGTAAAATTATCCTCCCACAAAAACTTCAAGCTTTCGTCAACCACCGCTGCAATTGAGTTCGCGTTTACAGTACTAACGACTTTACACGCTAACAAATATGGCCTTTGTAAAGCATCATCAAGTGATTTTATAATTACATTTACTACGCAATTACCGAAATTATCAAGAGTCTCATCCACCGCAAGCCATAAATTGGAATCGAAAAATGTATTTCGTATTTGCTTGACGGTCGCATTGTATATTCTGGTAAGATAGTATTTTCTCAAAACACTTTCTTCGGGAAGTTTTACGCCTTTATCTAAGTATTTTCCAAAGAACTTTATAAATTCTGGATGGTTAACTCTTTTCCATGGGATGTTATACGCTATAAGGAAAACGCATAAATCATAGGCAAAGGTGCCATTTTGGTTTCCACAGTTAATTTGGTGTTGTTTACTGTTAAACGTGTTTTTCGACATTATATTTTTTCAACTGCTTTAAATCCACTGAGCAAGAAATACAGTAAATGCTACATTCTTCTTCATTATATATAAGATTTTCGTACGGTTCTATCATCCGCAGAATTGTTGCTTCACATGGCTTATTCATCTTCATATTTTTCGGTTTTAAATATTTAGCCGACGCAATAATAATTCAGATAATATAAAGCAAGCAAATAAGTAAAGCAGCTGTCTAAATTGACAATGTCAAATAATTAGTTTCTAAATGTCTCATAAATTTGTAAATTAGTAACTTTTTGAAAAGAAAGGTTGCATATGGTAAAAAATATTATATCGATGAATGGTGACTTTGTTAAAAGAAATTGAAAAATAACCCAAAATATTTACGACATAACATTTAGGTGTTCCTGAAATCGATTTATGAAAATAAATGTTAAGTACTTACTTCCAATTTACGAGTAGGTACCATACTAAGTACATTAGGCAAATGAATAATTTTATTATTCAAGCCTAAAATAATAATTATAAAAACCGGCCAAGAGCGTGTCAGGCCACGCTCACTGTAGGGTTCCGTAGTTTTCCGTCCGTCACAGTAAGTGTCCCCACTTAAGAGTTAATAACACCACCATGTAGGATATGATATGAGAGTTCCATGTACAGCGACATCTATCGGCAAATTGAGTAAACTATTGCGCGCGAGCATAAAGTATGGAAGATGATTTTTATGGGATAATTCTTTATTGCGTGAACCGATTTTCACCGTTTTTACTTTATTTGAAAGCACGTCATTTCATTGTAATTTTGTAGAAATTACAGGTACAATAAACACCTGCTTATACGGTTAAATTACAAACTTAGTTCAGAAATTATTTTGTATTTTTTTTTCAAAAACTATTCATCCTATCAAGTTCAAAATAATTTTCCAAGAAAGTTTTTATAAAGTTCGA
This sequence comes from Pammene aurita, assembly GCA_947086415.1. Taxonomy (NCBI): domain Eukaryota; kingdom Metazoa; phylum Arthropoda; class Insecta; order Lepidoptera; family Tortricidae; genus Pammene; species Pammene aurita. Next base: position 6,925,903 of record OX352302.1, on the reverse strand, counting down.
CTTTTGAGATTTTTTTCATATTTTTAAAACTTATGGTTCAAAAGTTAGAGGGGGGGGGGACGCATATTTTTTTACTTCTGGAGCGATTATTTCCGAAAATATTTACATTATCGAAAAATGATTTTAGGAAACCCCAATTCATTTTTAAATACCTATCCAATAATATATCACACGTTAGGGTTGAAATGAAAAAAAAAATCACTCCCCACTTTACGTATAGGGGAGGTACCCTAATAAAAAAAAAATTCACTTTTTATTTTACCACTTTGTCGGCGTGATTGATATACATATTAGTACCAAATTTCAGCTTTCTAGTGCTAACGGTCACTGAGATTATCCGCGGACGGACGGACGGGCAGACATGGCGAAACTATAAGGGTTCCTAGTTGACTACGGAACCCTAAAAACGACTCCATACCTTTTGTGTGAAATTTGCCACCGGTACTCCGCCCTCTATTAATTATATAGGTAATCGCAAGTTCGAATGCAATTTTTAGTATTTTTCGCTATTGTTTACGTTCACAAGGTTCACAAAGGTACGTTATGCATATTTTACGTCATCTTTTAACCACTTTACAAGTTACCGCCCGGGACGTTATTGCTGTTGTTTCCTGGTCTATGGCGGCGCACGCGCTCAAGGTCGCTCCGCTATTATTGTGTAGGTATTTATGTCGGTAGGTATTTGGTATTTCAATGAGAGATTCCTATTTGTTCGTAAGAACTATTAATATAATCTGTGCGATGACTGTCAGGGGAATATCAGGACCTTTTTTAGATCAATATCATATTGAACCTGAAGTATGCACAAATAGATGACCAAACATTTTCAATGTCCATTTAAAATTACATATTAAATGTGGACATTGCGAGATGTTTGGTCATAATATTGGACCCAGATTACTCTGGGAATATTATATTATCTGGGATTACTCTAGAATATTTATATCTACTTATATAAAAAAGTGACGTTAGTTTTCTTTGCATTTTTTCTGATTTGAGTCACTACTCAAAAAGCAGGTTTCGGGTTCGAATCCTGGACAGGGCATTCATTTGTGTGTTTATCACAGATATATGTTTATCTACGTATTTATCTGTATTTATTGATTTGTGTAAGATTGCTCAAAGATAAGCCAGTGTGTTGACGGCGAGGGAACCTCTTGATATGATATGATATGATAATTTATTGATAAAACAGGTATTTTACATGTCATTGCTTAAAAACTAATTCTTATAGGTATATAGGTACATTAGGTACATTGGTGATACATTACATGTTTTGTGTTCAGTACAGTCAAGTGCAAAAATACGTATCGAAAAAATCGTCTCATAAATATGGTACTACGCACTTATTCCAACGGAATAAGATACTATGGGACATATTTTTGAGTAAGATGAGTACACCCATATTTTTACACTTGACTGTACATTAGAACATTTTTCAACGTCGTTAGACTTGTTAGACGTGTGTGTTGTTGTTTTGTTGTGTTCTTGTTCCCTTAGCCGTCAACACAGTGGATCCTCCTTTTTGTAAAGGGTCGGCAACGCGCATGTGACACCTCTGGAGTTGCGGGCGTTCATAGGCTACGGTAGCTGCTTACCATCAGGTGGGCCGTATGCTTGTTTTCCACCATCGTGGTCTTAAAAAAATTGTCCCGTAATATTTATCCATACTAATATTATAAATGGGAAAGTGTATGTGTGTGTTTGTTTGGTTGTTTGTCCGTCTTTCACGGCAAAACGGGGCGACGAATTGACGTGATTTTTTAAGTGGAGACAGTTGAAGGGATGGACAGTGACATAGGCTACTTTTTCTAACCCCCACTTCCCTAAAATGGGGGGTGGAAGTTTGAATGGTTTGTTACCCCGAATTTAACGCGGGCGAAGCCGCGGGCAAAAGCTAGTTTATTTATATAATTAAGTCGAAAATGTTACTTACGTTGATGACCTACCTAATTATTTACCCATCGCTTATATATATATGTGATCTACAAGTATGTAGTTAAGGTATGTTTTCCTATGTCGAAGCCGTCTTTAGTTGTAAATTATTTTAGTTATAGTCGACATCCTAAATATCCTAATGTATTATTTTTATTACAACTTGCAATTTGTAAGAGCAGTCACTATTTTAGGAAATAACTAGTTTTTTTATGAACAGTATTGATAAGTGATTAGAAATACAGACTTTGTAAAATTATAACTGATTTTTATTTCCTTGTTTTAAAGTTATTTGTTACAATTTTTGTTTCACCACGCTATCTTCATGCCGAAATGAGATCTCACTTTTCATCGGATCCTATTCATAAAAAACCGGCCAAGAGCGTGTCGGGCCACGCTCAGTGTAGGGTTCCGTAGTTTTCCGTCCGTCACAGTAAGTGTTCCCACTTAAGAGTTTTTGAAAGCACGTCATTTCATTGTGATTTTGTAGAAATTACAGGTACAATAAACACCTGCTTATACGGTTAAATTACAAACTTAATTCAGAAATCATTCTGTATTTTTTTTCAAGAACTATTCAACCTATCAAGTTCAAAATAATTTTCCTAGAAAGTTTTTATAAAGTTCTACTTTTGAGATTTTTTTCATATTTTTAAAACTTATGGTTCAAAAGTTAGAGGGGGGGGACACATTTTTTTTACTTCTGCAGCGATTATTTCCGAAAATATTTACATTATCAAAAAATGATTTTAGTAAACCCCTATTTATTTTTAAATACCTATTCAAGAATATATCACACGTTAGGGTTGAAATAAAAAAAAATCACTCCCCACTTTATGTATAGGGGAGGTACCCTAATAAAATAAAAATTCCACTTTTTATTTTACCACTTTGTCGGCGTGATTGATATACATATTAGTACCAAATTTCAGCTTTCTAGTGCTAACGGTCACTGAGATTATCCGCGGACGGACGGACGGACAGACATGGCAAAACTATAAGGGTTCCTAGTTGACTACGGAACCCTTAAAAGAGAGGTGTGATAAGAGTTACAACTAGGGGGTTGGGAATGGCAGACTAGACGAGCGATAAGAAGTGGGGTCTAATACCCGTTGAAATACTCTATGAAATTCTAATAACAATAATTTATTGTGCCTGAATTTCACCCACTCACAATAACCAGATACAATCTATACTATCTCTGCATAAGGATCTTAAATCTCTTAAAAAATAAAACAACGTATGATTGCTTCATATCGTATAATTTAATATTTTTTTAATGGTATAACTTAATGCTAAATATAAAAATATCCATATACATCGCTTTATCCGTTTTCGTGGTGCCATCTCAGCCTTCCCCGCCGATCGTGTGTTCTAACTATTAACTTAACCCTTTGAACGCCATATGTTATACAAAAACGTCACTCACACGCCAGTATCATAACGTAGTGGGGCCATTCTACTTTTCGTTGTACATAAGTTTTTGACACTTTTTCGTAAAATGCATATTTTAGAATACTTGGCCAATTATTTCAATTGCTGATTTGTGACGGAGGTAGAGGCTGAATTAAGCTGTCAATCCCGATGGCTTAGTTTAACAATAACAACTGTGGACATTCGTAATCTCAGTAACTCAGTGGTCCTTGATTGTCTCCCGATTTGTATGAAAATAAGGCATTTACCACTGCGTTACCATCTTTTTTCATTAATCAATATGAATATATGAATTTTGGTTAACAAATTCCTATTATTTGGTTCAGGTAAAATTTAGGAATACAATTTTATACATGAAATTCAATGTCTATCATATTTTTTTCAGCCAATAGATTAATGGTCACGAAAAAGTAGAATGAGCCAGTGACCTAATATAAACCTTATTTTAAAGCACGAAAAGCAGTGCACGCTATAACAATAAGTAAGATCTCCGGATGCAGACGGTGTGCAAACGAGACAGCATGGATGGATATGCATGTAACTGTCTCGTTTCTACATTGTTGTACAAACCGAATCCGTGTGATAATCGACGATTACTCATGATGCCTTTATAAGGCAGAGGAATTAAATATATTGCCCTCCATGAATTTTATTTCAAAGCGATAGGGTTCAATTTCGCGTAATTTCTGTCACCCTTATAACCGTTAAAGGGTTAAGGGTTCTTGTCGTTCAAAAGGCTAACTTACACACTTGATAATGATTATAATATTGGGTTCTATGTTTCACTATTATCGAATTGAAATTCGATCATTGTCATAGTAACGGAACTACCCTGAAAATATAACATAAAACCCATTAGGCCAGCGTTTTGTAAACACCTTTGTCTTCTCTGATATTTACATCTGCTATCCTGATATGGTCGAGTTTATACAATAGCGGTCACTTTCTAACAAGTAAGTATGTTAGTTTGCAAGTGATGGAAGATGTGATAGGCGATAAAATGGCAACCATGCTATCCGTTCTGATGGCGCTTTAAAAGGTGTAAACAGTTATAACACACGACCAACGTAACCTTTCTCCGACCAAACAAACGCAATAATTAGGACGTACTCATGTCATGAGCAAACGCAAGTATCATTCATAATTCATTGTAGACACTAACTATGATATGGCTAATTAAAACATAATATAATACACTGAATTCGTTAATATATTATCACACCAATAACCATACAATATACATGCGATCCTGCCCGAGTTATAAGCCGAATAGTTCGGGTACACGTAGTTTTAGTCTCCGATTGACGCATCACGCGTCCACTTATATAGTCTGTAAGGAAAGAGAAGTGTCGTCGAATGTATGAGCCATAGTACTAATTAACCCAAGACCCCGCATAGCCGGGCGATCCCCGCTGCCACGCACGAAGTAATTTCACTGTAGTGAGACACTAATATTGGAAGTGAAAGTAAACATAGTACGTCTCCTTGGCAACCATTACTGTCTAACTCTCTCTCGTACGCCCCACGGAAGAATCGCGCGTTCCCTGTTTAGCATTGCGAGTTCTCCTGCCGCACCCCTTCTTTTTGGCAACTTAGGTTTCAAAGAAATAACGCGCTAAGCGGAGTATAGAGATATCTTGTATATGGTGTGAGCCGTCATATAAACCACGACACTTATCTTTGCGGACTCACTCTAGCAGTGTTGTTCCTATCGAATTTTGGGGTTGCCGTTTTTCGAGTCGTAATCTCTAAGGAAAATCTGAAAATTATTGCCGTATCCAAAAAATTACGGAACAACGCAGAAAAACTGTAGGGAGATACGGCAGTAGGACCGCTGCCGTAAGACGTAAATATTTTTGACTGTATCCGTAACAACACTGACGTCATACTACTTATAGAATGGGGTAGAGTTACTAGCAGTAAACGTACAGTTACCAGCAGATATAAAGCCTGACCAGAAATACATGATCATGCGCCATGTTGCGGAATTTCATTGGAACTAATTTCTTACACTGGCAATAATTTTAATGACAACAAGATTATGCATGTGTGAGTGCATGATAGTCTGTCACTGTCATTGTGGCAGTTAACTTAAATAATAATAAAATGTTGAATATTAAATAAAAATTAAAAAAACCCTAAATTATCCATAGTCAAAAGCGAAACATTGTACATAGTGTATATAATAAACTGCTGTAAATAATACGCTCGGGAAATGAAACTATTTAGCTGTGAAACATTTTCAAATTAACATCAGAGCTGACAGATAAACAAGTCAAGATGTCACTATACCATAGAGAATAGTATGCTCCATGATTAATATGATTATACTGAACTGTTGCCATATAAATAAGAGTAATAGCGCCCTCTTGACAATAATCATATATTTCTGGTCAGGCTTTACCTAAATAAGCACCTCCTAAGTTTCTATTGCTGACTGTACGTAATATGCAAAAAAAATATTGCAAAAACGCGGAGTTATCAATAAGCAACTCGAACTATTTGACCGACCGTTTAAACTAGGCACGTAGTATAATTTCTAACACATCTCTACCTTCTGACACTTTCCACTATCTCTCATAAGATTTTCACCTTTATTCATATTGAGGTTAAAATAAAGCATAACATTGAAACATATAATAGATTATATGAACTTTTTTTATCTTTACTGTTTTAGATAAAATTGTAATATCATTATGATTCCCTTGACTTTTTCCAAAAAATTTGTCGGAGGCATTTTTATTATAATAAGAGGTTAATTTTCTTTATTTATATTTAGCTTAGATCACTGTAACTCCATTCTGAATTTCAGTCCAAAAGCGCAAGTGTCGCGGCTCTGTTATGGCAAGATATAAAATTAAAATTGAGTAAATAACTTTAAAAACAAATCTTTCGGATCGTTTTGAACCAAACTATAGACAAAATAGAGTATTGGTGTCCACCCTACAACCTACATCCATACAAAAGTGTGAATTCTACGCCCCCATTATAATACAGATTGATAAAAAAACTTACAACTAGTCATATAGGAATAACAATGTGTACCTCTAGTGAGAGATCATGATTTATACATAAACAGAGAATACAATTCACGGCTAAAATAGACCTTATCGCAACGGGCTTAAGGTCTTTTTTGTGTTCAAAGATAGGACGCAAAGACCGCTGTAAGGTTGTTCCACCGTAAATAATAATACACGATAACTTTGGCTCACAATACTATTGGCTTGACGCACTAGGGGTCGTCCAGAAATCATGTGATCATATTTGGCCTATTTTTGACCCCCTACCACACAAGATCACGTGATGATTGTGTTTTAAATTTGGTGCGATGAATCTTTTTTATTGGGTAAATACGCGTATAAAAAATAGAGCGGATTAATTCATCTGATTAAATTTTTGAGTAATATTGTTGTTTGAAAAATACACGTGATATCTTCTCTGGCCACCCCCACCGTGATCATTCGTAATATTTTTCTTACCATCTAAACGATCACATGATTTCTGGACGACCCCCTACTCATGTGGTGACACTGGTGACATAATAAGATTTAGCGTAGTAATGGGGAAGGCCGCTGAAAACTTATTGTAGAGGGCGCTGTTCCATATTCCATACAATGAGAGAAAGAGACAGATGAATGGTCCTTAACTATATACGAAAACCGTATACACTAGTATGCGATCAAAAAGCTTCTCTATGGCGTTAGTCAACAGTATTTTATTTTTAGAGTATTTCAGAAACAGGTAGATTTCTATTTCGGAGCAATTCGAGACAAAACATTGAGTGATACTCGCGAAAATAAATAAAAACTAATTCCCGCCATACAAATTGAGCTTTTCTAAGGACCAATGTTGGAGATGTCACTTTGACAGTAGCCTTCCCCATTCGCTGTCATCAATAATAACTATAGACGTAAGTACAAGAAAACCCTCTAGCAATATACGAGTACACTGGAAACAAAGTCGCAATGTCGAGTAAAATTCTCTTTACGATCGAATTTCAACCGTAATGCGTACATATAAGGAATAAAGTAAAAAAATCTTAATGATTTTAATTTGGGATGATGATTGATGAATGATGAATATGAGGATTATTTAGAGCAAGTACAGTTTATACACTGGGATGTCATATTACCCTCACTGTCACTTTTGAGCATATCTACCAAGTGCAACAAAAGTGCTGATATTCTAATTATGAAAAAATAAGAAAAAAAATCTCGCGATAAAAAAAACTGATCTTGTATGGCGGGTTGGCCGGACGTGTCCCATACAAAAAAAAAGTGTTTTTCGCTTCCGAAAAATTTTTCAAAAACGAAATTTCTAAATTATTATCATCGTAACAGAAGTTGGTTGTCTATGATAGCTGACAGTGGTTGTAGTATAGTACAATGATATTAACTATGGATGGCTACAAAAAATACTTCAGAGTTATTTCATATCATAACCTAGCAACGATTTTGTTATGTTTCTCTGTTTTAACAATCATTTCATCTTTGTTACTCTCTTTCTTGTTAGAAAATTACAGTTTGTCCCTTTCTCACGCGGGTGACGGGAGCTCATTGGCACGTCCGCATCTCTCGCTTGCCGATGCGCGACTAGCGACAATTGTTTGAATTCACTAATTTTAAGTGTTTCTCTTTTGGAGCGTGCGTAACCCGTCTGTCATTATTATATGTCATAGGTATAGTACTAATTAGTAAACTCAAACATATTGAGATTACTCTAATTGTTGAAACCCGGTGAGGGCTTCTAAATTTTTCAGGGTTTTTTTAAATCATACCCTCCTCAGTGAGCCAGCGAGACTCCAATAGTAACTCCAAGGAGACATATTTTTTGTTCAATCAATAGGTTCTAAAATTATCGTCATCATATTGCGACTACTTAAATTTGGAATGATGCATTTCGATAAACAACAGATCAGTATTTAACTATTACTTATTCAACAAGAGACCTAACTAGCGTATATTATACTGGCATTTTGACACTGCAGCATCATAATTTTACTATTGACAGTTCCCTATATATTCCTATGTATCCCTATACGTTAGGCTTACTGCGAAAAATCTTGTATTAATCATTGAATATCCCACATAGGACATACCAGATAACATACATTGTAAGGATATCTTACAGTCGTGGCCAGATAATTATGGACAAGATTATTTTTGCCATACAACTGCATACAAATATGACATTTTAAATTTGATAAAAATATAAATTTTGCTTATGCTATTTATATTTTAAAAAATACTGACGTATCCGTGTTTAAACAAGACTTAATATGGGCCATAAACATCTTCCATAAAATTTGAACAAAAAAAAATACAGACGGTCAAATCAATACTTTTTGTAATTAGGAACGATTTTCATACATCGTTCCTACTTATAGTATGAACTTATAAAAAGTGTTGATTTGACCGTCTGTATTTTTTTTTGTTCAAATTTTATGGAAGATGTTTATGGCCCAAAATATAAATAGCATAAGCAAAATTTATATTTTTATCAAATTTAAAATGTCATATTTGTATGCAGTTGTATGGCAAAAATAATCTTGTCCATAATTATCTGGCCACGACTGTATATGCATCTCTAAGGGTCTCTCGGGGACTCTAGGTATCACTTCGTGTATTGCATTTGAATGGTGTGGTTGCGTCACTTCCGTTTGCCTCTTAGTCTGAAGAGGGTTTCTACAATCTTTTTTTCACCAGACGGCAGAACCGTGGCGAGAGGTCTAGCTGTCATAATCCACCAATCATGTTTAACCTTTTTTTATTGGTGGATTTTGACAGCTGCTGTCAAAAAGTCTTGTCACAGTGCCGCCACCTGGTGTTGTAGAAGCCCTCATTCAGCGTCATAAGAAACTAGAGATGTACGATCTTCATATCTCTAGTTTACAATAGCATTATGAACTTTCTATAATAGTAGTTTATGTAACTGCTACGTAATAAGGCCTAATTACGTACAGTTGCATACACTGCTTTATCTACACTCATATTTTTTATACTAAATGCCGTATTCGGAAACCATAGAATGGCCGCCATTGCACCGCCATGGCCAACTCGATTGTGCCGGCGGTCGGGAGGGAGAGTGCCGGCGGTCGGGGGGAGCGTGCAGGTGTACATTATGTTATCAAAACTCATAACACATCAATAGTTGAGCATGTAAAGTTAAAATTACGTTACTGCCCCACATAAAAAGCTTATCATAGTAAAATCGGTTGTGGTAATGCTAGCCATTGCCTACCGTTTTCGAACACGTTTTAGAGAACTTACAATGTGAGTGTAGATAAAGTATAGTAAAGTTGCGCTAACCGTGCCTGGATGCTAGTATTCCTTTGCTTGTGTTAAGTAAGTTTGAAGACGGGCTGTCGTCAATCGATAGGCGGCGGCTGCGCGGTGATACTGGCGGGCGGCGCGGTCAGGTACCCGGCGGTTTGAGGCGCCGCTGTGAACAAAGGGGTACTTGATATGTTAGATGTCATGTAATGTAAATCACGAAAGGAGCGAAAAGGTCGCGTCGTTGAAAGGGCCTTCAGGGACCCGAAGTCCAGAAACCCCATCATTTGATTAATGTTTTTGATTAAATTTGGATGTCTTCTTTTATTTTACTCAATGAAATGGCTCACGCTACGCCTCGCCCCGAACGGAATGGCCACGCTACGCCCCGCCCGAACGGAATTACCTCACAGCGTGGCGGCGGTTTAGTAGGAAACCAGTAGGTTAATCCATCAGGTTGACAGCGCATCGATCGAAAATCAAAATGTCGGTGTATTGTCAAACGTGATTTACGACTGCGGAAACAGCGCCCTAAGACGCACGCACACATTGAAGCGTGTATAGATGTGATGTGCACACAAAGGCGCTCAATCGAGTTTTGTAGTATGGCGTGTTTGCGTAGTCAACGTGCCAAACGTTAACGCTCCGTAGCGAATGAAGCGCAACTGTCAATGTCGCACTAACATGGAAGAGTGATAGAGATAGGTGACTTCGATACGCTACGGAGCGTTAAGAGGCTGACAACACCCGATGACCTTCAAATTGACTTTACTCAAACAGTGTTTCAGCTATAACAGTGTTTTGAGAAAGTAAAAAAAATGTATGTTAATATTCGTTATATTTGGAAGAACTTCGTTGCGTCCGATACACGATTGGACGAAATCGGCTCGATAGAAAAGAATTCCAAAGTTACATCTTAAAATTAGCTTTAAACAGTTGTATGTCTTTAGTTTTTTGACTTATACGTGTGTAACTAAGGACAAAATTCCACCACACTGATACTAAAAACTTCGTTGCCTTATATTTCTCAATTAATGCGTGGTTTTTTTTTTAAATTCATTATTTTGTAAAATTTGCAATGAGCTCCCATAATAATCGTAACACAGTGTTTCTCTTTCACTCGCGCTGAATAAGATAGGGAGGGAATTTAGCTGTTGTCAGCCCCTTGACGATTGGCACGTTGGATAGGCATCCTGTGCTAGTACAATATTACATGGTCCTTCGAGCCGGATAGGTTAGCTTTTTTTTTATATTATAGGACAATCTTACACAAACCGACCTAGTCCCACAGTAAGCTCAATAAGGCTTGTGTTGTGGGTACTAGACGACGATATATATAATAGATAGATATTGATAATAATTTAAATACATAGAAAACATCCATAACTCAGGTACAAATATCTGTGATAAACACACAAATAAATGCCCTTACCAGGATTCGAACCCGGGACCTCCTGCTTCGTAGGCAGTGTCACTACCGACTGGGCTAGGAGGCCGTTAAAAGCTTCATAAAGACTGACCTTGTAACGCATGCTGCGAGGGCGCCGTGATGAACAGGTCGTGCCGCTGCTGCGCGTACTGCTCCCACACGGGGCTGCGCGCCAGCGCGGCGCGCACGCGCTCGCCGTGCGCGGGGGAGCGCGCCATGGCCTTCAGCGCGTTCACCAGCTGGGCCGCGGCTTGCCCGTCCAGTCGGGTCTCCAGGAGGGATAGGAGTTCGTCTATTAAACCGGTTTCTAAAGCCTGAAGCGAAAATAGTAGATTGTTAACCAAGTGCCCCATTTCACCTGAGATAGTTCTGGCGCTCGAACGAAGTGAGACACACCCGAGTTAAACACTCTGCTTTTCATTTTGACTGTGAGGAAAGTACAATACCACACGCACATTTTATAAAACAGGTATATAAAGAATAATCTATAAAAATGTTAAGTAAAATTTAAACAATTTGAAAAAGACAAATTCAATGTTTTGCCCGTGGTCGGGGAGCAGGGCATCCGGCTCGGCACCGGCTCAATCCACAATTAACACAGCTAATTACTTTCCACCCTAGGGATGGAAAAGCAATTTTCCACCCGGCTATCTACCCAGGAAAATAAAACTTTCCGAACAGGAGTGATGAAAAATATATTTTTGTTTGGAAATGTGACAAAAGATGGTCAAAATCCAAGCTGGAAAGTAAGCATTTGCTGTAGCACCTGAACCACCACTACAGCAATGTTATTGTAGCGATGAAATGTCATTAGTTGGAAAGTAAATTGTCAAGTTATGTCATTGCATTCATTAAAAACATTAAAAGGTCTTTTTTTGGCACAACTTTATGTTTCAAAAATAAAATAAGGTTGTTTATCAGCCCAACTACCTGTTTTTAAGAAAAAGAAACGTCAAAACCATTTATTCACCCTTAAGGCGTTTTTACTTTTTTTGCCGTTTGTGGTTTTCTATCAAAAACGCCTCTAAGTAATGAGTCGGTTTGAAGCAAACAATGGAAAAACGCTTCTTGAAAGTGAAAAAAAAATTAAAAAGGCGGGAATGGAATACTGAATTGGATATTCTATTAAAGCATTTATGACAAATGTTTTTTTATTTCCTCACAGTAGTCGTGAAAAGCACTATGTAATATCTCGGCCGAAAGCGCTATAGGTGGACTCGTATCTTCGAGGGCTTCGAGGACTCGAACTAACTCGATCCACCTATAGCTTGCTTTCAAGCCTCTACAACAATGTACTATACTGAAATAAACGTCATACAAGCTGTAACAAAAATGCTGGTGATGCCTTTAAGGGCATAATTGGTACCATATTTTAATTAAGAAAAACTAAAAAAAAAAAAAAAATCGTGAAACAAAAAAATATTTTATTATTGTATAAAGGATTTAGCCGGCTGGGTCGACGTGTCCCATACAAAAAAAACTTTTTTAATACAATTGCTCAAAAAGTTTACTTTATGTAGCTGCAATACGTGCGTAAAGTTTGATTTTATGCACTAGTGCTAAAAAGTAATCTGATCTGCAAATCGTGCGTAAAGTTTGATTTTACGCACGATTTGCAGATATGTTGCATTTTAAATTGACCAATCAGAACACTTCACTATATTAAATCCACCAATCACAACACATATCGGAGTTAATCGGAACGCTAGATACTTTTTTGGTGCGTATACTGTGTAAATAATTTAAGTCCTTAAAAAAACATTGTATTTAATATCAACCAATCAGAATACAGCAATGTTAAAATCGACCAATCAGGAAACGCAATTTATTTCTCAAAACATGAGGTGTTTTTTAGTTCCTACTTCACAATCATTAAAACAGATTTAATTTTTTGGGAAACGCTTTAAAGTGTGTTTAAACTGTTAAACCAGCTATTAGACATGGCAATTTGTAGGGCCCAACCTGTTGTGTTGGGAGGTGTAATAGGAGGTTGGGCCCTACAAATTGCCATGTCTAATAGCTGTTATAAAGAGCTAATTATACCGTCGTCTATGGCATTTATTCGCGGTTATATTTTGTATCTATGTCAAAGAAGTTAAAAAAATTAAAAGACCGTCAAGTTATACCATAATTTCACCTTAGTTTAGTTATTGTGCGTAAATAATAAGTATTTTTATGATATTTTCTCGCAATCGAAGTGAAACATTGTATGCATTACTCTGGTCTAGACGTGTGCGCCGCGCCGGCGTGGCGTAGCCGCGCCGTGGGACCCACGCCGCCGCCGCCGCCGCGGATTTCAAAATCCACGCCGTTGGCCAAAATTTCAGAATTCGGTAAAAAATAGCCAATGACACTTACCGATGAAGGAAAGTCAGTTGAAAGTTTATTGACGTACCTATATTGACGAATTACACCATGAAAATATCTACACATTGAAATACCTAGTTTGGGTTTGGTCAATTCCTTCTCTTTCGGGAGGTTAATAAATGAGTATGATTTAACCGCTCACCTAACAAATATGAAGTGGTTGGCCCTATTAATAAGAGTGGTAACGAAAATAATAAATCTGCCATCAAAATTGTACCACCAACTAAATTATCCTGAGAAAAGAAGTGTTTTCGGTGGCAGGATTGATCCTTAATACTGAACAGTATGTTTGGCCCTACTGCGAGTCAAAAAAGGATCTTCATCATCACTAGTAGTTCTCTCAGAGCTGAGGATCATGTCCTTCTGTTGAAGACCAGGTTCCTCCATAGGCTTCTATCTCTCGCTAAGCGCATGGCTTCTTGCAGTTTGAATTGCATGGGTGCAGTGATTTGGGCACACCATCTTGCAGGGGGAGGGCCTCTTAGTCTTGTGCCTTCAATTTTTCCCGTCATGATGATCCTCTCCAGGTTATCCGAGGAGCGTCGAGAGAGGTGTCCGAAGTATGTGGTCCTGGCACGTCGTAGACAACCAGCGTTTTATGCGTAGCTCCTCTAGTATGGACTGATTAGTACGCATCGCAGTCCAAGGTATCCGTAAAAGCCCTCGCCAACACCACATCTCAAACGCCTCGATACGGCTTTTTAGATCTGCCTTGATAGTCCAAGTTTCAGAACCATATAGGAAAATTGGAAACACCAGGGAACGCATAACTCTAACCCTAGTCTGCCTCTGTATGTCGCGATCTCTCCAGATCTTTCTAACCGAGTCATAGCACCCTTCGCTATTTGAATCCTCCGGATGATTTCACATTCACACCTACCATCGCAGGCGCTGACGCATTCGGTGCTTCTTTCGGTGCTAGGCTTCGTGGAGGAGACTGTTTCTGGTGTACGAACATTAACTTGGTTTTGGCATGGTTTACGTGAGGTCCTAATTTGATGTTCTCCGCTTCTATTCGCCGGAACAAAAGACACATCTTCTCCTCGTTGGAAGCCAAAAGCGTTGTGTCCTCAACAAAGCGTAGGTTGCTGATCGTTTTGCCGCCAATTGAAATGCCACCGTCCCATTTCTCGGTGAACTTACGTAGGATGTATTCGCCGTATATATTAAAGAGCTTCAGAGACAATTTACAGCCCTGTCTTACTGCTCTTTCCGGCTTAAACTGGTCCGACAAGGTGTTCTGGATACGCACTCTGGCAGTACTGTCGGCGTACAAGTTCTCAATAAGGTGAGCTAAATGAGCAGGGCCACCCATCTCCAGGAGCACGTACAACATGTTTTTCCATCTAACACAGTCGAATGCTTTAGCGTAATCTATGAAGCATAAGACTAATGGCTTGTTCCATTCACAACATCTCTCGATGATCGCCAGATGAAAATCTGCTCCCGTGTCCCTCGCCCAGAAACAAAGCCAGCCTGCTCTGCAGGTATTTGCTGCTCCAGAAATTTTCAATCGCGAATTCATGATGTAAATAAATACTTTACTGGCATGCGATATAATATACAAAGTTCTATAGTTATCACATTTTAGCGTCGAGCCTTTTTTATGGAAAGGTATAACCATGGATTCAGTCCAGTCTCTCGGCCACTGGCCAGTTCTCCACACTTTGCAGCAAATCTGGTGTAATAACTGTGTACCTTCGCGACCTGGATTATTTAGGAGACTAGTGCATATACCATCAGTCCGACGGCAATGACGGCATTAACTTTCAGACATCTGATAGCGTCTTCCACTTCGGAAATAAATATGTCCAGCTCTAGTGGATGCACATCGTCATTTCGCACTAAAAGATGTTCCGGGACTTCTGTTCCGAATAGTCTCTCCATCTAGCCAAGACTTTTCCCAGGTCTGACAAAGTGTTTCCATCAGTATCCGCTATCTGCCAGCTTCTAGGTTTGTAGTCGCGGGTGAGAAGTTTGACTTTCTGGAACAAGTCTTTAGACTGGGCAGTTGCAGCATGGTTTTCGATTTTATCACACAACAGTGCCTGTTTCAAGGAAAGGTTTCATTACCCATTCCTTGAAACAGACACTGATTATGCCGGACCAATTCTTATAGCTGACCGCAAAGACTTGTTAAGGCTTACATTTGCATATTTGTGTGTTTGGCATCTAAGGCACTTCATTTGCAGCTTGTTTCAGACTTAACAAAGGAGGCTTTTATGGCAGCTCTTAGCCGATTCATAGGACGCCGTGGCAAGCCGAATGTATTGTTTTCGGACAATGGCACGACTTTCGTAGGCACCTTCAATGAGCTCTCAAATCTACTAAAACAAGATTTTGTTGCAGACATGGCCGACGCGCAAATAAACTTTTGTTTTATCCCAGCTTACACGCCTCACTTCGGAGGACTCTTGGGAGTCAGCAGTTAATTCTTATCGCGTCTGCATGCCCTTTTTACGCTAGTGTGTAGCCTGGAATACTCCCTTCTTGCTATGTCTGTGTTAAGACCTTGTTCTTTGAGAGTCCTCTGTCGCTCAATAAGTTCCCAGGTAGCATCAGAAATCCAGGGTTTCCGTCTTGCTTGGCTCCCAGGAGTGGGGATGACTTTTTTCGCTGTTTCGGACACAACCGCCTTGAAGCCATTCCATGTTGTCTCTGAATCTTCAAAAGGATCCCTTATAATAATAAATAAATAATAATAAATATTATAGGACAATCTTACACAATCCGACCTAGTCCCACAGTAAGCTCAATAAGGCTTGTGTTGTGGGTACTAGACGACGATGTATATAATAGATAGATATTGATAAATACTTAAATACACAGAAAACATCCATAACTCAGGTACAAATATCTGTGATAAACACACAAATAAATGCCCTTACCAGGATTCGAACCCGGTACCTCCTGCTTCGTAGGCAGTATCACTACCGATTGGGCTAGGAGGCCGTTAAACGCTTATAACGTCCTTTATCTTGAGAGGCAACCTTCTGGCGAGCTCCCGCAAGACATTTCTTGGTAGCTGGCCCTGGTACACGCTTTAGATGGAGTTGGCTTTAAAAGGATCTTAATTTATCACAATTATGAAAAACATCAACATAAAAGCGATTTCCGAAAAATAGGCAGGACTGAAGTGTACTAGAAAAAAAAACACTATTAAATAAGCAAACGGCGTTATACATAGTTTAATGTTCCTTGTTCTTAAAAAGTTTTTGATATTTAACGTATTTTTAATACAAAACGTGAGCCTTGCGAGTGTAGGCAAAAGTGACCTTGACGCCGGCGTGGCTCAGCCACGCCGCTAAAATTTCCCGGCGCGCCGCCGCCGCGGATTTTTATGGCGGCGCACACGTCTACTCTGGTCTAAAAGCCATATTACCACTCGAACAATTTTCCCTCACTTCGGTCGGGAAAATGACCACCTGGTGGTAATATGGCCTACTTTAGACCCTTGTCAAACAATCTACTATTATTTCATTGTAGTTTTTTCGCAATTGTATTAAAAAACGTTGTTCGACACATGTGCAGAAGTGTCATTTTCACTCGTCCCGGTAACCTCGGCACTCGTGCAAAATGACATACTTCTCGCACTTGTATCGAAAACTACTTTTTTGCGTCCAAAAATGTTTTCTCCTACTTTTTCTTAGTCGCAATACGATACCAATTACGGCCTTAAACGAATCCACAGAATAACTAATAGTACTACCGTACAGAAAATTCACTCCTTCACAAAAGTCAGATTTAGGTATAAAATTATACCTATACTCGCCGCCTGCAAGCAAAATTGAATCTTATAACCGCGCACGAACCGTGAATCTTCTTTGCGCGCCGCAGTTTCATGACCGAGCTGTGAGCGCCCCACTATGGGAGGGCTTCATACAAACGTCTGGACATCTAAGTCTTAACTGAAGTTATTATTATGGGCTACAATATGAATATTATTGAAGTATAATAGTTCGTCCCTTAAAGACAGATGGTATTTTTTGAATTATTCTATTTAATACGATGCAGGAGACCTATAAAGTGGCTCGATTCTCAAATAGGTAAAAATCGTGTTTCCGTAATACTCATTTTATCGGATCTATGACCTAGTGCCAAGAAATATCTCAACTTTGAATAAAAGGGTATATAATGTAGTTTTTGTTTTTACAATTAAGAATTCCATTAATTTCTTTATAAGTTTTATATCAATATTTTTTAAGGGATATATTAAAATGACTTCAACTTGAGTTTTAAGTGAGATATCCGGCTATATCCGAGTCAATTCCTAAACTATAAGTAAAATAATAGAAATAACAACATGTTTAACAAAAAATTGGCTCCGCCTAACCCGGCTCTTTTGAAATAAATAAGATTATTTACTATTTTTTTCTACGCCTTCGTATAACCTCACAGCAACAAATTACACAAGATGAAGTAAATGCCATCTATTTTTTTACGATGTACGTGGTTATGTGTAGGTGCCTAATTCAAAGTCAGGATTGTGTTAATAATGTCGTTCTCTTCTCGTGACATGTCATTGAAAAATGCAAATATATTATTGGTCCAAATGGATTACAACAGGAACCAAAAAGCCTACATAACCTCTCAATACAGGCAATTTTAATGCCTACATTAGAAGAAAAAGTATTGCGGGCTCGAAACCAAGAAGAAACGGTGAGTAGCTTACGATTAAGTATAAGTAATGACTTTACCTAGGTTTTTTTTAGTTGCTAATAAAACATTAACATCATTGTAATTCTTTTTGCAGTTGAATCGCATCGATCAGGACCTTCGTGAGTTACCTTTACCGCAAGAAGTCATACGAAATGTTAGAAAATGTTTTGTGAGCTATGCAAATAATATAATGGTAACGGGAGTAAATTATTATCCACTTTAAAAAGGTGTTTTTTTTTTAAGAGGTATGTAGGTAGTAAAAACATTTTTGGGATCATTGACATATAGCGAACCGTAGCGATGCGAAAATGTTAGTAGATGATATGGAAAATCTAAAGGTTTCGTATATCAATTAAATATTAAAAAGCATCTACAGTTTTGTTTTAATAACTTTCCTTAATTTTATAGCATACCTAATCAATTATTTACCCCAAAATGGTACGTTACGTGCCGTTGTTATTTACACGCGCCTGCGCAAAAAAATAGCAATCAGTTTTACAAACTAAGATAGGCGTTAATCATGTTATTAAAATTCATATTTTTCCTACATTCTTTCACAACATTCGATTTAGTTTTCATACGATATCACTTCAGTATAACTATCGTTTGGTTTTAATAACTAAACGAACAATATTTGTTTTAATAATATATATATATATATATTTTTTTACAAAGAAAATTAAGTTCTATTAATGTAATACGCAATTAATAACAAAGAAAATATTCATGTAAGCATCCAGTAAAATTATCAAACTTTTATGGCTTTTGGTTTAGAAACATCTAAATATATAAAAGAGAGTGGTGTTAGTAAGACCGTTTATAACTCGAGAACGGCTAAACCGATTTAGATGATTTCGGATTGGTTTGAATGGTCACAGCCCTGGTTAACAGAATAAGTATTAAAAAGTCACAAAACCCTTGATTTCAAAGAACTAATATGACCATAATTAAAAGCCGGCCATGTCGGCCATTTTTTTTATTGACATTGATATGACAAGCCTGTTCGAGCTCAATATTTAAAAGTGGGTAGCAGCTCAATATTTAAATGAGGGTAGTTATAAAATTGAATTGAAGCATTCGTAACATTAGCACGACGAGTCTGTTCAAGATCAATACATAAACGCCGGTAGCCGAGTTTGTATTACCATTATTTACCGAGTTTAAATAAACTTTTATTTTATTTTTGTGTTTGACTGTTTGTTGTCATTGTCTGTCATACTCATAATTTAATGGTGAATTGTAATAATGTTTACAAGTCGTCATATTTGTGTTGTGCCTTCGCAATCAAAGAAAAGTCTATTGCAATATTTTGAAAATCGACTATCTCAACTCTAGATAAAGCGTTAGCAACGACGTTGTCCTTTCGCTGTATACAGCCTTGGCCAGAAGTATTGAGCATAGCAGTTTTTTGTTTACAGTTTTGATGTTAAGTATTATTTCCCAATAATAACAATGTACGGTGACGTAAAATGTTACATTTCATTTATATATCTAGAAAACTTCACTTAATAACAATTTCAAGGTAAATATAAAACATGAAAACTTAAGGTCACAAAAATGCGACTTTAGGTCGGTGGGATAAATTGCAAATATTCTATGCAGTTACTACTAACTTCAACAAAACATGCCTATTCAGTTTGAATTAAAAATATAGAAACGCTGGACTAAAGCTTCGAGTTTTGTATGAAAATCGCAAGGGTGCTCAACACTTCTGGCCAAGGCTGTATGTCTTATGTCCGTAGACAATCTTTTATATTATATATATAAAAGAAAGTCGGTTTGTTACACTATTTATAACACAAGAACGGCTGAACCAATTTGGCTGAAAATTGGTGGGGCGGTAGCTTAGAACAAGAAGACGGACATAGGATACTTTTTATCCGATTCCCGCGGAACGTGACATAAAACGTGGTATAACAAAACGCTATATACCATTTATAACTCAAGCACGGCTGAACCGATTTTCATGATCTTTGATTATTAACCGACTTCAAGATTTCAAAAGAGGATGTTCTCAATTCGGCGTGTATGTTTTTATTTAGTTTATATATATATTACAGATTGGTCCCGTTTTTGTCAATACGCAGTTCAGATGATGGGATCCATGAGGAATCGAGGGAACTCCTCAAACTTTAAAGGCATACATATACATATTTTTATCAAGAAATCCATCATTTTCATTCAAAACAGTGAATCATTTCAAGAATTATTTATTTATTTTCTAAAGCTGTTTTATTATTAATTGTACCATCTTTTATAATTTCATATTTGTGTATTAAAATATAATAGGGTAGAAACTAGAAGCCGATCAAAAAAATTTACCCCTACTTCATGTGAACCTTACCCAAAAAAAATGTTAACTTCAGTTTTTATTTCACCATTTTTTCAAGAAGATCATTTGAAGAAGTAGATCTGCTGATGATGATCAGAATGGAACTCTACAACGATGCATAGTTCACGTTTGGCGATTTGTCCTCTTCGCTGTGTTTGTTAAGCAAGTTTGATTGTAAGGGCAAATTTTCGTCAACCTCAAGTTCTGATTATGGGATCCATGAGGAATCGAGGGATCTCCTCAAATCTTAAGGGCATACACATAGTGATTTATGTATTTTTTTCAACAAATCAAGATTTTCATTCAAAAGAGTGACATTTGATAAAGTGGAACTGCTGATGATGATCAGAACGGAACTCTTCAACGACGCATAGTTCACGTTTGGCGATTTGTCCTCTTCGCTGTGTTTGTTAAGCAAGTTATTTCATTGTATGGAGTCTAAGAGTACACCATCTACATAATAATCTTTCACCAGCTTTCCCCATTGAAGTCGGGTTTTTTTTTCTTAAAAAATATTTGGATGTACATATCTCCACCCCGAATAACAGAATAACTATTAAAATATTGGAGAAACTAAAAAGAAATGGAACATAATCTATGGAAGTAGGTTTACCAGGCCCAAAAATGAAAAAGCCGCTTAATTTAGCCGGACATTTGATCCCAAAAGCCGGACATGCCTTTTTTGCATACGCTACGCTGGTCTTTCGAATCGTGCCACTGGCGTGACTGGCGCGTAGCGTAAGTCAGACAGAAGCCTACCAAAAGCCGGACAGGCCGGACGAGGAATTATTTGGCCGGACACACTGGTAAAAAGCCAAACATGTCCGGCTAACACCTGGCAACCCTATATGGAAGTTAAGAAAGTGTAAGTCCGTTAATAGGAGTGGATGAAGACAATGGGAGGAGGTGGAGACGATGAGACTGACGTAGTGTAAGAGTCAGTGGGAATGGAGTCGATGGGATGGGAGTGAAGTAGGAGTCGGTGGGAGAAGGGTGGTGGAAGAGAGTGAGAGAAGGGTGGACAAGAGTGGGAGATGGTTGGACGACAGTGGGAGAGTGGTGGGATACGGTAGGACTGGCGTAGGAGTGGACTTGAGGTCGACGGGAGTCTGTGGAAGTTGGCGGTACGAAGTTCGCCGGGTCAGCTAGTAATTACTAAAAGTCGGAACGCATGTCCACACGCTTGTATGAAGCCCTCCCATAGTGCGTCGGCACGGGGTTGGCACTTGACAAGTTTTTGTACCTATACCTACAGATTTCTTATTTTTCAGATCAATATGTAGGAATTACAAACGTTGATTCTGTAAACATATATTCTTTTATCAGGATATATAGTATGTCCGATTCTCACGGAAGTAGGTATGCCACAGCCGTATTCCTTTGAAAATATGTCGGTCAGTTCCTAATATTTTTTTCTGGGCAACCAATATTATATCTTTTATACGGATTAGATTGAGGTTTACGTTTCGAAGCCATTGTATTTTAAATTTTACGCAAGCGCCACGTGCACGACTATCGTGCGAGCCGAGCGGCAGCCCACAGCTATACGCCTGCCCGGGAGGCGCGCCGGCCAAATGTACCATCGGGTTCATAATTGCATACCCAATTTATCAATGAATTCATGAACCCGATAGTACCTAAACTGCGTAGTGACACGCCCCTGACGAATCACCAGTATATTTGTTTCACCGTGTCTACGACAGAAAGTGACCAAGGCCTCCAGTGCCCAGGACTGTTATCGAACCAGCGCCTTTTACATTCGCGGCACGGCAGACGTCTTAACCTCTGGACTACCCGGCTCACAGCACTAACAAATCAATATATTTCTTTAAATAACTTGATTTCTCTAGTTTCACTGATAATCCGCACATAATACCGAGCTGTGGCGCAACATGAACTTTGTTTTTGTGATAAAACTATAAATAGCGAATGCATAAATTCCACGTGACGTTTGGTCTAAGAATACTATTATCTTTTAAGTATATTTGTACACATATACTTAAAAAATAATAGTATTAACGGCCTCCTAGCCCAGTCGGTAGTGGCCCTGCCTACGAAGCAGGAGGTCCCGGGTTCGAATCCTGGTCAGGGCATTTGTTTGTGTGTTTATCACAGATATTTCCTGAGTTATGGGTGTTTTCTATGTATTTAAGTATTTATTCATATTTATCTATTATATATATCGTCGTCTAGTACCCATAACACAAGCCTTATTGAGCTTACTGTGGGCCTAGATCGATTTGTGTAAGATTGTCTTATAATATTTATTTATTTATTTATTCTTGATTCAATCTATTACGTTAGTTACATTAAACGGGGAAGCGCTGGTGGCCTGGCGATAAGACGTCAGACTTTCAATCCGAAGGTCGCTGGTTCAAACCCCGACTCGTACCACCGAGTTTTTCGGAACCTATGTACGAAATATCATTTGATATTTACCAGTCGCTTTTCGGTGAGGGAAAACATCGTGAGGAAACCGGATCTAATCACAACAAGGCCTAGTTTCCCCTCTGGGTTGGAAGGTCTGATGACAGTCGCTTTCGTAAAAACTAGTGCCTACGCCAATTCCTGGGATTAGGTTGCCGAGCGGACCCCAGGCTGAATAGAGCAAAAAGCTGGTACAAACGGATTACTAACCCTTTCCCGCCCCTTAGTCTACCCGCTTTCTACCCCCTTAAGGGATGACTTCAGGGATAACAACTCAAACTATCTCAATGTCAAATTTCATCTGAATACGTTCAGCAGTTATTTGTTATTGATTCCTCATACAAACTTCCACCCCCTTCCCTTTGCACCTCTTTAATAGCAAAGGAGCCCAAGAGCGGATTTTTGAAGTTACTCGAGCGCGTCAGGTTAAGATATTGCAACCCGTGGAGATCTCCCTCAAGAACTTTTAACCGGCACCATTGGAGGGCAGTAAAAAAATCCGAAAGTGTCTTAAACAGAATATGCCCAATTAATTAAACCAAAATACCTACTCAGTTAATAAGACTGGAAGAATATTGGTAAAATAATTTTAAACAAAAAAAGAACCGACTTCACTTAGCCTCCACCTTTCCAAAAGCAAATGCTCGAGCTGCTGTAAAAAATACTCAAATCACTATAGGTGTGCCTATAATAGTTAAAGAGTTTCTCGATTTCCCCAGGATCCCATCATCAGATCCTGACCTAGTTACAATGTG
Source organism: Pammene aurita (assembly GCA_947086415.1). Classification (NCBI taxonomy): domain Eukaryota; kingdom Metazoa; phylum Arthropoda; class Insecta; order Lepidoptera; family Tortricidae; genus Pammene; species Pammene aurita. The sequence goes on along the minus strand of OX352302.1, from coordinate 6,902,293 downwards.
ACCAACTGTGAAGTATACTCTTTCAAACAAAAAAAGCATTTTCCAAATCGGTCTAGCCATCTTTGAATAATCGATGTACAAAAAAAAAGAAGAGCAAAAACCAAAATCCCGACGCATTGATAACCTCCTCCTTCGTAATCTTGAAGTCGGTTGATAAAGCTTACCTGTAGCACAAGACGGTCCGTATTAACAGTGCTGTTGAATATGGAAGCGAGCGCTTCGCAGGCGCTGCCGATGATCTCTCGGCACGATTTCACAGCCGTTTTCAGCCCGGACATCACTTCAGTCTGGTTCATCGCCATCACGCATGACTGCAAATTAAGGGGAGAATAAAACAATAGTTTGTATAATTGTACAATGGGTTGTGCTCTGAAGAACTGTTTGATATGATGCCCACGGCAGCTTTTTATCACCGCACCGCTCGCCGCCGGCAGGGTGTTCATCCCCACACCCTGGAGCCTAAGCGGTCGCGCACTGTACGGTTTAAGAGGAATTTCCTGCCACGAACGCTGCGACTGTGGAATGAACTCCCTGCCGAGGTTTTCCTAGCGGGCTATAGTATGAGGTTCTAAAAAAACCGGCCAAGTGCGTGTCGGACCACGCATAGGAGGGTTCCGTAAGTAAGTAATGGAATAAGAACCAAACTAATACCAAAAGGTCGTATCTGATGCCTATGGAAGAAGTTTTTTGGAGATAACTGAAAAATGGCTGAACCGATAATCTTCAAAACAATTATCGTAGAAAGTATATGAACAGGCGTATCTCTTCAAGTTTTTTCATATTTTTTGAACTTACGGTTCAAAAGTTACGGGGGGGGGGGCTACACAACTTTTCTGACTTTCGAAGCGATTATTTCAGAAAATATTCACTTAATCACAAAATAGTCAAAGAAACCTCAATGTTATTTTGAAAGACCTATCGATTGATGTGTCACATGTTGATATTTGGTTAATTTTTTTTTTTTAATTTAGTTACCTGTATGGAGCGCCCCCCTAAAAATATTTTTTTTTTTTTAAATTTAACTACATAACTAAGTAGCTGCATACAAAATACACCTTATGTGTAAATTTTATTCAGATACGTCGTATAGTTTCCGAGTAAAATGCCTATGACATACGGACGGACGGACAGACAGACGACTCCATAAGGGTTCCGTTTTTTGCCATTTGGCTACGGAACCCTAATAAAGGAGTGTATAGGTTCTTAAAGGGTAGGGAACGCGCATGTGAATCCTCAGAGGTTGCAGGCGTCCTTAGGCTACCGTAACTGCTTACCATCAGGCGGACCGTATGCTTGTTTGCCACCGTAGTGGTATAAAAGAAAAATTGTTCCAAGACTTTATCAAATAGAAGATGTTATGATGCAGTATAACTATTTGTGCCGTATCAATTAAACGATAAGGCGCTACAACCATTAAAATTCAAATACAAATGAACCTTGTCAACAGCCGGTAATCCGGTACCTTTTAGTTGAAAACCACACATTTATGCAATAAGTAGATCCGTAAGTACTCCATAAATACAAAACGTGTATCTTGCCTAATTGTATTGGAATATTCAGAATAAATCATATATTTATCAAAGATCTTTTTCTAACCATTTCGGTTTTCAACTCAGAGAAATAAACCAATGGAGTGGTAATTGTCAGGCGTCCCCCTCTGCCAAAAGTACAAGACCACTGGTCGTAGCGGTTATATAAAACTAGTTGTCGCGCGTCAAACGCCATTCAATGAATGTCAGTCAGCGCGGAACGATCTGAGGTAAAAATGCCGAATTGCTGCGTGTTTTCATGTAAGAAAATATCTGAATTGTTTAGTTTACAGAAGGATAACGTTTCTTTTCATCTGTAAGTATAATTACGTCTAAATATCATCAAATAGTGCACGAAATTAGCAAAAAACTAAAAAATATTGTCAATCAAAAAGTGTTGCCACTTAATGGTACTACATCTACTTTACGGTAATTTTTAAACTTGACTCGTCATAGTACATTGTACCATCGGGTTCATAATTGCATACCCAATTTATCAATGAATTCATTCATGAATTGGGTATACAATTATGAACACGATTACATCGAGGGAGGTAAGTAAAATATTGCAAACAAGAGTAATCGACTCCAGTGCGGCAGAAATACGTCCGCCATTATGTCATTCATTGTCAATGTTGTGACAGGTTAGGCAATACACTTAAAAGATACTCCGTGGGTTAGGCAGATACCCATTCGCCATACAGCCATAATTGTAAAGCATTGCTCTGTTAAAAAAAGCAGTGTGTCTATGTGTGTGTGTTGTTAATAAATTGTTTCTAAACATATTTTAATCGACTTTTAAATTATTTAACTTACATATTGAAAAAATGAAAAGATTAACGTCAGTACTTCAAAGGTAAAACTCATTCACACGCATAGCTTTTTAAATTATATATGTCGTCGAGGACCGCCGAGGGCAGGGCAGTAAGGTGGTTTGGAACTCAAAAAACTGACACTATAAGGATAACCTAGCCTATAGCACATTAGGCACGGACGCACGGTAATGAAATAAAACATAAACACTGGTTTAAAAACTGTATTGAATTCAAATCTTTTTAAAACCGTACTATGGGAAGGGCAATAAACTACTACTGGTTCGGAAAGGAGCCCCAAATGAGAAGAACCAGCGTAAGAAACTCAGCGTATGTGTGCTGTACGGCACAATAGCTGAAATTTGTCTATGGTCTCAAAAATACAGCTACCATAAACAAATTTCCGTTTTAATAGACAAATTTCAGCTAGTGTGCTGAATTCCGCACTGAATTCCGCTCTAATGTGTGTAAATGAAAGGCGCTCCTTAAGTGAAATGTACTTGTAGATGCTAGAAATAACGATATTCCTGTTTATAAATTAATTCGTTCCTTTATTTTCACCATACATTTTATGTAGCATTTTAATTTTGTATGGATTATATTTTATTTATTATAAGGTACGTTATACAAACTTAACCCCTTAAATAGGCACTTTTAATTTCTGACTCTGGTATCACTTGGTAAGTTTTAGTGATGGGACAGCACAAAAATAAATGTCGATATTAACATTAGCAGTATGTTACGTGGGGCACTACGAAAGTTTTGAGATACCTACTTGAAATTTAAAAAAGGAACGGCACTGGTTTATACTTTTTTTTAAAGATTATTTGTTTAGCATTCAAACATAGACAACCATTTGAGGAATCATTTCCAAATAAAAAAAATACGGTTATTTTATAATTCAATTCCGCGGTAATTTTTCGTCAACCATGGATTTTTCGCGAGAACATTTCCGTGCGATGATTTTGTACGACTAACTGATACTGCCAAATACTGAACCGACGATGATGTACCTTTGACTTGAAAACGTCACAAATATCGATACTTAAGTATATTATTTTCGACGCGTTCCTCGCACTGCGTACGTTTACTTAAAGATGACATTATCTCGTTCACGGACAGGTTGTCTGTGTCTGTGTTTGTACTTGTGTGAGTATATTTTATGCTAGTGTTTGATAATTTTATCGTGTGCGTGTGTAGCGACGTCAATGGAAAATGCATTAGTGTTAACAGTATTTGTGTGCGTTTCCTCGTCCTCCGCGCCGAAATTGGCAGACTTTTTCTGATAGAAATGAGTGCGCGTCTCGCATCCGGTTGGTTTAATAATCAAAGGTTTTCAAGCTAAAAAAACTGCATTGACACGTTATAAATCTATAAAAATACAATGTAAGGGCAGGCCCGACACAGGGTCAAATAACCACGATATCGCATAGTTCACCCAGCTGGGCGCAAACTTCACTTCGAAGTGTAGTCCTTAAGAGGCGGTCCAGCTAATGAACAACTTTTAGCTAAATATGTGTATACCTGTGTGCGAGCTAGAGCTGCGACGATGGGTACAGCGTGTAGGGGACACTGCGGTAGCAGCCGCATCAGGCGTGGTAGCTCACCCAGCTGGGCGCACACTTCGCCCAGCGCTGGGCGCGTTGACACGAGCACGGCCAGCGCTTTGGCGCAGATGTCGCCTCTGCTGCCCTGTTGATATATATATATGTGTGAACGTGAAAAGATGAAATGCCAAACAAGCTCCGGGTTCCCTATGAACGTAAGTTGCACGCCATCACTGAGATAGAAAGACAGTTATCCAATCAGAAACCCAAGGATTCCTGGATAAACTGGTTTGGAGGAGGAGACAAAAACAAATCCATTTGGTACATTGAAATCTTCATTATTAAGGGATGTTGCCTTGCATTACTTATTCTTGGCCTTCGTGAGACTGTTAGTCCTAATTAGTTACCTAGCGATACTCAAATGTACGTGAGATCGTACACCCCACGGAACAATCGCGCGTTCCCTGTCTAGCTGTAAGGAGTTAGTTCATACATAAGTAAGTAATGTTGCAAACCTTGCTGTTTGTTTACTTATAAATTACGTGTTTATTCAATAAACTTGAGTCTTTAATCAGCATTCACCTTGTTTACTTGAACACCCAACTTCCCGTTCCACATGGCGACCCTGCCACGTGAGGTGTCGGGTTCGGGCGCCGCCGCGAGTGCGGAAAGTGCATCAATCGGACGTTAGCCGACACTCTCGTATATCGCAATTATTTTATTTTAAATTATAAACATGTGCAACTCAAGAGTAGAGAAGGAAAATGTTATAATTAGCCAAAACGCCGCAGGAAAATCTAGCAATGACGCTACTTTCACGAGATGAAATATCACTTGTCGTCGATCAGTATTGTCATGATAGTGATTTGCTCATTTTTGGCCATTGGGATACTCTACAGCTGCTATAAAATATACAAGAAGTGCCACGACAGATGGTCAAGAGATTTGATTGTCCAATACAATCTTCGCCGGTCTTTCAATCGTGATTTTCGTGAGGCTCACTCTCACTGCCACCAGTGCGGACCCGCTCGAGGTGTTTCCTATACAACGGATAGGGCGAACGAGTGACCCTGTATATCCAGCATCAAGGACATTACGGCGAGCCCAGCGTGTCAACGGTAAAGTGCGCGTATTCGGTAAAAGTGCAATTATGTGCAGTGAAATTAGTTAGTGCGTATAAAGTCGGATTTTAGGTAAAAGTGCGTAATGTAAGTTTTCTTAGTTATTAATTATCAAGAAACTGTCTGTTCTTTTATTCTAATTATTGATGATATAAAGTCTTAAAAGTAAGTACATAAGTAATTGTGACATGTCAATTAAATTACAAGAAATATTTGATGACTTGAAAAACATTAAAGATTATTTAGTTAAACTTGGCTATGATAGAAGGACGTCCGAAGTCCTAAATTTAAAGTTAGAAGAAGCATTTTTAGTATATTCTGAATATTTAAAAGTTTGTGAACAAGTACAGAAAGAAATAGATGATAAGATAATTACGAGACAAAGATTATTGGATGTTAAATATTACTGTGAGCATATTAGGAATTTATATCAGCAAAAAGAGGATTTTTGTCACAAAACCTATACAAGTTCAAAACCTACAGTTCAGGAAAATAACAAAATGGGCGAGTTTAATTTGAAAATTGCGCTTTCATTAATACCATCAATGACAGATGATGAAATTGCCATAAATCAATTAATAGACTCTATAGAATACTACGACTCCACTTTAAAAAATGACGGGAAGCTACAGCTTATAAATTTTGTTTTAAAAAATAGGCTCACGCAAGTAGCAAAATTAAAATTAAGCTCGTCTTACACTACTGTTCAAGCTTTAGTGACCGACATGAAAAAACTATTGTTGCCTAAGAAATCAGCCACTGCCATTCAAAATCAATTACAGATGTTGCGACAAGGAGATTTATCCATGGATGACTTTGGTCAAAAGTTGTCAAAAATGTTTATTGATCTCACGATCGCGCAATCAGACGGCGACTCAAATACATTTAATGTCTTAAAGGGACTTAACGAAAAACAAGCAATCAAAAGATTTGCTGACGGATTGCGCAATCGTCGAGTCAGCACGATTATTGCCGCACGTGATTACGTGTCCTTAAAGGATGCTATACAGGCCGCAAAGGACGAGGAGACGACCTCAAGCAACACATCAGGTGACGTGTACACATTTAATCAACGTAAAAATACTTATTTCACTAGAGGGTACAGTCGAGGCCGAGGCTCTTACAGAGGACAACTAAACTACCCTTCAGGCGCTAGGACGCAGCACTACCCCTCAGGTGCTAGGGCGCAGTACTATCCCTCAGGTGCTAGGGCGCAGTACTATCCAGCCCAATCGAGAGGAGGAGCATACAACAGAGGCAGAGGAGGCTACCAGTTCCAGAACAGTCATCGAGATCGAAATATCCAGGGAAACCGGGGTAAGTCAAACACTTTTCTTGGAAACAATGGATATCGCAATGAACGTGTGTTTGTAAATGAAATTGATTAAAATGTTTCCCCGAATCAGTTTTTTCGTGAATAACGAATATATATTTGCATGTGAAAATACATGCACAATTTATTTTAGTGTGAAAAACAAAAGACAATTATGGTTATGTGACACTGGAGCGTCGTTATGTGCTTTGAAGTTAGCGACCGCTTTGAAATTAGATATTCCTATTTACAAAGACGAATTAATTATTAATGGAATAGGTGGAACAAAACAAGCAATCGGATATGCTTACATTGAATTATCGGAATGTGAATACGTATTTCAACATAAGTTTTATATTTTTCAAGATTTACCTATCAAATGGGACGGAATAATAGGTTATGATTTCCTTAAAAAGTATCGCTCCAACATAGATTTACAGAATATGGAATTAAAATTATTATCGAGTAATAATGACACAGTGCGTATACCTTTGCAAGATGTTCAAACTCATTTTATTCTTCCACCGAGAACTGAATCTTTACATTTTGTTACCACTGACATACAGGAAGATTGCGTAGTGTGTTCGTCAGAATTACAAGACGGTATATTTTTAGCAAGTTCAATTGTACGACCTTTCAATGGAAAATTACCTGTAAAAATATTAAACACAACTGAAAAAGAGATTAAATTGGATGAATTAAGGCTAGTTATACATAGAGCGAGTGATTACGATATTTGTTGTTTTGAAAATTGCGACTCAAAAAATGTAGATCGCGTAAAGAATTTGTTTTCTCATTTAAACATACAAAATTTGAACAAAGAAGAGCAGATCTCCATAGAAAACTTATGTGCCAAATTTTCAGATATATTTTATTTACCCGGGGACAAGTTAACAACAACAGATATTTACAATCATTCAATAACATTGAAAGATAATATTAGCCCAATTTATACGAAACCATATAGGTTGCCACATGCCCAGAAAAATATAATAAATACTCAATTAGAAAATATGCTCAGAGAAGGTATAATAGAGAAATGTTCGAGTGAATGGTCTAGCCCACTTCTATTAGTTCCTAAAAAATCGGATAAAAATGGTGAGAAAAAATGGCGCATCGTTGTTGATTACCAAAAATTAAATAACTGCATTCAAGACGATAGATTTCCACTTCCTAATATTACCGAAATTATTGATTCCTTATCGGGTTGCGTATATTTCACACATTTAGATTTGGCAAACGAATATTATCAATGTAATTTAGACATAAATAGCCGAAATTATACAGCTTTCGATTCAGGTCAGTTTCGCATGACACGCCTCCCACAAGGGTTGAAAACTTCACCAAATTCTTTTTCTGATGAATATAGCAATGTCTGACTTAACTTACGATAAATGTTTAATTTATTTAGATGACTTGATCGTTTTTGGGAAAAATCTAAAGGTTGAACACGCCAAAACCTGGGCATATAAAAATAGCTATAGTTATTCGAAAAATGGAGATATTTAAACTTTTGAAACAACAATTTTCTCACAAGGAACTGGGCTATAAAATGATGATAGTTTTATTTTCTTTTATTTATTCGTTGGCAAAATGTCGAGCGTACAATATCAAAAACGTGAACGCATTTTGCACGAACATGTAAAAAATCCCATGTTAAGCTACATAGATATCGCGAAAAGGCTGAAATATCCACAATCTACTGTTGGTCACGTATTAAAAAGTTTCCGTGAACGCTTGACAATAGATAGAAAGCCAGGAAGTGGTGGGTTGCAGGGAGTCAAGAATAAGAAACAGGAAAGAGTATTTTAAAGATTTTTGCCTCAAATCATACGATTTCATCTCGCGATGTTGCTAAAAAAGTGAAAATGTCTTAGTCCTATATCCAAAAAGTGAAACAGATGGCAGGACTGAGGAGTTACAAAGCCCAGGCCGCACCAGGTCGAGACTCAAAACAGAACTTATCCGCAAAGATACGGTCGCGACAACTCTATGAAGATTTTCTTACAAAATTTAAATGCGCGGTGATGGACGACGAGACGTATATAAAATTGGATTGTAAACAAATACCTGGTCAAGAGTTTTATACTAGCAAATCTCGAACAGATACTCCTGAAGATTTTGAATTAAAAAAATGGGGGCAATTTCCAAAAAAATACCTTCTTTGGCAGGCAATATGTAGCTGTGGTAAAAGAAGTCGCTCGTTTATCACCACCGGGACAATAAACGGCGATATTTATCAGAAAGATTGTTTACAGAAGCGTTTGCTGCCTTTTATAAGACAGCATGCCTCACCACCGCTGTTTTGGCCAGATCTAGCCAGTTGCTAATACGCAAAATCAGTTATGGAATGGTACAACGCTAACAGGATAATGGTGGTACCCAAAATATGCAATCCGCCAAATAGTCCGGAACTGCGGCCTGTTGAAGAGTACTGGAGTATTATGAAAGGAATTCTAAAAAAGAAAGGTGGAGAAGTAAAATCGGTCCCTGAGCTACAAAAAATATGGACCTGGGCGACAAAAATCTTTTCTAAAGAGATGGTGCAGTCTTATGAGCCGTGTGCGTAGAAAAGTTCGATGTATGGCTTACTGTGTAAACATTAATTAAAATTAAAAATGTGATTTTAGAATTCATTAAATTTGTCATTAAATGTGGTATTCATAATGTAGTTATTTATTTTCAAACTGGTTTAAAAACAAATTTTGCGTGCCCAAGTTTTGGCGTGTTCAACCTTTAGATAACCACAATTCAAATTTAATGGATGTTTTTAAAAGATTACGAAAATTCAACCTTAAGTTGAATCCGAGTAAGTGCAATTTCTTAAAGAAAGAAATATTGTATCTAGGGCACGTAGTGTCATCCGACGGTGTGTTACCCGATCCAGAAAAAATAAGTGCAATTAAAAACTATCCAACGCCAACGGACTCTGACCAAGTAAAAAGATTTGTTGCATTTGCTAATTATTACCGTAAATTTATTCGTAACTTTGCACAATTAGCATTGCCATTAAACCATTTATCACGTAAAAATGTAGAATTCAATTGGGATGTTAATTGTCAACAATCTTTTGAAAAGCTTAAGGATGCGATAACATCCGCACCTGTCTTGCAATACCCAGATTTATCTGAGAAAAATACCTTTATCGTGCAAACCGATGCATCAGGGTACGCGCTTGGTGCTACTTTAAGTAATTTTGATAATAGGCCAGTAGCATTTGCCAGTAGAACCTTAAATAAAGCCGAAAAACGGTACCCTACTGTGCACAAAGAACTCTTGGGAATTGTATGGAGTATAAGGCACTATAGACCTTATTTGTATGGGCGTAAGTTCATTATTAGAACGGATCATAAACCATTGATATATTTATTTAGTATGCGGGACCCTTCAAGCCGTTTACTCAAGTTCAGACTCGCGCTGGAGGAGTATGATTTCAAAGTCGAGTATGTAAAGGGGTCAGATAACGCACCGGCCGATGCTTTGTCACGTATTTGTTTAAATAGCGACGAATTGAAAGAAATGAATGAAAGTATTAATGTCACGACGAGGTCACAAGCTAGGAAGATTTCTGCTACTTCTAGGCAGACTATTGATTCTACAGATAATCGGCCTGATCAACCGAGAATCGTGGAAACACATAGTAAACCTAAGGAGTCAGTCGAATTACAATTTTTGTCAAGACAAGAATTAATTAAGAAACGGAAACAAATACAAGTATGTAGTGAAAATAAAACATTTATCTACGATTCTAGCAAGAAAATATTATATATTAAATTTCTAGATTCTTCATCGCAACTCTCGCCAGGCGAATTTGTGAAAGAGCTAGATAATTTTTGTAGAAAAATAAACGTCGACGTATTATATATTACGAAAAATAAAAACAACAACGTGTTTATAGATAAATTATTGCATGAATTTAAAAAGTTAGATTGCAGTTATTCTTTAAGAATATGTATTTTACGTACGAGAGAAGAATATGTATTAGTATACGAGTAGATGACAAAGGTCAAAGAAAAGTAATATTAAATGACTTCCATCTCCTACCCTCTAGTGGCCACGCGGGCATGAGACGGATGTATAATAACGTTAAAAAATATTACTTTTGGCCTAATATGGAAGAAGATATACGGAATTTCGTAAGGAGTTGTGACAAATGTCAAAAACATAAGTACTCAATACCGGTAAAAGAGCCTATGGTTATTACAACCACCGCTACGTATGCTTTTGAAAAAATATTTTTAGACTTAGTAGGACCAGTAGAAATTGATGATAATAACTATTCTTACATACTGACCGTCCAGTGTGAATTATCAAAATATATCGAAGCATATCCATTGGTTTCAAAGAAAAGCGAGGAAGTCGCTCGTGTATTTGTTAACAATTTCATACTCAGGTATGGTATTCCCAAACGGATCACAACCGACAAAGGTACAGAATTCCTGTCAGCTACTTTCAAAGAGGTAAGTAAACTTTTAAATATAGACCAACTGCACTCCACAGCATACCACCATCAGAGCATTGGAGCGCTGGAAAACACACATAAACACTTGGCTGCTTTTGTACGCATGCAATCAGAACAGCATCCACAAACGTGGAGCACTTGGCTGCCTTTTTGGAGCTTTTCTTTTAACACTTCAGTTCATACTGAAACTAAATACACACCTTTTGAACTTGTATTCGGTAGAAAATGCTCACTTCCTAGTAATTTATCAGGTGATATTGTAGAACCTTTGTATAATCGCGAAAGCTACCCAAAAGAATTAAAATATCCAGGTATCTCAGAAAGAGGCTAGAGATAACTTGATAAAATCAAAAATCAAACGGAAAGAAAAATATGATTGTAATAAGAAACCTATTATGTATAAGCCCAATGATATTGCTTGTTCCCCTCCCGCACCCCTTCTTTTTGGCAGCTTAGGTTTCAAAGAAATAACGCGCTAAGCGGAGTATAGAGATATCTTGTATTTGAGTAGGAACCATTCGCTTAGATGATATTTTTCATTGGACTATATTGCCTTGGTAATAAGGGCTGGTAACTAGAGCTACCTAAAGCGAGTGAGTGGGTAAGATCATACCTCGCTGGTGTCCTTGTTGAGTGCGTGCACGCACTCCGTGAGCAGCTCCTGCAGGAACCGCTTGGGGCTGCGGAGGCTCCACTGCGGGCTCTGCAGGAACAGCTTGAGGTATACTCCGCCGACCACGACCTCGCCTGGAGGGGCCCAGGTGTCCTCGCCCGACGCGGCGCGCTCGAGGGTCTCGCGGTCCTCGAACGTGCAGTTGGGGTCGCGGAGCTGGTTGCATTGGTGTCTGGGGAAGAAAATAATTATTATTATTTTGAACAATTTTGAAACAAAGCTGTTTTAAATCTTGAAGCAAATCAAATTATTTTGTTAAATAATTTTTGATTTGCAATTTTTTTTTTAAGTAGTTACACTACTATATATAAACTGAAAATAGATGTCATATACCTACTTCAGAAAAATAATATAGATAGATGTGTAGATGAATATAGATGTCATATAATTCAGAGATTGCATATACATAAGAAAATTTGTCAAGTTCCGCCGTGACCGGGTGGTCTAGTGGTCAGGACGTCAGCCGCGAAAGCTGAAGACGCCAGTTCAAATCTGGCCTCGGACACCGGAGGGTTTGGTCACTTTTTCTGAAGTATATGACATCTACTTTCAGTTCAAGGTTGTTTTAATTAAATTCATGTCTTCACAGCCGGCCACGTAGTGCTACTCGGTGAGCTATAGCTACTCTCACCTGTCCGCCCGCTCGGCCAGCGTGCTGCACACTCGCGCGCGCGCCTCGTCCGTCCACACGAGCTCCGGGTGCTCGTGCCGCGAGTCGAACATGTGCGTGGCGCTGCCGGGGCCACTCTCGCGCATGGCTTCACAGTTCACAGCCGGCCACGTAGTGCTACTCGGTGAGCTATAGCTACTCTCACCTGTCCGCCCGCTCGGCCAGCGTGCTGCACACTCGCGCGCGCGCCTCGTCCGTCCACACGAGCTCCGGGTGCTCGTGCCGCGAGTCGAACATGTGCGTGGCGCTGCCGGGGCCACTCCCGCGCATGGCTTCACAGTTCACAGCCGGCCACGTAGTGCTACTCGGTGAGCTATAGCTACTCTCACCTGTCCGCCCGCTCGGCCAGCGTGCTGCACACTCGCGCGCGCGCCTCGTCCGTCCACACGAGCTCCGGGTGCTCGTGCCGCGAGTCGAACATGTGCGTGGCGCTGCCGGGGCCACTCTCGCGCATGGCTTCACAGTTCACAGCCGGCCACGTAGTGCTACTCGGTGAGCTATAGCTACTCTCACCTGTCCGCCCGCTCGGCCAGCGTGCTGCACACTCGCGCGCGCGCCTCGTCCGTCCACACGAGCTCCGGGTGCTCGTGCCGCGAGTCGAACATGTGCGTGGCGCTGCCGGGGCCACTCCCGCGCATGGCTTCACAGTTCACAGCCGGCCACGTAGTGCTACTCGGTGAGCTATAGCTACTCTCACCTGTCCGCCCGCTCGGCCAGCGTGCTGCACACTCGCGCGCGCGCCTCGTCCGTCCACACGAGCTCCGGGTGCTCGTGCCGCGAGTCGAACATGTGCGTGGCGCTGCCGGGGCCACTCTCGCGCATGGCTTCGCAGAACACGCCGGGCACGTAGCGCGATATTGTCAGTCTGACCTGTCGAATATTTATAAACATTAGCCTCAGTGGCGAACGTTTGGCGACACATTCGGTGCCGCGAAGCATGTTGCGTCGAGCTTCCAAAGGATTAAAGTTTCACTAAGATTTGTTTACACTGAACGCAGCCGGTCACTCAGTTTGAAACCTTATCGAGATTGTATTTTGTTTTAAGATTACGATTAGACCGATAAACTACCACTACGATTGATTTCTAAGACATATAATTTAGATTTTATATTTTTTATACAACTTAAAAACTACGATGAAAATATACATTTGAAAAGAAATTGAGACGTAAAATACCTTGGGTCCATGCAGTTTATCCGCCATCATCCTAGCTAGCAGCTCGACCGAGGACTCTCTCATCTCGGGTACTTTGCTGTTCGCGAACAAATCTAATAGGTATATCACAGCACCTGTAGAAAAAAGGGCAATATTGGAGTGATATGGGAAAAATTTACCTAGAATACCAAATTGTTCAGTCTTAAACCACAAACTACAAAGCATGCGTGTCTCGACTCGGAAAACCGAAGTATTTATTTATAATTGCTACAAAAATGATTTTATAAGAAAACATTGACTTGGCCTACTGAAGGGACATATCATTACATAACATAACATTTATTGCACACCTCAAATTAAAGGCTGTTCGATTCAAATTTTTTCGCGTCCAAGTAATGTTACTACATGTCGGAATACGATAGCAATTATGCCCTGAAATGGATCCCCAGTTTAATAAAAATAGCTGCATATACCAGGTGGAACAATACAATGGACTTTTACGAAAATGGGGGATTGCTTAGCTTTAGTCTTAACAACAAGTAATGTCCTCATAAAGTCGACTTTTGCTTGCTAGGCGACATTGATAGCCTTAGAAATTAACGTTCAGAAAGCTGAGGTCTAATTAAGGAGTGGTCCTGAAATAAAGTAGCCGTGTACAATCTTGTGTATTTTTTAATTTAGTGCTAATTTTGAAGCAGTATATTTATTTTACTAATCCGTAGATACAATACTAAAAATAAATATACAATCATAATAAAATATGTGAGCATATATAAGTTTTCGCGTTTTTATTTCAACATACTTTGTAACTTTTTGAACAACATAATTTGACAATCTTCAATCGACATCTGCTACAACGCCACAATTGTATTTCCATTTTCACAACCCGTTTTATGCTTTTCAGAATTTCATCTTACCAAGAAGCTACATTAATTAACTGTATTTTAGCTAGGATAGTCAGGAAGATTCTCTAATCTAACCTCTGACAAAGATTTTTCTATGGGAGACAATTTTCTATAAAAAAAGGCAAATACATTTAATTAAAAATTACTGTAACTACCTTAAAATGAAGCCAGATAAAAAAGTTTACTATTGAAGAAAGACAATTTATTAAGGTATAAGGCTCATCAAATCAAACTATAAGAAAAAATATGTTTTTGAGAAACACCTCAAAAATTCTGTCAGAAGACGCTGTTCAAAAAACTATGTTGATAGAATACAAAAGGCGAAAACTTCCAAACGCTGTTTCATTTAAATATGATTGTATTTATGTTTTGTATGATTGTATCTTCAGATTATTTAAATATAAAAGATAAATCAGAAAAGGCACGGCTACTTTTTTCCCGGACGACTCCTTAACACAAAGGTTTTAACACATACAAACATTAATAATCATAATTTTCCTGCATTATTTAATTATTTCCGAAAAGTAATATTGTTTATTTCTCGAAACTCATTTTTGATGTTTTTCTTGGTAACGAAATATCCGGTATATTTGCGCGAGTTTTTGGTAAACTGCAAAGCAATGAAAATGGATCACTTTAAACAGAATGTTTCATACAAATTGAAGTTGTCATTTCTTCCGCTGCCCGTCAGTATTGCTTACCTTTGGCAAGCGCTTCTTTGACAAGCGCCGTGTTGGCTAAGAGCGCGGCGAGCGCGGCGAGCGCCTCCGGCCGCGGCGGCCGCGCGCCCAGCAAGGCTAGCAAGTGACCTGCAATAACACTAGCATTAGGACATGCTTGTAAATAGGCATGATGACACATGTTGAATTATGCAATAAAATTTAGTTGATAGGATGCAAAATGATCAATATATCCAATTAAAGTGAAAATGTATAAATTGTATTGAAATGGCTCAAAGATATCAAGCTGCAAAATTTCTGAATTTGAACATTTTTTAAAGTGCGAAATTAAAAAAAAAAACAATGATACCATTCGATTTTTAACATTTTACTGTAAAATAAATTGTACAGCAACCATATACATAAACGCAACATTTCACTGTAAAAAGAGCAATTTCATAATTTTGCCATACTTTAAACATGGTGACTATGTGATCGTGACGTCAATTTTGTCAGGAGCGTTTTGAGAAACAAATGCAAATCTCGGACTTTAAGTCTCATTTCTGACTTTTGTGTTGCTTTAAAGCAATTGGCCCCATATAGACATTTGATCCTCACAACAAAACGAATCGATTGATACCATACATGAAAAAAATTCACCATGCCTATTGTACTTATTTTTGTGAGAAACTAGTACAATATATTTTTTTAAATAATAATGATGATAAACTCGAATTTTATGAAAGCCCATGAAGAAGAATCACAATTTTTAAAGGTTTTTTTATTACAATGAAACAAGTAGGCTTAGACTGTCTGATCCAGCATGTTTTAAGGTGACAAATAGTTTTCTAACTATATTCATTAATCCGTAAAAAATATGGTTCCACTTTTAGGGTTCCGTAGTCAACTAGGATCCCTTATAATTTCGCCATGTCCGTCCGTCCGTTTGTCCGTGGTCAAGCTCAGTAAAAATTTGGTATGAGTATGTGCATTAATGTCATCATCACGCCGACAAAGTGGTAGAATAAACTCTGGATAAATAAGCTTGTCTTGTAGCGCGGGGTGCGCACGCGCAGACAGCATGCCTCAGGTACACAGTTACCTAGCACTTGGCTGTTGGCGACGTCCTCCACACACTCGCGCACACCCGCCGCAGCCAGCACGCTCCGCAGCGCCGCGTCTTGTAGCGCGGGGTGCGCACGCGCAGACAGCATGCCGAAAATCAGACCGAACTGGCCTATGCACTGGATCTCGGAGCCTGAAACAAGTTGATGCAATGGTACGTCTCGTTTGGGCCAGTAAGGAAACCGTACGCGCGCAGATAGCATGCCGAAGATCAGACCGAACTGGCCTATGTACTGTTTTTTATCCATTTGATATTATACCGTAACAAAAATAAAATAAATTCAATATTCAAAATACGGCACCAAACATTGTACTGCTTGTAAATATAACAATAAGGTAAAAAACAATTGTAATGAATTGTAATACAATCATCTGTCAATCGCAAACTGACTTTGAAGTAGGGTATATCTTTTTATCTACACTCATACTGTAAGTACTCTAAAATGCGTTCAAAAACCGTAGACAATGACAAGCATTACAACAAACGATTTAACTATGATAAGTTTCTTATCTGCGGCAGTAACGTAATTTTAACTATGCATGCTCAAATATTGTTAAGCAATGAGTTTCAAATTTGGAACATCGAATTTGATAACATAATGTTACCGCCATGGCCAACTCGATTGGTCCCGCGCGAGCGCCGGCACAATCGAGTAGGCCATGACGGTACAATGGCGGTCATTCTATGGTTTCCGAACAATTAATTTAATATATATAATATGAGTGTAGATAAAGCAGTGTATGCAACTGTACGTAATTAGGCCTTAAAACACTCGTGTGATCTTATTATGAAATTCGCCTGCGGCTCATTTCATAAAACCACACTCATGTTTTAAGGACCCTTATTACGTAACAGTTACATAAACTACTATTTTTATTTCGTTTATTTTTGTCGTGTTCCTATGAGAATTAATAAGAACATCCCTGCATTTCATTTTAAGCTATCATTATGAAACTATTTCCTCGGTAATAAGGATCATGACTTTTAACAGAAACTACTAAAATCAAGTAAATAGTATAGAAACAAATAACATACCTGGGTTTTTAATGATAACATTGGCAAGCGCCGATAACGCCATGGTGATGTGTTCCACACGTTCCGGCGTCATGTCTTCTTTGGTCTGCTCGAGGACGAACTTTAGCAGGTCCAGGATGAATGCCTGAGGGTTCTGCAGAATAATGGGTATTGATAGTTTTGTAGTCTAGTGTGTACAGTCACCATCAGATATATCGGAGCGGCTAAGGTGGTCACAAATATCTGAACAACGCCTCTATTGTCAAGGCGATAAAGTGCATGTTCAGATATTTTTGAGTACCTTGGCCGCTCCGATATATTTGATGGCAACTGCACCATGTATATGTGTTCAATCAAACAAGGGTAAGAGGGCGTGCACTTACATCAAACGAAATTAAGGAGTGGTCCTGAAATAAAGTAGCAGTGTACAATCTTGTGTATTTTTTAATTTAGTGCTAATTTTGAAACAGTATATTTATTTTATGAATCCGTAGATACAATACTAATAAATAAAAATACAATCATAATAGAATATGTGAGCATATTTAAGTTTTCGCGTTTTTAATTCAACATAC
Organism: Pammene aurita; assembly: GCA_947086415.1. NCBI lineage: Eukaryota > Metazoa > Arthropoda > Insecta > Lepidoptera > Tortricidae > Pammene > Pammene aurita. Next base: position 6,884,733 of record OX352302.1, on the reverse strand, counting down.
TTTGTAACCTTTTGAACAACATAATTTGACAATCTTCAATCGACATCCGCTACAATGCCACAATTGTATTTCCATTTTCACAACCCGTTTTATGCTTTTCAGAATTTCATCTTACCAAGAAGCTACATTAATTAACTGTATTTTAGCTAGGATAGTCAGGAAGACTCTCTAATCTAACCTCTGACAAAGATTTTTCTATGGGAGATAATTTTCTATGAAAAAAGGCAAATACATTTAATTAAAAATTACTGTAACTACCTTAAAATGAAGCCAGATAAAAAAGTTTACTATTGAAGAAAGACAATTTATTAAGGTATAAAATAGCTCATCAAATCAAACTATAAAAGAAAAAACCGGCCAAGAGCGTGTCGGGCCACGCTCACTGTAGGGTTCCGTAGTTTTCCGTCCGTCACAGTAAGTGTCCCCACTTAAGAGTTAATAACACCGCCATGTACGTTAAGTAAACTATTGCGCGCGAGCATAAAGTATGGAAGATGATTTTTATGGGATAATTCTTTATTGCGTGAACCGATTTTCACCGTTTTTACTTTATTTGAAAACACGTCATATCATTGTAATTTTGTAGAAATTACAGGTACAATAAACACCTGCTTAGGTATACGGTTAAATTACAAACTTAGTTCAGAAATTATTTAGTTTTTTTTTTTCAAAAACTATTTATCCTATCAAGTTCAAAATAATTTTCCTAGAAAGTTTTTATAAAGTTCTACTTTTGAGATTTTTTTCATATTTTTAAAACTTATGGTTCAAAAGTGAGAGGGGGGGGGACGCATATTTTTTTACTTCTGGAGCGATTATTTCCGAAAATATTTACATTATCGAAAAATGATTTTAGGAAACCCCTGTTTATTTTTAAATACCTATCCAATAATATATCACACGTTAGGGTTGAAATTAAAAAAAAAATCACTCCCCACTTTACGTATAGGGGAGGTACCCTAATAAAAATAAAAATTCCACTTTTTATTTTACCACTTTGTCGGCGTGATTGATATACATATTAGTACCAAATTTCAGCTTTCTAGTGCTAACGGTCACTGAGATTATCCGCGGACGGACGGACGGACGGACGGGCAGACATGGCGAAACTATAAGGGTTCCTAGTTGACTACGGAACCCTAAAAACATGTTTTTGAGAAACACCTCAAAAATTCTGTTAGAAGACGCTGTTCAAAAAACTATGTGTATGATGGAATACAAAAGGCGAAAACTTCCAAACACTGTTTTATTTAAGTATGATTGTATTTATGTTTTGTATGATTGTATCTAGAGATTATTTAAATACAGGGTGTTTGGTAACCGGATGCAAAGCCGAAAGTAGGAGATTGTCTAGGTCATGTAGAACATTTTTAGCCATACTTGTCTTAGACAAATGTTATTAGTTTTTTTTTAATTTAAATTTTAAGATTTGTCGGAGAAAACTGCAAAACTTCAGACTAAATCGATAATTAGTACTTTTTTTACTGCAGGTAGATTTTTTTTTGTTTTATTTCTTATTGTGCAATGTCTATCAAACACTAGAAAAGTGATTTCAAACATCTGTGTCTAAAGAAAACAAGTTGACAGCGATTTAAAATTTTAGTTACATGAAAATGTAAACGATTTAAGTGATTTCAAAGTACGATAAAAAAAAAACTAAAATAGCCACGAATTTTCAAACCATTTTAAAAACATGCTTGGCTTTTACCCTTTTATTTAAGCTATCAAACACGACTGTAGCTACTGTATCCTTGAAAATAAGCCACCTAAACCAACTGGGTTGCTAAAATGTTTCACTCTACTTGTGATACTTGTGGTAGTTGTGGTGACGAATCTCATTATGATTTTACAATAAAACATTGGTTCTGAATACTAAGTTGGCGTTGACTTGACATTTGACTTGTTTTAAAAGGGTTAAGTGTACTGGACAAAACTACCACATGCAATTTTAACAAACAAAGGCTTGCGGCGGTGAGAGACAAAAGAGACTGATAGCGGCAGGCGGTGAGCGGCGTTAAACAAAGATGATCGGTTTTGTGCTTTATTGACAAAGATAAACTGATTAGCTACATGAGTATTTGTGCAAAAACTAGTAATTTAGTCTAGTTACAACTTCAGTTGCGATTAGACGTTCATTGTGGTTTAATTTCCCGCTCTCATCTCAATTTACCGTGTCAAGTTGTAGCTGCCGTAGGCGCTCCTTCACGTGTAATTACGACTTCTTCATTGTAAACATGGAGTTTACGAACGAAGAATACGCCGACATTATCTACATGTACTGCAAAGCTGACAGTAATGGAGCGATGGCCCGACGGATGTACCAAGAGCGTTTTCCAAACCGGAGATTGCCTAATGTGAGAGTGTTTTACAATTCATTCCGAAGGCTACGTGAGAATGGTATTGCTGTGCAACATGGAGGGAATCCAGGACGTAATCGCCCTGAAGTGGAGGAAGACGTTCTACAGGCATTTGCAGAGGATCCGAATACGAGCATCAGAGTGGTAGCTCGTAATCTGAACTTGTCCACATGGAAAGTATGGGCCACAATGAATCGTGAGGGAAAATATCCTTTTCGCGGCATCGGAGTTCAAGGTTTGGACGAAGGAGATCCTGCACGCCGAGTGGACTTCTGCCGATTTTTACTCAATGCGGATATCGAAGACCGACGTTTTTTGCGAAGCATTCTTTGGACCGATGAATCGAAATTTTCCCGGGAGGGGATCACAAATTTCCATAACCTACACCAATGGGCTGACAAAAACAACAATCCACATTGGAAAAAGCAAGTGTCCTTCCAAAGAAGGTTTTCCGTCAATGTGTGGGCTGGAATCATCGGCAGAGTCCTTATTGGGCCACATTTTTTGCCAAATAATTTAAATGGGGCAAATTATTTGGAATTTTTACAAAACGATTTGCCCAGGCTTATTGACGAAGACCAGCTGCCCGGTGCAGTGACATTTCAACACGACGGTTGTCCCGCCCATTACTCTCTGGCTGTAAGGGAGCATCTGGATAACTGTTTCCCGGACGGTTGGATCGGCAGAGGCGGACGAATCCCTTGGCCCGCTCGGTCACCTGATTTGACACCATTGGATTTTTTCGTTTGGGGCCGAGCTAAGGAGCTAGTCTACACACAAGAGGTCATTAATACCGTAGAAGAGCTGAGGGAGAGGATAGAAGCGGCGTTCGAAAGGATGAGGGAAGAAATGATATTCGGAACAACCACCACAGAAGTAAGAAGACGGGCTCGTGCTTGTATTCGAAACGGCGGGTCACATTTTGAAAACGAGCGATGATGTGTAATTTTAATGTGTTGATCGTAAAAATAAATAACTTATCTTTTATGCTTTTGTTTTAATTTACCCTAAACATTCCCTCTTATTAGTACAGGTAGCCTATTTTCAAAGATAAAATGGCTTGAGACATGATTGTCTTATCGCCCGCCGCCTGCCGCTATCAGTCCCTTTTGTCTCTCACCGCCGCAAGCCTTTGTTTGTTAAAATTGCATGTGGTAGTTTTGTCCAGTACACTTAACCCTTTTAAAACAAGTCAAATGTCAAGTCAACGCCAACTTAGTATTCAGAACCAATGTTTTATTGTAAAATCATAATGAGATTCGTCACCACAACTACCACAAGTATCACAAGTAGAGTGAAACATTTTAGCTACCCAGTTGGTTTAGGTGGCTTATTTTCAAGGATACAGTAGCTACAGTCGTGTTTGATAGCTTAAATAAAAGGGTAAAAGCCAAGCATGTTTTTAAAATGGTTTGAAAATTCGTGGCTATTTTAGTTTTTTTTTTTCGTACTTTGAAATCACTTAAATCGTTTACATTTTCATGTAACTAAAATTTTAAATCGCTGTCAACTTGTTTTCTTTAGACACAGATGTTTGAAATCACTTTTCTAGTGTTTGATAGACATTGCACAATACGAAATAAAACAAAACAAAATCTACCTGCAGTAAAAAAAGTACTAATTATCGATTTAGTCTGAAGTTTTGCAGTTTTCTCCGACAAATTTTTAAATTTAAATTAAAAAAAAACTAATAACATTTGTCTAAGACAAGTATGGCTAAAAATGTTCTACATGACCTAGGCTATCTCCTACTTTCGGCTTTGCATCCGGTTACCAAACACCCTGTATAAATACTGCTTCTAAATCGGCACAAAATAAAAAGATAAATCAAAAAAGGCACGGCTACTTTTTTTCCGGACCACTCCTTAGTTAAAGCAAAAAAGATGTCCCAAAAGGTATTTTCAGGACAGTTGCGCTGTTCTTTGAATGCTCAGGAGTTAACTGTTTCAGTGCGATGGACTACCCTACGGAGTTCTCAGTAACTTTGTTCACATGCCGCACGACTCCTGATGGGGGTTTTTTTTTATACCACGTCGGTGGCAAACAACCATACGGCCCGCCTGATGGTAAGCAGCTACCGTAACCTATGGACGCCTGCAACTCTAAAAGAGTCACATGCGCGTTGCCGACCCTTTAAAAAAAGGAGAATTCACTGTGTTGACGGCTAAAGGAACAAGAAGGTCCCTCATCGTCAACACACTGGGTCCTCTTTGATCTCTTTGGCAACCTTACTCACCAGCAGAAACACAACACTATGAGTAGGGTGTAGTGCTATTTGGCTGTGGTTTTCTGTAAGGTGGGAGGTACTTCCCCAGTCGGGCTCTGCTCCACACTTAGCGAGATGCCATTCGCATTGCCCATACCTCTCTTTTTGGCGTAGTTTAAGGACATACCCAAGTCCGGACGTAGTTTAAGGACATACCCCGGGTCCCCCGGTACCCCGGGTTCAGTGTATACTAACTATAGACGACTAGAGGTCATGCCAACCGATTCCCAGAGGAGTTCTCGACGTATAACGTTGTTTACGCATCGAGTGTATAATAAGATTGTCCTATAATATTCATTATTTATTTATTAGTGTGCCTTTGAACTCCCCTAGCGAGTCCTATGTAGCTATCTAGACACACGGCAGTGTGTCCGCCAAGTTCGAGCAAAAAAAGCGACACACCGGCCGCTTTATAATACTTAATATAACCCATATTACACGAACCATTTCGGGCCAATTTCGACCACCCTATAACTCAAAACATATTTTATCTACGCATATGAAATTTCGAGTGTCTGTTGACATCCCCTCAATTGTCTAGAATACAAAATTTCATTATTCTATCTATAGCAGTTCTTGAGATATTGACGTCAGAAAATCGCTATTTTTACTATACACTCACTGACTTCACTGACTCACTGACTCATCAAAAATGGTCGTACTGACTTGAAATTTGGCATGGAGATAGGTCTTAAGGTCAAAGTAAAGGGAAAAATCTGAAAACGGCCAAGTGTGAGTCAGTTTTAAAAATAGCGAAGGTGTAACTGTGTTCCACTATGAAGTCATTGAACTAAATGGGTCTATCTTCCAATGATCGTACCGACCTGAAATTTGGCTCGAAGGTTTGTCTTTAGGTCGAAATAAAGTAAAAATTTGAATACGGCCAAGTGTGAGTCAGTTTCGAAAACAACGAATGTGTAATTTTGTTCTACTATAAGTAGGTATGGAGTGGAAATGAGATAAGACTTATTTAAATTTAGATACATACCAATTTAAGACAATACATATTTGTCTTAAAGACAAGAACAATAAAATTGTTCACCACTCTGTGTGTGTCTGTTGCGGGAACCGAACCCACGATTTACGAAGTACAAAGCAGGTCACTAGGTACACTAGGTGCGCTAAATCAGTCAAACAAAAATGAAAAGACTATTTTTTCTCGCATAGTCTAAATAATTTCTAATTTTACAACTAATAAAATCGCAGATTCAAGAACATGGAAATCATATATACTCTAAGATGGAATTATATATACTACTGCCCATCTCACCCTCCGATACGCCACAGGATGAGATGGGATGGTGCACTTCTAGGGCTACATAATAGGCCACCAATTATAATACCTACTGGTAGGTAGGTATTACCAAGTTATTAATTATCTATGTAGGTAGCGTACTTACAAACAGAATAAAGTACGTTATTGGTGTATGTAATTATATGTAAGTAGGTACATTTTATAGGTGTAGGGAGCCAGTTTATTTGTAAAAATCACCTATAAATAAATAGTAAAATAGAATTAGACGCTTAGTATAAAGGGTATAGTATAAAGTACATACCTAAGTGGAATGAGACATTTCCTAAAGCAAAAGTGATAAAAAAATAATAAAGAACCTACACCTAACAAAAATAAATGAAATCCCATCAAAAACATAAATGTGAAAGGCTGCCAAGTTCGATACTATGGGAATGCTTCGCCTATAAAAGAAGTGAGATCTGAATAAGTACCAAGTTCCATAAAAATACCTCAAATCATAAATAGTTATAGGAATGCACACTTGATTTCCAGCAGTTTTTAAGGTACATTTTGAATAAGTATCACGTTACATAGAAATACCTAAAATTATAATAGTCAGAGAAACGCACACCGGTTTTTTTAGCAGTTTCCTGATAACATTTATTATTTTCAGTATTTTTTAATGATGTAACTTGGCAAGTTTTAATATAAAATTATATACTTGACACATTGCAGTCCAAAGGTGTTGATTCATTGCATTGAAAAGGTGTGTGGTGTGTGAAAACTTGCCAAGTAACATCATAAAAAAGTACTGAAAATAATAAATGTTATCAGGAAACTGCTAAAAAAACCGGTGTGCGTTTCTCTGACTATTATAATTTTAGGTATTTCTATGTAACGTGATACTTATTCAAAATGTACCTTAAAAACTGCTGGAAATCAAGTGTGCATTCCTATAACTATTTATGATTTGAGGTATTTTTATGGAACTTGGTACTTATTCAGATCTCACTTCTTTTATAGGCGAAGCATTCCCATAGTATCGAACTTGGCACCCTTTCACATTTATGTTTTTGATGGGATTGTCTTTACGCTGGTATTCGGCGATGGTCTTGGGTTCCGGCGTGGCAATGAAAGTGTTAAAATTTGCCAGCCTAAAAAGGCCCCAATTGTTTTTTCTAAACTTAAAAAAATAATTTACGTTTTCTTAGCATAACGTGGAATGCCAGAGATTCATAAAAAAGGTTTATACAGAATTTATTACAAAATAATTTCTACAAATAATTTTATGAACTTGTTAGAGGATGAGGATTAATAGGGAAGAGTTCTTGTGACTTTTAAAACGACAAATTCCTGAAATAGTTAAGTTATCAAAACATTGGTTACCTTAAAACTATTCGTTGTATGTAATGTTGACTAACTCTGGCTGGTCATTGTATATAGCCACGTACACCCCGCCGACCACCAACAGTCCCTCGTGAGCTGTGTACTTGAACAGGCACAAGTGGACCGGCCGGCTCAGTCGGCTCTATGTCTCTTGTACTGCTGTTAAAACTATTTAAAGTCTATAATGTTGACTCACCGGTATGGGGAACTCTGGCTGGTCATTGTATATAGACACGTACACCCCGCCGACCACCAACAGTCCCTCGTGAGCTGTGTACTTGAACAGGCACAAGTGGACCGGCCGGCTCAGTCGGCTCTATGTCTCTTGTACTGCTGTTAAAACTATTTAAAGTCTATAATGTTGACTCACCGGTATGGGGAACTCTGGCTGGTCATTGTATATAGACACGTACACCCCGCCGACCACCAACAGTCCCTCGTGAGCAATATACTTGAACTCAGGTACAAGTGGACCGTCGGGCTCAGTCTTAGCTCTGAGTGTGTCTCTGGTACTGCCAGTTAAAACTATTTGAAGTCTATAATGTTGACTTACGGGTATGGGAAACTCTGGCTGGTCATTGTATATAGCCACATACACCCCGCCGACCACCAACAGTCCCTCGTGAGCTGTGTACTTGAACAGGCACAAGTGGACCGGCCGGCTCAGTCGGCTCTATGTCTCTTGTACTGCTGTTAAAACTATTTAAAGTCTATAATGTTGACTCACCGGTATGGGGAACTCTGGCTGGTCATTGTATATAGACACGTACACCCCGCCGACCACCAACAGTCCCTCGTGAGCAATATACTTGAACTCAGGTACAAGTGGACCGTCGGGCTCAGTCTTAGCTCTGAGTGTGTCTCTGGTACTGCCAGTTAAAACTATTTGAAGTCTATAATGTTGACTTACGGGTATGGGAAACTCTGGCTGGTCATTGTATATAGCCACATACACCCCGCCGACCACCAACAGTCCCTCGTGAGCTGTGTACTTGAACAGGCACAAGTGGACCGGCCGGCTCAGTCGGCTCTATGTCTCTTGTACTGCTGTTAAAACTATTTAAAGTCTATAATGTTGACTCACCGGTATGGGGAACTCTGGCTGGTCATTGTATATGGACACGTACACCCCGCCGACCACCAACAGTCCCTCGTGAGCAATATACTTGAACTCAGGTACAAGTGGACCGTCGGGCTCAGTCTTAGCTCTGAGTGTGTCTCTGGTACTGCCAGTTAAAACTATTTGAAGTCTATAATGTTGACTTACGGGTATGGGAAACTCTGGCTGGTCATTGTATATAGCCTCATACACCCCGCCGACCACCAACAGTCCCTCGTGAGCTGTGTACTTGAACAGGCACAAGTGGACCGGCCGGCTCAGTCTTGGCTCTGACTATGTCTCTTGTACTGCTGTTAAAACTATTTAAAGTCTATAATGTTGACTCACCGGTATGGGGAACTCTGGCTGGTCATTGTATATGGACACGTACACCCCGCCGACCACCAACAGTCCCTCGTGAGCAATATACTTGAACTCAGGTACAAGTGGACCGTCGGGCTCAGTCTTAGCTCTGAGTGTGTCTCTGGTACTGCCAGTTAAAACTATTTGAAGTCTATAATGTTGACTTACGGGTATGGGAAACTCTGGCTGGCCATTGTATATAGCCACATACACCCCGCCGACCACCAACAGTCCCTCGTGAGCTGTGTACTTGAACAGGCACAAGTGGACCGGCCGGCTCAGTCGGCTCTATGTCTCTTGTACTGCTGTTAAAACTATTTAAAGTCTATAATGTTGACTCACCGGTATGGGGAACTCTGGCTGGTCATTGTATATAGACACGTACACCCCGCCGACCACCAACAGTCCCTCGTGAGCAATATACTTGAACTCAGGTACAAGTGGACCGTCGGGCTCAGTCTTAGCTCTGAGTGTGTCTCTGGTACTGCCAGTTAAAACTATTTGAAGTCTATAATGTTGACTTACGGGTATGGGAAACTCTGGCTGGCCATTGTATATAGCCACATACACCCCGCCGACCACCAACAGTCCCTCGTGAGCTGTGTACTTGAACAGGCACAAGTGGACCGGCCGGCTCAGTCGGCTCTATGTCTCTTGTACTGCTGTTAAAACTATTTAAAGTCTATAATGTTGACTCACCGGTATGGGGAACTCTGGCTGGTCATTGTATATGGACACGTACACCCCGCCGACCACCAACAGTCCCTCGTGAGCAATATACTTGAACTCAGGTACAAGTGGACCGTCGGGCTCAGTCTTAGCTCTGAGTGTGTCTCTGGTACTGCCAGTTAAAACTATTTGAAGTCTATAATGTTGACTTACGGGTATGGGAAACTCTGGCTGGTCATTGTATATAGCCACATACACCCCGCCGACCACCAACAGTCCCTTGTGAGCTGTGTACTTGAACTCAGGTACAAGTAGACCGTCGGGCTCAGTCTTGGCTCTGATTATGTCTCTTGTACTGCTGTTTAAACTATTTAAAGTCTATAATGTTGACTCACCGGTATGGGGAACTCTGGCTGGTCATTGTATATAGCCACATACACCCCGCCGACCACCAACAGTCCCTCGTGAGCTGTATACTTGAACTCAGGCACGAGTGGACCGTCAGGCTCCGTCTTGGCTCGGAGTACGTCGCGTAGTTCGGCTCGCGTGCTGTTATCCCAGACCAGCATGGGCGTTCGCCAGTTGGAGGTTAGGGCTTTGAGTAGCTGGAACAATAGTTAGGCAAGATGCAATATTTTCATTTGAAAGAATTGCACGTAGAATAGACTACGAGTGTATTAAAAAATTAACATACTATAATATAGTCTAAAATTGCTTTTACAAACGGACAATTTAAATTTTCGCGCCTAAACGTATCTTCAGTTCCTGTGACGTCACTCATGTGTGTCACTCGCCATATTTGTTCGTCCACAGTGTCAAATGCTTGTTTTTTTTTTGGTTCTGCTAGCCCTTTAAGCAAAATCCCATAGACAGTTGCCAACCCCATTAGTTGTCGTAACAGGAGTGACGTCACCAGACCCTGATAAGTGGATTAAAACACGTTCCGTTTCACATTACTTCAAATCGTAATTATTATTTGAAATTAGTATAAACTAATGTTAAAACGTTTCAATAGCTACATATTAGCATTAGCTATTATTTTATGTTTTTCAAAATATTGATCACAAAATAATGGTAAATAATATAGCTGAATCTTCCCTGTTAAAAAAAAAAGATATGATGGAGTCCCGTCAGTTCTTGTACTTTAGAAAACAATAAACCTTTCGGTAAGATAAGGTCCACACAAGTTGAGCGGGCTAATACTGTTCAGCTAATAAATTAATTTAATTGTATGGCAAAATACTGAAGTATAATATATAAAGTAAGTATTAAATGTGAAGACTAGGACCAGTCAGCCACTCCACTTTATGGCTTCGTCCCACAGGGTGACCCCTCGACAAAACCCGGATGTTTCTCAGCTACCAAAAAGGAATGGTGCCAGCTGAATCGACTTCGAACTGAGCGTGGACGCTGTGCTGATTATATGTTTAAATGCGGATGACGAGATTCCCGCTCGTGTGACTGCGGAGCACCAAAGCAGACTATAAACCACATCATTTACGACTGCCCTAAGAGAAAGTTCAATAGCAATTTTGCAGACCTGCTTGCGCTTAGTGAAAACGCAGCGCAATGGGCAAAGAATCTGGATATCGCTCTCTAATTCCTTGATAAAAATGTATTTTCAGAGCGACTCTAATGTACTTAAAGGAATAATATATTTAGCCATACGATTAAATTAAATAAACAGGGATCACCCAGGGTGCGTAGCCAACGTGCCAATCGTTATCGTAGTCACCTCTCTCTATCACTCTTCTATATTAGTGCGACAGTGAAACGCAACTGGTGTTTCGTTCTTTAGCAAGCGTTAACGATTGGCACGTTGGCTACGCACCCAGGTCTTCTTGAGGACCGGCGGTATAGCGCGATATCAGCTGATATAATAATAATGGCCTACCTCGTGTCGGTCTTCGTCGGCTAGCCGCGAGCACAAATATGGCGTTATCAAAGCATGTAGCGCTTCGCGTAACCGCTCGTCTAATGGCCCGGGTTCTGTGTGTGGCCCGTACATGGCGGATAGCGCTACTACGCACAGTTGTGCCAGCTGGTTTGCCACCTCCTGTGTAAAACAATAACATGTCTTTAATAAACTTGAATAAATGTCCAATATAACAACGGCTTCCGCATGTTGATGCGACTGCCACGTTACTGCGTCGCGTCGGGAATGTTTGCGGAGGCTAGAGTAGACGGTTTTAGTGCGATAATCCGTAATCGCACCGCCTCCCTCATGCGCCGAGTACGTGACAGTTCCAACAGCTTGCTACATCTCATCTGGGAAAATCCTGCTTTGGCTCTATGGAGGCACTGTAATGAATGTACCTACATATGGGTTCTAGGGGCATAGTTTATGACCTAATGTAATTGACATTTATGTAATTGACATTAGATATTTTATGATGGAATTTAATGTATATTTATTGTGATGGAATTAAATTTTTATTTATTGTTATTGTATTGTGTAACAAAATTTAATTTAGTTTTTATTGTATTAGTGTTAATGTAATGTAATTCTTATTTGGTTATATTTTTTTTGTATGTAATTCTATAGACATCGTCTGAATTAAATGATTTCAATTGAATTGAATTGAATAAACGATATCTACTGCAGACGCTGATTCAATTCCAGCCCTGGGCATTTTTTTCATATCTATTTAGGTTTAACATTTACATATTAAGGTTCCGCTGCCAGCGCCGCTACCGCTTCCGCGCCCGCTGTGTCCTACTACTCGCCTGCTTGTTGGCCTGCGCGTCCGTCTCCACGCCGGACTCCTTGAGCGTGTAGTCGTACTGCAGCACGTTGGGCAGCAACGCTTGTAGGGCCCCGGCGAGCGCGAGTTGCTCGCGTATGGACGGTTCCGCTGCCAGCGCCGCTACCGCTTCCGCGCCCGCGCACGCTGTGTCGCCGAGGTGCTGCGAACGATGCAAAAAATAAGAAAAATTATAAATATAGTATGTCGGTAGCGCGCTATGAAAGCAAATATCGGGGATAGGTTCGTTACTTTTTTAGTGCTTGAAGTTTAGACGCAGCTCTCAAAAACAAGTGGCGCGTTGTAACTAAATACAATTGAAGCATCTGCAAGGGTGCACTATTAAATATTCGAGGCATAACTCGTCCAATGTGATGCCCAAAAATCACTAAAGAACGTAAATGAGCAAAGTTAAAGCCAAGCAATAAGCCAAGGTAAGTAGCATTTTTTTCAATGTTCGCTTGTTACTAAAAGTTCTATATTACAGTGTAAGACACTTACCGGTCTCCTTAACAGCGGCACGACATCGCCACTCAGCGCCGGCAGCGTGGCGCACAGCTCGCGACACGCGGGGAACTGCGCGGCCACGGCGAAGCAACGCGCCGCGTGCGCGCACACCGCGGCCGCCACGTCGCCCGGCTTTGTGGACGACGAGAGGACTGGCACGCAACGGGTTAACGCCTCATGGAGGACCTGACGTAAACAAAATAGTACATCACTACAGAGGCCGGGAAGTAGGGGGTTGCCGGCCGAGTGCATATAGACGGCCGAGCATAGCGAGGCCGGATAGTCACGAGGCTGGCAACCCCTTTTCACGCCGAGGTATGTATAGTGCTTTTCTCAAACATGCAATGAAATAAATAAGAAACTTATCAATTTTTTTCGGATATAGGTGGGGCAATACTGTACTCGTAAACTTGTATTAATAATATAATGTATGTTGTATGTACTTCAAACACTTTCGTACTTAGGTTTTTATCTAAAATGATACAATAAGTTCAATAAGCCACAAACGTACAACCAAAATTTGAATTAATTTCTAGAAAACAAGAAACTTTCCCACTATTACGACTAAGTATATGTTCATCTTGTTATGAATTAATTATCCTATCAACAAACTACAACAAAAACATTAATTAGACTTACCACGTAATCAAAAATATGCGTAAAAACATTACGTTATGAAGTCTGGATTGTTAAATTCTGACTGCATTTCATTGTCACTGAACGGCTTTTAAAAATGTATAACTACTACGTACATCGGCCATTTAAGTATAATTTTCACTTGCATTTGAACAACATCTAGACCTAATCCACTTTTATTGTACATAAAGCCAAATTGTTATAGAATAAAACAAATCGACATTATAATTCACAATAATATGCGCAACATAATAAAATATTGAGAATATTATTAAAATTTTCCCACTAAATTACCTTTTTTTTACAGTATCTGTGCTGTTCGAGAGGTTGCACTTAATGCCATTCTACACGATTTAAAATTAAAAAGAGAAATGTACATGGTGACTAAATAAATTCAGAACGTTACAAATATTGTCTATGGTCTCTGTTTATGCATTATTATAGAAAATATTCAAAAGAATCAGAACCCTCCGAATTTATTTCGTAACTATAGATTCCAATTCCTAATTTCAGCTCGTGTGTAATAGCCCTTGCTGCTAATATTTTAGCTTGATAACCAACCTTTTACGAAAAAAAAACAAAATCAGCTGTTCCTATAACCGGTATTAGACATAACAATTTGTAGGGCCCAATCTGTCAGGTTGGGAGGTGTAATAAGAGGTAGGGCCCTTAGGGAGCTGAAGGAGAATTAGGGAGAGGCAGAGTAAACAACAGATTGGACCCTACAAATTGCAACGTCTAATACCCGTCTTTAATCTGCCACCATCTATGCAATTTAAAATTATATATATTTGTTAATAATGTGTTATTTGTTATTTTCATGTCGATTTTATATATAAACGAAATTGCAAAATATATCATATTGTTTATCGTTTTTATTAATAGGCGTAAGTAGTGGCAGAATGTCAAACGAACCAAAAAGTAAATATCGCTTATAGCCTTAATTGGCTGAACGCCATGATCCTGTGCCACGAATATATGTGCAATGGAATGGAAATTAAAAAAGAGGCACTTGCCGGCCTAGGCCTCCAAATTTGTATGAAATTCCATTATCGACCTCTCGTGTAGCCGCACCTGAAACGTGATACTTCGCAGCCTATTATAAGGAACATAACATCAATATTTCATTGCATGTTTGAGAAAAGTATGTTTCTATATCCCAGGATAATAAAAGGGCAGACCAATCTTTCAAATTCACATTTTTTTTTTTACAATTGAGAGATAAAAAAATTCACCGCGTCGAGTAAGATTCGAACATGCGACCTTTCGTAACATCGAACCAAACACCAAACACCGTCCTAACTAGGCCAAATAGGGCCATATACCGGTTTAACAAATATCTAATTAAATAGCTGTACTGTAGCTGTAGCTATACTACTACTATAGCTCAAACTGTATATTTTACAGCAGGATAGGGCCTTTAAGACTTATGTTTTTTTTAGTCGTCGAGACGTACACAACAGCACTATATGGAAGCGAATCGGTAGGAAATATGACAAATTTATATCCCCATGGCTTCAGTAACATGATTTTTTGCAGCGTTTCTAAAATAAAAAAAAAACATCTTCACAAAATTTCACAGGCCCGGTATTATATACAGTAGCATGGGTTGCGAGACACAACCAATAAAATAAATGCCAAAAATACACAATCCTTTCCCTATTCTGACGACTGGAAGTTTGCATGTTTCTCTAACCTGCAGCCCTCCTTCTCTTCTCAGCTCCTCGGCATTAAGAGCTGAACACTTGACAGTAGCATGAGCCAACTCGCACGCCGCTGGCAGCAGACCCGATGAATCTTTTTCGGCGAACAGTTGTTCCGCTTCGGCCTCCAGTCGCGCGGTGCGTAGTAGTTGAGGATAGCCGGCGTATTTGTATGGCGCCAGTACTGAGGACACAATAGTTTTTTTTTACCACGACGGGGACAAACAAGCATACGGTCCGTCTGAAGGTAAGCAGCTACCGTAGCCTATTTATGCCTGCAACTCCAGGGGTATCACATGCACGTTGCAGACCCTTTAATATAAAGAAGGATTTACTGTGTTGACGGCTTAAGGGACAAGAGGGTCGCCCGTCGTCAACACACTGATTGACCTTTCTAGTTTATAATATTCTAAAAGTACTGACCTAACTTTTACAAATAATTTTAAGTAGGTGTTACAATTTGGTGCCGTGACCAGGATATCGTTAATAAACTTAAGGCCTATTCGCAAGTCTGTTGTATCAATAAGTTAAACTACAACAGCTCAATGAGATCTGCAGACAAGCCAGAGAAAAATGTCCGGGCGTCCATAGAACACGATACCTGCCGGTTTGCCTAGTATTTCTACGTTGCACAGCTCTTCTATGCCTCATCAAGTCTGAATATTACTGGTTTGCCTAAAAAAGTTTGACCCACCGCCATTGGAGCCAACCAAGATGGTATTTACGAAATCGACATATTTGATTTTTTCCTTTCCATCTTAAGATGTCACATGTAGAGGCCTAACGGGGCCGACTTGTCACATTGATATAGGGTCCTAAATAAAATAGATTTAAAAAATAATGAGCAATTCTGCAAATGCTGACCGTGTGAAACGATATTAAATTGATCCGTGTTAGAAGCGTAAGCTCACCATCCGAATATCGCTGGAACAGTATAGTTTGCGTGCGCAGTACGAGTACGATGTTGTTCGCGTTCGGTCCGTCCCCGGTCCACACGTTGCGGCTGCATAGGAATTCGTAAGCTTGATTCACTGCCTCGAAGCGGTCCTAAAATAAACATTTCTAATGTAACTTGTTGCAGTAACAAGTCAGCCACAAAATTTGAACTAATTTTTGGTTGTTTTCTAGAAAATTCATAGTCTAATTAATTGCCGCAGCTTGCAGTCCTTTTTATCGTCCATTTTTTATACGATTTCTTGTACAATTTAACTGGTGTGACGTGAATAAGTGTATTTTCTTTCTTTCTTTAATTAGGAAACAGATATAGTAAATTATTTGGGATCTTCTTCAAGTCGAATGATGTTATCTTTGTTCTCGTGAAGTGGTTCTCCGTGAACTTTTTCTCCTTAGAAAGTCACCTGACTGAATTAAACTTACCCGGCCCCCGGGGTTCTTAACCGGTAGTACGCCTTGCGCACAGCCGCCTCGTCATTTTGCCCGGTCAGCCCTAGGGCTGCATACGCTTCGCTTGCCGTCATAGAAGGAGTTGTATCTTGATGTAAGTCGTAGCTTAGCCTGGTTATAGCTGAAACTTACCCGACCCTCGGGGTCTTATCCGGGTGGTATTGTTGCGCAAGCCGGTAGTACGCCTTGCGTACAGCCGCCTCGTCGTGTTGTCCGCTCAGCCCTAAGGCTGTATGCGCTTCGCTTGCAGTCATAGAAGCAGTTGTCTCTTGATGTAAGTCGTAAATTAGCCTGGTTATAGGTGAAACTTACCCGGCCCTCGGGGTTCTTATCCGGGTGGTATTGTTGCGCAAGCCGGTAGTACGCCTTGCGTACAGCCGCCTCGTCGTGTTGTCCTGTCAGCCCTAAGGCTGCATACGCTTCACTTGCAGTCATCGAAGGCGGTTTCTTTTCGACTTCGCGCCGCCATGCTTCCAACACGTCTTTTAGAAGTTGAACCTGATAAAAACCGTAAAATATATTCAAAATTGTAGGAAAATTGCTAACTTTTAGTGATATTTTTTCTACCATGAATTATAAATTTTTTTGATGGCCCATTCGTTTGTTGTACTCGTTTATACAGAAAATAAGAAAAGCGGGTACAAAACTGCACCTTATGAAATGGTAATAAGGGCTCACCGGCTCCGGTATCGGCCAGTCGGGGAACTTGTGTGTATCGCACAAGTGTCGTAAGTAGAACATGTTGCAGAACAGCTCGTGCTGTAGCTGCGGGTAGCACACGGCCGGCACGGCGAGGTACGGGTAGCGCGCCGCGATGTGCGCGTGCAGGCGCGGCGTGAACTCGCCGATGTGGGCGGACACTTTCATTATTAGCATTCGTCTGTAACCAAAAATAATAGACAGTGCACCGGGGGAGTGTCTAAATATAGTAATTTATCTACACTCATATTGTAAGTTCTCTAAAACGTGTTCGAAAACGGTAGGCAATGGCTAGCATTACCACGACCGATTTTACTATGATAAGCTTTTTATCCGTGGCAGTAACGTAATTTTCACTTTTCATGCTCAATTATTGATGTGCTATGAGTTTTGATAACATAATGTACACCTGCACCCTCCCGGGGATCCGCCGACAGCCCGACACGCGCCCGCACGACCGCCGGCACACGAGAGTTGGCCATGGCGGTGCAATGGCGGCCATTCTATGGTTTCCGAATACGGCATTTTAGATAAATAATATGAGTGTAGATAAACAATATGAGTAGATAAAGCAGTGTATGCAACTGTACGTAATTAGGCCTTAAAACACTCGTGTGATCTTATTATGAAACTCACCTGCGGCTCGTTTCATAAAACCACACTCATGTTTTAAGGACCCTTATTACGTAACAGTTACATAAACTACTATTATGCAACAGTTGTATAAGAGGGGTCAAAAAAGGTGAGTGGTGTGGGTAACAATTTGAGCCGTAGGCGCAGCCGGAGGCGAAAATTGTTAAGAAAAACGCCACGAACATGTTTTGACCTACTTATACAACGTTGCATACAATACTTTTTCTACGACTACACTTACTTTTACATAAAAAGCGAAATTGAAAACTTCATAGATATCGCAGCTATTTTGTCAACATTATCAACAATCATTTAAGTTTTACCTTTTAAAATTTTTCAAGAATACTAACATTGCTAACATAAATACACACCGTCGATCAATTATTAAAGAGCTACAGAGATTAGTAAAAATACCTAAATTACTTTCAAAGTTTGCAATTCGCCCCTACAAACGAACGGGAAACGTAAAAAACTACGAAGTAGGTCTGTGGTTCTTTTATTTTTTTTCTTTTTTAATAGTAGATTGTTTGACAAGGGTCTAAAGTAGGCCATATTACCACGAGGTGGTTATCTTCCCGAACGAAGTGAGGGAAATTTGTTCGAGTGGTAATATGGCTTTTAGACCAGAGTAATGCATACTATTTTTCACTTCGATTGCGAGAAAATAACATAAAAATACTTATTATTTACGCACAATAACTACACTAAGGTGAAATTATGGTTTAACTTGACGGTCTTTTAATTTTTTTAATTTCTTTGACATAGATACAAAATATAAATACCGCGAATAAATGCCACAGACGACGGTATAATTAGCTCTTTAAACAGTTTAAACAGACTTTAAAGCGTTTCCAAAAAAACAAAATCTTTTTTAATGATTGTAAAGTAGGAACTAAAGTAGGAAGGAAAAAACACCTCATGTTTTGAGAAATAAATTGCGTTTCCTGATTGGTCGATTTTAACATTGCTGTATTCTGATTGGTTTATATTAAATACAATGTTTTTTTTAAGGACTTAAATTATTTACACAGTATACGCACCTAAAAAGTATAGCGTTCCGATTAACTCCGATATGTGTTGTGATTGGTGGATTTAATCGGTGAAGTGTTCTGATTGGTCAATTTAAAATGTGTTGTAAATCATAAATATGTATACATATTAGCCCTAGAGGCTAAATGTACTACTTTAGTCCGCCTTGGTAAGCATAATAGGACACACTTTTTGAGCACGAGAAGTGAAAAATAATAGACAGTGCACGGGGGGAGTGTCGAAATAACAAATATAACCTCTCGCGTCCCACGGTCCGAATACTAGCCGACCAATTAACTGAGTTGAGAGTTGGAATTATTTTGTTACACGCCATTTTAAAACAAAATAAGTTTCGTCTTTGTTTTGTTTATCTAAATCTAAAGATTCAAATTTCACTGCCAGATTTTATTATATGACGGGCCGCTAGAGGTTAAAAATAAAATTACACAGTTCATATAAAAATGCATGCATCCATTCTTAATATGCTTCCACAAAATAATATCGGGTTTTCAGTTTGGTGCCGTGACCACGAGTTTTAGAATTTCTAAAATATTGAAAGCTTATTCGATGTTTAACTAGAAAGTTCAGCTAGAATTTATCCTTATAATTTAGTAATTTATTACTGTCTCGGTCAGAGTATTAAAAGGTGACAGCGCTCTTAAAGCCTACTTACGAAAACATATTCCTTTTTTACACAGCTATTTAAAACGTGATTATTGTACCTCATCTCAGAGTTCCATATGGCCTCAGGCGTGTCCCACTCCCCGAGGAAGATCTGTGCGAATTTCTCCGCTCCATGATTCTCCAAATAACAGACCATAGCTTCAGGGAGGAGTTGACCGAGGATCGAGCGCTGCATTATATCCGATGTGGTCTGGAAACATAGGTCATCAGCGCTATTAATACAAAGATTAAAGTGCTTGGAGTACATTCTAAGTAGCCCGTCAAGTTTTAAGAGAAGTGTGGTGTAGATATACATTTTCACTACCAAGAGTAATAATCACAGTACATGAATCGATCCTGCTAATATAGACATTACCAGCCTTAGCTACGATAAACGTTGTTAAGAACTTTAGTCTTAAGAGTAAATAATTCTAAACAAAAAAGAACTGACTTCACTTAGCCTCCACCTTTCCAAAAGCAAATGCTCGAGCTGCTGTAAAAAATACTCAAATCAATATAGGTGTACCTATAATCGTTGAAGAGTTCCCTCGACTTCTCCGGGATCCCATCATCAGACCCTGACCTGGTTACAATGGGGCTAACTGTGAAGTTTGTTTTTCAAACAAAAAAAAAATTTTCCAAATCGGTCCAGCAGTCTTCGAATAATCGGCGTACATACATAAAAAAAAGCAAAAACAAAGATCCCGACGAACTGATAACCTCCTCCTTCGAAATCTTGAAGTCGTTTGATAAGAGAAACTCAACTTCGTTCGCTTAAAAGGACTTAAGTTTTTGTTCAGTTACATCATAGCGTGACACAAAAGGGGTTTTAGTTTTTTGAAAGTTCTAACTAATCTAACTAAATCTGACCTGATCAGCTCTGAACGCCTGCTTCATATGCGTGAGCCGCAAGAACCTTGCAATAGGTAGCAGGTTCGATCCCGTGTAGAGCAGCATGAAGTAGAACACGCCCGTCAGGTACAGTTTGGAGATCTCAGGGTTGTCTTGCATTACTTCGTAAAGCAGGGTTGCCACCTAAAAACCGAGGTCAAAAATGTATAATTTTATTACAGAATAAGTACAAGTACAGAATATTCTCCTTCCTCAATTTGATACTTAGCTACAGAGATGACAACGTTTCGTCAGCTCTGTACCAATCCTTGCCTTCATTAGCCCTCGCGGTGCGGTAAGGGCATCGCGAAAAACGGGTACAGTGGAGAAAGACATAGTGAACCCCCCTGACTTTATCTGATTGTTCATTTGTTATATTTGAAATAAAACCCACAAATTGTAAATCATCATCATCATCATCATATCAGCCGAAAGACGTCCACTGCTGGACATAGGCCTCCCCCAAAGAGTGCCACAATGACCGGTCCTGCGCCACCCGCATCCAGCGGACTTCCGCGACCTTCACCAGGTCATCGGTCCACCTTGCGGGGGGTCTACCCACGCTGTGCCTTCCGGTTCGTGAAAATCCCCGGACCCGGGCCGGGGGCGGGCCCGGGTTGGGCCTGGGTCCCGGGGGTCCGGGTCGGTGGTTCGTTCGGTGTGTGAATTCGTGTAAATTGTAAATGGTCCCTATTATCTATTGGTTTTTAGCACTCTAAATACGTTTAAAGATTTTTTACCATACGGATTTTACACATACGATGTTAAGAGAATAAGATGATTTTTTTTACAACTGCAGCGCATTCTACTTATTCGTTTGCGCGTTTATCCGCATTGTTAGCAAAGCTATCTTAAGCCGAGGGCCATGGAAAAAGCGCTTCGAGTGATCAGAGGGAGCGTCGATTGATATCGCTCGGAGCTTTTCCGTGGCCGAGGCAAAGGGATTATATTTTAGTTTTCAAGTTTGTTTTACTAACGATCCAATAAACCAGTGGTGGGCCAAGTACGGCCCGCGGGCCAACTCCGGCCCGCGACACCATTTTATCCGGCCCGCCGCGGATACATTGAAATAATTTGTATATGGTCCGCGATGATTATATTTTGAGGATTCACCCGATATGAAGTAAAATATTTTAATATATAGATAGATGAATAAGTATAAGAAACAGTTTACCCGCGTTCATGTAGGTATTGTGTCGAGGGCGGATCGCGGGGAGCGGAGAGGGTAGCGTAGTGAGAGGCACCAGTAAGTGAGAACAAACTGAAACATTTCAGTCAGCAGTTGCAGAAACTTCACGCACAATTTGAAACTAGGTTTCAAGATTTTAAGAACATATAGTCATCGCTAGTTGTTTTTCAATGCCGTTTAACAAAAATCCCGAGAACGTCTCTGCAGAGTTGCAATTGGAAATTATCCAAATGCAGTGTAGCATCCATTTAAAACAACTGTTCTTAAATACAACTAAGCTAGATTTTTATAGGAACACTGCCGAAAGCTAAATACCCGAAGATGATTGCTCACGCCCAGAAAATTATGGCTATGTTTGGGTCATCGTATGTGTGCGAACCGACATTTTCCACCATGAAATTGCGAAACAACTCAATCAGAAACCGACTTACTGATGAACACCTTTTCTCACTGCTGAAAATTACTTCGTCGCAACTCGAACCTGCATTCGACGATATAATGGCAAAACAAAAACAATTTCATACGTCTCCCACACCCGGGCCTTCAAATAAATAAAAATCACAATTTCCGAAAGTGTATAATTTTGATTCTTACATGTGATTCATTTGAAATAAATATATACGTAGGTATATATATATATAACCTTATATTTTTGATTTTTTCTTGGTGTAAAAAAAAGCTTGAGAAGTTTCAAGAGGAAGGCCGGAATTGCAGCATAATTGCACTTCTAGGTATATAAAACCGTAAAATTTTAAAGTTTCCAGTTTTACTGCAATTCTGGCCCTCCTCCGAAATTTCTCAAGCTTTCTGGCCCCCCATGTAAAAAGTTTGCCCACCACTGCAATAGACCTATGTTGTCTGAAAGTAATCAATTTTTTATTTTTCTTTTATTTATTTTTTATTTATATATTTACGTTACGGAGATCCAACAGCTATCAAAACAAAATAGCACTAATTAATAAGAGATAGAAAGCCAATTACAGTATCACACTTATAGCTACAGATTACATTCCAGTTTTACTTAAATAAAAAGTGACAACGCGCGAACACAGCAACAAACAACATAAGAGCTAATACAATCAATGTTAAGTATAAACCAGGAGTGGCAAATTTAAAACGCCTAGTTACAAGCTGAATCACAATAAAAATAAAATACTTTGCTAAGCAGGACAAAGCACCCAACGTTTGTGAACGAATATTTTTAAGCATTCACAATCAAAACATTTTTTTTTATATTATTACCTTTTCAACAAGCACCGGGTCGAAGGTGAGCAGTAATTGAACAACGTGCGCTAGGCAGGATGGTTCTGACAACATCCTCTTCACCTTCGGCAGGGGTCTGATCACGGCGTCTTCTTCATCTCTGCAAATCATCAACAATTTTAAAGAAAAAAGAACCGGCTTCACTTAGGCTAATCCACCTGTCCGAGAGCAAATGCCCGAGCTATTGTATGTACGAGCTATGTTAATGTTGTAATAAGTACTCAAATCACTATAGTGTCATTCCAGTCCATTTAGAATTATTGTATACCTCATGGAGGTAGAAAATGGAGATACTCTGTAATTACTTTAACATCTACATATTTATGTAACCCATTTTCATACAATAAATGAGTTTTGTATTTGTATTTCTACGGGATCCCGTCGTCAGATCCTGACCTGATGACAATTGGACCAACTGTCAAGTATACCCTTTTAAACAATAAAATAATTTAGGAAATCGGACTCGCGCACGAAGGATTGCGTACCATTATCTATAAAAACGGCAAAAAAATCATGTCTGTTGTATGGGAGCCCCCTTAAATATTTATTTTATCATCATCTGTGAAAATTTCAACTGTCTAACTATCAGGGTTCATGAGATACAGCCTGATAACAGACGGACAGACGAACAGCGGAGTCTCCAGTAATAGGGTCTCGTTTTTACCCTTTGGGTACGGAATCCTAAAAAGGAACAAAGATCCCGACGAATTGAGAACTTCCTCCTTGGAAATCGTGAAGTCGGTTGAAAACAGAAGTTTCACAAGAAAAAGTTACTTTGCCTAACAGTACATTTTTTAAACAAAGGAAACCTCACCTCACCGCCCCTCGAGCGTGATTCGAACTTGCGTTGTGGCCGGTTTCAAACTAACGTCAAGATACAATGCAATCGTAAGTATCATCACCTTAATAACACCCCATGGGGACTCTAAATATAACCTTTTCATGACGTATATCTTGACTGGGCTTCAGAAAACTTACCTGCTAGGATAGTACTGGGCAGCAGCAATAAGCAGATCCAACACAGTAGACGCCAGAGCACTCTCGTCCATAACAGCGGTTCCTCGGGCCGCCAAAGTCCACTTGAGTTGAGGAACTGCCCCGATGCACCAGCATAACTTACCTGCTGGGATAGTACTGGGCAGCAGCAATAAGCAGATCCAACACAGTAGACGCCAGAGCACTCTCGTCCATAACAGCAGTTCCTCGGGCCGCAAAAGTCCACTTGAGTTGAAGAACCGCCCCGATGCACCAGCATAACTTACCTGCTAGGATAGTACTGAGCAGCAGCAATAAGCAGGTCCAACACAGTAGACGCCAGAGCACTCTCGTCCATAACAGCGGTTCCTCGGGCCGCTAAAGTCCACTTGAGTTGAAAAACCGCCCCGATGCACCAGCATAACTTACCTGCTGGGATAGTACTGGGCAGCAGCAATAAGCAGATCCAACACAGCAGACGCCAGAGCACTCTCGTCCATAACAGCAGTTCCTCGGGCCGCCAAAGTCCACTTGAGAAGAACCGCCCCGATGCACCAGCATAACTTAATTGCTAGGATAGTACTGAGCAGCAGCAATAAGCAGGTCCAACACAGTAGACGCCAGAGCACTCTTGTCCATAACAACGGTTCCTCGGGCCGCTAAAGTCCACATGAGTTGAAAAACCGCCCCGATGCACCAGCATAACTTACCTGCTGGGATAGTACTGGGCAGCAGCAATAAGCAGATCCAACACAGCAGACGCTAGAGCACTCTTGTCCATAACAGCGGTTCCTCGGGCCGCTAAAGTCCACTTGAGTTGAGGAACTGCCCCGATGCACCAGCATAACTTACCTGCTGGGATAGTACTGGGCAGCAGCAATAAGCAGATCCAACACAGCAGACGCCAGAGCACTCTTGTCCATAACAGCGGTTCCTCGGGCCGCTAAAGTCTACTTGAGTTGAGGAACTGCCCCGGTGCACCAGCATAACTTACCTGCTGGGATAGTACTGGGCAGCAGCAATAAGCAGATCCAACACAGTAGACGCCAGAGCACTCTCGTCCATAACAGCGGTTCCTCGGGCCGCCAAAGTCCACTTGAGTTGAGGAACTGCCCCGATACAGCGCCAGCCCTCCATGCTGTGCGCCCAGCACTTCGTCTTGTTGTTGATCTCACCACTCTTGTACAGGTCTTTGAGCTGTTAATGGAAGATTATGTGGTAATGATATTTCCATTAGAAACTATAATATCTATAGTACATTCTATTCCTGGTGAGGCCTTGGGTCTATTTCCCCTCTGCTAAAAGTATATGCAGAAAAATCATATGTCTATAAAAACCTATGTCAAAAACGATTACACGCATTTCGTTCATCGAATGAAAACATCACACTGCTACCATGTCCCCCTCAGATTTTGGGTGACTTTTTTGTTTGGAAAGATGAGGCGAAGCGTTCTCCTTGTATTGAAGTTTATGCTATAGTATTATAATAAATCTATTAAAGTTAGTCTCCAAAGAAAATCAAAATGTAAATTTACAAAAGATTATTTGACACTACGCATCACAAGCTAAAGTCGTGAAACACTAAAGCATCACTAAGAACAATATTTTGACAAAAAAAACCTAACCCTCTTCCCCTAAATTCTTAAGTTTGAAATCAACAATACGATACATAACAAAAAAGCAATAAATAAGTCCAAGGTAGTCAACCGAGTGGACGGTAAACTTTAAATTGTGACCCACTCAAAGTGGGATGTCGTATAGCAAACGGAGGACAGTTACATCTATATAGATATGGACAGCTTCTAATAAGTTTTCATATACGATCTGCTGTCACTAATCGAACGAGCGGAGCGTAAGCGAAGTGAAGTTCTTACAAACAACATGGGCTACTAGGCCGTCTCGGCATTTCGATGGCTTTTTGATTTTGAGGGTTTGTTCCGCGATAACTTTAGTAACGTTTTTCTGATCTTTATGAAACCTATTGGGGTTGTAGCAGAGATACATATAATTTGAGAGTTCGTATATGAGCGAAATTGATAATAGGGTTGTAGAGCTAGAAGGCGACAAAAAATCTTCAGAAGGGTCTTGTTATATTCGTCTCTCATCATCATCATCATCATCATCATCATATCAGCCGAAAGACGTCCACTGCTGGACATAGGCCTCCCCCAAAGAGTGCCACAATGACCGGTCCTGCGCCACCCGCATCCAGCGGACTTCCGCGACCTTCACCAGGTCATCAGTCCACCTTGCGGGGGGTCTACCCACGCTGCGCCTTCCGGTTCGTGCTCGCCACTCGAGAACCTTTCCGCCCCAACGGCCATCGGTTCTACGAGCAATGTGCCCCGCCCACTGCCACTTTAGTTTAGCGATTCGGAGGGCTATATCGGTTACTTTGGTTCTGCTGCGGATGGATGGCCTCATTTCTGATGCGATCACGCAGAGAGACTCCAACCATAGACCTCTCCATTGCCCTTTGGGTGACTTTGAGCCTTCTTATGAGGCCCATTGTAAGCGACCACGTTTCAGTTCCATAAGTCATCACTGGCAACACACACTGGTCAAAGACTTTCGTCTTTAGACACTGCGGAATATTGGACAAAAAGATGTGCCGTAGCTTCCCGAACGCTGCCCAACCGAGTCGGATTCGTCGATTGACCTCTTTCTCGAAGTTGGATCTACCTAACTGGACAGTCTGTCCTAAGTATATATAATCGTCCACAACTTCGAGTGTAAAGTCTCCGATTGTAACGGGATTCGTCTCTCGCTTCCAAGTAAATCGCGAGTTCTCAGTTAGAGGCGGACTACTAGTATCTATATAGATATGGACAGCTTCTAATAAGTTTTTATATAAGATCTGTTGTCACTAATGTACACTGACCTGCTGGAAACTGATGGGTCCCTTTCTCTCCACCTTGCCACCTTGCTCGACATTGTAATACCACTCTCGGTCGCCGCCCTCGGCCCGCGCCGGGCCCTCTATGACGTTGCTCTGAGCTGGAACTGTCGCGCGGGTTGTGTGTAAATGCGCTAGTGTCATTAGGTCTACTAATATTCTGAAAAAGAAATTAAAGGTTACAAGAATGAGGATAACCTCGCAAAAAAGATGGCGTCGCACTCGCAAAGAAACAAACTTCTCGTTTATTATGTTTAGAAATGACTAATCCGTAGTCTATGGTACAAAGTCTCTAGACTTCGAAAAGACGTCAGACATGGTGCAACAATGGCGGTAAAAAAAAGCATAATTTATATTATGTGCATTTTATACTCATAAGCGGCTTCATTTTTACTTATTTTCTAATGGAATGTATAACAGGTTATTTAACAATTGATTTTCTATTTTAAATCATTCATAATAACAGTATGTCTCTAGTAATATATACTTTATGTTGATTACAATAAGGTACAATATGAAATGTAAATAAAATCTTACCTTATACCATTCCATTCTAAAATCTCACTAACGTTTCTTCTATGTAAAATCAATTTTGATAAGAATTGAACCAATCTATCTCTTTCCATTCTATCACACGTCTGAAAAAAACATGAATGTTTAAAAAACTTTATAGAAAAGTTAAAAAGAGAATTTACTACTCATAACGTTTCCAGACAAAATATGATTTTGTCGGTAGTTGATTTCTAATCAATACACGTATAGCGCCTTGTTAACAAACAACTGTATTCTCCATAATCTTGATCTTAAACAATTTTAAACAAAAAATAACCGACTTCACTTAGCCTCCACCTATCTAAAAGCAAATACTCGAGCTGCTGTAAAAAATACTCAAATCACTATAGGTATGCCTATAATAGTTGAAGAGTTCCCTCGATTTCTCCAGGATCCCATCATCAAATCCTGACCTGATTACAATGGGACCAACTGTGAAGTATGCTCTTTCAAACAAAAAAAATATTTTCCAAATCGATCCAGCCGTCTTCGAATAATCGGTATGTACATACGTAAAAAAATAGCGAAAACAAAGATCCCGACGAATTGATAAATCTTGAAGTCGGTTGAAAACCTACAGTCAAACTTCAAAATATTCCTCGATAAAGTTGCTTACCCTATCCAACATCTGTACTATGTATTTGGTATCCGCAAAGGGCCCAATGTCTTCATAGTATCGACCATAGACTATACTCATGGCTTGCAGGCACATGCATTTCATCTCGACCTTCGGTGTTGATAGGAACCGGTGGTATAGGTCGTTGAAGAACTCATAGCTGGAAGAGAAATCATATTCATAGCAATATTAAATTAAGCATAAGATAATTAAAGCACGCTAAATACCTACTTGTTTAGGGCGGATTCAGTCAGTATAAAATTAAGAAAGAAAAGCAGCATATATCGGACATTTATATTATTATATAGAAACACAATTATTAAAACTAATAATTGAAGGGAAGATTGAGGGGAAACGAGGACGTGGTAGAAAGAGAATATCATGGACAAGGAACGTAAGAGACTGGTTAGACGTGGACAGTACAGATAAACTATTTCGCATGACTTCAGATATAGCATATAGGCATAAGTTCGCCAACCTCCGGGATGGAGAAGGCACTTGAAGAAGAAGTTACTATATGAGATGACAAGAGAATGAAAAAACTAAAATTAACAATCTCTTTCTTATGCTAAGTAACGGCTCTGCAACTGCACTGTAAGATCATCAGTTCGTGCTGATTATCAAGGTTTACTGGCTGAAAAAGCAACTTTGCAGGAGCTACTTGCTTTTAAAGATGCGCCTTCGAGACTGATTTTATTCGGCATGTATTTAACCTGCTTTCAATAATAGATGCCGAGTAATTATTTTTGATGCCAACCCATTATTTAAAGTTCCCTGTTTATTTTTTAGTCAGCTGTACATTGCTGCCGTTTTTTAATAATAATGATGCCTCATGCCTCATGATTGAGGGTTATTTAATTTTATTGTACCTTAAACATTATAACGCAACCAATTTATATTGCCTTAGAAAAGCTGCCGTTTCAATTATTAGATGCCCGAAAAATTAAATATCATTTTATTCTAGGCAAAACTGTGTAAGGACAAAACTAAAGAATTTAACCAATTTTATAATTCATAGGACACAATATAAGATCACTTACGACTTCCGAATCGGGCTGTCATCATTATCCCTCTGCTCCAACAATATCCTCAGGTAATAGTCGCCGATCTTGACTTCATTCTGCAGACACTGATAGTGCACTTCAAGTTCTGCGTGATTCCATGATGTTAATGTGTCCCCGCATACCTCTCGGTCTGAGGTGAACGCTCGCAGTTCGTTTTCTAGTGCATTCCGAAGTTCTTCGCGAGTCTGCAATAAAAACGAGATAATTTACGATTTATTATTTCATCATCATCATCATTTTAGCCATTTGCCGCCCACTGCTGAGCATATGCCTCTGTTTGAGTACGCCATTTGTCCCGGTCCTGAGCTAATCTCATCCAGAAGTGACCCGAGATCTTCCGAATGTCATCCATCCAACGAGCCAACGGACGCCAAGGACTCCTTTCATCCGAAAGTGGTCACCAATCCGTCAACATTTTAGTCCACCTGCCGTCACCCATTTATTATTTATAATTTGGTATAGTATTTAATAGCTTTCAGGCACTCAAATGACAGTAGATTGGTGATTTACTAATTAACAGGTAATTGAATCAAACGACCAGTTAAAACTTTGCTATTGAATTAGTAAGAAGTCCAAAAATATAACTCGACACGTTGTGATGCCTTAAAATGTTGTGGTCGGACTGCATTTTATAATGGTGTGGCGCAAGGGTAGCTAAGTAATACTACGATGCAGGTTTGATACTGAACATTTATTGTTAAAAGTACATGGTTTTTATAGTACTATTATTACGTAGTTTAACCTTTAGGATGAGCTTGACATTTAGATAAAATAATAATGGAATAATTCATTTAACTGGGTACTGTAAACAATTTACATATTTGGGTTGTAACCTGATATCCTAGGTTTATAACAATAATATTTTCTATTTTCTAAATGTCACATGACGTGTGAATTTACACGTCATGTGCCTACACTACAATTTAAAGGTGAAATTATTGTTTTAATGGATTACTTCCAGATGTCAATGTTATTCTATTTTTTAACTGTGTCGTTATATATGAGATAGAGACCATGAGCTGGGCATGGGCGATGGCACTTGGCTGTAGACATGAGGAACTCCCGTCGTCTGAGGACCCCAGGCTCTGGTACTGTGCTGGGGCAGTGCCTGGCTAGCTGGGTAGTAGTGACTGACCGTGTGGTTCCATATGAGGTTGGGCAGCGCGTGGTCGCGATGGAACTGGTAGTAGAACAGCGGCCAGTTGGCCGTGGACTTGAGGCGCTCCCGCCGCCGCCGCAGCACCACGGGGCGCTCGCGGGCGGCGTCGCGGGCCGCCCAGTGCTGGAGGGCTAGCTGGGTAGTAGGGACTGACCGTGTGGTTCCATATGAGGTTGGGCAGCGCGTGGTCGCGATGGAACTGGTAGTAGAACAGCGGCCAGTTGGCCGTGGACTTGAGGCGCTCCCGCCGCCGCCGCAGCACCACGGGGCGCTCGCGGGCGGCGTCGCGGGCCGCCCAGTGCTGGAGGGCTAGCTGGGTAGTAGGGACTGACCGTGTGGTTCCATATGAGGTTGGGCAGCGCGTGGTCGCGATGGAACTGGTAGTAGAACAGCGGCCAGTTGGCCGTGGACTTGAGGCGCTCCCGCCGCCGCCGCAGCACCACGGGGCGCTCGCGGGCGGCGTCGCGGGCCGCCCAGTGCTGGAGGGCTAGCTGGGTAGTAGGGACTGACCGTGTGGTTCCATATGAGGTTGGGCAGCGCGTGGTCGCGATGGAACTGGTAGTAGAACAGCGGCCAGTTGGCCGTGGACTTGGGCGCTCCCGCCGCCGCCGCAGCACCACGGGGCGCTCGCGGGCGGCGTCGCGGGCCGCCCAGTGCTAGAGGGCTAGCTGGGTAGTAGGGACTGACCGTGTGGTTCCATGTGAGGTTGGGCAGCGCGTGGTCGCGATGGAACTGGTAGTAGAACAGCGGCCAGTTGGCCGTGGACTTGAGGCGCTCCCGCCGCCGCCGCAGCACCACGGGGCGCTCGCGGGCGGCGTCGCGGGCCGCCCAGTGCTGGAGGGCTAGCTGGGTAGTAGGGACTGACCGTGTGGTTCCATATGAGGTTGGGCAGCGCGTGGTCGCGATGGAACTGGTAGTAGAACAGCGGCCAGTTGGCCGTGGACTTGAGGCGCTCCCGCCGCCGCCGCAGCACCACGGGGCGCTCGCGGGCGGCGTCGCGGGCCGCCCAGTGCTGGAGGGCTAGCTGGGTAGTAGGGACTGACCGTGTGGTTCCATATGAGGTTGGGCAGCGCGTGGTCGCGATGGAACTGGTAGTAGAACAGCGGCCAGTTGGCCGTGGACTTGAGGCGCTCCCGCCGCCGCCGCAGCACCACGGGGCGCTCGCGGGCGGCGTCGCGGGCCGCCCAGTGCTGGAGGGCTAGCTGGGTAGTAGGGACTGACCGTGTGGTTCCATGTGAGGTTGGGCAGCGCGTGGTCGCGATGGAACTGGTAGTAGAACAGCGGCCAGTTGGCCGTGGACTTGAGGCGCTCCCGCCGCCGCCGCAGCACCACGGGGCGCTCGCGGGCGGCGTCGCGGGCCGCCCAGTGCTGGAGGGCTAGCTGGGTAGTAGGGACTGACCGTGTGGTTCCATATGAGGTTGGGCAGCGCGTGGTCGCGATGGAACTGGTAGTAGAACAGCGGCCAGTTGGCCGTGGACTTGAGGCGCTCCCGCCGCCGCCGCAGCACCACGGGGCGCTCGCGGGCGGCGTCGCGGGCCGCCCAGTGCTGGAGGGCTAGCTGGGTAGTAGGGACTGACCGTGTGGTTCCATATGAGGTTGGGCAGCGCGTGGTCGCGATGGAACTGGTAGTAGAACAGCGGCCAGTTGGCCGTGGACTTGAGGCGCTCCCGCCGCCGCCGCAGCACCACGGGGCGCTCGCGGGCGGCGTCGCGGGCCGCCCAGTGCTGGAGGGCTAGCTGGGTAGTAGGGACTGACCGTGTGGTTCCATATGAGGTTGGGCAGCGCGTGGTCGCGATGGAACTGGTAGTAGAACAGCGGCCAGTTGGCCGTGGACTTGAGGCGCTCCCGCCGCCGCCGCAGCACCACGGGGCGCTCGCGGGCGGCGTCGCGGGCCGCCCAGTGCTGGAGGGCTAGCTGGGTAGTAGGGACTGACCGTGTGGTTCCATATGAGGTTGGGCAGCGCGTGGTCGCGATGGAACTGGTAGTAGAACAGCGGCCAGTTGGCCGTGGACTTGAGGCGCTCCCGCCGCCGCCGCAGCACCACGGGGCGCTCGCGGGCGGCGTCGCGGGCCGCCCAGTGCTGGAGGGCTAGCTGGGTAGTAGGGACTGACCGTGTGGTTCCATATGAGGTTGGGCAGCGCGTGGTCGCGATGGAACTGGTAGTAGAACAGCGGCCAGTTGGCCGTGGACTTGAGGCGCTCCCGCCGCCGCCGCAGCACCACGGGGCGCTCGCGGGCGGCGTCGCGGGCCGCCCAGTGCTGGAGGGCTAGCTGGGTAGTAGGGACTGACCGTGTGGTTCCATATGAGGTTGGGCAGCGCGTGGTCGCGATGGAACTGGTAGTAGAACAGCGGCCAGTTGGCCGTGGACTTGAGGCGCTCCCGCCGCCGCCGCAGCACCACGGGGCGCTCGCGGGCGGCGTCGCGGGCCGCCCAGTGCTGGAGGGCTAGCTGGGTAGTAGGGACTGACCGTGTGGTTCCATATGAGGTTGGGCAGCGCGTGGTCGCGATGGAACTGGTAGTAGAACAGCGGCCAGTTGGCCGTGGACTTGAGGCGCTCCCGCCGCCGCCGCAGCACCACGGGGCGCTCGCGGGCGGCGTCGCGGGCCGCCCAGTGCTGGAGGGCTAGCTGGGTAGTAGGGACTGACCGTGTGGTTCCATATGAGGTTGGGCAGCGCGTGGTCGCGATGGAACTGGTAGTAGAACAGCGGCCAGTTGGCCGTGGACTTGAGGCGCTCCCGCCGCCGCCGCAGCACCACGGGGCGCTCGCGGGCGGCGTCGCGGGCCGCCCAGTGCTGGAGGGCTAGCTGGGTAGTAGGGACTGACCGTGTGGTTCCATATGAGGTTGGGCAGCGCGTGGTCGCGATGGAACTGGTAGTAGAACAGCGGCCAGTTGGCCGTGGACTTGAGGCGCTCCCGCCGCCGCCGCAGCACCACGGGGCGCTCGCGGGCGGCGTCGCGGGCCGCCCAGTGCTGGAGGGCTAGCTGGGTAGTAGGGACTGACCGTGTGGTTCCATATGAGGTTGGGCAGCGCGTGGTCGCGATGGAACTGGTAGTAGAACAGCGGCCAGTTGGCCGTGGACTTGAGGCGCTCCCGCCGCCGCCGCAGCACCACGGGGCGCTCGCGGGCGGCGTCGCGGGCCGCCCAGTGCTGGAGGGCTAGCTGGGTAGTAGGGACTGACCGTGTGGTTCCATATGAGGTTGGGCAGCGCGTGGTCGCGATGGAACTGGTAGTAGAACAGCGGCCAGTTGGCCGTGGACTTGAGGCGCTCCCGCCGCCGCCGCAGCACCACGGGGCGCTCGCGGGCGGCGTCGCGGGCCGCCCAGTGCTGGAGGGCTAGCTGGGTAGTAGGGACTGACCGTGTGGTTCCATATGAGGTTGGGCAGCGCGTGGTCGCGATGGAACTGGTAGTAGAACAGCGGCCAGTTGGCCGTGGACTTGAGGCGCTCCCGCCGCCGCCGCAGCACCACGGGGCGCTCGCGGGCGGCGTCGCGGGCCGCCCAGTGCTGGAGGGCTAGCTGGGTAGTAGGGACTGACCGTGTGGTTCCATATGAGGTTGGGCAGCGCGTGGTCGCGATGGAACTGGTAGTAGAACAGCGGCCAGTTGGCCGTGGACTTGAGGCGCTCCCGCCGCCGCCGCAGCACCACGGGGCGCTCGCGGGCGGCGTCGCGGGCCGCCCAGTGCTGGAGGGCTAGCTGGGTAGTAGGGACTGACCGTGTGGTTCCATATGAGGTTGGGCAGCGCGTGGTCGCGATGGAACTGGTAGTAGAACAGCGGCCAGTTGGCCGTGGACTTGAGGCGCTCCCGCCGCCGCCGCAGCACCACGGGGCGCTCGCGGGCGGCGTCGCGGGCCGCCCAGTGCTGGAGGGCTAGCTGGGTAGTAGGGACTGACCGTGTGGTTCCATATGAGGTTGGGCAGCGCGTGGTCGCGATGGAACTGGTAGTAGAACAGCGGCCAGTTGGCCGTGGACTTGAGGCGCTCCCGCCGCCGCCGCAGCACCACGGGGCGCTCGCGGGCGGCGTCGCGGGCCGCCCAGTGCTGGAGGGCTAGCTGGGTAGTAGGGACTGACCGTGTGGTTCCATATGAGGTTGGGCAGCGCGTGGTCGCGATGGAACTGGTAGTAGAACAGCGGCCAGTTGGCCGTGGACTTGAGGCGCTCCCGCCGCCGCCGCAGCACCACGGGGCGCTCGCGGGCGGCGTCGCGGGCCGGCGCGCGCGCGGGGCCGCCGGCGCGAGCCGCCCAGTGCTGCAGGGCTAGCTGGGCGTAATGCTGGAATCGAACGTTTGTTTAGCTTTCGACTTGATAGTATAGTTCTAATAGTACATTACTTACCAAGGACTGTAAAAGAAAGAAAGCCCGAAATCGCAGGTATTTGTAACCCGAGCCGCAGGCAAGGGTTGAAAATATGCGATTGAGAGCTTTCTTTTTTACTGCCCGTGGTGAGTACACAATTTTATGTCTCCACCTGGCCATAATGCGAGTTTTACCGTACGCGTAGCGTGCGATAAAACTCACATTATGGCCAGGTGTGACGTAATAGAAGTTTATGTAACTGTTACGTAATAAGGCCTAATTACGTACAGTTGCATACACTGCTTTATCTACACACATATTATAAATCTTAAATGAAGTGTTCGGAAACCATTAGAATGACCGACATTACACCGCCATGGCCAACTCGATTGTGCCGGCGGTCGCGCGGGCGCGTGCCGGCGCTCGGGGAGAGGGCGGATCTTCGTTACATTACCGTAGGTAATGAATTTTCATACGTTTTTACCACACTGTCAGAGATGTTACGTTACTGGTTGCAATAATGGTGGTAATTACATACGGTTTCCGAACGCGGAATAGAGGATTTATGATATTGGTGTAGATAAAAACTTTTATCTACACACACACACACCATAAACCCACTAAAATGCGTTCAGAAACTGGCCGTTAGGACCAGCATTATTTCAATCGGATTTATAATAATAATTATCTAATCTGCGCCCGTAGGTGATATTGTACGTATTTTCGCTAATCGGCAACGTAATGACTTTCGAATTTCGAATATCTTCGTAGGACATGGAATTTTGATAAAAACTTGGGGTAACTCTGTCTAAACTTGGAGTAACTCCAGTTTGTCTGTTTAAATATTGTTTTCATCAAAATTATTAATAAGCTTGGAAATCTTCTTCTTCTTCATCATCAGCATCATCATCAGCATTATCATCATCACCACCATCATGTTCTTCTTCTTTATTTTTTTCTTTTTCTTCATCATGTTCATCTCCATCTTCTTCTTCATCATAACCTTCTGCTTCATCATCGTCTACTTTTACTTTTTCATCTTCAGCATTATGTCATTTTTCTTCACCACCTTCTTCGTCTTCTTCATCTCTTTCTTCTTCTTCTTCTCCATCATCTTCTTCTTTCCCTTCTTCATCAACTTCTTCTTGACCTTCTTCATCATCTTTTTCTTCTTTATCATCATCATCGTCTTCATCATCTTCATCATCATCAACTTCTTCTTCTTCTTCTTTTACTTCATCTCCTTCTACATATTCATCTGCTTCTTCGGTCTTCTTTTTCCTTCCTTCCTCGTCTACAGCATCATCTCCTTTTTCTTCTTCTATAGTATAGAATCTTTCGATTATGGGTATGTTAGTTGTTGCCCTGTTATCAATGGAGTACAGTTTCTGAACCATTTTATAGGGTTTATAGTATGTGTGTAGATAAAGCAGTGTGTGCAACTGTACGTATTTAGGCCATAAAACACTCGTGTGATCTTATTTTAAAGACTCGTATTTTAAGGACCCTTATTACGTAAGTTACATAAACGACTATTATTATTATTTATAAGTTTAGTACATTTTCACAGAATAACTACAGCTTATGAAGAAAAGCTAATTTAGCCTCGGTTTGACTATGTACATTAAGGTTGTCTCTGTCATAGACACGGCCGGCCTCTATTATGGGAGTCGTTATTAAGGTTTTCAAATCTACTAAGACCGTTTGTCCTGGCTTAGAATGTTCTTCCTGTATAATTTTCCTGCTTTCTGTAATGCTACAACCATATTCATATTCATATTCATTTATTTCGTAAATGCACAGATACAATACACGTCAAAAGAAAAAATAAAACTAAAATTTATACTAAAATTAATACTAGTGAGCTATTATATATTTAATACTAATTCGCAATTTATAACAAAAGTCAAACGATACTACTAATACTAACCTCCAAATGTTTCTCGACGTATTTGACCTGTCGCTCCAAAGCTTCCCAGTGAGCCGCTCGTGGCTTCACAGACGCCTGTGCCAGTTCTAAGTTGTCTCTCTCGTTTATGCGGTCGGCTTCTAACGCCGCGGCTGGAGGCGCCTCGGTTGATTCCAGAAAAGCTAGAAGTCCGGACGGCTGAAAAAAAACAAGTACAGTTGCCATCAGATATATCGGAGCGGCCAAGGCCACAAATATCTGAACGTCTCTATTATCAAGGCGATACAGTGTATGTTGAGTACTGTAAAGGTTTACTACCTTTACAACCTCTCTTCTCAAGCATTGTCTGGCACGGTGTTATCAACCGACTTCAAGATTTCGAAGGAGGAGGTTATCAATTCGGCGGGATCTTTGTTTTTGCTATTTTTTTTTTTTATATGTATGTTCACCGATTATTCGAAGACGGCTAGACCGATTTGGAAAATTCTTTTTTTGTTTGAAAGAGTATACTTCACAGTTGGTCCCATTGTAACCAGGTCAGGATCTGATGATGGGATCCTGGAGAAATCGAGGGAACTCTTCAACTATTATAGGCACACCTATAGTGATTTGAGTATTTTTTACAGCATCTCGAGCATTTGCTTTTGGAAAGGTGGATGCTAAGTGAAGTCGGTTCTTTTTTGTTTAAAATTATTTTAAATTAGGAAGTCTTACGTTCTATGTCAGACGATGGAGAGTCATTCAGAAAGAGTCGGGAAGAGACAGCCTAAACAGTTAGTAGAGATGCTGTGATTCGTTGATTAAGAAATATATTGATTTATAAACGATATGAAGCAGTATTCATCCTGCCACCCCGAAAGTACCTTGACCGCTCCGATATATTTGAAATGTCTGTGGTTACCTGGTACAGGGCACACATCAAATATATCGGAACGGACATGGTACTCATAAATATCTGAACATGCACTCTTTTGCCTAGAAATTAACACGGTAAGGCCACAGACTCGCTTTACGCGACCATCGGCGCGAATCGCGGCGCGGCGAGCGGTAGGGCGAAGGTCATCGCTTTCATCCAAAACAGGTTTATTGAAGTCTATACATTTAGATCGAGCCGCCTGGCCCGCCGCTCGCTCCGAGTGGCACAATTGAAATAAATACATTTGAATCAACCTGATTTAAGGCCGGTTGCACCAAAGCGTCTGTTCGAAATGTTTGACATAAATTTTTTTTTTAATCTTGTATGAAAAGTTTGACAGTTTTCTATGGGATGACAGCTCCGTCGCCATATTTAACGTTGATCAGTTCGTTAGTTATGCGTGGTGCAACCCACCCTTAGACAACAGCGACACCGGTCGTGTGCACTGTTCGCGGCCTAATAACAGACTGTAGGATAGAGGAAGGTATCATACTCACCATGATGCGTTTAAGTAGGTTATGGGCCGGCGCGTGATCAACTAGCCATAGTGCCACCAGATGTCTGGCTAGATGTCTGTGGTGCAACCTAGCGCCAGCATACCTGAGATTTAAAAAAAAGGTGTCATTGAAACGGATCACCAATAAGT
Source organism: Pammene aurita (assembly GCA_947086415.1). Lineage (NCBI taxonomy): Eukaryota > Metazoa > Arthropoda > Insecta > Lepidoptera > Tortricidae > Pammene > Pammene aurita. The sequence goes on along the minus strand of OX352302.1, from coordinate 6,846,971 downwards.
TGGGGAGTTAACTAATTTGAATAATAGTTCCCCTATTTAGTTCAGTGCAGGGAAAAAGGTCCCACGTCCTAAAACAACACAATATACGCTATATATTAGTAGAATAATTAGTAAATTTAAAATTACAAAATTAAATTTAATCTATACATATAATAAAGCTGAAGAGGGTCGAAAGTCTGTACATGGAAAATAATAGAAAAAAAGTTGGCTGGGGATACTTAGAATCGATAACAGAACACGTTCCAACAATTTTTAGAATTTTTGTCTGTTTATCTGTTTGTCTGTTTGTCTGTTTATTTGACCGCGCATCACGTGAAAACGGCTGAACGGATTTTGATGAAATTTTGTATAGAGATAGTTTGAGTCCCGGGAAAGGATAATATATAGTTTTAATCCCGAAAATCAACCCTGGTGGGGGTAAAAATGGGGTTGAAAGTTTGTATGGAGAATTTTTAACCGATGAAACGATTTAGATAGAAATGAGTATGGAGATAATTTGAGTCTCGAGAAACGTCATAGGATAGTTTTCAAACCCTTGTGGGGGTGAAAAGGGGGTTGGAAGTTGGTATGAGGAATTTTTTACCGCTGAACTGATTTAGATGAAAATTGGTATAGAGATAGTATGGGTCTCAAGAAAGGACAAAGGATAGTTTTCACCCCGAAAATCAACCCTAAAGGGGTGAAAGGGAGTGGAAAATTTGTAGGTATAGGGAATTATTAACCGTAGAATCGATTTAGATAAAATTTGGTATGGAGATAATTTGAGCTCTAGAAAAGGAAATAAAATAGTTTTATCTCAGAAATTATCCCTTAAGCGGATGCAAAAGGGGTGGAAGTTAACATGGGGAAGAAACAACCAATAAACGCTGTACGTATTTAGATGAAATTTGGTATTGAAATAGTTTATATTTTTTTGGTCAAGGACGGACGGACGGTTTGGACGGGTTAACAAATATGAACACATATTTATTAACCCGTCGATGCTTTAAATTTACCTTTACCCGCTCTTAAGAAATATTTGAAAATGTCATTAATGTCAAAGGGTTATTGCAGGTTCGAGAGGACTATTATATGACGGACAAAGATGCATGGCCCAAACCAGAAACTACTACAAAATCATCTAACATTTATAGGACACCGTTTAGGTAGGAAAACATATCAAACGTTTTGTGATGCAGTCAGATTAGGATTTATTTTTCTTTATAATTAAACAGTAGGTACATTATCTGTCTCTCAAGCTGTTGATATGTCTTCTTGAAGAACTACGCATTATTTTGTATCTTTGAGATCTAATAATGTATTACTGTTTTGAAAAAAATAAGTCCCGTCGAGTTTCTTTTCGGTCATAATACTTCTCGGGCCAGAGGTGTAGGGTTAGAACCGGTGGTAGTTTTGGAACGAAGTTCCTTATCGGACGCTTCGCGGATGGGGGCTAGGCGAAAAAAAGTCACGTGACCGTCACGAATAAGCGTCACGTCACGAAAACGCGACACCCATACGATTGAGAAACATGTAAAATGGAATAAAATGAAAAAAAATGTAAAATAGAATAAAGTGAAGTGAAGTGAAGTGTAATTAAAAGTGAAAGTGAGAAGTAACAAAGTGAAAAAAGTCGAGAACCTAAAAGTAAAAAGTGTCAAAAATTACGAAAATGTCAAAATTTCATAATTTAAAAAAATTCAAAAATTTCAAAAACTTCGTTCCAACCAAGTGTTCCACACCATTCACGTATTTTGTTCTCTGACGTTCATTAGTGCATTGTAATGTGCTTACATTGAAGAATAATAAATATCTTGATCTACATTAATATCATAAATCCTCTATTCCGCTTATGTTCGGAAACCGTATGTAATTACCACCATTATTGCAACCAGTAACGTAACATCAGTGTATTATCTGTGACAGTGTGGTAAAAACGTATGAAAATTAACGTAATGAAAATGCGCCCTCATCCCCGACCGTCGGCACGCCCCCCCCCCCCCCCTGCCCGCAATAAGGTTGGTCATGGCGGTGTAATGGCGGTTTTAATATGTGTGTAGATAAAGCAGTGTATGCTTCTGTGATCCGAGTATTTTTTGGATGAAACTGATAGTTTCGTAAATATTAGATCTGAAAGTTCAAAAAAGGGTTTCTCCTCCATCTAACTTTTGAACCGTGGGTCCAAAAAAATATAAAAATAATAACAACTTTCGATAATAAAAAACATATTGGATAAAATCGGTTCAGCCGTTTGTGAATAATCAGTCAAAAACGCATAGTAAAATAACGTAAGCGCCGCCAAATATCCCTTAATAAATTACTTTTTGAACGGATGTTTTGCAATCACCCCTTAGGGATTACGAGAAAATCCCCAGCCAGGTTATACGTAGCCTATAAAAATTAATTCAACGTCTAAAGGGGGGGAGGGGGGTAGCCACTACACTCGATTGAGTTAAATTTTTATATTTGCATGGGTCATGGACCCCCTCCCACCAAGTACACCTCAAATTGAAAAAAATCATGATTGACCCCCTCAAAAAACAAAAAATCATTTCTCCATTTGGGACCCCCCCCCAAATTTCAACCGCGCTGCAACCGCGCCTTTCATGCTTAGACTGATTTGACGGGAGGATCGATTTGGATGATATTTGCCGTGGACATGAACGTATAAATACAAAAGTGGTACTGTATCGTCCGATATACACCTACTACTCTATGTTGTCTATATCATGCCAAAAAAAATTATAAGGACAAAAAAAGGATTGATTTTTGAGTGTACTTTTATTAAGTGGTAATTGTAAAATATTTTATCAGGACTACTGTCCTCCAGCGTATCCATCTGTCAACTTTACTTCAAGTTCCGCCTCCAGGGTAGCAGGAGAGAAATTAGGGGTGAATTAGCCGCTTACTGACACAGACCGAATTCCACGCGGGCGGAGCCGCGGGCACAGCTAGTAAATTAATAAAATTATAAATAATATTAATTTTTTGTTAGTTGTAAGTTAGTTTGTAGTGTAGTTTTAATATAAGTATTTAATAAGTGTAATTTTAAGGTATCAATGTAATTCTTGCTTGTTTTATAAATAAAGTATTTATAAGTAAAAAAAAAAAAAAAATTTATTAAATGAGTGAATTTAGAAATATAGGAATCTATAAGTCTACATATATATATAGTAAAAATAGCTTTTAGGTAATTTACAGATATATTATTATAAGACTGTTTGTTTCTTAATAAATAAATAAAAAAGAATTTAGAAGCAAAATTAAAAGATATTGGTAAATTTTACTTCACTTAAAAAAACAGAAAAAAAATAAGTCTCTATGTGTATCGACAAAGTGGGACCTTTTACTAAACTCATCCATGTTTAGATTTCTTCTCATATTTTTTATTTGAAATGTATCAAATTAGATTTTTCTGATTTATTTGATTTTATTATTTTCCAATATGTAGGTTACGATAGATTTTTGGTGTATTTTTATACAGAGTAACAAAATTACTGGTGCTCCGTTTAAGGGCATAATTACTATCGTATTGCGACAAAGAAAAAGTAGGAGAAAAAATTGTTAAACGCGAAAAAAAAAAGTTTGTATGGGGCACGTTGTCCCAGCCGGCCTACCCTCCATACAAAACTTTTATTTCTCGTGATAATTATTTTTTCTTAATACTTTGACTACCGAGAACCCGCCTGGTAGGCACTCGTAATGTTTGCTCAGATGCCGGGCACGCGGCGTGCGGCAATGCGTTGCACGTCGTAGCCCGCCTGGCGGGTTCTGTCGGTTTCTGGGGTATTGTTCAACATTTTGCCCGGTTGCGAAAGTGTTAAACGGATCACCAGCATTTTCGTTACACCCTGTATTTAAAAATAAATGTAAATATCTTACAATGCAGTCAGCAGATGTCGCGGTAGAGCGGCTTCAGCCAATGCCAACGCTTGCATTCGGGAACCGACGCCCGAACCACCTTCCTCGACTAACGCTCGCAGCACTAGACCCGCGCCTTTCACGATTGCCATAGATGGGTGCTGCAATTAAACGTATTTATATTAGAATCATTTTAAACAAAAAACAGGCCAAGAGCATGTCGGGCCATGCTCAGCGTAGGGTTCCGTAGTTACAATACATCCGTTCAAAAGGTCTGTCTGTTAAAGGATATGTTGCGGCGCTTACGTCATTTTACTATGCGGCACTTACGTCCTTTTACTATGCGTTTTTTATTTATAACTCAATCATTTTAAACAAAAAAGAACCGACTTCACTTAGCCTCCACTCCACCTTTGCAAAAGCAAATGCTCGAGCTGCTGTAAAACATACTTAAATCACTATATGTGTGCCTACAATAGTAACGGCCTCCTAGCCCAGTCGGTTGTGACACTGCCTACGAAGCAGGAGGTCCCGGGTTCGAATCCTGGTAAGGGCATTTATTTGTGTGTTTATCACAGATATTTGTACCTGAGTTATGGATGTTTTCTATGTATTTAAGAATTTGTCCATATCTATATATTATATATATCGTCGTCTAGTACCCACAACACAAGCCTTATTGAGCTTACTGTGGGACTAGGTCGGTTTGTGTAAGATGGTCCTTATAATATTTATTTATTTATTTAATAGTTGAAGAGTTCCCTCGATTTCTCCAGGATCCCATCATCAGATCCTGACCTGGTTACAATGAGACCAACTCTGAAGTATACTCTTATTGATTTATTATGTATTCTACTAGATGTGACATCTAGAACAATTTTTGTTGTAACCAAGGAGTCAAGCCGATCCGTTAAACCCTGGCAGCCGACAATTCGAGTCGCTCTCCGTTGGATGCGGCCCAAAGGGAGAAGTTGGTACTGGGGTGCTCCCGCCCACAGATAAGAACAGTATTCCATACGTGGGCGTACCTGTGCCTTGTAAAGCGGCTTGTAAAGCCGGAGTGAAATACTGTCTCGATCTATTGAGCACACCAAGCTTTTTAGAGGCCAACTTAAAAACCAAATATAATGTACACGTACCTCGAAGAGTTTAAAAAGCACTCTGCCCCTATTTGCGACCATTTCTAGAAGCTGGTCGAACTGCTTCCCATCCGTAGTTTCACTGTACGGCACGCACAACGCGAACGTGAGGAAATCCAACATGGCCGCCACGACCAGCGCTCCGCTACCGGCAGTCTGCAACATAAGAAATGATCAAGAAAGGTTTGATGAACGACATGAAAAAATCTCAGCGGGCTTGTTATTGATGATAATGCTGCGGTCCTATTTTATTCGTCTTAGTTAAAAAATTGTAAATTTGTATATACCTTAACTATCATTAATTCTGTAATTTACTAACAACGATATTGGCAATGGCCTGAAACAAACGTTTATTTAATTTAATTTATTGACGCTGGCGGCAATCAGCAACACGATAATATCAAGATTTACGTATTTACAGATTTTTCTTTTATAAAATCATTGTTTACTTTTTTGGAATTAAAGTTATGAAACCTTCAAAGGATATAAAGGGTAAAAGGCTAGAAAATATAAACGATTATAAAACTATGGAGTCCGAAAACTAAAGCCAACGGCGCTGTTAAATACCTACTTTGCTGTCTTAAGCGGCAATTACACTGAGTCGTTCGGCGCATGCAGCATGCGGCGAACGACTCAAAAGTGTAAAGGACACGGTAGTCGGCCGCATTCGGCGAGGGACAGCTGCGTCCGCCTAATTAGGTGACCGAAGTAGTGTAAATACGACGTCCGTCGGCCTAATTAGGTCACCGATTGCGGCGAACGCAGACCATTCGATAAAGTAAAACCTGTATGCAACCTGTACTCATTATATCGTTGGCATTGGCCACTTATAGAGATGGGTAGGGGTGAGTAAATACTGAGTATTTACTCAGTATTTATCCAAAGCACCCCGTAAATACTCGTATTTACTCATTTCGGTAGGTAAAAAAATAAAATAAAATAAAATAAACTCAAAATGTTGTTTATCCATCCTATGGATATTATTAAACTTCTCGTCGCACAGTTCATCACACAAAATTGCTGTTGCTCCATAGGGCATATATCTTCCGAACCCAGTATCTTCGTTTCTTTAGTATTGATTTTAATAATATTTCCTGTATAATATCGCAAACTAATAAACTAGCTTTCCTAAGCACAAGACTACACATCGCGACAGCTCTCATTAGAGGTCTGATGATTTGACTTTTTAGTTCGGCCACCGCAGTCAGCCACCGCATTAGGCGGACAGAGTAGTGTAAAGACGACGTTCGTTGAACGAATCCGTTTAAAGAGTCGTGCGGCCACCGCAGTAGGCGGACAGACTAATGTGAAGACGACGTTCGTTGGCCTAAGTAGTTTGACACAAGTTCGGCGACCGCATAAGGCGGTCGTCACACAGCGGCGCCCGTTGATGCGTTTTTTAACTTTGTATGTAGAATCTTGATTTTGTATAGAAAAATCGCATGGTACGACACACTGGCTCCGCCTCGACGCGCGGAGGAGCGAGACGCACGACGACTCGCGCGCTCGGACGGAGACGTGGTCCGTGCCGCAGGGTATGTCACACCGAGCTCCACAGTCCCGTACGGATTTTAGTGCATGAAGAACGTAGGTGCAATCAGTGTTGGCCGAACGTTAGTGTAATTGAAAATTAAAAATTGAAGATTGAAACACGTTAGTTAAAATTGAACACTAATAGTTTAATGCAAATTGATTTCAATTAGAATTGAAATTAATTGTAACTAACGTGTTAATCCTTTGCGAATAACTAATAATAGAAGATATTTTAGTCTTTCTCAAAAATTGAAAAATTAATGTAATTTTTAGTGAAGATTGAATTGGTAATTGACATTAATAATTTACCTTATTAAACGCGAATTTAGGTTAAGCTACGAGGTTTTTATTTTTGTTTCGATTTTGACTCTGGCCTCGGGGGCTTGTATTAATAAGCAATTGGACCGGTATCCTAAGATGGAGGTCATGCTGGACCCTGGGGATCCCTACTGGATCTCGGGTTTGGCGCATCATAGACTCATGCTGTTTGGGCTCATTCGACTTGTACTGATGAGCAGATGGTACCGGTATCAAAATCTGGAGCTCATGCTGGACCCTGGGGATCCCTCATGGATCTCGGGTTTGGCGCATCATAGACTCATGCTGTTTGGGCTCATTCGACTTGTACTGATGAGCAGATGGTACCGCTATCAAAATCTGGAGCTTATGCTGGACCCTGGGGATCCCTACTGGATCTCGGGTTTAGCGCATCATAGACTCATGCTATTTGGGCTCATTTGACTTGTACTGATGAGCAAATGGTACCGGTATCAAAATCTGGAGCTCATGCTGGACCCTGGGGATGCCTACTAGATCTCGGGTTTGGCGCATCATAGGCTCATGCTGTTTGAGCTCATTCGACTTGTACTGATGAGCAGATGGTACCGGTATCAAAATCTGGAGCTCATGCTGGACCCTGGGGATCCCTCATGGATCTCGGGTTTGGCGCATCATAGGCTCATGCTGTTTGGGCTCATTTGACTTGTACTGATGAGCAAATGGTACCGGTATCAAAATCTGGAGCTCATGCTGGACCCTGGGGATCCCTACTGGATCTCGGGTTTGGCGCATCATAGGCTCATGCTGTTTGGGCTCACGGAGAGATGAAGATTAAGATAAAGATGAAGACGAAGACGGAGACGAAGGAGACGAAGGAGACGATGGAGACGAAGGAGACGATGGAGACGATGGAGAAGATGGAGACGATGGAGAAGATGGAGACGATGGAGAGGAAGGAGACGAAGGAGACGGTGGAGAAGATGGAGACGATGGAGAAGATGGAGACGATGTAGACGATACATCGTCTATGATGCGCCAGCATGAGTCTATGATGCGCCAAACCCGAGATCCAGTAGGGATCCCCAGGGTCCAGCATGAGCTCCAGATTTTGATACCGGTACCATCTGCTCATCAGTACAAGTCGAATGAGCCCAAACAGCATGAGTCTATGATGCGCCAAACCCGAGATCCAGTAGGGATCCCCAGGGTCCAGCATGAGCTCCAGATTTTGATACCGGTACCATCTGCTCATCGGTACAAGTCGAATGAGCCCAATTAGCATGAGTCTATGATGTGCCAAACCCGAGATCCAGTAGGGATCCCCAGGGTCCAGCATGAGCTCCAGATTTTGATACCGGTACCATCTGCTCATCAGTACAAGTCGAATGAGCCCAAACAGCATGAGTCTATGATGCGCCAAACCCGAGATCCAGTAGGTAGCCCTAGGGTCCAGCATGAGCTCCATCTTGTGATATTGGTCCCGACTTCCGAACCCGAGATGTAGTTTTAAAATTAATTATTAGTGTAAGACAGGATTAATTTAGTTACACTAACGTTAATCTAATTAACTGTAATTCCTTTTTAAATTTTCGAGACGTTAGTGTAACTAATAGGTTAATTCTAATTGACGGTTAGTGTAATTGACGACGTCACAAAATCAATGCGAACTAACGTTAGTAAAAATTGATGTTAGTGTAATTGATTAGTTACGGAATTAATCTTCAATCTTATTGATCAATTTTCAATTCTAATTGAAATTAACGGCCAACACTGGGAGCAATGGATATCGACGTCGATAAGTTTATTTTTGAAATTGAAGGAAGGAAGAGTTACTTATTCGAAATATTGTTTTTATTTAATTGCAAATCTATTTAGTTTTATAGTATCGGTTTTAATCATAATCTAAGAATTCTTAAATATAAAAGTATAATTGAAGACTGAAGTACTAGATTATTACTTACTTGAGTGTAAGCCAAAGCTTTACTTCCGCTGTAATAGAACGTCGAAAATTTGTGTCCGCGCCAGTAATTATCACTCCAATTTTGCTTAACAAATAATCAAATGACGCGGTGGACATACGTGAGTACATGCATGAATAAATTTTATTTTTTTATTTAACTGTTTACATTGTTTTAACACTAGGAAAAACAAAAATTTGTTCTAAAAGCTTTTCGTTATTTAATAAAAAAATATTGAAAATCTTAAAAACGTTTGAGCGGTTGAAACGCTCATAATTTTTGGCGCGAAAATGACAGATTGTGATGACGTCACATCTCACAAAATTTTATAGGTTAGTATCAAGTTAGTATGAGATTAGTTCCTACTTCAGTTGGTGGTTCAAATATTTCAAGTTATTTTCGCTTAAACCATGAATGAAACTAAAAAACCCTTATATACGGGTATTACCTAGTGCCAAAGTGCATGAACAATATAATAAGTGCACCCAATAAGGTGTTTTTTATCTGCCGAAAGACGTGAAAACTTGTAAACCATGGTGCAAAATGATGAGAAGACTACGACTTTATATATTTATACCTAGTTTGAGTAATGTTGTGTCTACAATTATACATATACCTTAATAACGTTACTTGCAACTCAAGTGTAGATGCACTGGGAACGGTGCGTACCTTAAGAAATCATTATATGTATAATGTCTGCTGCGAATGCAGAAGACGCTGGTTCGATCTCAGCCCTGGGTACCGGAGGCCTAGGTCACATTTTTCCTTTGTAAATTCGCCATCAGGTATATCGGTGTGGTCAAGGTGGTCACAAATATCTGAACAACGCCTATATTTTCAAGGCGATAAAGTGCATGTAGAATGATGGCGACTGTATATGACATACCTATATAAGTTTATAATTTATATTCTATGTACCTACTGCTGCATTTTTTTTATACCTAGTTAATAAGGATTGCCAACAATGGAGCCAATTTTGGAACAATGTAGGACCATATTATTACGATATTGTACCAACTACTAACATTATGAAAGGTTTTCTTTTAAGACTTATTTTCTTGTACAGATTTGTAAAATAAAAATATGTATTCATTTCAGGTCGAAGAGGATGCAGAAAATGACATTCAACATAAAATAATGAAGGAAAGTGTGGTAAAAGTGCCACTTCGATTAAAGAAAGGAGTTTTGCTATACTTAAATGCTCCGAGAGCTCCACATGTTGAAGCCCCACGCTACAGTAGACCATAGTTTAATATCTGTATTAGACAAGGTAATAATGGTAGGCTGTGGATAAGTAAACATGCAGGTTGTGTTTAATAATAAAAAGATTTCTATTTTACATGTTTTATTTTTATTCAATAATAGGGGTAGTAGGTATTTCTAACACTATCTTTCTAGATGAAAGCAGCTAGAAAGATAGTGTTACAAATAGTTAAGTACTGCACATAAATCTTAATTAACATTACTTGGTACTAGCAGAGACTAGTCTCTGCTAGTATCTGCAAATAATTTATAAAACTAACAATGTCCATTCAAGAACTTGCTTGCTCTTGCTTCAGACTTGGCACCTTGGAGCCTCAAAAAATTCTTAGACGTTGCATCTCTATTTAATACATATACTCTGTAATAATACTACATATATCCTTGACCTTAATCAATTTAAGGCTAGTACCAACTGATGATAGTTTGGATTTCTTGCATTAATATTTGATGCTAGTTGTTGGTTGGTCCGCTGCACTGGTGTAGCCATGTCATCTTCCTAAAACAATATAATAAACTAATTAATATCTTTCTGTGGGGCTAGTGTATAAAATTTTCGATAACTTAAACTATATTGTTGTACAGTTATTATCAAATATACCAGAGCGACCAAGGTACTTAAAAATATCTTATCATGGACATTATCACCGTGACAGGTGTTGTTAAGATATTTGTGACCATCTTGGGTGCTCCAATAAATCTGATACTGTACTAGTCATAGATTTATTATAAACACTTTAGATTTTAATTAATCTATCTCGGGTAACCTAACCACATTTGCTCACAACACTAAGCCGAACTCCTACTATAAGATGGCTCTAGCCAGTCAGTTACTCTCCTTACAGAAATGAAAATCAAATATGTATCCTTACCCAAGTGTGCTGAACAATGTTTCCACTGTTAACAGATTTAACTTTTCCTTCTGTGTTGTTACAGTACAATTTTTGATTTGGTAGCTCCGGGGTGATTCTAGCTATTACATATCACCATCTCAGCATACTTGCACATAGCCAATGGTCATGTTATGTCTATTGTAACACCATTTCAAGTACCTGTGATTCACAAAGAAAATAATGATTATAATTATGCAATAACTCTTCACATCTAAGATCACTTCACATGCCTGTTACGGTTTTTGGAGTAGGTAAGTAATTTATATAAACGTAGGACAACAGTTTAAGTAGCAGTTTCAAAATAAAGCCAAGGTTACTTATAGGTTATTGTTTTGGATTTCCAGTTTAAATCATTACACATAAGTAAGTAATAGATTAAAAGTTATAATTACCTTGCAGTTTTCGCTCCTTTCGTCTTGGCAGGCATTAACATTGTTATTATTGGTGAAATACGACGACATCATAAATGCATTATATTCGGCAAATTGTCCATTTGCGTCTTTAGTTTACAAATCCGCTATCCGTCATTGTACCTGCGTTGTTGTGTATTAAGTATATTATTATAAATGAGAAATGCCAGTGCTGCAGTATCTGGGTGGCATAGTTGAGTTGAGGATAATGACAATGACATTGACTTGACATCAGCTCAGACTGAAACTGACTAGAGCGAGCGAGCGTTCGTTCAGATACTAAGCTATAATCTACTTATTACAGTGTTAATGCATATTCTAATCATCGGATTACATAATCTACCATTTACCAAACACATTAAAAAGTATAGTTATCATCTTACTTATGCAAACTATGTTAGTTCTAAATAAAACTAGCTTGACGTATTTGTAAGGAACCAATGGAGGACATTTATTTAAGAGCAAACTTATTGAAACCCAATGGAAACCCAGCATAATGCTTACCTCAAATTCGTCTTTAAGTGCCGATATTTGAATTATAACCGCAAAAAGCTGCTAAATCACCACAGAAACAATTTTTAATCAGTTTTCGTCTAAATTTAGTGTCTGCCACGAACAAAATAACAAATCTGTCAAGTATGTGACGTCACGAGTACGTTCGACCAATAGCGTTGCGTTTAGATTATTAGGTTTTTGCGCGAAATGTTTACACTTTTTAAGTATTATTTTAAGCATATAAATGTTAACTAAATTAAAAAAATGTGTTTGTAGCATAATATTATGGCAATAACCATCGTAATAAAAAATATTTCGTTAAAATTTAAACTTCATGCATGTACCTAATTAAAAAAAATTTCTTCGTGTTGCCTTTTAAATCTTGGTAATCTCTAGCAAAAGACCCATTTATAGGTCTGGTATGTAAATAGGGAGTCTTCTGCGTTTTATGACTCGATTGTACAAAAACCAAACTGAAAGTATCACCGCAGCGTTCTGAATAAATTCCTTTTCCATTTTATCGACAAATAGGAACTATTTTCACCTTAGCGTTCGAATGTGAAATGAACGCGACATGGAAGCAACGCGGGACGTCGCGCATCGCAGCTCCGGACGGAGCACAGACCTAAAATTGCGCTTTGCTAAAAGACAGACGAAGTGCGCAAAAGAGAAACCAACACGTATATGAACATTCCGCGAGTGCGAAAGAGATACATGATCAGTCTCCTAGCAGGACGACTTTTGACATCACTCGTTACACTTAAACACCTGCGTCGGGAGTGCTCATATTTAATCTTGAAAAATATAATATTATCCGCTGTTCATTTACCTGGAATGAAACAAAAGAAGAATGGTGTCGTGTTGCGTCCCGGATTGCACAGCTACACAAATAAAAAACCCAGGCAATCACTCGTTTCACAGGTAAATATGATATTCCGATCGTTGTTTTTGAAACCATATTTTATCAAATTAGCCAAATAAATCATGTAAATAACCGTTTGATACCATTAAATATTAATGTCTCTTTTACTGCATGTGAATATTTTATCATAATAGTTAATATTAAAGATTATTTTGTGTAAAAATCAAAATTGGCATTTTACGCTAGGGTTTGACAAAATATCGTAGGGACATAATATCGATAACTGTTCGATATGAAAATTATAATTATAGCTTCGAAAGAATTATAATAAATAACAAATCTCGTATTAACATTATGTCATTCCGCTTACTTTTATCTATGAAAGCTAAATTCCACTCTTAAGTGTGTGCTGCGCCTACCACTTCGACTTCCACCCAACTTCCACTCCACCAAGATTGCATTGATGCAAGACTACATTTGCATGCGATTTTATTAGCGTCACAATTAATAACGCTATAATAAAGAAGTATGTAAAAAACAAACTATCACGTATATAAACACTCCACAAGTGCGAGAGAAAAAAATGACAAATCTAAAGGCGTGCCAACATCTTAATTTCTGTAAAATAACATGAACCCGCTTTTTTCAGATCATATTTAATCGTGTGAAATATAAAATAATTCTGAATAAATATATTTTAGTTTTCTAGAATTTTAATATGCCGTTTAGTGTAAAACATGAATATAAATTTAACGTTGCAACTTATCGATAATAAAGTCAAATATCGATAGATAATTGACCTGTTGTACTTGGCACCACTATTTTTTACGCTCACATAGACAATTTACCCACACTCTAGCATTTCAGTTTTTGTCGCACTTTTGATATTTGTCAAACCATCTGTCTATACTAGATCTGTGGGACGGAGATGCGGAGAAAACTCGGACGTTGGTGCGTTGTCTCCGCATGCGAGTCCGTTGCCCCGCGTCTCGCAACGAGACGCGGCGGCAGTGTGACAACCACCTTAGGTGAACGACTCAGTGTAATTGCCGCTTTAAGTTACAAAGTAGGAATATATCTATAGATATTGCACACTAGATAGAACACTACTTCCACGAATTAATTTTATTTCCATGTCTATAGGGACGCCTGTTAGACGCCAAATGTAACGCTGAAAATGAAATTATGAATGTAGTAAACGTAGAAAAGTAGGGTTCAATTTATATACCTTGTTTTTTTTTAGATAGAATAATAACGGTCGATTTCGCCCATGTATCTTTATCTTTTTCAGCCGTTTCAGGGAAAAATTTAAATGAGACTACTTTTTTTACATTATTAGTGATACGCTTAAGCCAATAAGATGCAAAATGGCGAATTTCAAAAGTGTTTTCCCAAAAATCGCATCATCTAGAATGTTCTTTAACCAAGAGTCAAGTACTCACAACATGCTCCGCCCACATGGACAGCAAGCCCTCCAAGAACGCCTGTGTAGCCAACATAGAGGCCTTATTCAGCTGCTCCTGCCGCAGATCCGGCTCGTTATGCATGGGCTGCATGAGGGCACATGCGGCGTCTAGAATGTTCTCTAACCAAGAGTTTAATACTCACAACATGCTCCGCCCACATGGACAGCAAGCCCTCCAAGAACGCCTGTGTAGCCAACATAGAGGCCTTATTCAGCTGCTCCTGCCGCAGATCCGGCTCGTTATGCATGGGCTGCATGAGGGCACACGCGGCATCTAGAAGGTTCTCTAACCAAGAGTCTAGTACTCACAACATGCTCCGCCCACATGGACAGCAAGCCCTCCAAGAACGCCTGTGTAGCCAACATAGAGGCCTTATTCAGCTGCTCCTGCCGCAGATCCGGCTCGTTATGCATGGACTGTATGAGGGCACACGCGGCATCTAGAAGGTTCTCTAACCAAGTTTCTAGTACTCACAACATGCTCCGCCCACATGGACAGCAAGCCCTCCAAGAACGCCTGTGTAACCAACATAGAGGCCTTATTCAGCTGCTCCTGCCGTAGATCCGGCTCGTTATGCATGGGCTGTATGAGGGCACATGCAGCGTCTAGAAGGTTCTCTAACCAAGAGTCTAGTACTCACAACATGCTCCGCCCACATGGACAGCAAGCCCTCCAAGAACGCCTGTGTAGCCAACATAGAGGCCTTATTCCGCTGCTCCTGTAGTAGATCCGGCTCGTTATGCATGGGCTGCATGAGGGCACACGCGGCATCTATAATGTTCTCTAACCAAGAGTTTAGTACTTACAACATGCTCCGCCCACATGGACAGCAAGCCCTCCAAGAACGCCTGTGTAGCCAACATAGAGGCCTTATTCCGCTGCTCCTGCCGCAGATCCGGCTCGTTATGCATGGGCTGCATGAGGGCACACGCGGCATCTATAATGTTCTCTAACCAAGAGTTTAGTACTTACAACATGCTCCGCCCACATGGACAGCAAGCCCTCCAAGAACGCCTGTGTAGCCAACATAGAGGCCTTATTCCGCTGCTCCTGTCGTAGATCCGGCTCATTATGCATGGGCTGCATGAGGGCACATGCGGCATCTAGAATGTTCTCTAACCAAGAGTTTAGTACTCACAACATGCTCCGCCCACATAGACAGCAAGCCCTCCAAGAACACCTGTGTAGCCAACATAGAGGCCTTATTCAGCTGCTCCTGCCGCAGATCCGGCTCGTTATGCATGGGCTGCATGAGGGCACACGCGGCGTCTAGAAGGTTCTCTAACCAAGAGTCTAGTACTCACAACATGCTCCGCCCACATAGACAGCAAGCCCTCCAAGAACACCTGTGTAGCCAACATAGAGGCCTTATTCAGCTGCTCCTGCCGCAGATCCGGCTCGTTATGCATGGGCTGCATGAGGGCACACGCGGCGTCTAGAAGGTTCTCTAACCAAGAGTCTAGTACTCACAACATGCTCCGCCCACATGGACAGCAAGCCCTCCAAGAACGCCTGTGTAGCCAACATAGAGGCCTTATTTAGCTGCTCCTGCCGTAGATCCGGCTCGTTATGCATGGGCTGCATGAGGGCACATGCGGCGTCTAGTGCGGCGTGCGAGCAGGCAGCCGAGCCACGCCGCAGCGCACCGACTACTGCTGAACCGATCCATTCACGGAACCTGTCAAATAATATACCTATGTACAAATAGTATACAAGTAAAATAGCTTAACTCCTTCGGTGGTAAGACAACGCTTTTTGATTGGATTCTATGGTGCAGCACGACGGACATACAATTATTCAATGAAAATAATTTGAAACAAAAAAGATCCGACTTAACTTTGCTTCCACCTTTCCAAAAACAAATGCCCGAGATACTGTAAAAAATACTCAAGTCACTATAGGTGTGCCTATACTTGTTGAAGAGTTCCCTCGATTTCTCCAGGATCCCATAATTAGATCCTGACCTGATGACAATGGAACCAACTGCAAAGTATACCCTTTCAAACAAAAAAAGATTTTTCAAATCGGTCCAACCGTCTTCGAATCGGTGAACAGACATCTAAATATATAAAAGAAGAAACTGACTGACTGACTGACATATCAACGCACAGCCCAAACCGCTGGTTCTAGAGATTCCAAATTTGGCACGTAGGTTCCTTATAAGGTCTAGGGATGCACTAAGAAAGGATTTTTCAAAATTCACCCCCTAAGGGGGTAAAATGGGGGTCCAAAGTTTGTATGGCGAATCAAGTTTTCAGACTATTTTATTCAAAACTTCACAGGAGTATTCCTAACGATAAATGAGTAGACACGTATTTCAGGTTTTTTGAAAATTAAAGGGGCAAATGTGGTCACAAAGTCTGAAAATCAACATGGGTATCGTATCCTTTTTGAGTACTTATAGTACGCGGGCGAAGCCGCGGGAAAAGGCTAGTAAAAAATAAAATAGCAAGAACAAAGATCCCGGCGAATTGAGAACTTCCCCCTTCGTAATATTGAAGCCGGTTGATAATTAATTGAAAAATTAAATTAAATGTATTTGCCATTTCGGGACGGACGCGCAGTCGGTGGCCGCTACTCGAAAAGCCGTTCAATGTGCACCATAAGATGCTAATTTTTAAATGCTATTAGGGTCAAGGATCATCCTATCATATGGATATCAAACCAGAATTAAAATTTCAAATTTACCAGCTTTGTGCTTACAATAAAATGTTTAAATTTTTTGGTATGTTTCTATGCCACGTGTGACTTAATAGAAACTTATCCTTGTAACGCTATGAAGTAAAGCGAATCCAACTTTGCTAGCACATAGCCGTCTCAGCGCATGAAACAGCGCCTAATACTATTCTAAGTTATTTCATTCTACATACCCTGGCAACGCTATGAAGGCAGCGAATCCAACTTTACTCGCACATAGCCGTCTCAGCGTCAGCGCATGATACAGCGCCTAGTACTATTCTAAGCTATTCCATTCTACATACCCTGGTAACGCTGTGAAGGCAGCGAATCCAACTTTGCTAGCACATAACCGTCTCAGCGCATGAAACAGCGCCTAGTACTATTCTAAGTTATTCCATTCTACATACCCTGGTAACGCTGTGAAGGCAGCGAATCCAACTTTGCTCGCATATAGCCGTCTCAGCACATGAAACAGCGCCTAGTACTATTTACGAAGTACAATTCTAAGTTATTTCATTCTACATACCCTGGCAACGCTGTGAAGGCAGCGAATCCAACTTTACTCGCACACAGCCGTCTCAGCGCATGAAACAGCGCCTCTAGCTCTCTGGGCGGTAACGTAGCGCTTGTAGTAGTACTATTCACAAGAGCGCTTAAAGCTCCTGTTATTAACTTTTCCTTGTTCTCCGCGAACAGGCGCTGAAAATATCCACAGTTTGAGAACAGACTGGAAATTGGCAATTCGCAAACAATGATTTGTATAATTCAAGTAATAAAGCATTCTTTATTTACATGCTACTTGTTTATGGCACTAGAACAAGTGAAGTGACAAGTAAATTTCCAAGATTTTTATACGAGATAACCCATGATGAGTGGTTACGGTCAATTTTTACCAATGAAATGAAATGCCTGTATGTAGGAAAGTGACATACCTATAATACGTACATGCTGCAAGATAGTTTTTATAACTTAGCTATGTTCCCACAATAAGTTAGAGATAAAAACCACAGTAGCATTTCATAATCTTAACAGGAAAAGTACGTCTTTATCTTGATTTTAGGTTACAATGAAAGACCCCCCCAAGTGTTGAACGAACAAAAGATTCAAGATATTTTTATTCCATTTGGACGTCACCAGCAATTGCTTACTACACGAAGGCCGCAAAAATATGTGACACATTCTTATTTGTAGGGCCATAAGAGCGTCTCACATATTTTTGCGGCCTTCGTGTAGGAAGATACTATTGCTGGTGACTGTCCCTGTATTGTGTACCACTGTAAGCTAAGGCTGCGTTTCCACCAGAGATGAGCGAGGATGCGTTGCGAGGAATGTGTTTGTTAAGAACCAATAGTATCACTTCATTTACCTATCCTTACACAGCGCGCTCTAGGTACAGGGAGGACACGTCATACTACAAAACTCGATTGAGCGCCTTTGTGTGCACGGCACATCTGTACACGCTTCAATGTGTGCGTGCGTCGTAGGGCGCTGTTTCCGCTGTCGTAAATGGCGTTTGACAATACTTTATATCGATGCGCTGCCAACCTGACGGAATAGCCTACTAGCTCCCTACCAATCGGCCGCCGCGGGGTGAGGTAATTCCGTTCGAGCAGGGGGGTGTCACTACGCAGTTTAGGTACATTTGGCCGGCGCGCCTCCCGGGCAGGCGTATGGCAGTGGGCTGCCGCTCGGCTCGCATGATGGTCGTGTCACGTGGCGCTCGCGGAAAATTGAAAACACACAATGGCTTCGAAACCTCGATCTAATCCATAATAAAATATATAATATTGGTTGCCCAGAAACAATATTAGGAACTAACCGATATAGGATTTTCAAAGGAATACGGCTGCGGAACACCTACTTCCGTGAGAATCAGACATACTATTTCCGGATAATTTTTTTATGTTTACAGAATCAACGTTTGTAATTCCTACATATCAATATATCTTAAAAATAATAAATCAGTAGGTATATGTAGGTACAAAAACTTGTCAAGTGACAACCCGTGCCGACACTCGCAGCTCGGTCATCGCGCAAAGAAGATTCTCGGTTCGTGCGCGGTTATAAGTTTCAATTTTGCTTGCAGGCGGCGAGTATCGGTATTATTTTATACCTAAATATGACTTTTGTGAAGGAGTGAACTTTCTGTACGGTAGTAATATTAGTTATTCCGTGGTTCGGGGCGGGGCGTAGAGTGGCCATTCTGTATGAAATACTATTATTTATTCTGTGCTCTAGGATTGGTTCTTATTTTCTTAACAATCACATTCCTCGCAACGCATCCTAGCTCATCTCTGGTGGAAACGCAACCTAAAAGGCTTAAGCGCAAGGAGTCAGTGCCAAAAACCCAAAAATATATATATAGGGGACTTACTATATCCCATGTAAGTATCCGCCACAACAGGGAAGGGGCCTACAAGGCACAAACAAATCAAAATGGCAAACATAACATGACGCAAATCAAAAAACAAAGTAAGATGCATATGGGCAGCAGAGTTGGGCGTTATTTAGATAATTATTTATCTAAATAATTATTTCAAATATTCGAAGTAATTTATTCGAAGATATATTGAATCACAAATAGTGCGTTGACAACTTTTTTATTTAGATAAATTATCTAGATGAAGATAACTGGCCTCGTTTGTTATTGAAGTAAGCTTAGAATAATAAATTTATATAGAATGTCACGTCAAGGCCTCTGACTAAACATAAGAGTTAAGCTACAGCTATCTTATTCATCTGACGCTAATTACTTCTATATGACCGTACTACTGACATTCATCTTTTAATTTGTCTAGATAAAAATTAAACTGATATAGATAAATTTAAATAACAAATGACGGATTATTCAGTTATTTCAAATAAAATATGACTCAGTTATCTTCCCGGTTATTCGTAAATAGATAATTTTTGCCCAACTCTGATGGGCAGCGGGTGAATCATTCAAGCAAAAATATGTACAGTTTGTCTGGAAAGAGAAGTGTCGTGGTTTATATGAGAGCTCATACATTCTACGACACTTCTCTTTCCGGACAGATACTACAGGAACATTTTGGGTTTTTAGAGTTCCGTACCCAAAAGGCAGAAACGGGACCCTATTACTAAGACTCCGCTGTCTGTCTGTCACCAGGCTGTATCACATGAACCGTCATAGTTAGACAGTTGAAATTTTCACAGATGATGATATTTCTGTTGCCGCTATAACAACAAATGGTTAGGGTACCACTTTGTCGCTTATGGATTCCCAGATATCACTGATTTTGTTAATCAACTCGAAAATTGCGAAAATTGGTTTTGATTAAAAATAGCTTCTACACACTTAAAATAATACGGTGTATTGATAAAAAGTTAAACGTTTCAACTAAAAGTAGGAACAAAACACAGTCAAAGTTTACCAAGGAAGTTATTGAATGTGAAATATCTTTATATAGATACCGTTATCTTAATTTTTAAGTGAAGTGCTAATTTTAAATATTCTGATTATTGTAATTTAATTACATTCTAACCACTAAGGAAGTTATTGAATGTGAAATATCTTTATATAGATACCGTTACTGTAATTTTTACGTGAAGTGCTAATTTTAAATAATCTGATTATTGTTGCTAATTTTAAATAATTTACTTTATTTTCAAAATTAATATAGAAGTGTTTTACTGCAAAATGTAGGGTACCACATTGTAGCTCATAAGCTTGAAGTAAACTCATTAAACTTATTTGCTTTGAAAATAAAAAATATAATTTAGAAAACATAACATGTAATAATTGCAGATATAAAATGCGTTATAAATATAAAATTAGCATAAAATAATAACATTAACTAAGTAGGTATGATTTGTTCACGTCACACTTATCACCCACACTAACACGCTGTACTAGTTTGTTAGGCACATGTTCTAAACCCTAAACTAAATTTAATTTAATTCTGAGGGACAACATACAACAGAAATCCCGTAGAACAGAATTTTTTTTTGCCGTTTTTATAGATAATGGTACGGAACCCTTCGTGCGCGAGTCCGACTCGCACTTGGCCGGTTTTTTCATTAATAAGTAACCTTGGTTACCACTTATTTGATTGTCAGATAGAATCGATATGATTTTCAACCTTAAGACACAGAGAATAAAGTGGATATTTAAAACATGCCGGTCGAGAGCTTGCTTAAAATATAGACTTTATAAATATTAGGATAAGGTCAATCAAATACTTAAAAACTACAAAATTAGTGATAACCACAAAATTACTTATTCATTAACTTTTACAAACTCAAAACATTCAAAGGGAAATGCTAACTAATTAAAAATGGCTAATAAAAAAAAAGAAAAAAAAATATATATATATATATATTTAAATTAAGTCAAACAAAACTGTAAATCTAGATTTAAGATTGTTAATAAAGGCTATTACAATTACAATGAAATATGTTCAAAAATAAAAACTATGCAAATTGTTATACCATTCATTCATGGCGCACGCAAATGTGAAGTTAGAAAAACCTTGCATGTTCCTGACTAAGAAAATCAACTTTATTTGCATATTAGTAAAAACCATTTTACCTAACACTGTATTGATGATAGTTTCGTTATAAAATTAGTATACTCTAATAAGACTGTGATATTGATACTAATGATATGTGAGAGAAATTAAAGCCTGACCAGAAATATACGATTATTGTCAAGAGGGCGCTATTATTTTCATTTATATGGCAACAGTTCAGTATAGTCATAGAGCGTATTATTCTCTATGGAAGGTGTGAATATGTTTCACAGCGAAATAGTTTCATTTCCCGAGCGTATTATTTACAGCAGTTTATTATATACACTATTTACAATGTTTCGCTCTTGACTATAGATAATTTTGCGAATTTTTTGTCGTTTATTATTTAATATTCAACACTTTATTATTATTCGAGAAACCCGCCTCAATTACACTGACAGCCTACCACATGCACTCACACATGCATATCATTAATTATTGCCAATGTAAGAAATTAGTTCCAATGAAATTCCGCAACATGGCACATGATCATATATTTCTGGTCAGGCTTTACATATGTACGCTATTTCAATACAAAATCTTCAGTCACATGCAATAACATTTTGCACAGCAAAAATATCTGACGCGAGTGGATGTCAGATATTTTTGCGACCTTATTGCTAATTAAAAAAAAATGTAAGTACCAATTTTAGGCACGGTCCACATGTTGAGTCAACGTAGGTTTGCTGCCTCTAACCCATAACTGCATATCATAAGGGGCTGACAACAGCTAAATTCCCTCCCTATCTTTTTCAGCGCGAGTGAAAGAGAAACACTGTGTTACGATTAGTATGGGAGCTCATTGCAAATTTAGCAAAATGATGAATTTAAAAAAAACTACGCATTAAATGAGAAATATAAAATAACGAAGTTTTTATTATTAGTGCGGTGGAATTTTGTCCTTAGTTGCAGACGTATAAGTCAAGAAACTAAAGACATACGACTGTTTAAAGCAAATTTTAAGATGTAACTTTGGAATTATTTTCTATCGAGCCGATTTCGTCCAATCGTGTATCGAAATTAACGAAGTTCTTCCATATATAACGAATAATAACATGATTTTTTTTTAGTTTCTCAAAACAAATAGTTATAGCTAAAACACTGTTTGAGTAAAGTCAATTTGAAGGTCATCGGGTGTTGTCAGCCTCTTAATGGGGAAGGCAACAGTGACAATGAAAATTCCAACAATGGTCCTTAGAAAAGCTAAATTTGTATGGTGGGAAGAACTTTGTATCGAACGAGCGGAGCGTAAGCGAAGCAAGTTCTTACAAACAACGTCTCGCTACTGGGACGTCTCGGCATTTCGATGGCTTTTTGATTTTGATAGTATGTTCCGCTATAACCTTAGTAATGCTTTTATGATCTTCATGAAATTTGTTGGGGTTGAAGCAGAGATACATATAATTTGAGAGTTCGTTTAAATGCAGGATCGATCAAGGGGTCATGGAGCTAGAAGGTGCGAAAAAATCATCATAAGGGTCTTGTTATATTGGTCATCTCGTGTGCAAGGAAATCGCGAGTTCTGAGTTCGAGGCGGACTACTAGTTAGGATCATTCATTTTATGTCTCTTTCTCTCGTTGTATGGAATCTGGAACAGCGCCCTCTACAGAAAGTTTTCACCGGCCTTCCCCATTGGCCTGTGTTGGCCCAACGTGTGGATCGGGCATCATGGTTATACTATACTGTATGTAAACTCACATCAGCACTGACGGAATAGTTGAGCCCACTGTAGCCGACGTTCGCGTTGAATCTCTCGATCACTTCTGCTCGCGTCATGCCTACTGGGTTCTGGAATAATCTGTGGACAAACGCGTTGGATAAATGACTTTATCTACACACACACCATAAACCCGCTAAAATGCGTTCAGAAACTGGCCGTAAGGACCAGCATTATTTCAATCGAATTTATAATAATAACTATCTAATCTGTGCCCGTAGGTAATATTATACGTATTTTCATTACGTTATCGCTAATCGGTAACGTAATGACTTTCGAATTTCGAACATCTTCGTAGGACAAGGAATTTTGATTAAAAACTTGGGGTAACCCTGTCTAAACTTGGGAGTAACTCCAGTTTGTCTATGTCTGAATATTATTATTTATAAGCTTGGAAATACTATTTTTCTTCATCATTATCATCACCACCATCATATTCTTCTTCTTCATCATGTTCATCTACATCTTCTTCTTCATCATAACCTTCTTCTCCATCATCTTCACCTTCATGTCCTTTTTCTTCACCACTTTCTTCGTCTACTTCATCTCCTTCTTCTCCGTCATCTTCTTCTTCATCATCATCATCTTCTTCTTCTTCAACTTGTTTTCATTCTCCTTTATCTTTTTCATCTATATTATCTTTTCCATCTTCATCTTCGTCTTCTTAATCTTCTTCTTTATCATATTCTTCCTCGTCTACAGCATTATCTTCTTTTTCTTCTTCTTCTATAGTATCATCAGAACCGCTGGTAACCTAGCGGTAAGAAGTCCGACTTTCAATCCGGAGGTCTCGGGTTTAAACCCCAGCTCGTACCACTGAGTTTTTCGGAACTTATGTTTATCGAATATGTATCTACTGTACCTACGAATATCATATGATATTTATCAGTCGCTTTGAAGGAATTATATTATAATTTATTTCTATTCCTAATTAGGCACTTACCATTATGTAGCTTTGCTTATTATTGTGGATATTAATGACAAAATTCGCTAAACTAAGTGCGCGGGGCACATTGCTCGTAGAACCGATGGCCGTTGGGACGGAAAGGTTCTCGAGTGGCGAGCACGAACCGGAACGCGCAGCGTGGGTAGACCCCCGCAAGGTGGACTGATGACCTGGTGAAGGTCGCGGGAGTCCGCTGGATGCGGGTGGCGCAGGACCGGTCATAGTGGCACTCTTTGGGGGAGGCCTATGTTCAGCAGTGGACGTCTTTCGGCTGATATGATGATGATGATGATGATGATAAATAACTAATTGTCTGATACCTGAGATGATTGGACTCTGTCTCTTCATCAACCGGCTGGTGCAACGGTCCGAGTCGGTAACCGCGAGGCGTGGGGCCGGATCGGACGTGGACGTCACGCTGTCCGGCGGATCGGACGCCGTCCAACAGGGATACTAGCAAAAGACTAATATAAACTATTACCTGAGATGATTGGACTCTGTCTCTTGATCAACCGGCTGGTGCAACGGACCGAGCCGGTAACCGCGAGGGGTGGGGCCGGATCGGACGTGGACGTCACGCTGTCCGGCGGATCGGATACCATCCAACGGGATACTAGCATCAGACTAACATAAACTATTACCTGAGATGATTGGACTCTGTCTCTTCATCAACCGGCTGGTGCAACGGACCGAGCCGAAGCGGAAGTGCACGTCACGCTGTCCGGCGGAACGGACGCCGTCCAACAGGGATACTAGCATCAGATTAATATAAACTATTACCTGAGATGATTGGACTCTGTCTCTTCATCAACCGGCTGGTGCAACGGACCGAGCCGGTAACCGCGAGGTGTGGGGCCAGATCGGACGTGGACGTCACGCTGTCCGGCGGATCGGACGCCGTCCAACAGGGATACTAGCATCAGACTAATATAAACTATTACCTGAGATGATTGGACTCTGTCTCTTCATCAACCGGCTGGTGCAACGGACCGAGCCGGTAACCGCGAGGTGTGGGGCCAGATCGGACGTGGACGTCACGCTGTCCGGCGGATCGGACGCCGTCCAACAGGGATGCTAGCATCAGACTAATATAAATTATTACCTGACCTGATTGGACTCTCGTCTCTTCATCAACCGGCTGGTGCAACGGACCGAGCCGGTAACCGCGAGGTGTGGGGCCGGATCGGAAGTGCACGTCACGCTGTCCGGCGGAACGGACGCCGTCCAACAGGGATACTAGCATCAGATTAATATAAACGATTACCTGAGATGATTGGACTCTGTCTCTTCATCAACCGGCTGGTGCAACGGACCGAGCCGGTAACCGCGAGGTGTGGGGCCAGATCGGACGTGGACGTCACGCTGTCCGGCGGATCGGACGCCGTCCAACAGGGATACTAGCATCAGACTAATATAAACTATTACCTGAGATGATTGACGCATTGACGCCTTTGAGATGTGGTGCTGGAGAAAGATGCTCCGTATCCCCTGGACAGCATTTCGGACTAACGTATCCATATTGCGAGAACTTAAAGTCTCCTCGCGGCTATCAGCCGAGTGTCTTCGCAGAGTCCTAGAATACTTCGGTCACGTTGCAAGAAAAGATGGTGGCAACCTGGAGAAGCTCATCGTGACCGGCAAAGTAGATGGGAAAAGACCTCGTGGACGCAGCCCTATACGTTGGTCTGACCAGATCCGCACCACTCTCGACTCGACCTTGCACCACGCCATCCACACCGCCAGTGACAGAAACAGGTGGAGAAAGATCGCTCGTGAAAAAGTGATGCAGAAGGGAGGTCACGACCCTCAGTACTGAGGAATACGACACAAGGAGGAGGAGATGATTGGACTCTGTCTCTTCATCAACCGGCTGGTGCAACGGACCGAGCCGGTAACCGCGAGGTGTGGGGCCAGATCGGACGTGGACGTCACGCTGTCCGGCGGATCGGACGCCGTCCAACAGGGATACTAGCATCAGACTAATATAAACTATTACCTGAGATGATTGGACTCTGTCTCTTCATCAACCGGCTGGTGCAACGGTCCGAGCCGGTAACCACGAGGCGTGGGGCCGGATCGGACGTGGACGTCACGCTGTCCGGCAGAACGGACGCCGTCCAATAAGGATGCTAGCATCAGACTAATATAAATTATTACCTGACCTGATTGGACTCTGTCTCTTTATCAACCGGCTGGTGCAACGGACCGAGCCGGTAACCGCGAGGTGTGGGGCCGGATCGGAAGTGCACGTCACGCTGTCCGGCGGAACGGACGCCGTCCAACAGGGATACTAGCATCAGATTAATATAAACTATTACCTGAGATGATTGGACTCTGTCTCTTCATCAACCGGCTGGTGCAACGGACCGAGCCGGTAACCGCGAGGTGTGGGGCCAGATCGGACGTGGACGTCACGCTGTCCGGCGGATCGGATACCATCCAACGGGATACTAGCATCAGACTAATATAAACTATTACCTGAGATGATTGGACTCTGTCTCTTCATCAACCGGCTGGTGCAACGGACCGAGCCGGTAACCGCGAGGCGTGGGGCCGGATCGGACGTGGACGTCACGCTGTCCGGCAGAACGGACGCCGTCCAATAAGGATGCTAGCATCAGACTAATATAAATTATTACCTGACCTGATTGGACTCTGTCTCTTTATCAACCGGCTGGTGCAACGGACCGAGCCGGTAACCGCGAGGTGTGGGGCCGGATCGGAAGTGCACGTCACGCTGTCCGGCGGAACGGACGCCGTCCAACAGGGATACTAGCATCAGATTAATATAAACGATTACCTGAGATGATTGGACTCTGTCTCTTCATCAACCGGCTGGTGCAACGGACCGAGCCGGTAACCGCGAGGTGTGGGGCCAGATCGGACGTGGACGTCACGCTGTCCGGCAGAACGGACGCCGTCCAATAAGGATGCTAGCATCAGACTAATATAAATTATTACCTGACCTGATTGGACTCTGTCTCTTTATCAACCGGCTGGTGCAACGGACCGAGCCGGTAACCGCGAGGTGTGGGGCCGGATCGGAAGTGCACGTCACGCTGTCCGGCGGAACGGACGCCGTCCAACAGGGATACTAGCATCAGATTAATATAAACGATTACCTGAGATGATTGGACTCTGTCTCTTCATCAACCGGCTGGTGCAACGGACCGAGCCGGTAACCGCGAGGTGTGGGGCCAGATCGGACGTGGACGTCACGCTGTCCGGCAGAACGGACGCCGTCCAATAAGGATGCTAGCATCAGACTAATATAAATTATTACCTGACCTGATTGGACTCTGTCTCTTTATCAACCGGCTGGTGCAACGGACCGAGCCGGTAACCGCGAGGTGTGGGGCCAGATCGGACGTGGACGTCACGCTGTCCGGCGGATCGGACGCCGTCCAACAGGGATACTAGCATCAGACTAATATAAACTATTACCCGAGATGATTGACGCATTGACGCCTTTGAGATGTGGTGCTGGAGAAAGATGCTCCGTATCCCCTGGACAGCATTTCGGACTAACGTATCCATATTGCGAGAACTTAAAGTCTCCTCGCGGCTATCAGCCGAGTGTCTTCGCAGAGTCCTAGAATACTTCGGTCACGTTGCAAGAAAAGATGGTGGCAACCTGGAGAAGCTCATCGTGACCGGCAAAGTAGATGGGAAAAGACCTCGTGGACGCAGCCCTATACGTTGGTCTGACCAGATCCGCACCACTCTCGACTCGACCTTGCACCACGCCATCCACACCGCCAGTGACAGAAACAGGTGGAGAAAGATCGCTCGTGAAAAAGTGATGCAGAAGGGAGGTCACGACCCTCAGTACTGAGGAATACGACACAAGGAGGAGGAGATGATTGGACTCTGTCTCTTCATCAACCGGCTGGTGCAACGGACCGAGCCGGTAACCGCGAGGTGTGGGGCCAGATCGGACGTGGACGTCACGCTGTCCGGCGGATCGGACGCCGTCCAACAGGGATACTAGCATCAGACTAATATAAACTATTACCTGAGATGATTGGACTCTGTCTCTTCATCAACCGGCTGGTGCAACGGTCCGAGCCGGTAACCGCGAGGCGTGGGGCCGGATCGGACGTGGACGTCACGCTGTCCGGCAGAACGGACGCCGTCCAATAAGGATGCTAGCATCAGACTAATATAAATTATTACCTGACCTGATTGGACTCTGTCTCTTTATCAACCGGCTGGTGCAACGGACCGAGCCGGTAACCGCGAGGTGTGGGGCCGGATCGGAAGTGCACGTCACGCTGTCCGGCGGAACGGACGCCGTCCAACAGGGATACTAGCATCAGATTAATATAAACGATTACCTGAGATGATTGGACTCTGTCTCTTCATCAACCGGCTGGTGCAACGGACCGAGCCGGTAACCGCGAGGTGTGGGGCCAGATCGGACGTGGACGTCACGCTGTCCGGCGGATCGGACGCCGTCCAACAGGGATACTAGCATCAGACTAATATAAACTATTACCTGAGATGATAGGACTCTGTCTCTTCATCAACCGGCTGGTGCAATGGACCGAGCCGGTAACCGCGAGGTATGTGGCCGGATCGGACGTGGACGTCACGCTGTCCGGCTGAACGGACTCCGTCCAACAGGGATACTAGCATCAGACTAATATAAACTATTACCTGAGATGATTGGACTCTGTCTCTTCATCAACCGGCTGGTGCAACGGTCCGAGCCGGTAACCGCGAGGCGTGGGGCCGGATTGGACGTGGACGTCACGCTGTCCGGCAGAACGGACGCCGTCCAATAAGGATGCTAGCATCAGACTAATATAAATTATGACCTGACCTGATTGGACTCTGTCTCTTCATCAACCGGCTGGTGCAACGGACCGAGCCGATAACCGCGAGGTGTGGGGCCGGATCGGAAGTGCACGTCACGCTGTCCGGCGGAACGGACGCCGTCCAACAGGGATACTAGCATCAGATTAATATAAACTATTACCTGAGATGATTGGACTCTGTCTCTTCATCAACCGGCTGGTGCAACGGACCGAGCCGGTAACCGCGAGGTGTGGGGCCAGATCGGACGTGGACGTCACGCTGTCCGGCGGAACGGACGCCGTCCAGTAAGGAAGCCAGTAGCGCGTCTCTGGATACACAAAGAAATATCCATTCAGTTGGATCGTGTACGCTATTAAAACATAATATAATACTCTCTATTGCATGCCTCAAAGTAAAACGCAGTAAGTATAATCCTTTAAGGTACAAATAGTAAAAGTTGAGATATAACAATGTGTTCTTAGGGCTAAAATAAAACCGACTTCACTTAGCATCCACCTTTCCAAAAGCAAATGCTCGAGCTACTGTAAAAAATACTGAAATCACTATGCCTATAATATTTGAAGAGTTGCCCTCGATTCCTTCAGGATCCCATTATCAGATCCTGACCTGGTGATAATGGGTCCAACTGTGAAGTATTCTCTTTCAAACAAAAAAGAATTTCTAAATCGGTTGAGCCGTTTTCGAATAACCGGTGACCATGCATAAAAAAATAGCAAAAACAAAGATTCCGACGAATTAAGAACCTCCCCTTCGAAATCTTGAATTCAGTTGAAAATAAGGTTATGAAAGAAAAAAATATTAAGGACTAGGTTTAGCGAATACACCGCTCGTAAACATCGTATTACGAAATGCATCAACCAACCGGTTCGTTTAACGATTGTAAAATTTTAAATAAATGTAATATGAATGTTTCCTTTTCATCATCGTTTCTCTTGTTTAAGCTGGAACCTCAAAAGACGAACTGATAAAAAATTAATAACTGTAAAATACTCTGTAGGAAACACCTAAGACAACCATACACGTGATACCTGAGTGGTGCTAAAAGAGTAACAAACTTGACAGCTGCACTGTCCCATCTGGACCTCGCAGCACTCACTGGATTTTATTTATCATCTGCTTTCCCACTACTACTACTACCCCAGGGAAGAAATGCCTATCTATATCCAGTAACATGTAGCCATACGATAAATAAATAACTCTAAATTAAACTAGGTAAACTCCTCACCTTTCGCCGGCCATATAAGTGCGCGTCTGTCCACTCATGTACTCGATGGAGAACTTCTGCGGATGATCGCGGTCCCTCACCAAGGCGAACACGTCGCTCAATGGACGAAGGCACACCACCTAAATTAAAAACAGAGGGTAAAGTAATAGGCATGGTGAATTTTTTTCATGTATAATCGATTCGTTTTGTTGTGAGGATCAAATGTCTATATGGGGCCAATTGCGTTAAAGCAACACAAAAGTCAGAAATGAGACTTAAAGTCCGAGATTTGTATTTGTTTCTCAAAACGCTCCTAGCAAAATGACGTGCAAAAGTGACGTCACGATCACATAGTCGCCATGTTTAAAGTATGGAAAAAATATGAAATTGCTATTTTTACAGTGAAATGTTGCGTTTATGTATATGGTTGCTATACAATTTATTTTACAGTAAAATGTTAAAAATCGAATGGTATCATTGTTTTTTTATTTTATTTCGCTCTTCACAAAATCGTAAAATTTAGAAATTTTGCAGCTTTATATCTTTTAGCCATTTCAATAGAATTTATAAATTTTCACTTTAGTTGGATATATTGATCATTTTGCATCCTATCAACTAAATTTTATTGCATAATTCAACATGTGTCATCAATAGTCATCATGCCTATTATACATAACTTCATCGTTATTAACAAGTTTCAGGAGTTCCTATGTAGCCTACTAAGACCCTATACAAGAAAAAATACCAGTTAAATTTGAAATCCATAAAGTAAGAAACAAGGTTTAATTTCTTTTACCTTAATAATCAAAAGAAATAAATGAAATGCAACTCTGTGCCAAATAATAATGGTTTTAATTTCCTTAAACCCTTTATAAGACAGAGCGAATATATTTTCTACCATTATTTGTACTTTATTTCAGAGCAATAGGGTTCAATTTCGCGTAATTTCTGACACCCCAATGCCAAGGGTTCAATAATTAAATTAGTACTAATAATATGCTACTTGGCAGCTGCACTGTCCCACGTGGACCTCGCAGCACTCACTGGATTTTCATCATCATCTACTTTCCCACTATTACTATCCGAGAGAGAAAATGCCTATCTATATCCAGTGACATCTAGCCATACGATACGAGGGTTGCTACTTATATATCCGGAAACAAAAAAACAAACAAACGTACACGGCTGAAAATGGTTT
This sequence comes from Pammene aurita, assembly GCA_947086415.1. Taxonomy (NCBI): domain Eukaryota; kingdom Metazoa; phylum Arthropoda; class Insecta; order Lepidoptera; family Tortricidae; genus Pammene; species Pammene aurita. Next base: position 6,815,738 of record OX352302.1, on the reverse strand, counting down.
TATTGTTTTTCAAAGTATTCCCCTTGATGATCTATGCACTTTTGCATTCGCGTGAACCAATTTTTAAAGCACTTCTGCCACTCCGCCTGAGGTACCTCCATAACGTGTTGTTTGAATGCGTCGACAGCATCTTCAGCGGTCGAAAATCGTTGACCGCGTAATGTATTCTTTATAATTGGAAATAAATAAAAATCGTTGGGTGCCAAGTCAGGGCTGTACGGCGGATGACCCGTTAATTCCACATTTTGACCCTCCAAAAATAGAGTTGTTTCGCGTGACGTATGACAGCTGGCATTGTCATGATGAAGAATGATTCTTCGTCGCTGGTTAGTTTTACGAATTTGTTCAAATACTTCCGGTAAGCAAATGGTCGTGTACCACTCTGAATTAACCGTTCTATGGTTTTCTAGTGGCACTGTAGCTACATGGCCATTAATACCGAAGAAGCAGGCCACCATTTGTTTCAATGTACTTTTTGCACGAGTAACTTTCGTAGGGTTCGGCTCATTTTGAAACACCCATACCGTTGATTGTTGCTTCGTTTCGGGATCGTATGCATAGATCCAGGATTCGTCACCTGTATAGATGTTATAAACGGCTTTTGAGTCACCACGGTTATATTTTTTTAACATTTTATTGCACCATTCGACGCGAGCATCTTTTTGCTCTTTTGTTAAGTTGTGGGGTATCCAACGCGAACAAATTTTTTTTACAGCCAAATAATTATGTAATATGCTATTAATGCTGGTCATAGAAATACCCAGAGTCGCCTCTATCTCGCGGTACGTAACATGTCGGTCGTCCATTATAAGTTTTCGCACAGCCTCGATATTTTGTTGTACAACGACCGATTTCGGGCGACCTGCCTTAACTTCGTCCGTAAGCATACTACGTCCACGATTGAACTCACTAAACCAGTGATACACAGTAGTTTTAGATGGGGCTTCATCACCAAAAGTTGAAGTTAGTTGATCTATGCACTGCTGTTGCGTTAAACCACGCCGAAAATCATAATAAATCATAGCACTAATATTTTCACGAGTGAGTTCCATTCTTGCTGCGAGATGACATTTAAAACCCGTCAAAAACAAAACACGAGCGTTAATAAGAAAGAAAAAATATACCGGCCAGTACTTAAAAAAGTTCAAATTTTACCATGGAGGTCAAATATGCTATTTAAGAAGATTGTAATCCCGGTTTCCGGATATATAAATAGCAGCCCTTGTAAATAAATAAATACTCACCGAGTATGTCTGCGGGTCACGTTCCAAAATACAAGTGTCAGAGAGGCAGAGCGTTCGCCGCATGGGCTCCATGTGCCGCGCCGGGTTCACCTTGTGAACTATGAACTCGCTCAGCGAGGTCTGATGTTGGTCGCCGCTGGAATAAGCAGAATAATATAAATCAGAAGCCTTTTTCGGCTGTGACTAGTCAACGTAGGCTTATGTATACAGTAAAACTAAGTAAGCTTAAGATGATTTTGAATGGACCAGTCAAAAACGCGTAATAGTACATTACTTACCAAGGACTTTAAAAGAAAGCCCGAAATCGCAGGTATTTGTGACCCAAGCCGCAGGTGAGGGTTGTAAATATGCGATAGAGAGCTTTCTTTTTACTGCCCGTGGTGAGTACACAATTTTACGTCTCCACCTGGCCATAATGCGAGATTTACCGTACGCGTAGCGTGCGGTAATACTCACATTATAGCCAGGTGTGACGTAATGTGTATTATACTGTCCTGCAGGACTCTAAGTTGCAGGGACCGATATAAAATGTATTAACCGTGATCGTGTTAAAAGGGATTCAACTTTATGCATAGAATCAGAATAAGGTAGAGGTAGCCCACGCAACGGTTTTTCACGTAAGCCTTTCCTAGACCTTCATAAATTCAAGACTTCTACAATTGTTTGCAAAGGATTGCCGATCACTGGAAAAGGGTGTTAAATGACGGAAACCAATTAAATGGGAAATCTAGTCAATATATTGAAAGCCCTACTAGCAAAGGGTAAGGGTAGCAAACTTAATGGCGCACCGACCCAAAATGAGTCCTGGCCTCCGACACAAGTTTACGCCAGTTGTCTCGATCTCGCGCAATCTCCCCCCAGTTAACGGCTTGGAGATCGCGCAGGTTCGATCCCACAGCGTCGCCCCAGCGATACCTGGGACGACCTATTGGCCTTCGTCCTGCTAGGCGACCCAGGTAAGCCAACTTAGCACCGCGATCCTCCTCCATTCTGACAACGTGGCCGAGCCAACGGAGCCGGTGTGCTTTCGTCTCGCCGATAATATTGGGTGCAGCCACTATCTCCTCAATTTCAGCATTTTTACGGACTCTGACACTACCGTCTTCCATACTCATTGGACCCAAGATCTTTCTGAGAATTCGCCACTAAAAGTTTATTTTCTTCTTTAAGTGTTAGTGTCCAAGTCTCACACCCGTACTTAAGGATCGGCCGTATGACCGTCCTGTAAATACGTAACTTCGTATTAATACTTCGGAACTTGGACACTAACACTTTATGAAGGGCGGCGCTACATCGCAAGGCGTTTTGTATGCGGATGTCTATTTCCTCATCACGTGTGTTGTTAGTGTCGGTAACAGTGCAGCGTAAGTATTTAAATTTGGTCACCCCGTTATCTACGGTAACCCCAACATGAATATCTTCCCTACGATACGATACGATACGAGTGGTAATCCCAGCCAGAAGTACTTCTGCAAGGACTCGGAAGAGGAGACTACGAGAGGGAGGAGGTGTTAAGACAAAACGGCATTAGGAGCTCGGTTTACCCTCCTGATTCAGCATAAGCGATAGAGAGCCGGCCGAGTGCGTTAGTATCATACGACCCCGACTAAACCACAAATGCTAAATAGGACCGGGTAATCCGAACCCCCAACCAGTAAGGCACCAACTTCTGCCGCCCTGCCGGAGGCACCAACAACCTGCCCAAGACACCGGGATACCAAGTAAATAGGTCTGGAGTGTAGGTTTGCAGTCGGGATGATAGGAGAGACAGGAGTTTGGAGCCGACCCGAATACAAGCATCGTGAAGCCAGCATGGGGTAGATAGAGACTATACTTTGGTGAGTAATAGATAATAAATTTGTGACTGCTTTAGTCCCCCCCTCCTCTGGTTCCCTTTCTATCCCGCCCCAGATTGTTCCTTACAAATTTCGCGAATATTGCTCTGGTGTTTAATGCCCTCTTCTTATTCCGCTTTCTTCTCTTTCCGCTTCTTTCTTTAGGCGACCTCTTTTTGCGAATAAGCGTTCCCAGTAGGAGCGGGATCTGTTGGTGTAGTTTCTAATATCGTGATTAAGTGAGTTTACCCATATAGGACGTCCTTCTTTTTTCCCGCACTCTCTGTAGTTCAGAGCAGCGTGAAGTAGGTGAGGCTTGTCCCGTCTGAGCACATGGCCATAATATGAGAGCCGACTGACTTTGATGATTTTTGTCATCGTTTTCCCCTCTAAAATTTGACTGATCTTTTGTTTAGGGGGATCCCTGGCTGCTAGAAGTATTTCCTTGAGGATGTGTCTCTCATAGCGTCTGGGGCGGGACCTGTTGGCTTTAGTCAGGGCAGCTACGTTTAGCCCGTATGACATAGCGGGGGAGATGACCATTTTATACATTAGCCTTGCTATTTTCCAATCTATTTTCTTGTCCTGTATAAATCTAACAAGTATCTTAGAATTTCTTACGGCTTGGTCGCAACTGGACTTTACCGTAGCGCGCCTATCGTGTGCTGAAGTGATAAACGTACATAGATATTTTATTTCTTTTATTGGTTGTATAGGTGCGCCGCCTAGATGTCAAGTCTGTTGATCTTCTTCGATGTCTCCTATTGGGTTCCTTATTATGAGTTTGGTCTTAGTCGCGTTTATTGTGAGTCCTACAGTGTCTAAAAGAAATCTAAGCTTTGTTACTATAAGGTCGATTACGTGTATACATGGCCCTAATACAATTAAATCGTCCGCGAAGGACAGTGTCAGAGACAGCTGGATTCCGTTATCCTGATCTAGTTTGACTGCTTCATCTTCTTCCTCTAGTGTACGTAGTACATCGTCCATTAGATTTGGGAACAGCCGGGGAGACAACGGACATCCCTGTTTCACTCCCTTTCCTTTTTGGACCGTTTCCGAGCTTTGACCGCACCAGGATATGAATGTCCTCACTTGGTTGTAGCATGCTGATACTGTCGTTACTCTCATAGTTGAGTGTTTCCAGTACGCTGTTTATAGAGCTTGTTTTATTCTAGCATCATTACGATTTGCCACGATATAACTTGCCAGCTCGTTTCTGTCAATTCTGTGGTCGTACTGATCTGGGGAAGATGCCAGAACCTTGTTGAGTTGATCCGCTATTGACCTGTATAAGCAGTTGCCGTCCTTTGGGATAGGTATGATATCCATTATAGCGGTATGTTAAGTATTTAAAAAGTTTTCGCAACAGCCTATTGATTTGGTGGTCGGCTATCCCTAAAAACGAAAAAGCACGAAACAAAGGAGCTGAATTTTTTTTTGTGTGTAACGACCTGAGGTAATAAACTTTTTCTTGTTGTTGTAAATTATCTAAGGGTCTCCGGCCTGCTGCCTAAGCTTACAGAAGGGAAATAAAAAACGTTTGGCATGTGGCCTTGCCTTGCAGGGGAAATACAGAAAGGGAGTAAGAGCTACCACAACAATAAGAAGACAATTTCAAAACAATTTACTGGCTAGCCATGTGCGGTCGCAGTCCCTAAGTTGCGTCGGCAATTATAGCCTGCAATGTATCTTGTAAAATTTCTTTTTTACTACAGCTTTATGGTCTTAGAGTCTTTATCTTGGAACGGTGAATAAGGGTTGTGTCGGCGGATATTTGATGTTACTATCTACAAACGCAACGACAGTAGGCAGTTAGGCCTAACGGCTTGGGCTGTGTTATTTGAAAGCGGCCTCTTTTGCGTCAATGGTCCCGTTCGTCAATCTTTGTCCCTTAGTTTTTTTAAGCTCACAGATGGTAAATAAATGTTTATAGTGTTATTCTCTTGGTAAAAATTGTACAATGATTATTTATTGTGCTGTTTCTGCTATCCGGATTCCCAGGCGAGCTGACCGCCAGATGTTGGCGGCTGGCTTACTTTCGCGTGGTTATTTTACTTTGATTAAATCAAGGATTTTGACTAGCAAAAGGGCGTAAGAGTCCCCGTGACTAATTGTACTCGCCCCCAACCGGTAAATATGAGCAACATATACTGTGTTACGTTAAATAGTTTACTAATGATGACTTTGATGTAGCCGTAGGCACGGTTTTCTTTGATCAGCCCCTTTTATGGCCGTAAACTGATTAGTCCTAAAATTGTCGGTTAATTAATTATTACTAATCGAGTCTCTCCATTTACCGGTCTTGTTCTTTTTTTTTTTAAATTAGTAAGTAGTTATAGTATTTAGGCCTAGTAAAGTTACTTTATTAATATTTGACGTAATTGGGTATTCTAGTGTTTTTGGGGTTTGATTAATGAATGAATATTATTCACCGCTTGGGGTTTGCAACCATATTTTGCTACAGGTTTATGTTTTTCTGAAGTGTCTATAGAATAGGAACCAGGAATCGTGTACGTATATCACTCACTCACTCTGACCTTTTTTAGGGTTCCGTAGTCAACTAGGAACCCTTATAGCCTCGCCATGTCCGCCCGTCCGTCCGTCCGTCCGTCCGCGGATAATCTCAGTGACCGTTAGCACCAGAAAGCTGAAATTTGGTACTAATATGTATATCAATCACGCCGACAAAGTGGTAAAATAAAAAGTGGATTTTTTTTTTTATTAGGGTACCTCCCCTATACGTAAAGTGGGGAGTGATTTTTTTTTTTCATTTCAACCCTAACGTGTGATATACTGTTGGATAGGTATTTAAAAATGAATATGGGTTCACTAAAATCATTTTTCGATAATGTAAATATTTTCGGAAATAATCGCTCCAGAAGTAAAAAAATATGCGTCCCCCCCCCTCTAACTTTTGAACCATAAGTTTTAAAAATATGAAAAAAATCTCAAAAGTAGAACTTTATAAAAACTTTCTAGGAAAATTATTTTGAACTTGATAGGATGAATAGTTTTTGAAAAAAAATTACAAAATTATTTCCGAATCAAGTCTGCAATTCAACCGTATAAGCAGGTGTTTATTGTACCTGTGACCTCTACAAAATCACAATGAAATGACGTGCTTTCAAACAAAGTAAAAACGGTGAAAATCGGTTCACGCAATAAAGAACTATTCCATAAAAATCATCTCCCACACTCTAAGCTCGCGCGCAATAGTTCACTTAATTTGCCGATAGATGTCGCTGTACGTGGAACTCTCATATCATATCCTACATGGCGGTGTTATCAACTCTTAAGTGGGGACACCCACTGTGACGGACGGAAACCTACGGAACCCTACACTGAGCGTGGCCCGACACGCTCTTGGCCGGTTTTTTTAATTACTATGTCTGATAGCTAACTATTGTTTACTTTTGATTGACTATAGAAGCATGGAGGCTCGGTATGCTTATCTGATATTGAATAGGCTACTTGTAGGCCCTTTATTCATATGCCAGCCGTGTCTAGCAGGTACTTAAATAAATAACTACGGATCTCAGTAACTGCTATTTGTTTTATACCTAATGTGCTTGGGGTATTTATTTGTTAATTTAATTATTTACTTTTATTTGCTGTAATTAGTATGGAGCCAGTCTTTTGGAGATGGTGGTGGCGAGTTTGTGTTGTTTATTAATGTGCAAAAGGGAAAGGAAAGAACTAGCCTGAGCCCGCATATAAGGTTTACGTTCCAAAAGACGGGTGTTTCGCGTGAGCAGTATATGTTATAATGTATGGGGGTTAGTGTGATTGTAAATTGATCAAGTTGACGATGTCCAGATCCGATTATAAGGGACGCGCGGGGTACGGAGACAGAAATAATAGATACGGCAGAGGGTCTTAGCTTTGCAATTGAATTGACTGCATAGGGCTGACGAATAGTTAACTAAATGCCCTTGCTTTGCTTGCCCTTTTAGCGCGATGCATAAGAAGTCTTAAGGCCAGAAAAGGAGCAGGTTCACCGAGTTTTCCACTAAAGTAGGTGGAGATATTTAATTGTCTCCGCGTCACAGCAATTGGGCGCTGGTAAGGCTGCGGTGCAGCAGCACGTAATTCAGCGCGGTTGATGTGGACACGGACCTCAGGCACTTATTGTCACTCACTGGTGCACGGCGTGCACATAACTAATATATGGTATGGACGCACCTGCCCTATTGCAAAAATACATGTAGAGATCGCTTAATAGCGATAAGACCACCTGTTGTTGCCATTATTTACTTTGTTAAATCTGTTTCTGTACTTCTTTTTCTTTGTGTGGTGCAATAAAGAATATTGTATTGTATTGTATATAGGTCATAAAATACGACGTTGAATTAGGCGCGCGTACATATAAATATTAACCAGCCAGGGGTGTAGCTTATTTACAAAATAATATTTACCTCCAGGAAAGTCAAGGCTTGTGTAGGGGCAGCCGTTAGCGTTACCGAGGTTAACCGTGGCCTAAGGTAAGGTTGGGGTTGACGGATGTTCTTGGTCGTTACAGTTCTGGTTCAGCTGGTACCTATAGTATGGAAAGGGCTCGCCCAAGATTGCCGTAGTGTGGAGAAGGGCGATATCCGCAGGCACTGCCTCTGCGTTGGGTCTTTGGGGCTGCTTGTGGTGCCCTCTTGCTGTGGCCTCACAGCCGTGGTGGTAGGTACGTTGGTGTGCGCGCCGACCGACCACACTAGGTTACACTCACTGGTACTGGTTAAATTAATATGAACGCGCGTACATATGCGGATGTAAACTATTCACGTAAATATTCGTACTTCAGCTAAAAGTAACTGGCTGTTATGGTAGTAAAGTAGCGCGGTACTGTCACTGTGGCTCGAAAGTTAACACATCTGGTGCGGCGACGGGTCGCTATTGTTTTTAGGCGGGCATTGAGGAGCTCAATAGCTTCGCAGGGAAGCGACCGTCCCCGACGGGATGCAGGACAAGACTCCACCCCAACATGAATATCTTCCCTTAAAAAAAATCCCGACAGATTTCCAGTAATTTTTTTTTCGTTGGAATTTGCGTTTCGGATGTTTTATTACGCCGTTTACTAAGAACGTGAAAGAAAAAATACTTCTTAGGTAGGTACTCTTCTGCTTTCAAAAACCCAAGTAGCAATCTTGTATTACCAAATTATAAAAAGTATCACATTAGGTTACAGACAGTATAAAATGTGCATAACTTGAATTACATTACAGCTGACCTACAAAATGACGCAACAATCGCTCATCGCGTTATATTGTGTTAAACAACTAGTGTAGTATGTCATTATGCGGCTCTCATGATTAAAACAAACATAGAGGATTGATTATTCAATAAAAGATACTGCAAAAAGTATGAAATGTCGCACTTTTACACGGGAAAGTAGAACATTTTCGTGACTTCGGTATTTTATGTTTTAGAATCGTCGTTTAAATTTAGGCACACATAAAATGACTGTAACTTATATTAACTACTGCCGTGTAAAGTGGCTATTATATATTTATATTTTTACGGCCGTGTAAGATTATAATAATAATAATAATAAATACTCTTTATTGCACACCTCATACAGTTACAAGCACAAATTTTACAATTAGATAAATTTAGGTAGAGGTAACAACAGGCGGTCTTATCGCTAATGAGCGATTTCTTCCAGACAACCTTTGGGTAGTGGAGACTAGAGAAAAACAATAAGCAGTAGGTGGTGCATAGAACCAAAAGAGACGAAATAGATAACACAGCACATTCATATGAATATACATACTTAAATAAATACAAAATAAACATACATATACGTACATATATACATATATAATACACACAATAAGAAACAACAGTGTCAACTTAAAAACCTAAGGAAGAGATAAATAGTATTCCTTAAGTTGCGATTTAAAGCTACCAATAGATTGCGCGCGTTTAATGTTGAGAGGGAGAGAATTCCACAAACGAACGGCCTGGAACGTAAATGAGCAATTATAAAATTTGGAAGATGAAGATGGCACTTTTAGGAGCAATTTTTGAGAGGATCTAATAGAATTAAGATAAGAGAAACGCTCTTTGAGGTAGCCGGGAGTTGCAGGGTTAAAAAGTATAGAAAAGAGTAAAGAAAGTATGTGAGAGTTACGGCGGTGACGGATAGGGAGCCATTTGAGTTGAGAACGAAAACTAGAAACATGGTCGAATTTGCGTAATCCGAAAATGAACCGAATGCAGGCATTTTGAATACGCTCAAGAAGTTATTTGTAAATCTGAAAACAATAAGTTTTGAGGTAAAATATAATTGAAAAAAAAAATGTGTGTCATAACAAACAAAGGGTTACTATGACGAGTAAAGTAGTAACTGACTTTAATTGTTAAGCCATTTACGGTTCAAGCTATTTTCTTTTGTAGTACTTACTCTATGAAATGTCCAATGTAAAGTAAACCCTAAGTGGATGTAGTGTTCATGTATTCCAGATACATATGCAGGTGCCGTCGAAGCCTTAAATTTTGGGGGAGGGTCGTCACTAATGCAGAAATTAATTTTTGAGGGGGTCAGTAATAAATTTTTGAATTCGACGTGTACGATTTTGGTCATGTCCCCCGTGACCCCCCATTGTGTCCATTGTCTCATAAACGCCAGGGACGAGGTACCCGTTAGCGACAGTCAACAGGTGTCGTTGTAGAGGCTAGACGCGTGCTTGCGTGCTGGTTGTTTCTATGAGCCAGTGACTTACTATAGGTGTCTGTATTAGTGGATATTCTCCAGGAGAGGCTACTACAGTGGCTCAACAGTTAAAGTCCGTGACCGTGTCGTCAGTAACATGTTGTACTCGCAGTTCTGATCCCGAAAATTAGCGTAGGTACAGCCAAAAGAATATATTAACATTTTTGCACCTTACTGCTTTGTAATAAGATTCAAAAATGTATACATATTTTTGGCGTTCAGTGTCCTAGTTCTAGCCAAAACGCGAAAACTACCAAACCCAAAAGGGGCCTTATTAGGATTAGGTCAACTCTTTTCTTCAATCTACAACGAAAAGCGACTGATCAATATCAAATGAACTATTTCATTCATACAAGTTCCGTGAAACTTGTTGGAATTTAAATAAATAATACACAAACACTTTTAGATGAGACAGAATGTGTAATTGTATACCATATAGATAATTCCTGTATCATACAATTCAAGGTCAAATGACTCATCCGTAAACATGCTAACGGTCCGGTTCGCTTCAAATTACGAGTTCGTTGACATCATTAACTTAATATTTTAAACAATTTTTTTTCATTCGAATGAGGAAGGAAGCGTAATGAATGTGTGTTTGATTCTTTACCGCACTCTACAGCGCAAACCACTTCAAACTTTTAACTGCCAATACTGCTATTTGTGAAATATAAAACCGGCCAAGTGCGTGTCGGACCACGCATATTGAAGGGTTCCGTACCTTCAATGTAATAAGAATAAATAATTATCAAAAGGTCGTATCTGCCTATGGAAGAGGTTTTTTTGGAGATAACTCGAAAACGCTTTAATGTTCAAAACAATTTTGGTTAAAAGAAAAATATGCAAAGATACAGAAAAAGAAAAGTAACAGGGAGGGAGACACATTGTTGATTTAATGACCTATCGATTGACGTGCCACTTGCTGATATTTATTAAAAAAAATTTTTTTTGCAATTAGTCACATATATGCAGTGTCCCTCTCTAAAAATATTTTTCCAGCATATTTTACTACAATATTAGCTTTATATTTGATAATTGACACCACAGAATTAATAGTTGTACTGCGATGGATGCCATTTTGACAGCTTGCATAGGAAAACGTTTTTAGGGTTCCGTAGTCAACTAGGAACCCTTATAGTTTCGCCATGTCTGCCCGTCCGTCCGCGGATAATCTCAGTGACCGCGTTAGCACTAGAAAGCTGAAATTTGGTACTAATATGTATATCAATCACGCCGACAAAGTGGTAAAATAAAAAGTGGAATTTTTTTTTATTAGGGTACCTCCCCTATACGTAAAGTGGGGAGTGTTTTTTTTTTTCATTTCAACCCTAACGTGTGATATATTGTTGGATAGGTATTTAAAAATGAATAGGGGTTTACTAAAATCATTTTTCGATAATGTAAATATTTTCGGAAATAATCGCTCCAGAAGTAAAAAAATATGCCTCCCCCCCCCCTCTAACTTTTGAACCATAAGTTTTAAAAATATGAAAAAAATCTCAAAAGTAGAACTTTATAAAAACTTTCTAGGAAAATTATTTTGAACTTGATAGGATGAATAGTTTTTGAAAAAAAATTACAAAATAATTTCTGAACTAAGTTTGTAATTTAACCGTATAAGCAGGTGTTTATTGTACCTGTAATTTCTACAAAATTACAATGAAATGACGTGCTTTCAAATAAAGTAAAAACGGTGAAAATCGGTTCACGCAATAAAGAATTATTCCACAAAAATCATCTTCCATACTTTAAGCTCGCGCGCAATAGTTTACTTAATTTGCCGATAGATGTCGCTGTACGTGGAACTCTCATATCATATCCTACATGGCGGTGTTATTAACTCTTAAGTGGGGACACTTACTGTGACGGACGGAAAACTACGGAACCCTACACTGAGCGTGGCCCGGCACGCTCTTGGCCGGTTTTTTAAATTATTTTTCTGGCAAAAACACTACAAAACTAAGTAGCGGCATACAAAATACACCTTACGTTAAAATTTTGTTAAGATACGTCTTATAGTTTCCGAGTAAAATGGCTGTGACATACGGACAAACGGACTTGACGGAACTATAAGGGTTCCGTTTTGGCCAATTCGGCTACGGAACCCTAAAAATATATAATATATGCACACCCTAACATCTTTTGTACAAACTGTCAATATACCCCTGCCCGGGGGCGGCGCACGGCGTAATTTAGGGCAGATACCGCAGATAGTTTCTCCTACATTTAACGCACTGATCAACGTTAAATATAGCGGCGCACGAAGCGGTTAACAAACGGTTTGGTGCAATCGGCCCTTAGTCGTGGCGCTGCAAGTATAGTCGACGTCAAAGATAGTATGTATACACTTGCACCTTACTCCGTCGAAATAAAGTGCTAAACTGTATACATATATTTGATGTCAACTGTACATGGAAACGCCGGCGGTCCTTAATTGAGGGCCCGTTAATTATATTCAGACATAGATATAACCGTTTCGGTAAACACGTTTGGGGTGTCAAGACAGGGTGTTTTACACAGTGGAGCTTCTGTACGTAGTGCTATTTATTATGAGACCTTAAGAGCACGAATCTTACTTTGACTCCGTAGATCTTATCACTTCCTTACGGGTTTTGAAGCTACGGGCCTGACAACAAACGACGCCTTTTTTTAGGGTTCTGGGCATTCAAAGGGTGAAGGTTAAACGTACAGTCACCGGCAATAGTATCTTCCTACACGAAGGCCGCGAAAATTAGTGACACGCTCTTATTAGTTGGGCTATAAGCGCGTGTCACATATTTTTGCGACCTTCGTTTACGAAGATACAGATACTATTGCCGGTGACTGTACCACGTATGCTGGATTAGTCTGCGTGGCGAGAATGACATAGACATAACAAACAACTAATCAGTTGTGTCAAATTAAACTTTTTAGGAAAAGACAATAGAAAGGAAAGATTCATATATATACAGGGTGCCATCTGAGGCGTGATCAGTTATGTTTTTCTAACTCCATAAACAACTAGCAGTTGAATGCCCCAACTTTTACTAAAATCAGACATTTTTTTTTCTTTTTTTTTACATGTTTTTGTAATTTATTTTTCATTTGACGGGGTTTCCGGGATATTTAAACTACTTATTAGAATATTTAAATAAGTAAATTGAATTACCTCTTTGAAATGGAACTGTCGTTAATAACAATTTTGTCATTTATTCCGGATAAAATGTTATTCAATATTTTTTTTTTACCTTAAATATCTTATAAAACTATTTTACACTAATATTATCACTTTTGAAAGAAAAATAAATTACAAAAACATGTAAAAAAAAAGAAAGAAAAAAGTCTGATTTTAGTAAAAGTTGGGGCATTCAACTGCTAAAGGTTGAACACGCCAAAACTCGGGCACGCAAAATTTGTTTTTAAACCAGTTTAAAAATAAAAAACCACATTATGAATACCACATTTAATGACAAATTTAATGAATTCTAAAATCACATTTTTAATTTTAATTAATGTTTACACAGTAAGCCATAGATCAAACTTTTCTACGCACACCGCTCATAAGACTTTGCACCCTCTCTTTAGAAAAGATTTTTGTCGCCCAGGTCCACATTTTTTGTAGCTCAGGGACCGATTTTACTTCTCCGCCTTTCTTTTTTAGAATTCCTTTCATAATACTCCAGTACTCCTCAACAGGCCGCAGTTCTGTACTATTTGGCGGATTGCATATTTTGGGTACCACCATGATCCTGTTAGCGTTGTACCATTTCATAACTGATTTTGCGTATTGGCTACTGGCTAGATCTGGCCAAAACAGCGGTGGTGAGGCATGCTGTCTTATAAAAGGCAGCAAACGCTTGTGTAAACAATCTTTCCGATAAATATCGCCGTTTATTGTCCCGGTGGTGATAAACGAGCGACTTATTTTACCACAGCTACATATTGCCTGCCAAAGAAGGTATTTTTTTGGAAATTGCCCTCGTTTTGTTAGTTCAAAATCTTCAGGACTATCTGTTCGAGATTTGCTAGTATAAAACTCTTGACCAGGTATTTGTTTAAAATACAATTTTATACACGTTTCGTCGTCCATCAACGCGTATTCAAATTTTGTAAGAAAATCGTCATAGAGTTGTCGCGACCGTATCTTTGCGGATAAGTTCTGTTTTGAGTCTCGATCTGGTGCGGCCTGGGCTTTATAACTCCTCAGTCCTGCCCTCTGTTTCACTTTTTGGACATAGGACTGAGACATTTTCACTTTTTTAGCAACATCACGAGATGAAATCGTATGATTTGAGGCAAAAATCTTTAAAATACTCTTTCCTTTTTCTTGTTCTTGACTCCCTGCAACCCACCACTTCCTGGCTTTCTATCTATTGTCAAGCGTTCACGGGAAGTTTTTAATACGTGACCAACCGTAGATTGTGGATATTTCAGCCTTTTCGCGATATCTCTGCAGCTTAACATGGGATTTTTTACATGTTCCTGCAAAATGCGTTCACGTTTTTGATGTTGTACGCTCGACATTTTGCCAACGAATAAATAAAATAAAATAAATTTATCATCATTTTGTAGCCCAGTTCCTTGTGAGAAAATTGTTGTTTAAAAAGTTTGAATATATCATTTTTTCGAATAACTATAGCTATTTTTACATGCCCAGGTTTTGGCGTGTTCAACCTTTAGTTGTTTATGGAGTTAGAAAAACATATCACTGATCACGTCTCAGATGGCACCCTGTATAAATATGTACACGGTGTAACATGAGGAAACCGAATAATTTTAACAGCGTATTCCTGATTATAATTGGAGACTAAACTGCCGTATAAACTTTTCTGGAATTCGCCTAGTTTCAGAGTTACTACCAATTAAAGAACAAAACTATTTTTTGATGGCGATTTCACCTTATGGGGTCTAGTCTAGACATTCTTATTGACAGATATCAAAGTGTCAAGGAATACTTAATCTTATTATCTTAACACTAAAGACCATTTTTGAACACTTCATCCGCTTGCTTTTGATTGTATTAGTGGTATCCAATTACAACAGTTCTAGCAAGTACTCTATACATTTCCTGCTTGGTTATGGTTTCATACATTTCTCTTATCATTTGTTTATAGGAAGGAATAAGTGTGCTTTGTTTATAATAAAAACAGAGTGTTTTGTTCTACGACTTTTTCTTATCTATGGCCGGTGGTTTATGTACTATTTTAAATTTAATTAGAAATACATTTCGAAGAATCAAGTCGAGTACCTATTTATTAATATTGTGATAACTTGTTAACATTTTAATCTTATTGAAAAAATATTTTCGCGAAATTTATAAATTGTATTGTTGTATAAATGTTACATAGGTATTGTTGTGAAGTGTCATTCAATATAGTATAAAAAAACTTATTATATTGCAATTAGAAAGTCCTTTTACCGGGGGAGGGAAACTCTAATCTAATCATCAAAATACAAAACATAACAAATGACAATCTGATTAGTAGTATTCATTTGATGATCGAACTGGGCCTTTCCAAAAAAGCTTTCATACATGCAGAAATCTTATTTTAACAAAGCGCAGCTTAGGCTTAGTCGGTTCATTGTGTCTAGCAATTTCCTTGGAACGACTGACTACGGCAAAAGTGGGCCTGCGCGACGCCTTTTACTTGGCCACTTTGTGTGCTGATTGTGTCTTGATATTACGGTACGGTGATCAAATATATCCGAGCGGCCGAGGTACACAAAAATATCTGAAAATCAGTTCTGAGTATCAGTTGTCATAACTGCCTGCTTGCTTAGTAAATAAAAATAAAATAATTTTAAAAAAAAAAGAACCGACTTCACTTAACATCCACCTTTCCAAAAGCAAATGCTCAGGCTGCTGTACAAAATACTCAAATCACTATAGATGTGCCTATAATAGTTGAAGAGTTCCCTCGATTTCTCCAGGATCCCATCATCAGATCCTGACCTGGTTACAATGGGACCAACTGTGAAGTATACTCTTTCAAACAAAAAAAGCCATCTTCGAATAATCGGTGAACATACAAAAAAAAATTGCAAAAACAAAGAGACCGACGAATTGATAACCTCCTTCGAAATCTTGAAGTTGGTAGATAAATGCACTTTATCAGTTTGACAATAGACGTGTTGGTTGTGTTGTTTAGATATTTGTAACTACCACGGCCACTCTGATATATCTGATGGTGACTGTGCCTACTACAATGTAGCTAACAGATAGCATTATCAGTATTTTGTCAATTCATTTTGAACCAAAGTCAATCAAATGAGTCATACCTGTACTTCCCAAAACGTTGATTGTGGTAATCTTCCAACGTTATCATAGTGTTTAGGACCTTAATACTGGTGCTCAGTGTAAGATTGGCCATTTCCATCATCTTGTTTATGATTGTTTGGTGGTCCATGGCGTTGGAGAAGAGGTGCAGCCGGCTGTAGCCCCCGACGGCTAGAACGAAGCCTCCGGAGACATCTCGAACTGGGAGGATTCCTTAAATATGCAAATTTTATTAGGCAATTAGTACTGCAAACAATATATGTGTTACCAAAATGTATTTATGGGTACTGCGAATGTCATCTCACTATGTGTGATAGGGCACAGCACAGCGAATGTCATCTCGATCAAATCTGAAGCAGAGCCCGACTGGGGAAGTACCTTACAGAAAACCACAGCCAAATAGCACTAGACCCTACTCATAGTGTTGTGTTCCTGTTGAGTAAGGTTGCCAAAGAGCTCAAAAAGGACCCAGTGTGTTGACGATGAGGGACCCTCTTGTTCCTTTAGCCGTCAACACAGTGAATCCTCCCTGTAAAGGGTCGGCAAAGCGCATGTGACACCTCTGGAATTGCAGGCGTCCTTAGGCTATGGTAGCTGCTTACCATCAGACCGGCCGTATGCTAGTAATGCTAGTTTGCCACCATTGTGGTACAATTAACCCTTTCACCGCCACAGTCGGCTGTGGCCGACATTAAAAAGTTGTGCCATGGACGCCAACGACGGCTACAGCCGACAGCCTTTGTAATGCAATAGGGACCTCCGCGGGCTTCCGCAAAGTTCAATTTCGCTTGACAAAATGCGATCACGTGGCGTCGGTCGCGCGTCATTTTTGTTCAATGCTTGGCGGTCAAAAGGTTAAATTAATTACCTTGAATATCAGAGTATGGATAGCTGGCTAAGAGAGTGTGCGTAGAAGGGTCCAGCTGGTCTAAAGAACAGGGCCCAACTTCAAGCACTATTGGCAACCTAGTTCCACTCCAGTGGTGCTTATAGGCTTGGAATCTCTGGAAGATAATACAATTGTTTAAAAGTCCGTTCAAAATTATTACACTTTAAGTTGTTGATTAATTTATATGACTTGAAGTATTCATTTATTTATTTTATTTATTTAAGCCTTCTTTTCCAAACATATTTATTTTAATTTCCGTTTATTGTTTTTATAATTTTTTTCTCATATCTTATGTTTGTAGCCTCTTCCGAATTTCCGAAGACTTGAAGTACTTTAAACAAAAGTAGTGATGATTCAAAATTTACAATTTTTCCTAGTATATGAATGCAAAAAACGTATTTATAGTGTTTATAAGGGCATGTACTTCCTGCATACGATAAGCTTAATGCTAATGAGGGTTTCCGCGATTGAGATTTTCACTAGATGGCAGCACCGTGACGACAGGTCTTTTTGGCAGTAGCTGTCAAAATCCACCAATCAAAAAATATACGGTTAAACATGATTGGTGGATTGTGACAGCTAGACCTGTCGCCACGGTGCTGCCATCTAGTGAAAAACTCGATCGCGGAAACCCTCATTGGTAACTGCTACTAGTTTTGTCTAATAATTAATGATGTATAGAATGTTTACCATAAAGCGCTGATGGCCTGGTGGTAAGACATCAGACTTTCAATCTGAAGGTCTTGGGTTCAAACCCCGGCTCCCACTACTAAGTTAAAGAACTTATGTACAAAATATCATTTGATATTTACCAGTCGCTTTTCAGTGACGGAAAACATCGTGAGGAAATCAGATCTAATCCCAACAAGGCCTAATTTCTCCTCTGGGTTGGAAGGTCAGATGGCACTCGCTTTCGTAAAAACTAGTGCCTACACCAATTCCTGGGATTAGGTTGCCGAACGGACCCCAGGCTCAATAGACCAATGAGCTGGGCAAACTCTAGGAGGAATGATTACTCCTACAAAACTAGAACTGCAACAAAAACTTACGAGAACATCTTTCTTCTCGGCAAACAAATGCCGATACTTGAGAGCCTCAGTGAGAATCAGACACTTATGTTCAGACGAGAACTTCATAGTGTCCACCTTCTTGTCCTTCTTCATCACCAGCATGAAGTCCTGGTTGGCCGCGGAGTTAGAATGCTTAGCCGAGGCCACGGTGACCACGTCAGCATACAGCCACTTGTTCGTCACCTCCAACCGGTCCGGGTTGTACGTGGTGATCCCATGGGTACCCACGGAGAACACCCGCTTGTATTTCCCCTTCCATGAGTGTTTAGTGACGAGGAATGACGCCACATCCTGGTTGTCTTTTAGTGGAATCATTTTAGCATTGCCTGGAACAATGAGTTGGTCGTGAGAATTATATTTGAAGGGAGAAAGATAAACAAATTTTGTTATGGGATTTTTAAGATTATGACAAAGCATCTAAATATTAAATTAAAGCCCTCAATTAGTACGCTATTTACATACTTTCATGCATTTCCTTGATATTAGTTTCAATATTAGACACACTTCCTGAAAATAACTTCAGGTCGAATCCTCCCCTTTGTAAATATATGAAACAATAATGTTCGATGAAGACGTGTAAACAACGACTCGCGAAACATATTTTAGCCGGGCTAGAAATGGTTTTAGCAGTACAGTAATACTCACAAATAAGAGGCGGATAGTAGAGCTATAATCGTTCTAGCTAATGTCCGATAGGAACCACATAGTATACAAAATTTGTTACAAATTTAACAATAAGGAGGTCTAGCTTATGGGCCGACAAATCGCTGAACATGACAGTTCATTATTGGAATTGCCAACGTGGATAATTCCCAAAGTGACGAAAAACTTAATTGTCAACCTTTCTTAGGTTAGTAATTTTTCAGGCTTTCATAAGTAAGACAGAAAGAACTTGAAAAAAGTTTATAATATGACTATGTAATTCACAGACTAATTTTCAACGTTAACAATTTAAATAAATATATCAATATATCAATAGGTTGTCAGGTTTTTTTTCAAGTACGGTAACACTATCTATATTTGACGGATGGGACAAATGTCAAAAGTTGACGAGCGTTCAAAAACCCTGGCAATATTGCTTTGATTATACAATTATCGCTTGCGATCATCTTGCGATACAGCGAGGCAACGCAGGCAGCATCTTCGGAACATTTACGCCGGGTACCTGTCAGCCCTAGCTTATTAAGTTATTAGCTTTAGATACTAATATTATTTGTTTTAAATTCTGTTTTTCTAATCGATTATATACTTGTTAACCCGTTTTTCAAATAAATATATTATACAAAAAGGTATTAATCATTGCGACATTTTTTTTTTACACTTGATACATTGTATTTAAATTTATTGATCATATATTATATTAGTTTTTCCAAGTCCCGTATAGTATAATTAAAGATATAAATAAAATTACAACATAACATATTATAAAATTTGAGAACTTACTGTCTTCTGAACGTGTCTTTCACTTTTCGCAGTTTTTGAAATTTTGACGTTTTCATCTGCAGTCTCAGCAGTCGCGTGGAGCCGTTCTAAAGTTTTACTTAAAACTTACGTGCCACGTCTTAGCGCAATGGTTCTCGATCTAGATTTATTCCGGGCTGACAAAGACGGCGACCCAGACAAGATCCGTGAGAACCAGCGCAAGCGGTTCAAAGATGTCGCGTTGGTGGATACGGTTGTGGAACAAGACACACTTTGGAGACGATTGCGCCACGATGCCGACAACTTGAATAAGCTGAAGAATGTGTGCAGTAAAGAAATCGGGCTTAAGATGAAGGCCAAGGAGGAAGCGGGGCCAGAGGATCAGGCAGTGCCGGCGGAAATCGCCGATAACCTCATAAACCTAGTTGGAGATCAGCTCAAACCGCTTACAGTGAATCAAATTAAAAAGGTACCATATTGCAACATTAAATTTCGTATATAATATATACTTTCATTGTTATTTATTATTTAAAATCGAATGTTTTATAGAATTATGATGTGACTCATACATCCTTGACCATATGTTTGTACATAAAGGAATACAGTTGTATGATGCAACTAAGTGTAATTACACTTATTGTTTTCAATATAATTTTGCCTGCTGCTTCAGTTTCAACCAACAATTGGTGGCACTGTTCTGTTACTGTTATAATTTATATGTGAGAATGCATTATTAGCATTATTATCTCCATTTTAATTAACTATAGTTAATAAAAAATCTAAGTTAAAAACTATACATTATATGTAAAATACTAGGGACCATAAAACTATATTTTACTGTTTTTTCCATAACTTTTCATCACTAAAGATAAATAGCAATACTCTGTCATATAATTTAAATAGTTATATCAAAAAAAATTGGGGTTTCTTTCTGATATGGATGAATATTTTTTAAAGAGTCGAACTCACTTAAGGATTAGTTATCTGCATATTACTTATATACACGGGTACTATATATTTATTTACGTATGTTAATGTTATTTTCCTATATTTGTATGTGTATTTATAAATAAATAGTTTCTGTGTAACCCCATAAAACAGACATTTGTCAGGTGTAGTTTTCTAAACAAATTATAAACAGAATTAATTGTCTATATATCAGAGTTCAGACATTTGTCCAAAATTAACTCCCGAATTCCTTACAGGTCAGAGTACTAATAGACGAAGCCATCACAAAGAATGAGCAGAATCTCATAACAGCGGAGAAGACTCGCTCGGCAGCGTTACGAGAAGTCGGCAACCACCTGCACGAGTCTGTGCTGGTTGACAACGATGAAGAGCATAACAAAGTGGAGCGTACGCATGGGGACTGTACTGTCCGGACCAAGTATTCACACGTGGATCTTATCTGCATGATTGATGGTAATTTTCTGTTTATGTTCACACATATTCTAGATATAACTAAAATAGGTATAAGGTTTGTGTTTTCACATATTTTAGCTAAAAACTAAAATAGATGGCATATACTCAAGCCCTCCAGAATCAGAGTTGGTGTTGCCCAATGTATGATAGCTCAGTTGCCATGTCATGCAATGACTATATTTCATAGAAATTTGACTCATAAACAAGGTCAATTAAATTGTGTTTTTTTTGTGTTTTTGTTGCGTTTTTTGCCATTTTTAAATCCCATGGTATTTTCCATCGTTTCTTTCAACTTCAAAACGAAACTATGTATTATTTATTTTATTAAAATTTTCTACACGTAGTAGCGCATTATTTGAACAATGGCTGATATTGTGTTTACTGCTACTTGAAAATAGAAAATAAAAGTCCCTTCAACTTGGGAATTACCAACCATCCCTACCGTTTTCCTTACCTACTAAAAATAACCAGTTTCCATTCCCTACCCTTAACCAAAGGTGTAACAAATTATCATTTAGAAAAGAAACCATTGGCTCTTGCTATAAATTGAAATTATCATATCACAGTAAAGAGCGCTGGTGGCCTGGCGGTAAGACATCCGACTTTCAATCCTGACGTTTCGGGTTCAAACCCTAGCACGTACCACTGAGTTTTTCGGAACATACAATGTATGGAATATAATTTTATATTTACCAGTTGCTTTTCGGTGAAGGAAAACATCGTAAGGAAACCGGACCTAATCCCGATACGGCCAAGTTTCCCCTCTGGGTTCGAAGGTCAGATAGCAGTCGCTTTCGTAAAAACTAGTGCCTACGCCAATTCATGGGATTAGGTTGTCAAGCGGACCCCATGTCAGGAAAAACGCTAGGAGGAAGGAGGAGGAGAGAAGAACAGTAAAGAGTGAGGAGACTCACTCTTACCGGCCTTCAGAATTGAGATACGTAGATAATGTTACAGAATCTTCGTCAAAATGTATGGAATTGTGTTTGGCAGGTATGGACGGCGACCGCGGCACGGCGGTGGCAGGCGGGCGTGGGTACTACCTCAAGGGCCCCGCCGTGTTCCTCGAGCAGGCTCTAGTGCAACTCTCCCTTCGCATGTTGCTGGCCAAGGGCTACACTCCACTGTACACCCCATTTTTCATGAGGAAAGAGGTAAAGAACATTATATTCTTAAATAGGCGTGTCCACATCTGGCGCACCGCCTCGCGAGGAAACTGCCGCGCGAGACATCTCGGCTAGTGTACGTGGTCCACACTAGCTCTCATTTCACATTTATGTTTTTGATGGGACCACACTTTCCTCTAGGATTATCACTATCACTAAAAAAATGTTGTTGTATACTCAAAGAAACATACAAAGTATTGAATTCAACCAAGTAACTACTGAAAAATATAATGTATAATATTTGCTTCAATAGGCGGTCCACACCTGACGCACCGCCTCGCGAGGAAATTGCCGCTCGAGGCTGTGCGTCAGGTGTGGACCCGCCTAATAATCGAAGTAACGAACGAATAATCTCAAAACTAACTGACATTACGATGTCTAGATCGACACACGCTTGTTTACATGAAAAGTCAAGTAAGGATGAATTCACTGTAGCTTAGATCCCAATTTGTGTCATTAGTTTGGTAAAAGAACCCATTTGGCGGCCGACGCTTACCTAGTATGTTGTACTGTACAGATTCAATATTTTTATTCTTTACCTAGTACGTTGTAGTACTATACAGATTCAATATTTTTATTCTTTACCTATTATATTGTACTGTACAGATTCAATATTTTTATTCTTTACCTAGTACGTTATACTGTACAGACACAGTAATAGTACTACCGTACAGAAAATTCACTCCTTCACAAAAGGCAGATTTAGGTATAAAATTATACCTATACTCGCCGCCTGCAAGCAAAATTGAAATTTATAACCGCACACGTACCGTGAATCTTCTTTGCGCGCCGCAGTTTTATGACCGAGCTGTGAGGGTTGTGACTTGACAAGTTTTTGTACCTAAAATACCTACTGATTTATTATTTTTAAGATAAATATGTAGGAATTACAAATGTTGATTCTGTAAACATGAAATTTTTATCCGGTGATAGTATGTCTGATTCTCACGGAAGTAGGTATGCCACAGCCATATTCCTTTGAAAATATATCGGTCAGTTCCTAATATTGTTTCTAGGCAACCAATATTCAATAAATTAAGAATGTTTATTTTAACTATTACCTACTAAGTAAGGACTTAGAGACCTTTCAATATCATCCGGAATTTTAAAAAAGAATTCTGCTTCCTTGTTCTTCCGTTTATTCAGACATCCGTAAACAGAACAATATCTTTTATACGGATTAGATCGAGATTTAGGTTTCGAAGCCATTGTGTATTTTCAATTTTGCGTGAGCGCCACGTGACAACTATCGTGCGAGCCGAGCGGCAGCCCACTGCCATACGCCTGCCCGGGAGGCGTGCCGGACAAATGTACCTAAACTGCGTAGTGACACCCCCCTGGTACAGATTCAATATTTTTATTCTTTACCTAGTACGTTGTACTGTACAGATTCAATATTTTTATTCTTTACCTAGTATGTTGTACTGTACAGATTCAATATTTTTATTCTTTACCTAGTACGTTGTACTGTACAGATTCAATATTTTTATTCTTTACCTAGTACGTTGTACTGTACAGATTCAATATTTTTATTCTTTACCTAGTATGTTGTACTGTACAGATTCAATATTTTTATTCTTTACCTATTACGTTATACTGTACAGATTCAATATTTTTATTCTTTACCTAGTACGTTGTACTGTACAGAATCAATACTTTTATTCATTACCTAGTATGTTGTACTGTACAGATTCAATAATTTTATTCGTTACCTATAAATATGTTGTACAGGTTGTACTGTACAGATTCAATTTTTATTTTTTTGGAATAAAAGCGTAATAAATAAGTGCCAGCCGCAAAATGTTTGATCTAGCTAGACTGTCATATTAAACATGATTGCACGACTCTATATAATACTATACTGTTTTGTGGGTGGTGGTGGAAATATAATGTAATATACATATATAGCTTACTATAGAATTTGTAAACTGGAGCCTCGTCTGCCAACAAACCACACTGTGGTTTGGCAGAAGAACTGTTGTAGAAAAATTGTAAGCCGTTTCGTGAATAAACATTTATTTATTTTT
The DNA here is from genome assembly GCA_947086415.1 of Pammene aurita. NCBI lineage: Eukaryota > Metazoa > Arthropoda > Insecta > Lepidoptera > Tortricidae > Pammene > Pammene aurita. The sequence goes on along the minus strand of OX352302.1, from coordinate 6,791,701 downwards.
TATACATTCTAAGTTGTGTGCTGTATAGTTACCAGTATGACACGGTCATAAGGTCGTTTATTGTTTGCATCATATTATTCATATTGCAGACATTAACTGGTCCGTGCGTGACTTAGACGTCGTGAGGTCGTGACGTGTTTCTCATTGAAATACGTTGCATAAGTAGGGGTAAATATTTAGGCTTTGAACTTCTTTAGGAATTTGAAATAAAATAAATTTCAATTACTATTGTTTATATTTAATATTTATTGCACAAAAGAAAAATACAATGGTATAAAAGGCCAACTTAATGCTATAAAGTATTTACTACCTGTATTAGTAAGATTATTAAAAAAAAAACAATTTAATTGACCTTGTTTATGAGTCAAGTTTCTATGAAATATAGTAATTTCATGACATCCGGTAGGCAAAAAGTACGACATTTGTCGGTTGCTGATAAGGACAATGTTTGACCGCAACTGTTACATTTTTTGTAAAACGAAATTGAACCTTATTACTGGGCAAGACAGGTGCAGAGAAGCAGCAGAGAAAACATATTATTGTCATGTTGGCATGATTGTCTAATGACGTCATTTTTAAGGTTCCGTAGTCAACTAGGAACCCTTATAGTTTCGCCATGTCTGTCCGCGGCCTAGCTCTGTAATAAATAGTGAAAACCACATTTTCAGGTGATGCAAGAAGTGGCCCAGCTAGCTCAATTCGACGAAGAACTTTACAAGGTTATCGGCAAAGGCTCCGAAAACAAAGGCGACTCGGCCGTTGAAGAGAAATACCTCATCGCTACCTCGGAGCAGCCCATAGCCGCGTACCATAGAGACGAGTGGCTGCCTGAAGCTTCGCTGCCTATCAGGTATTTACAAGGTTATCGGCAAAGGCTCCGAAAACAAAGGCGAGTCGGCCGTTGAAGAGAAATACCTCGGAGCAGCCCATAGCCGCGTACCATAGAGACGAGTGGCTGCCTGAAGCTTCCCTGCCTATCAGGTATTTACAAGGTTATCGGCAAAGGCTCCGAAAACAAAGGCGACTCGGCTGTTGAAGAGAAATACCTCATCGCTACCTCGGAGCAGCCCATAGCCGCGTACCATAGAGACGAGTGGCTGCCTGAAGCTTCCCTGCCTATCAGGTATTTACTTGGTTTTTGGCAAAGGTTCGGAATACAAAAGCTACTCGGCTGTTGAAGAGAAATACCTCATCGCTACCTCGGAGCAGCCCATAGCCGCGGTATACACTCACTTGCCAGAATTTCATTTGCCATAATAGTCAACAGATATTATATTGTTTCCCATATTTACATATGCAATACTTATTGTTTACTATATTAGTCACGTGCCAGAAACTATGTTTCCCATAAAATCAATTTCAATAATATCATTTGTCATAATCGTTGTAAGCCATAATGATCACTAGCCATAATATCATTTGCCTTTTGCTTCCGAGAAAGTAGGTTAGGTTAGAACTGTGACCTCCTACAAAATAAAACGGCTACCAGAAAGTAGGTTAGGTTAGGTTAGAACTGTGACCTCCTACAAAATAAAACGGCTACCAGAAAGTAGGTTAGGTTAGGTTAGAACTGTGACCTCCTACAAAATAAAACCGCTACCAGAAAATAGGTCAGGTTAGAACTGTGATCCCCAAAAAGCGAACGGCTACCAGAAAGTAGGTTAGGTTAGAACTGTGACCTCCTATAAAATAAAACGGCTACCAGAAAGTAGGTTAGGTTAGAACTGTCATCCACAAAAAGCGGTTACCAGAATGTAGGTTAGGTTAGGTTAGAACTGTGATCTCCTTCAAAATAAAACGGTTACCAGAAAGTAGGTTAGGTTAGAACTGTGATCCCCAAAAAGCGAACGGCTACCAGAAAGTAGGTTAGGTTAGAACTGTGATCCCCAAAAATGCGAACGGCTACCAGAAAGTAGGTTAGGTTAGAACTGTGATCTCCTACAAAATAAAACGGCCTCTACATAATAATATGGCTAAGTACCAGAAAGTAGGTTAGATGAAGGATGGAAGCGACTTGGATAGCGGACAGATTATTTTTTATAAAATCTACTTGTTTGAATACATAGAAGTTCGCATCATGCTTGCCTTCTAAGTTAAATGATAGGATTATAGTGATAAGTAAATAAATATTTTTAGAGCTCCTACAGGAATATAGTGAGCAAATGCATTGTTTATATGCATGGATTCGGAAAACGATTATTTGGTATGGAGTTTAAATAATCTATTAAATAGTATTATTACAATTAATAATATGGACAACAAAACGTATGGCACTCGTACGTTCTGAAATCTAATAATCGGGTAAACAAAGATTATGTCACATCATTTTTATGGTAAACAAACGATTCGGGCAAATGAAATTCGGGAAAATAAAATTCGGGCATATGAGTATTATTTTATATAATTTTCGGGCAAACAATAGACAACCCATAGCCGCGTATCATAGAGACGAGTGCCTACGAGTGCCTGATGCGTCCCTGCATATCAGCTATGTTAAATGCCAGAGAGGTATGTGTACTCGTAAATAGAGGAGCACAGTCCTCCCAGGTATAGTTAGTAAACATCTTTTATCTACACTCATACTGTAAGTACTCTAAAATGCGTTCAAAAACCGTAGACAATGACAATCATTACAACAAACGATTTAACTATGATAAGTTTCTTATCTGCGGCAGTAACGTAATTTTAACTTTGCATGCTCAAATATTGTTAAGCAATGAGTTTCAAATTTGGAACATCGAATTTGATAACATAATGTTACCGCCATGGCCAACTCGATTGGTCCCGCGCGAGCGCCGGCACAATCGAGTAGGCCATGACGGTACAATGGCGGTCATTCTATGGTTTCCGAACAATTAATTTAATATATATAATATGAGTGTAGATAAAGCAGTGTATGCAACTGTACGTAATTAGGCCTTAAAACACTCGTGTGATCTTATTATGAAATTCGCCTGCGGCTCATTTCATAAAACCACACTCATGTTTTAAGGACCCTTATTACGTAACAGTTACATAAACTACTATTAAGTTATAACTTAATGTATTACTTATTATTAGTACATTAAGTTATAACTTAAAATGTTGTAGTGTAACTGAAGTAATTCAATATAAATTTTGTTCATCTTAATTTTCCAGATATGCCGGTTTGTCGACGTGTTTCCGGCAAGAAGTCGGCTCTCACGGTCGCGACACGCGCGGTATATTCAGAGTGCACCAGTTTGAAAAGGTAAGTGTTTCAAATTTGTTTCACCATTACAATTACTTCGGCCACAGACTCGACGTACGCAACCTACGGTAAAACAGCGGGACGCGGCGAGCGCACCCTTATCGTCTAAAACAGATTCATACAAGTCTATACATTTGGTCGAGTTGCTTGGAGCCGCTCCAAGCGGCATGATCAAAATTTATGAACATGTTTTTGATGACAGCAATGGCAGTTAGGATAGCTCTTTAATCCAATGCAGGCCCAAAAAAACCTTACTATAATTACAACTCTGTTAAACCGACTTCAAGATTTCAAAAGAGGTTCTCCGATTATTCGAAGACAGCTGGGCTGATTTCGAAAATTCTTAATTTGTTTGAAAGAGTATACTTCACAATAGGCATGGTGAATTTTTTTCATGTATGATATCAATCGATTCGTTTTGTTGTGACGATCAAATGTCTATATGGGGCCAATTGCGTTAAGGGGCTGACAACAGCTAAATTCCCTCCCTATCTTATTCAGCGCGAGTGAAAGAGAAACACTGTGTTACGATTAGTATAGGAGCTCATTGCAAATTTTACAAAATAATAAATTAAAAAAAAACGACGCATTAATTGAGAAATATAAGGCAACGAAGTTTTTAGTATTAGTGTGGTGAAATTTTGTCCTTAGTTACAGACGTATAAGTCAAAAAACTAAAGACATACAACTGTTTAAAGCTAATTTTAAGATGTAACTTTGGAATTATTTTCTATCGAGCCGATTTCGTCCAATCGTGTATCGGACGCAACGAAGTTCTTCCAAATATAACGAATATTAACATTCATTTTTTTCACTTTCTCAAAACAAGTAGTTATAGCTGAAACACTGTTTGAGTAAAGTCAATTTGAAGGTCATCGGGTGTTGTCAGCCTCGTAAAGCAACACAAAAGTCAGAAATGAGACTGCATTTGTTTCTCAAAACGCTCCTAACAAAATGACGTGCAAAAGTGACGTCACGATCACATAATCGCCCTGTTTAAAGTATGGAAAAAATATGAAATTGCTATTTTTACAGTGAAATGTTGCGTTTATGTATATGGTTGCTATAAAATTATATTACAGTAAAATGTTAAAAATCTAATGGTATCATTGTTTTTTTTTCATTTCGCACTTTAAAAAATCTTAAAATTTAGACATTTTGCAGCTTGATATCTTTGAGCCATTTCAATAGAATTTATAAATTTTCACTTTATTTGGATATATTGATCATTTTGCGTCAACTAAATTTTATTGCATAATTCAACATGTGTCATCATGCCTATTGGTCCCATTGTAGCCATCTGATGATGGGATACTGGAAAAATCGAGGGAACTCTTCAAATATTATAGCCACACCTATAGTGATTTAATAGTACATTACTTACCAAGGACTGTAAAAGAAAGAAAGCCCGAAATCGCAGGTATTTGTAACCCGAGCCGCAAGCGAGGGTTGTAAATATGCGATAGAGGGCTTTCTTTTTTACTGCCCGTGGTGAGTACACAATTTTACGTCTCCACCTGGCCATACTGCGAGTTTTATCTCACATTCTCACATTATGGCCAGGTGTGACGTAAATATTTTTTACATTTCCGTTTCCGTTTGGAAAGGTGGAGTCTGAGTGAAGTCGGTTCTTTTCAACCGACTTCAAGATTGCGAAGGAGGAGGTTCTCAATTCGTCGGGATCTTTGTTTTGCTTTTTTTTTTAATGTATGTTCACCGATTATTCGAAGCTTAGCTGGGCTGATCAATGGGACCAACTGTGAAGTATATCACAGTTGGTCCCATTGACATCAGGTCAGGATCTTATGATGGGACCCTGAAGAAATTTAGGGAACTCTTCAAATGTTATATGCACACGTATAGTGATTTAAATATTTTTTACAGTAGCTTGGTCATTTCCTTTTGGAAAGGTGGAGTCTAAGTGAAATCGATTCTTTTTCGTTTAAAATTATTATGTAATTTGTTAACTAAGTAGGTAAGAAGTCATTTATTAAAGAAATAGCTAATACTAATGTATAAAAAATAATAGTAATAAATAATTCACATCTCTGCAATGCACGGTCAGGCAGGTGACAGTTTAGTTAGAGCTGGGAATAGTTTAGTTAACTAAGTAGGTTAGTTATTTCTTTTTATAAATTCATCATGCCTACAAAACTCTAAAAGCGAACTTTCTTGCATCTCTAGGTGGAACAATTCGTCCTAACCTCCCCCCACGACAACGCCTCCTGGCATATGATGGACGAGATGATCTCCAACGCCGAGGAGTTCTGCAAGGTCCTCGGCATCCCGTACCGCGTCGTAAACATCGTGTCGGGGGCGCTCAACCATGCGGCGGCCAAGAAGTTGGACCTGGAGGCCTGGTTCCCAGGGTCGGGGGCCTACAGGGAGCTAGTGTCGTGCAGCAACTGTCTGGAGTACCAGGCCAGGAGGCTGTTGGTCAGGTGAGGTTCAGACAGGTTCATCTAGGGTCAGACAAGAAGTTGGAACTGGAGGCCTGGTTCTCAGGGTCGGGGGTCTACAGGGAGCTGGTGTCGTGCAGCAACTGTCTGGAGTACCAGGCCAGGAGGTTGTTGGTCAGGTGAGGTTCAGACAAGAAGTTCGACCTGGAGGCCTGGTTCCCAGGGTCGGGGGCCTACAGGGAGCTGGTGTCGTGCAGCAACTGTCTGGAGTACCAGGCCAAGAGGCTGTTGGTCAGGTGAGGTTCAGACAGGTTCATCTAGGGTCAGACAAGAAGTTGGAACTGGAGGCCTGGTTCTCAGGGTCGGGGGTCTACAGGGAGCTGGTGTCGTGCAGCAACTGTCTGGAGTACCAGGCCAGGAGGTTGTTGGTCAGGTGAGGCTCAGACAAGTTCATCTAGGGTCCGACAAGAAGTTCGACCTGGAGGCCTGGTTCCCAGGGTCGGGGGCCTCCAGGGAGCTGGTGTCGTGCAGCAACTGTCTGGAGTACCAGGCCAGGAGGCTGTTGGTCAGGTGAGGCTCAGACAAGTTCATCTAGGGTCCGACAAGAAGTTCGACCTGGAGGCCTGGTTCCCAGGGTCGGGGGCCTACAGGGAGCTGGTGTCGTGCAGCAACTGTCTGGAGTACCAGGCCAGGAGGTTGTTGGTCAGGTGAGGCTCAGACAAGTTCATCTAGGGTCCGACAAGAAGCTCGACCTGGAGGCCTGGTTCCCAGGGTCGGGGGCCTACAGGGAGCTGGTGTCGTGCAGCAACTGTCTGGAGTACCAGGCCAGGAGGCTGTTGGTCAGGTGAGGTTCAGACAAGTTCATCTAGGGTCCGACAAGTAGTTCGACCTGGAGGCCTGGTTCCCAGGGTCGGGGGCCTACAGGGAGCTGGTGTCGTGCAGCAACTGTCTGGAGTACCAGGCCAGGAGGCTGTTGGTCAGGTGAGGTTCAGACAAGTTCATCTAGGGTCAGACAAGAAGTTCGACCTGGAGGCCTGGTTCCCAGGGTCGGGGGCCTACAGGGAGCTGGTGTCGTGCAGCAACTGTCTGGAGTACCAGGCCAGGAGGCTGTTGGTCAGGTGAGGTTCAGACAGGTTCATCTAGGGTCAGAAAGAAGTTGGAACTGGAGGCCTGGTTCTCAGGGTCGGGGGTCTACAGGGAGCTGGTGTCGTGCAGCAACTGTCTGGAGTACCAGGCCAGGAGGTTGTTGGTCAGGTGAGGCTCAGACAAGTTCATCTAGGGTCCGACAAGAAGTTCGACCTGGAGGCCTGGTTCCCAGGGTCGGGGGCCTACAGGGAGCTGGTGTCGTGCAGCAACTGTCTGGAGTACCAGGCCAGGAGGCTGTTGGTCAGGTGAGGTTCAGACAAGTTCATCTAGGGTCTGACAAGAAGTTCGACCTGGAGGCCTGGTTCCCAGGGTCGGGGGCCTACAGGGAGCTGGTGTCGTGCAGCAACTGTCTGGAGTACCAGGCCAGGAGGCTGTTGGTCAGGTGAGGCTCAGACAAGTTCATCTAGGGTAAGAAGTTCGACCTGGAGGCCTGGTTCCCAGGGTCGGGGGCCTACAGGGAGCTGGTGTCGTGCAGCAACTGTCTGGAGTACCAGGCCAGGAGGCTGTTGGTCAGGTGAGGCTCAGACAAGTTCATCTAGGGTAAGAAGTTCGACCTGGAGGCCTGGTTCCCAGGGTCGGGGGCCTACAGGGACCTGGTGTCGTGCAGCAACTGTCTGGAGTACCAGGCCAGGAGGTGGTTGGTCAGGTGAGGCTCAGACAAGTTCATCTAGGGTCCGACAAGAAGTTCGACCTGGAGGCCTGGTTCCCAGGGTCGGGGGCCTACAGGGAGCTGGTGTCGTGCAGCAACTGTCTGGAGTACCAGGCCAGGAGGCTGTTGGTCAGGTGAGGTTCAGGCGAGTTCATCAAGGGTCCGACAAGAAGTTCGACCTGGAGGCCTGGTTCCCAGGGTCGGGGGCCTACAGGGAGCTGGTGTCGTGCAGCAACTGTCTGGAGTACCAGTCCAGGAGGCGGTTGGTCAGGTGAGGCTCAGACAAGTTCATCTAGGGTCAGACGAGAAGTTGGACCTGGAGGTCTGGTTCCCAGGGTCGGGGGCCTACAGGGAGCTGGTGTCGTGCAGCAACTGTCTGGAGTACCAGGCCAGGAGGTTGTTGGTCAGGTGAGGCTCAGACAAGTTCATCTAGGGTCCGACAAGAAGTTCGACCTGGAGGCCTGGTTCCCAGGGTCGGGGGCCTACAGGGAGCTGGTGTCGTGCAGCAACTGTCTGGAGTACCAGGCCAGGAGGCTGTTGGTCAGGTGAGGCTCAGACAAGTTCATCTAGGGTCCGACAAGAAGTTGGACCTGGAGGCCTGGTTCCCAGGGTCGGGGGCCTACAGGGAGCTGGTGTCGTGCAGCAACTGTCTGGAGTACCAGGCCAAGAGGTTGTTGGTCAGGTGAGGCTCAGACTAGTTCATCTAGGGTCCGAAAAGAAGTTCGACCTGGAGACCTGGTTCTCAGGGTCGGGGGCCTACAGGGAGCTGGTGTCGTGCAGCAACTGTCTGGAGTACCAGGCCAGGAGGCTGTTGGTCAGGTGAGGCTCAGACAAGTTCATCTAGGGTCAGAAGCCAGAAACTTTCATGCATCACTAAGTGGTCCTAACCTTGCCCATTACAACGCCTCCTGAAACATGATGCTGATCATCATGATGACATGATGATCAGCAACGCCGAAGAGTTCAGTTTGAGAATAAATGCCCAGAAATAATAAATGGTCCCTATTAGCCTCGCCCTATTAACGGCCTCCTAGCCTTGATGGTAGTGACCTTGCCTATGAGGGAGGTCCCGGGTTCCTTTCCTGGTCAGGTCAATTTGTGGGTTTATAACAGATATTTTATTTACCTTACTGTGGGACTAGGTTGGTTTGTGTAAGATTGTCCCGTAATATTTATTACGTCACACCTGGCCATAATGTGAGTTTTACCGCACGTTACGCGTACGGCAAAACTCGCATTGTGGCCAGGTGGAGACGTAAAATCGTGTACTCACCATGGACAGTAAAAAAGAAAGCCTTCCATCGCATATTTACAACCCTCGCCTGCGGCTCGGGTCACAAATACCTGCGATTTCGGGCTTTCTTTCTTTTACAGCCCTTGGTAAGTAATATACTATTTTGTCTTTTGTTTACCTACGTGTTAAGGCTTTTTACGCCGAAGCATAACGGCCGTGCGTGCGTTTGCCTATACTGGCCGCGCTGCTTCGGCAATTTCCTCGCGAGGCGGCTCGTTCAGTGTGGACGCGCCTAATGAACTATTTTCTACAGATACGGGCAGACCAAGAAGATGAACGCGGCGACGGAGTACGTGCACATGCTGAACGCCACCATGTGCGCCACCACCAGGGTCATCTGCGCCGTGCTGGAGGTCAACCAGACCGAGGAGGGCATCAAGGTCATTATGATTTTTTTTGTTGACGTGACAACGTCTTATAATTCGATGGAGCCGGCTGCACGCACGAAAAAACATGACTCATGCGGCGTTACCTCGCTCTGAGGCGTTCCATTTAAGGCTTGAAGTGCAAGCGAGAGCGCGGAACGAGCGACAAAGAGGCACAATCGGCCTTCGCGTTCGGCAGCGTTCGACATCTGTCTCTCTCCTACTTGAGTGAGCGATGCGTCCGCGTGGACAGCTGCTATACAATAATACATTTACATGTTTTCGTCAAGTATGGAGTGCAGTGAAATTAAAATTTTCGTTTGAAAAATGCAACCATTCCATGCAGGCAGTATTTTCTTATGACGTGGTCACGTTCAACTATCGTCAGTAAACCGACTTTACAGACAACCGATTTTTTTTTTTCAATAAAGATACGGTCGACATTGAAGACGTTGTACACGATTTTGTGACTTATTCCATTGTAATAAGGCGAAATGTATAGTTGATCAGCAGTACGTACAATACGTAGGTAGTAACTAGTACTACTTCATCACCATTAATTGATAAAGTCCAATCCAATAATACTAGCGCAGTTAATTATTTATTTATTTTATTTTTATACCACGACTGTGGAAAACGAGCATACGGCCCGCCTGACGGTAAGCAGCTGCCGTAGCCTATGGACGCCTGCAACTCCAGAGGTGTCACATGCGCGTTGCCGACTCTTTACAATAAGGAGGGTTAAGATTCACTGTGTAGACGGCTAAAGGAACAAGAGGGTCCCTCGTCGTCACGACACTGGGTCCTCTTTGAGCTCTTTGGCAAACTTACTTACCAGCAGGAACACAAAACTATGAGTAGAAATGATGATGATTAGTTCTTGATATCCCTCATCAGGGATCAAGGATGATTAAGACATGGATTGCCAATACCTATACAAAATCGCGTTCCCTTATTTCAGGATCGGTCACCACAAACACTAAATTCCTACTTAACCTTTCTGTTAAGCCCATTGGTTGACTGGTAGAGAATGCCTTATGACATTAAGTCCGCCATTAGTACCACCTTATTTTGTGCAATTAAGATTAAATAAATAAATTCTAGTTTCTAATATTTTGTTCGGCGATTAACGCTGACAGAATAAGGGCGGGTTGCACCACGCACACTTAACGAACTCATCATGGTTACAGTAGACGTCAAGTCCGTTTTTCCGTTGCACCATGCACTTTAGCAGTCAGAAAGTTACGTTAACCTTAACCAGCCATCGAGCACTGGTTAACTCAAATCTACGTTTAAATATGGCTGACAGTTTGCAAAAATGTCTCGTATTTCAAGGATAAATGCATTATTAGACAAAAAGACAGTGATATTTGATGAAAAATATTAAAATATTGTTTGCAGTAATAAATATATGCGAGTATCTGAACGTAAAAAGGCGTATACGATTGACGTTTGGTTTTATTCACAATTTTTAGATCAGATAACGGTATTAAATAATAAGTACATAAAATTCTTTGTAAAAAGTGCGTTATTTAGTTAAAATCGAGTGCCGAGTGACTTCAGGTTGAAATAGTACAGACTTCTGTTATGTATCACAAACATACCAGAACCTACAGTCATTGTCATGAAAGCCGACAGCCGTAGAATGAGCAGGACCAGAATCATGACAACCATTAAAAAACCACTCTGTTTTTGTCAATGAAGACCAAACCTTTGGAAACAACGGTTGACTTGAATACTGCAAGGTAGAAGACAAAAGGGAACGTAAACCTCCGACGCGGTGGAATGACCAGGTCAAGAAGAAAAACAAGTTTTATGACACGGTAGAACAGCCCACGAACGGGACTTGATGGGAGCAAGTCATACGATTCAAAAGATGCCAGATGATCAGAGAGGTTTCTTTAATGCTTTTAATAAGGGCATGAAGTTATACCACCAAACATTTATCGCCAATGTCCTACAGAAATCGAGCCTCGACACCTAACTAAACAATGTTCAGAACAGTACATGTAAATAAAGTGTGATGCGGAATTTACAATCAAGTAAATAAGAGTGTCATGTGTTGTGGGACAATAAAAAAATAGTTCAACAATGGTTAGGTATCCACAAATTCAAATGTGTATGAAAATTCATTATAGTAATTCATATAATTCTTGTTTTTTATTTGATTTCATTATTTGCCTTAAAACAAGCACAGTAGGCCTCTATTTAATGACAACTTGTGATAATGTCACAAAATGTCCGGTCCCTTGAGTGTTGATAAAGAGTTTACACTGTATTTCAGTTTAATTTGTGAAATAAACACAAAGATTTTACAGATCTATTGAAACATTAAACCCATATAAATAAATAAACTATCTACTGACAACTAATTTGACTTCATGTGTGTCGCTCTTCTATGGCAATTGTTACCTACCATTTGCTGCTCGTCGCTGCAATCAGGATTATGGCCAATCAAGTGTTTACAGATGGTGCCGGCATAGGTTGTAGTCTCAGTCCTACCAATAGTGTCAAATTCTTGTTTTATTTGGAATTTACTGGCATTAATTTTAGCCCTTTAAGCCAAATCTCATTCAACAAAACTAGTGGTAGGTGCCTACTTATGCTGGCACCTCCTGACTTTTGACAGATACCTTCCCCATTAGTATATTTTAAATCGGACATTATTATGAACATGCTTTTTTTAATCCAAATTGTACTCACTGTACAGTTCATGTAGGAAGATACTATTGCCGGTGACTGTACGCAAAATAAGTACATGCATTTCATTTTGTAAGTATAAAAAGTAGATATATTTTCATACTTACATTTCTATAAGGGAAAAAGCTTCCTAAGATGATGTATGTATGCATGCATTTTTGATTAGTCCTAGTCCTATCATCAGTGCTCAAAATCAATTATAAAATATGTGTTATGTTATGATTTTACTATGAATTTATTAGTAATAAATAATAAAGGTCTCTCTTTATCATATATCTTTCCCAACCAGCATAGGTACCTATTTACAAATAAAACATAATAGTAACTAGGTACCTACCTACATGGCTGTTGTATGACTTGTAAACATATATCATTACAAAGAAATAAATGATTATGATTATTAAGATACAAGTGATAAGAAAACATTTTTGGAATCCTAGCCACACTGTTTTATGGTCACTTTTGCCTGAATAATATTTGTAACATGTATCAAGAGTAGAGTATTGTTAATAACCATTATCAAAGATCTGTGGTTCAGTATATGAAGTTTTTTGTCCGATCAATAAGCTGGCTCACTTTGGCCAAGGGTCCGCTTCACACTATCTAAGAACTGATTGATCGGACTTAAAATACTTCAAGTGTCAAGTTTCATTGATTATTTATGCCAAGTGCTAGAAAACTGGTGAATAATATTTGCAGTAGAAATATGTTTGGAGGGGGGAGGATCTTGCTTCCATCTACAAAGGAAACCTATGCCAGTGTTTGAATAATAAATAAAACAAAAATAAGGTAACTAAATAAATATAATTATGTATTTTATTATCAAAATTAAAATACTGATTGATTAGGTTAGTATAATTATACTTTATTTTTACATTGAGATTCTACCAATTTCTTGAAATCACTGCATTTTTACTTTCAAACATCCTGGAGTTAGGCACTGAGTAGCATAACAAGCCTCGATTTCATCTTGTCTTCAATACCAAAGGTAAATTCAAACCTGAAATAAAAAACATTGTGTATCATTATTCATTAGTGTAACATATGTGCTACTCATCATTTGTTAACAAAGATAAATATTATAAATAAATAAATATTATAGGACAATCTTACACAAACCGACCTAGTCCCACAGTAAGCTCAATAAGGCTTGTGTTGTGGGTACTAGACGACGATATATATAATAGATAGATATTGATAAATACTTAAATACATAGAAAACATCCATAACTCAGGTACAAATATCTGTGATAAAGACACAAATAAATGCCCTTACCAGGATTCGAACCCGGGACCCCCTGCTTCGTAGGCAGTGTCACTACCGACTGGGCTAGGAGGCCGTTAAGATACTTTAGAACACTATTGAACCTTTGAGTCTTAGGAGGGACTTTGCCTCCTTATGCGTGTTCTATCGCTTGTACAATGGGTTGTGCTCTGAAGAACTGTTTGATATGATGCCCACGGCAGCTTTTTATCACCGCACCGCTCGCCGCCGGCAGGGTGTTCATCCCCACACCCTGGAGCCCAATGGGTCGCGCACAGTACGATTTAAGAGGAATTTCCTCCCACGAACGCTGCGGCTGTGGAATGAACTCCCTGCCGAGGTTTTCCCAGTGGGCTACAGTATGAGGTTCTTCAAAAAGGAAGGTATAGGTTCCTAAAGGGTAGGCAACGCGCATGTAAATCCTCTGGGGTTGCAGGCGTCCATAGGCTACGGTAACTGCTTACCACCAGGCGGGCCGTATGCTTGTTTGCCACCGTCGTGGTATAAAATAAATAAAAATACTCATTTAATAAGTAAGTACATGTATAAGTTCAATATTTAGGACGTTGGTTACAGTGCCAGCCATAATCAACCAGGTTGGAGGGATTCAGTACCCTATTTTTACGAATTTTCAAGAGTTAAAACTAGTGATGCCTTTGTTTTGCGATTGGGCTTTACTTGTTTAGCCAGCAACGGCTTTACTTGTTTAGGGTTCTGTAAGTAGTAATAAACTAGCAGGATGATTTACTCACTATAATATAATGCACAATACACCAGCCGACTATTCTGGCTTTCGCTTTAAACTCCACTCTCAGCACAAGTTGCATTATCCTTTGAAAAAATTTCCTCGTAAGGCGCAATGGATAGCCCACTTTTTGATTGAGCAATAAACATGTTCAGGAATGGCTAAATGTTTGTATATTCTTGATTTTCAAGCTGCAGAGTGCAAAGTTAAGTTTAGTTCGCGCTCCTTTCTTTAGATTTTTTTCTTCGTGTGACTATTTTGACAAGTTTAGTTTGGCATTTATGGTTGTGTTGCCATATTGAATAAATATTCTACCATAAAAATGTGAGTAGAAATGCGTTTAGACAGTGGCATCCCGCTTAACTCTTACGTTCTGTTATTTTGCACTTGGTGCAACCCATTTATGTTAGCAATCGTTAAGTAGCTCCGATTAGCGTAACATTTGGCTTACTTTTACGGGCGGTTTGGTGCAACCCACCCTAACTCGACTTCAGACTCAACAGATGGCGCTGTGGCACATTGTACCGAAAACAGACGTATAGCCTGAAGGTTCAAGGAACGCGATTTTGTATAGGCATTGTCCATCCATGTCTTAATCATCCTTGTCAGGGATATAGGGCTCTCAGAAGGGTTTTCCATTTAAGTGCCTATAAGGGCCGGTTGCAACAGGCACCATTAAAGAACTGATCACGTTTAAAAATGGTGGCCCAGCTGTCATACCATGGAGTGTCGAATTTTTCATACAAAAAAAATTAACGATGATATTAACAGACGGTTCGGTGCAACCGACCCTAATAGATGGAGAGCAAGTCACGTCAGATATGACACAATAATGAGAGCAACGAAACCCCTCTAGACAGTTTGCTATACTATGCTTATTTCTAGATCTGTACATCAGGCAGCTGTAAAGTGGTGAAAGAATGCAAACCACTTCAAGAAAACAAATCCCAGAGTTCTGGGTTTGATATTATGAGAAACTAGCTATCCGCCCGCGACTTCGTCCGCGTATAATACGGTTCCTCATACCTCTGTACGATATGAAACTCTATATCCAATGTTATCTTTTTAACTAACTTTTGTTAATCCCCGAACCATCTTTTTAATCTATAGGTATTTATACTTATAGCTATACAAACTTTCAACCCCTTTTACCCTGTTAGAGGCTGAATTTTAAAAAACGCTGAAATTACTTTTATTGTTTTTTTAATTATTAGTAAACGTAAGAACTTTCAACTCTCTAACTCAACATTTTAAACCCCATCCATACAAACTTTCAACCCCCTTTTTACCCCCTTAGGGGATGAATTTTGAAAAACCCCTTCTTAGTGGATACTAACGTTATAAAAACTACCTACTGTGAAAAATTCAGCTCTCTAGGTCCAACGGTTCGGGCTGGGCGTTGATTTAAGTGAGTCAGTCAGTCAGTCAGGACTTTTACGTTTATATATATAGATTATATAAATAATTAGATTATACCGTTAGCAAAAGTTTCTGTTATCTGTCGCCTACTGTTTTTGTTTCTGTAATAATACGCAATGTACAAATATCAGCAAAAACTTTATTGCGAACCGAATTGTAAATACTTGGAACAAATTACCCTCCCAAGTTGTGAACTCGTGCTTAGTGAATGAGGGTTTCCGCGATTGAGATTTTCACTAGATGGCAGCACCGTGACGACAGGTTTTTTTGGCAGTAGCTGTCAAAATCCACCAATCAAAAATTATATGGTTAAACATGATTGGTGGATTGTGACAGCTAGACCTGTCGCCACGGTGCTGCCATCTAGTGAAAAACTCGATCGCGGAAACCCTCATTAGTGCTTAGTGAACTTTGATTTAGACTTATCAATATAATAATTAACAATAATATAATAATGTTTCTGTTCTAACATAGGCCGTCCTTTATAACTGAGACAACTTCTGCAGTTTTTACATATACTATTTTCCAATTCAAAAATTTTGCTAGTCTGTCACTGTGACCTCCACCCATTAACCAGGATGATATAGACATGGATGGACAATATCCATACAAAATCGCGTTCTCTTTTTTCAGGTTAAAGCACTAGCGTCATCTAGCGGTCACACCAGACACTAAATCCTAGTTTCTAATACTTCATTCGGCGCTTAACGCTGACAGAATAACTGGACTCCTGACTCGACAGATGGCGCTGTGTACCGAAAACAGACGTATAGCCTGAACGCGATTTTGTGTAGGCATTGTCAATCCATGTCTTAATCATCCTTGATGCCCATACAAAATCGCGTTCCTCCAACCTTCAGGCACAGAATAACTAATAGTACTACCGTACAGAAAATTCACTCCTTAACAAAAGTCAGATTTAGGTATAAAATTATACCTATACTTGCCGCCTGCAAGCAAAATTGAAACTTATAACCGCGCGCGAACCGTGAATCTTCTTTGCGCGCCGCAGTTTTATGACCGAGCTGTGAGTGTCGGCACGGGGTTGGCACTTGACAAGTTTTTGTACCTATACCTACTGATTTATTATTGTTAGATAAATATGTACGAATTACAAACGTTGATTATGTAAACACGAAATTTTTATCCGGAGATAGATTTTTTTATAGAGATTATGTCTGATTCTCACGGAAGTAGGTATGCCACAGCCGTATTCCTTTGAAAATATGTCGGTCAGTTCCTAATATTATTTCTGGGCAACCGAAATTCAATAAATTAAGGATGTTTATTTTAACTATTACCTACTAAGTAAGGACTTCGGGACCTTTCAATATCGTCCGGAATTTAAAAATGTTATTTCTGCTTCCTTGTTCTTCCGTTTATTCAGACATCCGTAAATACATATTTTATACGGATTAGATCGAAATAGGTTTCGAAGCCATTGTGTATTTTAAATTTTGCGCAAGCACCACTAACACGACTATCATGCGAGCCGAGCGGCAGCCCACTGCTATAAGACTCCCCGGGAGGCGCGCCGGCCAAATGTACCTAAACTGCGTAGTGAAACCCCCCTGCTTCAGGCTATACGTCTGTTTTCGGTACTAGTGCCACAGCGCCATGTGTCGAGTCTGAAGTCGAGTTATTCTGTCAGTGTTAAGCGCCGAATGAAGTATTAGAAACTAGGATTTAGTGTCTGGTGTGACCGCTAGATGACGCTAGTGCTTTAACCTGAAAAAAGAGAACGCGATCTTGTATGAATATTGTCCATCCATATCTATATATCATCCTTGCCATTAACCTATTGACCGCCACAGTCGGCTGTGGCCGACATCAAAAAGTTGTGCCATGGACGCCAACGACGGCTACAGCCGACAGGCTTTGTAATGCAATAGGGACCTACGCGGGCTTCCGCAAAGTTCAATTTCGCTTGACAAAACGCGATTACGTGGCGTCGGTGGCGCGTCATTTTTGTTCAATGCTTGGTGGTCAAAAGGTTAAAAGCTGCCAGATGCCCGGATATTACAGCAATCTAACCAGACGGGTTTTGTTGCTCTTATTATTGTCATATCTGACGTAGCCAGCTCTTAGTCTATAAGTGTATATACTGTCAAAGTAAACTTCACTCTTTCAAGTAAGTACCTAAGGTTTATATTGGCTCGCTTGCGCCAGTGATCTTAGCGTGTGAGTGACGTTTTTAACAAAATGTTTTGTAACAGGTACCTGAAGCCCTAAAACCCTGGATGCCGGAGCAGTACCAAGACCTGATTCCCTTCGTGAAGCCCGCGCCCATCGACCTGGAAGCTGCAGCAGCCGCTAAGAAGAAGGAAGGAAAAAAGAAGTAACCAGGCCATTCATGTCAAAAAACCTCTGCTACAATACAAGGCTTAATGCATTTCATTATTTTTATGCGAAGCGTTTAAATATTTTTTATTATTATTAAATTATTGAAACGTAAAACTAAACCTTGTTTTTTTACCCCAAAAATCTTAGGAGGGTTTCCTTTAAAAGGTTTTATTCTGAACTTTTATATCAATAAAACACCATTTGAATATAATTTCAATATTTATTGTGACAATATAGCCCATCGGCTGAACATCCTAGGCAATGCAAAACTTACACTAATTGACATACAAAAATCATTAACAGTAACCTCTGAGACCTTACAATGGCTAGTTATATGTATATTATAATATGTATAACTGTACAAAGGAACAATTAAATCCTCATAAAATAAAATAAAATCAAAAATATATTTGCTTTTGCGAAGCAACTAATAAATAACATGCAGTGCGCAATTTTTTGGAACTCATTTTTAAATGTGCTGGGCCCAAAGTAAAAAGGCGCATTGAATATGTTTTCATATCATAAACATGTTATATATTTACAACAAAATACCCAAGCTAGCATGCTATCCCTATCCAACTTCCAAAATTAAATAGGGACAGGGTTCAACACTGTCCAAAGGTATTCGTTATTTCATTTTTTTTACTAAACTACTACAGCTCATTTCAAATAACATGATACCTAGTCTACTTAACGAATTTAATCAATAAATATGATTAAGTTTATTACATATACTTAATGAAAATCTTTTAATCATGATCATATTAAAATAGGTTTTCTTTCGCTGTCAAATGGCACTCAATACTTTAAACTAAAACTTAATTAAAGTTGAAATTCTTAAGTGCCAATAGAGATTATATTATATGCTACCACTTGCAAAAGTTGCAAATAGGTAACTCTGCTGCTGAGGTGACACCTTCTCGTGCCAATCATAATGTGGTATATCAGTCCAGTGGCGTAACTATGGGGTGGCAGAGCTGGCAAAATGCCACGGGCCCCCTACCTGAGGGAGGCCCCTGTCTGAAAGCACAGGACTAAAGGAGGATCATAACATATTCTGTAAAAGGGGCCCCATACGATGATTTATGCGTAGTTATGCCACTGAAACGGTCCATATTATATTGCTTATGGTAAACCTTCTTCATCATCTGGTAAGTCTTTTAAATCAAGGACCTCGTATTGGTTGTGCGGTGGCTACGAGACATTAGTTATTTGACTTTTGTCTGCATACTTTACTTAAGTATACAGTTAGGTGCATAACTGAACCAATGTGCATAACTTTGACATGTTTCTTTCATTATTTCAGAAGAGGCTAGTTATTAAGTTACTATTTTATTATTAATTGGTAACAACGCTAATAAACTTACTGACCTATTATGTTATTGTAGATAAAAATAAACATTTTCTCTTTTAGATAATATTTGGTACTGACTCAGTTTTGCACCGACATCGTTAAATGAAGATAAGTCTTATCAATTATGAAAAAAATAAAAACTTTCAGGTTATATTTGTTCGTCTCGGTGTCAGCTATGTATCCATATGAAAGCCAATTTCGATTCATTGCATTCACAATCTTGATTTTTTTATTCGTCCATGATTTTGAACCAAAAACCGTTGAACTACATTTTTTTTATTTAACCCGATATTGATATTTTTCTTTTACACAACCAGGTAAGACAATTAGTTGAAATAGTACATTATATGCTCTTTAAAATGAGGTGTATGACTTTTATATCACTCACGTATTTTTATGGTTATCTCAGAATGAAGTCCGCTACAAAAATTAACTAACGAGAAAGTTGTTCGGCCATTTGCCTTGACTCAGTTTTGCACCTGACAATACATTGCCAGTAACTAATTACAAAAATAAGCCTGATTTAAATGTTTGATAACTAAAATAATGGTCGTGGAATTCCTTACTTTAAATGAGTTACTGAATTGGGAATGCCTAAGAAAAAATGAAATAATGGGAAAAATAAATTAGGTGAAATTTCACAGTTTTCGGTATGAAATTGAGAAAAATATAATTTGTGAAGCAGTTTTGTAGCGGTACCCAAGGATTAATATTTTACGTTTAGAACTTTTATGTAACTTTGATTGTTATCAAATTATTTACATTTTACTAAGGTACTAATTTTGACTCAGTTATGCACCTAACTGTATGTGACGTTCCGCGGGTAAAAGTACCTAATGGCGGTTGGCGCTTACGTTGCGAAGCATCGTATTAGTATTGGAGCGTCGTTAGCAATAGCGTAAGCGCCAATCGCTTTAAGGTACCTTCACCTGCGGAACGTCACATATTTATGACCATTTTGCCTTCTTACACCACGACCATAGCATAGATTTCATTGAACATAAAAGGCAGTAAAACATGGAAAGTCTTACATTCTGGGATTTTTAGACTATAAGATCACATACGTAGATCCTTATTAGATTGTACTTATAGTATAAGTGTCATTCACAGCAAAACTTTTAAAGTTAACTCCACAGACTACTCATCATTAAGCTTTTACAAGGAGCACGGGGTCACCACACATAAGCGCAATTTTATTCGTTAATTTCTACGATTCGAACAGCACATCTGAATAGTATTCGACACAATTTTGTAGTATAATAAGCCAGGTTAGTCCCTATATCTTGATTTTTGTGGATATTTTTAATTTACATGAGTAATGATCAAAAACGTTAACTCAAATGAAATAAGCGGGCGCGCTCTCATACTAAATTAGTACGGGAGCGCTGATGTGTGGTGTCCTCGAGTTGTATTTATGATCTATCTAGTGGTTGAGGTTATCTGTGGTTAACTCTCAATTTTTTCGCCAATAGGAGAGCTACAATGTGGTGTTACAAACTGTAGTTTGGTAGTGCTGGTGGCCAATATTCGAGGTCCTGCCATCCTGTGACAGTCGGACTTGTAGTCCCGCACTAATGTTTTATGATTTTATATAACGTCAGTGGGGAACACCCATAAGAATCCTACTTGACTAAAATCATATTACAAAGAAATATGATTTGATAATTCTAGAAACTCATCTAGTTCATAACTAAATTCCAAGAAAAAATCCCTTGATTTGATAGTCCTTTTAACCACATCATGTTGTACTGCCTCGCGGGGCAATTTCCTCGCGAAGTGGTGCGTCAGGTGTGGCCCGCCTATTCATAAACATCTTACAAGCCATTAAGTAAATCTATATTTTGTCTGTTTCTAACAAACACAACCACCAAGTGACAGATAAGGTTATTTAAACTATGATTAGATTGATTATTTAAATAAGGCTTGTAAGATGTTTATGAATAAGAAGGTTATGTTGCAGTGTTTACACAAAGATCTGCTAAAATTTTATGCTACATACAAATAAGGTATTGTTCACGTCTAAAGATCATAAAACATATTAGGCGGGCTACACCAGACGCACCGCCTCGCGAGGAAATTGCAGCGCGAGGCAGCTCGGCGGGTGTGGACCCGCCTATTGGTTATATATTTTAACTACTAGAATCAAGCTAAGTAATAATAGGCTAGGTTACATTGTACTCTTATCTCAGTGGCAAGAATAAATGAAGATAAAATGGTCTATCTGTTATTTACTAAAAACTCAAAAATGTGTAATATAACATAAGTCTCCACTTTGTATTTATAAGGATTTAGTAAAAGTAAATTCATTTGTATATATGTGACAGTCTACATTAAAGGTACCATTTGTAGAAAGGCGCTTATTTCGTATGATGTACAGATTCAATATTGTATTAAACAGTAAAAGTATAATAATCATACCCCGGACAGACGGGGGCAAGTTGAAACTTAAGCAGATATGTCTTTAAATTAAATAAATAATAATGCAGATATATATGCTTGAATTACAACTTTCATTTGCCTTTCCACTATTGTCAAACCTAAATTCCGTCTGTCTGGGGTATTTTCTCAAGATATTTGCAGGAAATGTAACACTAAAATGATAAATGATTTAAACTAAAATCATGTTTACATATGTGACAGCCTACATCAAAAGGTACCGTTTGGCGGAAGGCGCTTACGTCATATAGATTCAATATTTTATTAGGGCAATAAAAGCGTACGCCGGTCGCTAAATGGTACCTTTTCATGTGGACTATCACATATAGTCAATATCAAACTTTGTTGTGTCACTGTGATACCACAACCTGCATTATATTCAAGTCACCAAGATAAGACCTTAGTAATAGCAAAACATTAAATGGATACATATTGAAGTACTTTTCTATCTTTACAAAATAAAATAATAGTTTTTGTGATTTTCGTATGGACATCTTGTTAGTTAAATTGTTTATAGAACTATGATTGCAACATATTTATAACACAAAGGTACAGTCTCTTTGAACAATCACAACAGTGTTTTAAGTCCACGCATTCTTTCAGAAAATAATGTTCTCAGATAAATTTTGACCTCAATATTTGAGAATACATTAAACAGAGTATTAAATAAAATAAGAATTCAAATTCACAACATTTCAAAGCCAATTCATTAACAAGCCAATTGGGCCTTCTGTCTACACTTGTGCATTAGAGCTCTCAGGGTAAACTGACGCCTCGCCAAAGCCCGTACCTGCTTCAAATATGTGTCCAAGTCAATGACCTCCTTACGTAGCGCCTCTCCCATGTAGTACATAGCATCTTCTAACGTTGCTTCTTCAGCAAAAGCATTTAAGAGCTGATTATATAAAGGAGCGGTGGTGACCACTGCCTCATCCACATCTATTCCTTCTTGTTCGGCTAATCTCTCAACCGCAGCCTGTAGTTCTTTCTCTTTCTCTTGTAAAATAACTACATTTTTGTCCAGTTCCGAGCGCTCCCGCTGCAGTCTACCTAGGATATCCTCGAGTCTTGATTTCCCCTCCTGTAGCTCCTGCTGAGTCCGTCTTAGAGTCTCCAGCTCTGCTTGCGACTGCTGAGATTGCTCCTTGAGTCTTCTTCTTAGTTTATCCTCAACAGCAGACAGTAAGGATGCTTTAATGTGTTCTTCTGTTATTGTACCAGAGTTGTTCTCAGGGCCAGTCTGATAGGCTGCCGGTTGAGGAGGATAAGGGGTGCTGCCTGGCATTGGAGGGTATGGCGTTCCGTTTGTAGCAGTTGGGCCAGCACCAGGGTATGGGGCACCATAACCAGGGTATGGCACGTTAGATGTAGTTGGATATGGTGTTGGTTGCGGATAGCCAGTCTGTGGTGTGACTTGAGGGTATCCAGCACCTGGGTAGGGCTGTGGCATGAACGAATTAACCGGATACGGAGGCCTGGCTGACTCACTTCGCGGCTTAGCGTAAACTGGAGGCAATTCCCCAAACGCAGCAATCATGGCCTGAACAAGGTTCAATAGAGTTGATTTCTGTGGGTTCCATTCATGTAAAAATGGCAGGTACACCTTCCCATTACTGTCCACGTATTTGGACACCTTAATTGACATATCGGGTGTCGGTTTCACGAAACACAGTGGTACATTTGCGGGATGGGTGTCCATTAGCCAAATACATACTGGTATGTTGTAATATGCACCTTTGTAGTGTACAGGAACGGTCCCTTCTAAGTTAATCAGATCCTTCCTGGTTCCATTGTTAAAAACAAAGGCCTCCAAACGATAAGTGAGACTTCTATGTGCTTGTATCAAGTTAATTACCTCACGAGCTGTGTAATCGCGATGCTGGTACTTGGATAGGTATTGTTTCAAAATTGCTTCATCGTTAGCCATAATAGTGCTTTAACGTTTAACGACACTGTAAATTACTAATAGTACAATGCAATTATGCTAAATAAATGTAATCACTTCACAAAACACATCAGTCAATAAAAATTTGTGATGAAATTTGTCATCGAACCGAATTCGATTGTGGGGTTACCAGACAAAACAAACTGAACTGCATTGAAAGATTTTGACATAAGGGCATAAACTCACCCTAGGAAAAGACTTATCCTTATTTGATCTATGACATCGACATGACGACGACCCGTGACATGCACAACACAGACTACATAGAAGGTACTACGTAATATGAATATGCTCAAGCTTGATGCACCAGTTGCGTATGCTTCTTAAAACAAGATGCAATTACGGAAGATAAAAGCGTGCGTTACTTGCGCAAGCTATGGCAGAAGTTACTTGGTCAAAGCTCGCACCTTTGTTGCTCCATTGCGGAGATCGCGTAGGTGCCTTGACTGCCTTGTGAGAGTGAAAGAAAATTAAATTGTATTGTTTTACACAATAACAGCAAATGTGTTGGAACTTGTGCAAGCTTTTGCTTCGTATGCAAGGGTTTTTGTTTACCGGTTTTTTAGCAAATACAGTTTTTAATCCTTATATCAGGTGTTATCATTTTCAAATATAAAACTGCGCTGGCAATAAATTGCAGCTGTCAGCTGTCAATCTAAAAAGTGTTCTTTTTCGGCGAACTCCCGGAACGTCCGTGGCGCTCGCCTTTTTAAATCCGGCTTTATCAGCTTGGAATATAATTTAATCACTAAGATATTACTATAATATCCTAGCAAAATGCCCCCTAAATTCGATCCTAACGAAGTTAAAATCGGTAAGGACCCATCCAATACAAAAAGTTAGCATATACAAAGTGAAGTGTTTTCTACAAATTCAGTGTTTATTTTTGCAGTTAACTTGAGATGTGTTGGTGGAGAAGTTGGTGCCACATCGTCTCTGGCTCCTAAGATCGGTCCCCTCGGTCTGGTGAGTATAAAAACTTTGTTTCGTATGTCTTAACCTCATCCCACCTAACCTCTAAATTTCAGCGTGGCAGTCTAAACATATTTGCTTCAGTTCCTCGATATTTTCAATGAACTGTTGCTAACGAGACTCTTAAGTGAGTTTTCGTTTAACAAGGCAATTAGAAGCTATTAAGTTTAAATTTCAATTTCGTATTTTAAAAGACAAATTGCCTCTGAAAGATGATTGTATGATCCTGGGGGGTGCCTCCCTACCAGGCGCGTCCTTCCGGTTGGCGGATGGAAGGAACCCGCGACTCAGGATCTGTTCCCTGTCGCGGCTACTCCGAATGCCCAATAAGGAGTCGCGGACCAGGCATGACTGCCATGCCTTGTGATATGAGGGAAGAGTGAGTGACATCATTTTGCTCTCAAACCATAGCTTTAAGACTACGTTGGTTGCTTTTATACGTGTACGTCGATGTTATCGTGGCAATAATAATGGTGCCTTTGCTTATGGTCACATCTGGCATAGTATGGACCAAAGATCAAACCGCCAGCTCAAAGGCCAAAACCATCTGCTAATAGAATTAAATCCAAATAGTTGTTTCTGCCTTTAAGGTTAAAGCCAAAACCAACTGCTAATAAAATTAAATCCAATTTTGTTTCTGCCTTTAAGGTTAAAGGCAAAACCAACTGCTAATAAAATTAAATCCTAATAGTCTGTTCTTCCTTTAACCCGGCGAAACATGTTAATGCACCATTATATCATACCTCGGAATGTAATCCATAGTAATCAATCAGTGTCCTTTTGCAATATTGTATTATATTTTGTATATTCATTGGTTGGTCTTAAAACTGGTTAGGGAAGATTAATATAATCTCATTATTTCATTCTGTTATATTATTTTAGCAGCCATACAAACGGCTGCTTACATGTAACGGAATGGTCCGCCAAGTCTTATTTTCTCATGAAGATTGGTGAGTTACACACGTTTCATTTTTATTGGTACAATTTGGACGAGTAATATTGATTAGCGAAGTAATTGAGTCTTGTGCTGGAGTAAGTTACATAAACTCCTCGTTGCACAATGATAGAAATTCTGTATCAAGATATCTAGAACTCTATATTTATAAGTATAAAAAATATGGGTACAACAACCTCATACAAATGCTGCTTTACTATCAAATGCAGTGAGTGTGAAGAACGCATAATCTTAATGCTACTATTGTATGGTAGGCTGCAATAAGGCATACCCACATTATGAAATGTGTTTAAGGTCAATGTTGTCCAAATAAGTAAAAAAAAAATCACCAAATTCGGTCTGTAAATACTCTTGGAAATCAATTATTTTCAAGATGGTTTATTAACATTTCTTCCCACCACAGTCCCCCAAAAAGGTTGGTGACGACATCGCCAAGGCCACCAGCGACTGGAAGGGCCTGAAGATCACCGTCCAGCTGACAGTGCAGAACAGACAAGCCCAGATCTCCGTGGTGCCGTCGGCTGCTGCACTCATCATCAGAGCCCTGAAAGAGCCCCCTCGTGACCGCAAGAAGCAGAAGAACAGTAAGTACAAATAAGCTCTTTTGAAACATGTAATTAACGCTTTAAATTTCATATTTCACATGCAAAAACGTCTCTCACACGCCAAGATCTCTGACGAAATTGTGCCTATATAAGCACACACACGCTGTCAAAGTATGATGGCTAATTTGACAGCGTACGTCATAACAAGGCATGTCCCACACCTGACGCACCGCCTCACGCGGCCATTTCCTCGCGAGGCGGTGCGTCAGGTGTCCTATAACACTTAAAGGCGTTCTTGGTGCTGTGCTCACAACTACTCATGACACCTTTAGGTGTTCTTGGCATTCAAAAGGTTAAACCAAAAATAAATGTGTATGTTTAAGCAAAACTTACATCTTATTGTGAACCATATACAAGATATCTCTATACTCCGCTTAGTGCGTTATTTCTTTGAAACCTAAGCTGCCTAAAAGAAGGGGTGTGGGAGGGGAACACGCATTGCTAGACAGGGAACGCGCCATTGTTCCGTGGGGCGTAAGAGAGTCAAACATTAATGGTTGCCATGGAGACGTACTAAGTTTACTGTCATTTACAATAAATTATTGTCTCACTATAGGGTGAAATTACTTCGAGCGTGGCAGCGAGGGTCGCCCGGCTATGCGGGGTCTTGGGTTATTACTCTATGTTGTGAACATACATAGAATTACCACAAATTTCTGGCAAGGTATTTCTTGATACAAAGAACACACAACAAGCTATCTACAAGTTGTAACAAAGGCAGAGCATAGTTTGATTAATAAAATAACATATCAAATAGGGTTGGCACCCTATTCATCATATGCTGGGAACCAATGGAACTATTTATACAAAACTTTTTGAACTTTGTAATGTTGTGTTGTGTGTATCATGCCTTTGCCAGGCTTGGGAAATAGCTGGGCAACTAGCACACATGAAAATATTAGTGAAGTAATAACTGTTTCGTGTAACCCTTTTCCAGGTGTAGTAAGATTTATCGACCACATCCGTGACAATTGAATTTCAACCTTATGCTTTTGGTTTAAGGTTGAAATTAGGTTGGACTAGCGCAAAAAAAACTTGTAATTATGTTGAAAATATTTGAGATATGTGTCGTTTTCAAGTCAAACTTACATCATTGTTGGTTGTCAATAGTCGTGACACACCTGACGAACCGCCTCGCGAGGAAATTGCAGCGGAAGGCAGCTAGACGTGCCTCGCCCGAGGCATTGCGGCCGCGCTTGCGTTTGCCTCGGCCGAGGCACGTCAACACTAGCCGAGCTGCCTCGCGCGGCAATTTCCTCGCGAGGCGGTGCGTCAGGTGTCTGCCTATTCTCATCTACTTGTCACTGCACCAATTCTTACAACACTTTTTTCATTCCAGTCAAGCACAGCGGCAATATCAGCCTCGAAGACGTGATCGGCATCGCCAAGGTCATGAGGCCGCGCTCCATGGCCCGCGAGCTGTCGGGCACCGTGAAGGAGATCCTCGGCACCTCGCAGTCGGTCGGCTGCACGGTGGAGGGCCGCGCGCCCCACGACCTGATCAATGACATCAACACGGGGGCGCTCACTATTGATGAATAGATCACCGTTTTAATTTATTGTGTTGTTTTCTTTTTAAACCATATTTAAATAGATATTTATTTTTACCCTTACTCCGACGCCGTATAATATCCGTCATAAGATACCACACGTTATACTGGTTTTACTCACTGCATTAAGGCGGGTCCTCCACCTGACGCACCGCCTTGCGAGAAAATGGCCGCGCGAGGCGGTGCGTCGGGTGTGAGCCCACCTATTGACATTTTTTTATCATGGTGGTTAAATTACGAGTATGTACGGTCACGGATTTGAGTGATTTATGTTAACTTTATATTAGACATTTCATAGTGTAAGTATCAAACAAAATAATAGCTTGACTTGAACCGTAAATGGCTCCACAAAGCAACGGGACACTTCTTATATTTGGTCTTACTAGACTAGAGTCAAAGTAAGTTGAACCTTGTTCGATCCGTTTATATCTGCTGATGTCGGTTGACATAATATTAATCATACTTTGCACTTTTTTGGGCCCAATCCGTCGTGTACCCTCTTCCTCGACTCCCAAGGACCCTCACTTTCATTACCTCTGTTTCTGATATATCAGGTCCGAGAAATTGCAACGTTTAATACTGTTTTCAAAACCTGAAGCAGTGAAGCTATTAAGATTTTTCCGTGGATAATGACATTAATGACCCCAGTGAAAGATCCATAGAAGTATGACGATCGACAACGCCGTAGTCCGTAAGGGACTACAACGGCGGGGAAATGCATGTTTTGATTAGTTCACGGATCGTACGCCAGATGGTGCTGTTCCGTTCGAGTTAAAATCCTGTATCGCGCTGTTAAAGGCTCCACTACACCATGCCCCATCATGGGCCAGCCAGTCTAAGGGACGCAGCTATACAACGGAATGAGATCGCAATATCGTTTGCTCCCTCTAACGCATGGTCCCTTAGACTGGTCCATGGCGTGAGCCTTAAGATTTCTCTGGGCTGCATGATATTTTGTAAAATTTACTAATTACACGCTAGACGGCGCTGTTCCGTTAACTTGAAATCCTGAATCACGCTATTAAGATTTTTTCCTTGATAATGACATTAATGACCCCGGAGAATGAGATTTTCATTCATAGTTTACAAATCGTACGCCAGATGGCGCTGTACGTTGAGATCAAATTCTAAATCGCGCTATTAAGTGTTTTCCTTGAATTGGATAACAACTTCGGATTTATGTAAGTTGGGTCTGGTTTGTGTATTGTAAGCTAGATAGCGCTGTCTATGTAGAAAACAATTCTAAATCGCGATAATAAGATTGCCCCCGAATCGTACAGTTTTTGTTTAGAGACGGAGAGCTAGCCGCGTCAGATATGATACAATAATGAGAGCAACGAAACCCCTCTAGTTAATTTGCTATGCTATGCCTGTGACTATGCTTATTTCGAGTTATTTCTAGATCCGGACATCTGACAGCTGTAAAGTGGTGCAGGTCAAATTAGGGATGTGACTGCACCAGAAAAATCGATTATTTCATAATCGATTATTTTTCCCAACAATAAAATCGATTATTAAATAATCTACATTTGTATGAAAAATAATCGATTTAGTATCATTAATCGATTTTTTTTCTTTTTTAATATGAAGTCAAATAAAACTTTCAAATAAACCTTTCGTATTCAAAATTAATATTTATTTATTTAAACTATAGCCACTATAGGGTGCAAAATACATATACATATATAGTCTGGCAAACCATTTCTGTCAGTAGAAACGCGCGGCAAATTCAAAATATGTACATGTGGCAACCCTTTGTGATTCATGATCTTTGCGACACCGTATTTCATGACGAACATTTCAATTCACATTGAATTTGTTTCTAGTGCATTTCACTCTCTCATCTTAAGCGCGAGTGAGATAGAACTCCTGCAACGTTCCGAATTAAATTTAAATTCATTTTTAAGCCATATGTAAATTGCCTCAACCAGATTATCTGTTGCAGTTGATGACAGATCAGACGAAATATATCCGTCTCCTTTTTACACACCGTAAATGTCACCTAATGAAAGGGGCGGAAATACCACCTAAAATTAAAAACATAAAATTTGATGATCATTGCTGCTCTTTTCACTGATTCTTATTGTTGTCATACTTTTGTTCGCTGTACATTGCTACTGCGTTCGTTGGCTGGCCAGACTATACGTGCTACATTATACAGATTTTTCATTTTTTAGTTGACCTTGGTCGCCGGTATGGTAAAGCAGTTTATTTATTGATGCCATCTAGTGACAGATTTGATTACTTCAAGGAACCCTTGACAGCTACTGTTTACTTGTAGTTAGCTTTTGGTATTGGTAGTAATCCTTCTTAAGGACAGATGGCGCGTCTCATTTCATTGTTGGTTATAGGTAATTGTAGGAACTAGGTACTAAAAAAAATCGTTTGTGAGACAAGAAATCGATTTTTTATTAATCGATTTTTCGTAATATGGAAATCGATTAATAAAATCGATTTTTTATCTGAAATAATCGATTTTTAATCGATTGTTCCTATAATCGATTATTTTTTCACATTCCTAGGTCAAATAATGCAAATAACTTGAAGAAAACAAATCCTAGAATTCTGAGTTTGGTGCAATATTATAGAAAAGTATGTAATTATTAAAAATATATATAACGGGTTACTCACGTAATTTAAGTCGATTTTTTCTCGACATGTTTCGATCAATTTACGATCATATTCATGAGCAGCCTTCCGCGACGGCAGCGCGCCGGCTTTTACAATAAAAACACCTCCGGCTTTTTAATATGTTAAGGTTTTTAGTTTGTGAATCTCCCGCTAGAATGCACAGTTCCATATATTAGTGAAAGTTCTAAACGTACTTACGACTGAGTTTTTCGGGTCTTAAGTACGAAATGTGATATGACATTTACCAGTCGTTTTTCGGTGAAGAAACAGGACCTAGTAATCTCTGGGTTGGAAGGTCAGATGGTAGTCGCTTTCGTAAAAACTAATGCTTACGCCAATTCTTAGGATTAGGTTTCCAAGTGGTTCCCAGGCTCAATTGAGCCGGGATAAACGCTATGAGGATTATGGCTTAGATTAGATATTACGCTGTAAGTAGTCAGGTTTCCTAGCGGTGTTTTTCTTTCCCGATGATATGGTATTTAATTTTGAACTCACGAACTCACTCGGCGCTAACATGTTTAGAGCTAAGTCAAGGATGTATTTCGATATTTGGCCCCGGGCCGTAAAGGCCTTATGGGCTGGTGTACCTGACTGGCCGGCGCCCTGAACCGAGCGCGTGGGGCGGCTCACGCCGCCTCTGGCGTTTACAGTTTAATTTCCATTCTACGGCGCCAAGCCAGGAGTTGGGTAAAGTTGGAGAAAGGTGTTGGATTTTCATATAAATTCCAAATCTGCATGGTTTTCAATTTTAACGGTCATATCATGCTCATATGCATGGTGGTGGGCTATATCTATGGGTTTAGGGGTTCCAAAGTGGCTACGAAACCCTAAATGAATCAATGTGAAGACTAGACAGTGATATAAAAAATATAGAAGCTACTAATTATTAGCGAAAATTCGCAACATTATTTTTAATGTATTTGTAACCCATTTTTTTAATTGTAGATTTGTTAAACTATCGATACCACAGAATAACTAATAGTACTACCGTCGATACCAAAGAATCGATAATGAACATAATATATAGTGAACGCATCCGTTAAAATCGCTTACAAATTATTTTTGCTGAAGTGAAGTCTAGCAACACAGTTCCCTCCAAGCAGAAATGTCAAAATGGCGTCAACGCAGGACGCTTGGTATATATCTTTACTTGGTTTAGCAGAACATTTCCGAACATCAAATCCTCCTGACATAAAAAGTTGTATTCAGTGCCTACAAGCTGTATTTAATTTTAAGCCGCCCCAAAGGGTCGAGGCTCGAACTCATTTACAACTTGGAAATATCCTTTTGACACACACTAAAAACATCGACTTGGCGAGGACGCATTTAGAGCAGAGTGTAAGTATATTTACGGTCACTTTGAGTATTAAATCGTGCGAATAGTGATAGATAACACGTACAGATATGCTATATCACCTTAATGTTATATCGTCATATTTTTTTATGTGACAAGTTTCACATAGGATGTAAACAATGGTGCATAAGTGGGTCATTAAAGTGTTTTGGTTGCAGTGGTGCCTGTCTCAGACTATCAATGGGTTCGATGACGTCAAGTTCGAGGCGGCGAGTGTGCTGGCAGAGCTGTTCGAGCAGCAGGGGCAGCCCACACACTCCAAACCTATCCTTCGGAAAGCAATTGAGTTATCACAACACAGTGTTTATTGGCACTGCAGGCTAATATTTCAACTGGCAGTAAGTATTGTAAACAAGTAAATTTAGTATTTTACTTGATAACAAGTAAATTTATGGCCCCTTTTCTAGTATTCATCCTTATTGTGTTGTTTGTCATGCATGTTTGAGTGACTTCAATAATACATTGTTTATTTATTATTGTTTTGATATGTTTAATTATTAAATACGTATAATGCTTACGTCAAAAGACGAGTTGAAGTTGTTGATGGAAGACCTGAATAGTATATTTAAAATGAAATAACTTCAATCTATCTATATCTATCTATATCAGCCTTTACAGCGCCCGTCTTCGGACATAGGCCTCCTCTCCATACTTCCACGCTTCTCAATCCATTGCCATCTGCATCCAATTCTCGCCAGCCTGTTGACAGATGTCGTCCTTCCCAAACTCCAAAGTTCAATAATAGAGGCTATTTTTATTTTCTTTTACGTACAATGCATCAAGTTTTGCTAAATTCTATGTTAGACAAATTGTAATTTTACCATCATATTTTTATATCTATATATTATTAAAAATTCAGTTTCTCAAAATCTTTTCCATAAGTTTCAACCAAACAGATAAATAATACTAGCCTGGTTAAGAATCGGAAAGGCTAATTCATAGCATTTAAAAATGTGATTACATGTCTCTAGATGCTGTTTAGCAAAAATGTGACGCTTTGCAATATGATGTCAACTTTAAGTGTAAATTTTTAAAGCTGACTTTTTATTGAAAAATTAATGTAGTTTGACACATTTTTGCAAAACAGCATCATCTTAAGTTTGTTACTCTACATACCTGCATCACACAACTCGGAAGGTCTTTTAGATGAAGAATGAGATTTAAATGCATTACCTACATAAAGGGAGATATTTCTGAATATGTCAGTGAGGTTTCAAAACATTTTTTTTTAATTTTGCAAAATCTGAATAAGGGTGGGTTGCACCACGCATACTACAAATGAGCTGATCAAAGTTAAATATGACGACGGAGCTGTCATCCCATAGAAAACTGTCAAACTTTTCATACAAGATTTTTTTAACAATGATGTTTACGTTAACAGACGGTTTGGTGCAACTGGCCCTAATAGTTTAAAGTTAGCAAAGGAGTCTCAAGACCGTTTTTTGGGAGCATTACGGGATTCAGTATCCACCCTTGCAGACCCATATAGAAAATCCAACCTGTATAACATATACATGTTTATAAAGTTTTTAAATCCACACTTGTAGTAATTTACTAGAAGCTAATTTTATAAATTTTATTAAAGCATGAAAAAATTTTCTTTTATTGTAGCAAATTCACGCAACAGAAAGAGAATATGAAGTGGCTAGTAGCCTCCTGGGCGTTGGTGTAGACTACGCCCAGATCTCCAACGCAGCGTACTCAAGGGTGCTCTTCCTGCTCAGTAGGGTAATGGTGAGTACCACTCGGAACAAAATTCAGCGCTTTAACTGTAATTCTCTATCATGTATGAACACACATACATAATGTAGTTTGTAGTAGTTGAGTGTATCAAAAATATTAACACTTTCAGTGCCAAGAACTCCCCTACGGAGTTCTCAGTAATTTTGCTCACATGCCGCACAACTCCCGAGGGGAGTTCAGTCTATGCTAGCTATAGACGACTAGAGACCATGCCAACGGACTCCCCTAACGAGTCCTTTCGGACCATACAAAAAAATTAACTCCCCAGGGGAGTTCTCGGCGTGCTACGTTGTTTACGCATCGAGTGTGCCTTTGGACTCACCTAGCGAGTCCTATGTGGCTATTCGTCTTTACACTGGCATTCGGCAATGATCTTGGATTTCGGTATGGCAATAAAAGTGTTAATATGCAAGCTGGAGCTAACTTGGCTACGTAGGTATTAATTTCGAATTTAACTAAACATTTGATATAGCCCGCAAACCTATTCATATTTAAAAGTTAGTTTTTAATCCCATAGCAATATTTGCATTATTTACCAAAATTTCTTTTCAGCTGTTACTAATAGACAAGAAAATCCAAGAAGGGTTACCACTGCTAAACCAGGCGGGACATTTAGTAGACTCATGGACCGGGAGCCCTCACCAGAAGGAATACCTAAAAGTATTCTTTTTGGTCTTACAAGTGAGTACTTCGTTTCCCCAAAAGGTTTAATATTTTTAGATGCACCAGAAATGTGTGAAAAGTAAAATTGAGACTTGAAATATGTTGTATTTAACGTTCGAATACAGCTAATTTAATGATATCATATCCATAAAAACAAAAAAATATCTTTAAATCTTGAGTCAGTGGCTCTGACCTCATTACGGACTGATCAATGTTACTCAGCACAATATTATGAGGCCGTAGACTCGAAACACGTGACCGGCGACCGGCGAGACAAGCGGCCGGGCTCGAAACCGGCATTCGCAAAAAAAAAAAAACCCAATATATTATATA
The DNA here is from genome assembly GCA_947086415.1 of Pammene aurita. Lineage (NCBI taxonomy): Eukaryota > Metazoa > Arthropoda > Insecta > Lepidoptera > Tortricidae > Pammene > Pammene aurita. Next base: position 6,757,607 of record OX352302.1, on the reverse strand, counting down.
ATTATGGTTTTTACTTAGAACTCAATTAGATATTTATTAGATAATTACTTCATATTATAAGATTAATCAATTAAATATGAAATAGTAAACGAAGTCTCTTACTCTGATACTTATTGTCAACAATAAAGGTAAACGCGCAAAGCAATTTGTGAACCGCTATGCAATGCGTAGAAAGCAACATATTGTTGGTTATGCTTTGGATATCTCAAATAAAAAATTAAGTCTGAAGCAATTTTTGGTACCAAAAACAAAAGACAGTTGGCACCATTTACAATCTGTGGCCAATTTTTGGTACCAAAAACAAAAGACAGTTGGCACCATTTACAATCTGTGGCCAATTTTTGGTACCAAAAACAAAAGACAGTTGGCACCATTTACAATCTGTGGCCAATTTTTGGTACCAAAAACAAAAGACAGTTGGCACCATTTACAATCTGTGGCTGTTTATCCTCATTTCAGGTATGCCACTTCCTAATGGCGGGCCAGGTGAAGAGTGTGAAGCCCTGTTTGAAGCAGTTGCAGCAAAGCATCCAGACAATCATGGCGCCTACGTGGCCTGATGATGATAGTGAGTATACAAATTGTTTTTGTACCGGTGCAGTAGGCTGACTTGTATAGGATAAATCGCCAGTAACAGGTTTATATACTATTAGCACTTAGTATCTCACATACTCAACTGTACACAAACAAAAACAAATTAAAGATAAGAGCGTGCCAAAGAGCAATGGAAAGGAGCATTCTCAGTATAAAACTAAAGGCTAAGGTCAACAGCAAGTACATCCGATCCAAAACAAACATCATAGATGCATTCGAGTTTGTGCTGAAACAGAAATGGAGATGGGCCGGCCACATAGGAAGATTGACAGATGTACCAACAAAGTCACAAAGTGGCCAGGACCCCATGGCAAAAGGAAGGTGGGAAAACCCATAACAAGATGGTCCAAGGATATCATAGCCACAGCTGGAGAAAATTGGCAAATCAAGACTAAAGACCGAGAAAGGTGGAAAGATATGGAGGATAGTAAAGCAAACGACAATATTATTAGAAAACTTTTATTATATAAAAATATTTAAGGAAAAATAAAGGCTTATATAAATCCATACTAATATTATAAATGGGAAAGTGTATGTGTTTGTTTGTTTGTCCGTCCGTCTTTCACGGCAAAACGGGGCGACGAATTGACGTGATTTTTTAAGTGGAGATAGTTGAAGGGATGGAGAGTGACATAGGCTACTTTTTGTCTCTTTCTAACCCCCCACTTCCCTAAAATGGGGGGTGGAAGTTTGTATGGAGCATTCCGGGGGGCAAAGGGGAACCGTGTTACCCCGAATTTAACGCGAGCGAAGCCGCGGGCAAAAGCTAGTAATAAATAATAATATATCTCACATACTCAACGTCCCACACTACATGGCGATCCTGCCAGTGCGGCCTTGTGCTGCCGAGAGGAACTTGGGATCAAAACCAGGGGGGTTTCACTACGCAGTTTAGGTACATTTGGCCGGCGCGCCTCCCGGGCAGGCGTATGGCAGTGGGCTGCCGCTCGGCTCGCACGATACACACGACTGTCACGTGGCGCTCGCGCAAAATTCAAAATACGCAATGGCTTCGAAACCTAAACCTCGATCTAATCCGTATAAAAGATATAATATTGGTTGCCCAGAAAAAAATATTAGGAATTGACTGACATATTTTCAAAGAAATACGGCTGTGGCATACCTACTTCCGTGAGAATCAGACATACTTTCTATCTCCTGATAAAAAAAATTGTTGACAGAATCAACGTTTGTAATTCCTACATATTTATCTTAAAAATAATAAATCAGTAGGTATAGGTACAAAAACTAGTCAAGTGCCAACCCCGTGCCGACACTCACAGCTCGGTCATAAAACTGCGGCGCGCAAAGAAGATTCACGGTTCGTGCGCGGTTATAAGTTTCAATTTTGCTTGCAGGCGGCAAGTATAGGTATAATTTTATACCTAAATCTGACTTTTGTGAAGGAGTGAATTTTCTGTACGGTAGTACTATTAGTTATTCTGTGTCAAAACTAACCACGCAAAAAAAAGTGAATCAAGTAAAAAATAATAAAAATTGCTCTTGGACTTTTGAAAACTTGTGAGTATGTTGATTATCTGAACACTTAAAAAAAAATTGAATCTATAGATTTTATCTCGATCCTTGCTTTATAACGCAAATTTAGATTTGGCCAGTAATTGGCGGTTAATCCTATCTGTCCCATTTTTATATGTATAGACAACTCTGACTCTAAAAATCAAACATTTGTTTTGAAATATATGTCACCGTAAAATTGTAAATACCTTTTCTCAAACATGCAATGAAATATTCTCTTTACGTTCCTTATAATAGACTCGGAAGTATCCTTTTTCGGGCGCAGCATCTCGAGGCGGCCTGAAATGGGATTTCATACAACTTTTCAGGCCTAGGCCTGCAAAGTAACTTTTTTTTGTTTCAACATCCAACCTCATTCAGACAGCGTCAAAGATGGCGGCAGGTTTTACGAACAGCTGATTTTAACTTTTTAATTTTTACTTCATGGTCGCTTTTTAGATTGAATAAAACATTGTCCTTTTGGTTTTTTATTTTATTTTATTTCATTGCATGTTTGAGAAAAGCACTATACATGCCTCGGCGTGAAAACGGATTCCCGGCCTCTGATGTAATGTACTATTATCTACACTCACATTGTAAGTCCTCTAAAACGTGTTCAAAAACGGTAGGTAATGGCTAGCATTACCACAACCGATTTTACTATGATAAGATTTTTATCTGTGGCAGTAACGTAATTTTAACTTTACATGCTCATATATTGATACGTTATGAGCTTAAAATTCCGAACATCGAATTTGATAACATAATGTAAATCCTGTCCTCCTTCCTGACCAACGGCACGCGCCCGCCCGGCCGCCGGCAAAATCGAGTTTGCCATGGCGGTGCAATGGCGGTCATTCTATGGTTTCCGAACACTTCATTTAGAATATATAATATGAGTGTAAATAAAGCAGTGTATGCAACTGTACGTAATTAGGCCTTATTACGTAACAGTTACATAAACTACTATTGTTGATTAGTTTTATTTTGGTTAAATAATTTTTTTTCAGCGGTATGTGGCACCGCACCAGGCGAATCATTCGTATGGCTGTCCCGGCAGCAGCTGTACGTGCTGGTGTACCTGGTGACGGTGATGCACTCGACGCAGGCCGGCTTCATGGACAAGGCCCATAAATACACGGAGAAGGCGTTGGCACAGATCGATAAGCTGACTGGTATTTATATTTCTCTTTATGTCAGCTTGGAACTAAATTTCTCTTTTATGTGGAAGACAGGTCTTTTTTAGGGTTCCGTAGTCAACTAGGAACCCTTATAGTTTCGCCATGTCTGCCCGTCCGTCCGTCCGTCCGTCCGTCCGCGGATAATCTCAGTGACCGTTAGCACTAGAAAGCTGAAATTTGGTACTAATATGTATATCAATCACGCCGACAAAGTGGTAAAATAAAAAGTGGAATTTTTTTTTTATTAGGGTACCTCCCCTATACGTAAAGTGGGGAGTGATTTTTTTTTTCATTTCAACCCTAACGTGTGATATATTGTTGGATAGGTATTTAAAAATGAATAGGGGTTTACTAAAATCATTTTTCGATAATGTAAATATTTTCGGAAATAATCGCTCCAGAAGTAAAAAAATATGCGTCCCCCCCCCTCTAACTTTTGAACCATAAGTTTTAAAAATATGAAAAAAATCTCAAAAGTAGAACTTTATAAAAACTTTCTAGGAAAATTATTTTGAACTTGATAGGATGAATAGTTTTTGAAAAAAAATTACAAAATAATTTCTGAATTAAGTTTGTAATTTAACCGTATAAGCAGGTGTTTATTGTACCTGTGATTTCTACAAACTTACAATGAAATGACGTGCTTTCAAATAAAGTAAAAACGGTGAAAATCGGTTCACGCAATAAAGAATTATTCCATAAAAATCATCTCCCATACTTTAAGCTCGCGCGCAATAATTTACTTAATTTGCCGATAGATGTCGCTGTACGTGGAACTCTCGTATCATATCCTACATGGCGGTGTTATTAACTCTTAAGTGGGGACACTTACTGTGACGGACGGAAAACTACGGAACCCTACACTGAGCGTGGCCCGACACGCTCTTGGCCGGTTTTTATTTATTTCGTGTCTAGCATGAGTAGGGAAGCCCTCCATTCAAATATTCCTGGATTTGTAATTTTTAAAACCCATTGGGTCTTAGTTTTCAATTTATCCAGATTTTTATGTCAGCGCTATGTAGGAGTATAATATTTCATCAAATATATTTTCCTATATTGCCAGGAGATAAATATGCATTCATGAAAAAATTAGGGTTTGTGAACTTTTGGTCCCGCAAGCGAAAAGTAGGTAATGGCAGCCCTATAGAAATTTAACTATTTGTTATTGTTACAGCATCAGGGTTCACCGACTCAGTGACGCCAGTGGGCCCGCGAAGTGGCGCAGCCCTGGCGTGGAGGCTCCGCATGGCGCTAGTGGAGCACGCGGCGCTGTGCCGCCTGGTGTGCGGCGGCAAGGCGCACGCGCTGCACGAGATCGCGCGCGCCGCGCATCTGCTCGCGCACGCTCCCACGAGTAAGGTCCCACTAGTAGACACACACTAGCGTGGCGCCTGGCATGGCGCTAGTGGAGCACGCGGCGCTGTGCCGCCTGGTGTGCGGCGGCAAGGCGCACGCGCTGCACGAGATCGCGCGCGCCGCGCATCTGCTCGCGCACGCTCCCACGAGTAAGGTCCCACTAGTAGACACACACTAGCGTGGCGCCTGGCATGGCGCTAGTGGAGCACGCGGCGCTGTTCCGCCTGGTGTGCGGCGGCAAGGCGCACGCGCTGCACGAGATCGCGCGCGCCGCGCATCTGCTCGCGCACGCTCCCACGAGTAAGGTCCCACTAGTAGACACACACTAGCGTGGCGCCTGGCATGGCGCTAGTGGAGCACGCGGCGCTGTGCCGCCTGGTGTGCGGCGGCAAGGCGCACGCGCTGCACGAGATCGCGCGCGCCGCGCATCTGCTCGCGCACGCTCCCACGAGTAAGGTCCCACTAGTAGACACACACTAGCGTGGCGCCTGGCATGGCGCTAGTGGAGCACGCGGCGCTGTGCCGCCTGGTGTGCGGCGGCAAGGCGCACGCGCTGCACGAGATCGCGCGCGCCGCGCATCTGCTCGCGCACGCTCCCACGAGTAAGGTCCCACTAGTAGACACACACTAGCGTGGCGCCTGGCATGGCGCTAGTGGAGCACGCGGCGCTGTGCCGCCTGGTGTGCGGCGGCAAGGCGCACGCGCTGCACGAGATCGCGCGCGCCGCGCATCTGCTCGCGCACGCTCCCACGAGTAAGGTCCCACTAGTAGACACACACTAGCGTGGCGCCTGGCATGGCGCTAGTGGAGCACGCGGCGCTGTGCCGCCTGGTGTGCGGCGGCAAGGCGCACGCGCTGCACGAGATCGCGCGCGCCGCGCATCTGCTCGCGCACGCTCCCACGAGTAAGGTCCCACTAGTAGACACACACTAGCGTGGCGCCTGGCATGGCGCTAGTGGAGCACGCGGCGCTGTGCCGCCTGGTGTGCGGCGGCAAGGCGCAAGCGCTGCACGAGATCGCGCGCGCCGCGCATCTGCTCGCGCACGCTCCCACGAGTAAGGTCCCACTAGTAGACACACACTAGCGTGGCGCCTGGCATGGCGCTAGTGGAGCACGCGGCGCTGTGCCGCCTGGTGTGCGGCGGCAAGGCGCACGCGCTGCACGAGATCGCGCGCGCCGCGCATCTGCTCGCGCACGCTCCCACGAGTAAGGTCCCACTAGTAGACACACACTAGCGTGGCGCCTGGCATGGCGCTAGTGGAGCACGCGGCGCTGTGCCGCCTGGTGTGCGGCGGCAAGGCGCAAGCGCTGCACGAGATCGCGCGCGCCGCGCATCTGCTCGCGCACGCTCCCACGAGTAAGGTCCCACTAGTAGACACACACTAGCGTGGCGCCTGGCATGGCGCTAGTGGAGCACGCGGCGCTGTGCCGCCTGGTGTGCGGCGGCAAGGCGCACGCGCTGCACGAGATCGCGCGCGCCGCGCATCTGCTCGCGCACGCTCCCACGAGTAAGGTCCCACTAGTAGACACACACTAGCGTGGCGCCTGGCATGGCGCTAGTGGAGCACGCGGCGCTGTGCCGCCTGGTGTGCGGCGGCAAGGCGCACGCGCTGCACGAGATCGCGCGCGCCGCGCATCTGCTCGCGCACGCTCCCACGAGTAAGGTCCCACTAGTAGACACACACTAGCGTGGCGCCTGGCATGGCGCTAGTGGAGCACGCGGCGCTGTGCCGCCTGGTGTGCGGCGGCAAGGCGCACGCGCTGCACGAGATCGCGCGCGCCGCGCATCTGCTCGCGCACGCTCCCACGAGTAAGGTCCCACTAGTAGACACACACTAGCGTGGCGCCTGGCATGGCGCTAGTGGAGCACGCGGCGCTGTGCCGCCTGGTGTGCGGCGGCAAGGCGCACGCGCTGCACGAGATCGCGCGCGCCGCGCATCTGCTTGCGCACGCTCCCACGAGTAAGGTCCCACTAGTAGACACACACTAGCGTGGCGCCTGGCATGGCGCTAGTGGAGCACGCGGCGCTGTGCCGCCTGGTGTGCGGCGGCAAGGCGCACGCGCTGCACGAGATCGCGCGCGCCGCGCATCTGCTCGCGCACGCTCCCACGAGTAAGGTCCCACTAGTAGACACACACTAGCGTGGCGCTGGCATGGCGCTAGTGGAGCACGCGGCGCTGTGCCGCCTGGTGTGCGGCGGCAAGGCGCACGCGCTGCACGAGATCGCGCGCGCCGCGCATCTGCTCGCGCACGCTCCCACGAGTAAGGTCCCACTAGTAGACACACACTAGCGTGGCGCCTGGCATGGCGCTAGTGGAGCACGCGGCGCTGTGCCGCCTGGTGTGCGGCGGCAAGGCGCACGCGCTGCACGAGATCGCGCGCGCCGCGCATCTGCTCGCGCACGCTCCCACGAGTAAGGTCCCACTAGTAGACACACACTAGCGTGGCGCCTGGCATGGCGCTAGTGGAGCACGCGGCGCTGTGCCGCCTGGTGTGCGGCGGCAAGGCGCACGCGCTGCACGAGATCGCGCGCGCCGCGCATCTGCTCGCGCACGCTCCCACGAGTAAGGTCCCACTAGTAGACACACACTAGCGTGGCGCCTGGCATGGCGCTAGTGGAGCACGCGGCGCTGTGCCGCCTGGTGTGCGGCGGCAAGGCGCACGCGCTGCACGAGATCGCGCGCGCCGCGCATCTGCTCGCGCACGCTCCCACGAGTAAGGTCCCACTAGTAGACACACACTAGCGTGGCGCCTGGCATGGCGCTAGTGGAGCACGCGGCGCTGTGCCGCCTGGTGTGCGGCGGCAAGGCGCAAGCGCTGCACGAGATCGCGCGCGCCGCGCATCTGCTCGCGCACGCTCCCACGAGTAAGGTCCCACTAGTAGACACACACTAGCGTGGCGCCTGGCATGGCGCTAGTGGAGCACGCGGCGCTGTGCCGCCTGGTGGTGCGGCGGCAAGGCGCACGCGCTGCACGAGATCGCGCGCGCCGCGCATCTGCTCGCGCACGCTCCCACGAGTAAGGTCCCACTAGTAGACACACACTAGCGTGGCGCCTGGCATGGCGCTAGTGGAGCACGCGGCGCTGTGCCGCCTGGTGTGCGGCGGCAAGGCGCACGCGCTGCACGAGATCGCGCGCGCCGCGCATCTGCTCGCGCACGCTCCCACGAGTAAGGTCCCACTAGTAGACACACACTAGCGTGGCGCCTGGCATGGCGCTAGTGGAGCACGCGGCGCTGTGCCGCCTGGTGTGCGGCGGCAAGGCGCACGCGCTGCACGAGATCGCGCGCGCCGCGCATCTGCTCGCGCACGCTCCCACGAGTAAGGTCCCACTAGTAGACACACACTAGCGTGGCGCCTGGCATGGCGCTAGTGGAGCACGCGGCGCTGTTCCGCCTGGTGTGCGGCGGCAAGGCGCACGCGCTGCACGAGATCGCGCGCGCCGCGCATCTGCTCGCGCACGCTCCCACGAGTAAGGTCCCACTAGTAGACACACACTAGCGTGGCGCCTGGCATGGCGCTAGTGGAGCACGCGGCGCTGTGCCGCCTGGTGTGCGGCGGCAAGGCGCACGCGCTGCACGAGATCGCGCGCGCCGCGCATCTGCTCGCGCACGCTCCCACGAGTAAGGTCCCACTAGTAGACACACACTAGCGTGGCGCCTGGCATGGCGCTAGTGGAGCACGCGGCGCTGTGCCGCCTGGTGTGCGGCGGCAAGGCGCACGCGCTGCACGAGATCGCGCGCGCCGCGCATCTGCTCGCGCACGCTCCCACGAGTAAGGTCCCACTAGTAGACACACACTAGCGTGGCGCCTGGCATGGCGCTAGTGGAGCACGCGGCGCTGTGCCGCCTGGTGTGCGGCGGCAAGGCGCACGCGCTGCACGAGATCGCGCGCGCCGCGCATCTGCTCGCGCACGCTCCCACGAGTAAGGTCCCACTAGTAGACACACACTAGCGTGGCGCCTGGCATGGCGCTAGTGGAGCACGCGGCGCTGTGCCGCCTGGTGTGCGGCGGCAAGGCGCACGCGCTGCACGAGATCGCGCGCGCCGCGCATCTGCTCGCGCACGCTCCCACGAGTAAGGTCCCACTAGTAGACACACACTAGCGTGGCGCCTGGCATGGCGCTAGTGGAGCACGCGGCGCTGTGCCGCCTGGTGTGCGGCGGCAAGGCGCACGCGCTGCACGAGATCGCGCGCGCCGCGCATCTGCTCGCGCACGCTCCCACGAGTAAGGTCCCACTAGTAGACACACACTAGCGTGGCGCCTGGCATGGCGCTAGTGGAGCACGCGGCGCTGTGCCGCCTGGTGTGCGGCGGCAAGGCGCACGCGCTGCACGAGATCGCGCGCGCCGCGCATCTGCTCGCGCACGCTCCCACGAGTAAGGTCCCACTAGTAGACACACACTAGCGTGGCGCCTGGCATGGCGCTAGTGGAGCACGCGGCGCTGTGCCGCCTGGTGTGCGGCGGCAAGGCGCAAGCGCTGCACGAGATCGCGCGCGCCGCGCATCTGCTCGCGCACGCTCCCACGAGTAAGGTCCCACTAGTAGACACACACTAGCGTGGCGCCTGGCATGGCGCTAGTGGAGCACGCGGCGCTGTGCCGCCTGGTGTGCGGCGGCAAGGCGCACGCGCTGCACGAGATCGCGCGCGCCGCGCATCTGCTCGCGCACGCTCCCACGAGTAAGGTCCCACTAGTAGACACACACTAGCGTGGCGCCTGGCATGGCGCTAGTGGAGCACGCGGCGCTGTGCCGCCTGGTGTGCGGCGGCAAGGCGCACGCGCTGCACGAGATCGCGCGCGCCGCGCATCTGCTCGCGCACGCTCCCACGAGTAAGGTCCCACTAGTAGACACACACTAGCGTGGCGCCTGGCATGGCGCTAGTGGAGCACGCGGCGCTGTGCCGCCTGGTGTGCGGCGGCAAGGCGCACGCGCTGCACGAGATCGCGCGCGCCGCGCATCTGCTCGCGCACGCTCCCACGAGTAAGGTCCCACTAGTAGACACACACTAGCGTGGCGCCTGGCATGGCGCTAGTGGAGCACGCGGCGCTGTGCCGCCTGGTGTGCGGCGGCAAGGCGCAAGCGCTGCACGAGATCGCGCGCGCCGCGCATCTGCTCGCGCACGCTCCCACGAGTAAGGTCCCACTAGTAGACACACACTAGCGTGGCGCCTGGCATGGCGCTAGTGGAGCACGCGGCGCTGTGCCGCCTGGTGTGCGGCGGCAAGGCGCACGCGCTGCACGAGATCGCGCGCGCCGCGCATCTGCTCGCGCACGCTCCCACGAGTAAGGTCCCACTAGTAGACACACACTGGCGTGGCGCCTGGCATGGCGCTAGTGGAGCACGCGGCGCTGTGCCGCCTGGTGTGCGGCGGCAAGGCGCACGCGCTGCACGAGATCGCGCGCGCCGCGCATCTGCTCGCGCACGCTCCCACGAGTAAGGTCCCACTAGTAGACACACACTAGCGTGGCGCCTGGCATGGCGCTAGTGGAGCACGCGGCGCTGTGCCGCCTGGTGTGCGGCGGCAAGGCGCACGCGCTGCACGAGATCGCGCGCGCCGCGCATCTGCTCGCGCACGCTCCCACGAGTAAGGTCCCACTAGTAGACACACACTAGCGTGGCGCCTGGCATGGCGCTAGTGGAGCACGCGGCGCTGTGCCGCCTGGTGTGCGGCGGCAAGGCGCACGCGCTGCACGAGATCGCGCGCGCCGCGCATCTGCTCGCGCACGCTCCCACGAGTAAGGTCCCACTAGTAGACACACACTAGCGTGGCGCCTGGCATGGCGCTAGTGGAGCACGCGGCGCTGTGCCGCCTGGTGTGCGGCGGCAAGGCGCACGCGCTGCACGAGATCGCGCGCGCCGCGCATCTGCTCGCGCACGCTCCCACGAGTAAGGTCCCACTAGTAGACACACACTAGCGTGGCGCCTGGCATGGCGCTAGTGGAGCACGCGGCGCTGTGCCGCCTGGTGTGCGGCGGCAAGGCGCACGCGCTGCACGAGATCGCGCGCGCCGCGCATCTGCTCGCGCACGCTCCCACGAGTAAGGTCCCACTAGTAGACACACACTAGCGTGGCGCCTGGCATGGCGCTAGTGGAGCACGCGGCGCTGTGCCGCCTGGTGTGCGGCGGCAAGGCGCACGCGCTGCACGAGATCGCGCGCGCCGCGCATCTGCTCGCGCACGCTCCCACGAGTAAGGTCCCACTAGTAGACACACACTAGCGTGGCGCCTGGCATGGCGCTAGTGGAGCACGCGGCGCTGTGCCGTCTGGTGTGCGGCGGCAAGGCGCACGCGCTGCACGAGATCGCGCGCGCCGCGCATCTGCTCGCGCACGCTCCCACGAGTAAGGTCCCACTAGTAGACACACACTAGCGTGGCGCCTGGCATGGCGCTAGTGGAGCACGCGGCGCTGTGCCGCCTGGTGTGCGGCGGCAAGGCGCACGCGCTGCACGAGATCGCGCGCGCCGCGCATCTGCTCGCGCACGCTCCCACGAGTAAGGTCCCACTAGTAGACACACACTAGCGTGGCGCCTGGCATGGCGCTAGTGGAGCACGCGGCGCTGTGCCGCCTGGTGTGCGGCGGCAAGGCGCACGCGCTGCACGAGATCGCGCGCGCCGCGCATCTGCTCGCGCACGCTCCCACGAGTAAGGTCCCACTAGTAGACACACACTAGCGTGGCGCCTGGCATGGCGCTAGTGGAGCACGCGGCGCTGTGCCGCCTGGTGTGCGGCGGCAAGGCGCACGCGCTGCACGAGATCGCGCGCGCCGCGCATCTGCTCGCGCACGCTCCCACGAGTAAGGTCCCACTAGTAGACACACACTAGCGTGGCGCCTGGCATGGCGCTAGTGGAGCACGCGGCGCTGTGCCGCCTGGTGTGCGGCGGCAAGGCGCACGCGCTGCACGAGATCGCGCGCGCCGCGCATCTGCTCGCGCACGCTCCCACGAGTAAGGTCCCACTAGTAGACACACACTAGCGTGGCGCCTGGCATGGCGCTAGTGGAGCACGCGGCGCTGTGCCGCCTGGTGTGCGGCGGCAAGGCGCACGCGCTGCACGAGATCGCGCGCGCCGCGCATCTGCTCGCGCACGCTCCCACGAGTAAGGTCCCACTAGTAGACACACACTAGCGTGGCGCCTGGCATGGCGCTAGTGGAGCACGCGGCGCTGTGCCGCCTGGTGTGCGGCGGCAAGGCGCAAGCGCTGCACGAGATCGCGCGCGCCGCGCATCTGCTCGCGCACGCTCCCACGAGTAAGGTCCCACTAGTAGACACACACTAGCGTGGCGCCTGGCATGGCGCTAGTGGAGCACGCGGCGCTGTGCCGCCTGGTGTGCGGCGGCAAGGCGCACGCGCTGCACGAGATCGCGCGCGCCGCGCATCTGCTCGCGCACGCTCCCACGAGTAAGGTCCCACTAGTAGACACACACTAGCGTGGCGCCTGGCATGGCGCTAGTGGAGCACGCGGCGCTGTGCCGCCTGGTGTGCGGCGGCAAGGCGCACGCGCTGCACGAGAACGCGCGCGCCGCGCATCTTGCTCGCGCACGCTCCCACGAGTAAGGTCCCACTAGTAGACACACACTAGCGTGGCGCCTGGCATGGCGCTAGTGGAGCACGCGGCGCTGTGCCGCCTGGTGTGCGGCGGCAAGGCGCACGCGCTGCACGAGATCGCGCGCGCCGCGCATCTGCTCGCGCACGCTCCCACGAGTAAGGTCCCACTAGTAGACACACACTAGCGTGGCGCCTGGCATGGCGCTAGTGGAGCACGCGGCGCTGTGCCGCCTGGTGTGCGGCGGCAAGGCGCACGCGCTGCACGAGATCGCGCGCGCCGCGCATCTGCTCGCGCACGCTCCCACGAGTAAGGTCCCACTAGTAGACACACACTAGCGTGGCGCCTGGCATGGCGCTAGTGGAGCACGCGGCGCTGTGCCGCCTGGTGTGCGGCGGCAAGGCGCACGCGCTGCACGAGATCGCGCGCGCCGCGCATCTGCTCGCGCACGCTCCCACGAGTAAGGTCCCACTAGTAGACACACACTAGCGTGGCGCCTGGCATGGCGCTAGTGGAGCACGCGGCGCTGTTCCGCCTGGTGTGCGGCGGCAAGGCGCACGCGCTGCACGAGATCGCGCGCGCCGCGCATCTGCTCGCGCACGCTCCCACGAGTAAGGTCCCACTAGTAGACACACACTAGCGTGGCGCCTGGCATGGCGCTAGTGGAGCACGCGGCGCTGTGCCGCCTGGTGTGCGGCGGCAAGGCGCACGCGCTGCACGAGATCGCGCGCGCCGCGCATCTGCTCGCGCACGCTCCCACGAGTAAGGTCCCACTAGTAGACACACACTAGCGTGGCGCCTGGCATGGCGCTAGTGGAGCACGCGGCGCTGTGCCGCCTGGTGTGCGGCGGCAAGGCGCACGCGCTGCACGAGATCGCGCGCGCCGCGCATCTGCTCGCGCACGCTCCCACGAGTAAGGTCCCACTAGTAGACACACACTAGCGTGGCGCCTGGCATGGCGCTAGTGGAGCACGCGGCGCTGTGCCGCCTGGTGTGCGGCGGCAAGGCGCACGCGCTGCACGAGATCGCGCGCGCCGCGCATCTGCTCGCGCACGCTCCCACGAGTAAGGTCCCACTAGTAGACACACACTAGCGTGGCGCCTGGCATGGCGCTAGTGGAGCACGCGGCGCTGTTCCGCCTGGTGTGCGGCGGCAAGGCGCACGCGCTGCACGAGATCGCGCGCGCCGCGCATCTGCTCGCGCACGCTCCCACGAGTAAGGTCCCACTAGTAGACACACACTAGCGTGGCGCCTGGCATGGCGCTAGTGGAGCACGCGGCGCTGTGCCGCCTGGTGTGCGGCGGCAAGGCGCACGCGCTGCACGAGATCGCGCGCGCCGCGCATCTGCTCGCGCACGCTCCCACGAGTAAGGTCCCACTAGTAGACACACACTAGCGTGGCGCCTGGCATGGCGCTAGTGGAGCACGCGGCGCTGTGCCGCCTGGTGTGCGGCGGCAAGGCGCACGCGCTGCACGAGATCGCGCGCGCCGCGCATCTGCTCGCGCACGCTCCCACGAGTAAGGTCCCACTAGTAGACACACACTAGCGTGGCGCCTGGCATGGCGCTAGTGGAGCACGCGGCGCTGTGCCGCCTGGTGTGCGGCGGCAAGGCGCACGCGCTGCACGAGATCGCGCGCGCCGCGCATCTGCTCGCGCACGCTCCCACGAGTAAGGTCCCACTAGTAGACACACACTAGCGTGGCGCCTGGCATGGCGCTAGTGGAGCACGCGGCGCTGTGCCGCCTGGTGTGCGGCGGCAAGGCGCAAGCGCTGCACGAGATCGCGCGCGCCGCGCATCTGCTCGCGCACGCTCCCACGAGTAAGGTCCCACTAGTAGACACACACTAGCGTGGCGCCTGGCATGGCGCTAGTGGAGCACGCGGCGCTGTGCCGCCTGGTGTGCGGCGGCAAGGCGCACGCGCTGCACGAGATCGCGCGCGCCGCGCATCTGCTCGCGCACGCTCCCACGAGTAAGGTCCCACTAGTAGACACACACTAGCGTGGCGCCTGGCATGGCGCTAGTGGAGCACGCGGCGCTGTGCCGCCTGGTGTGCGGCGGCAAGGCGCACGCGCTGCACGAGATCGCGCGCGCCGCGCATCTGCTCGCGCACGCTCCCACGAGTAAGGTCCCACTAGTAGACACACACTAGCGTGGCGCCTGGCATGGCGCTAGTGGAGCACGCGGCGCTGTGCCGCCTGGTGTGCGGCGGCAAGGCGCACGCGCTGCACGAGATCGCGCGCGCCGCGCATCTGCTCGCGCACGCTCCCACGAGTAAGGTCCCACTAGTAGACACACACTAGCGTGGCGCCTGGCATGGCGCTAGTGGAGCACGCGGCGCTGTGCCGCCTGGTGTGCGGCGGCAAGGCGCACGCGCTGCACGAGATCGCGCGCGCCGCGCATCTGCTTGCGCACGCTCCCACGAGTAAGGTCCCACTAGTAGACACACACTAGCGTGGCGCCTGGCATGGCGCTAGTGGAGCACGCGGCGCTGTGCCGCCTGGTGTGCGGCGGCAAGGCGCACGCGCTGCACGAGATCGCGCGCGCCGCGCATCTGCTCGCGCACGCTCCCACGAGTAAGGTCCCACTAGTAGACACACACTAGCGTGGCGCCTGGCATGGCGCTAGTGGAGCACGCGGCGCTGTGCCGCCTGGTGTGCGGCGGCAAGGCGCACGCGCTGCACGAGATCGCGCGCGCCGCGCATCTGCTCGCGCACGCTCCCACGAGTAAGGTCCCACTAGTAGACACACACTAGCGTGGCGCCTGGCATGGCGCTAGTGGAGCACGCGGCGCTGTGCCGCCTGGTGTGCGGCGGCAAGGCGCACGCGCTGCACGAGATCGCGCGCGCCGCGCATCTGCTCGCGCACGCTCCCACGAGTAAGGTCCCACTAGTAGACACACACTAGCGTGGCGCCTGGCATGGCGCTAGTGGAGCACGCGGCGCTGTGCCGCCTGGTGTGCGGCGGCAAGGCGCACGCGCTGCACGAGATCGCGCGCGCCGCGCATCTGCTCGCGCGCGCTCCCACGAGTAAGGTCCCACTAGTAGACACACACTAGCGTGGCGCCTGGCATGGCGCTAGTGGAGCAGTGAAAATGATCGTTGGAGACCATCCCTAACTTTTTAGTCTACGACGATTGATAATTACAGATCCTGTTTCTAACAAGGATAGAACGGCAATAGAAAATCTTCAAATCAAAAATTACGTTTTTATATGAGACAATGTAAAAAGAATACGATTTTTTATTACGGCAATGGAATATTTTTAAAATATTTGTTTCTGGATTTTTATATTGTATTGTTTTTCTGTGCAGCGGCCAGCGCGGCGGCTCACACGCCACAGCTGCACTGTCTCCTAGGACTGTACGCCATGTCCATGAACTGCATGGAGGCGGCCGAAGCGCAGTTCCTCACCGCCATACACGTGAGTACTATCAGAAGCTGCTATGGTAATATGAACCTTGTTTTTACAACAACACAGACGTAAACAAATATAGCTTCAATGATTACAAACGCCTAGCAAATTTAGACAAATGCCACCTAAATATTATGCCATGCCGCGAATACTTTAGCCTGATTCCTCAGCAATTTTATTTGTTTTATAACACACTAAATATTGCTGGACGTCTTCTAAATAGTACAAGAGCCCATGACACTGAAACTAGTTCGATAAGTCTCCTAAATGAGATATTTATTTACGTTACGGAGATCCAACAGCTATCAAAACAAAATAGCACTAATTAATAAGAGATGGAAAGCCAATCACAGGATCACACTTATAGCTACAGTTTATTACATTCAAGTTTTACTTAAATAAAAAGTGACAACATATATAATTAACAAACATTACAAGATATATAATCCAATTAAGCAATATTTTATTTGATCAGAGAAAATAACCAAGCATGACTTAAATCCACAGCGCAGGCTTCGTCAAAAAGGATACAAAACGATATCCGCAACAAACTTCGTCCAATCTCCACCAGTAATAATCTGCCACAGGCTTCGTCAAAATTGTACAAGATAAAATCCGCGAAAAGCTTTGTCAAAAACCTAACCCTCTAAGCGCGCCTTCACGTTAATCCCCGAGACGACACGTACCCGGGGCAAACGTTCCAAAAATGCTGGCCGCATTACCGCGCTGCACCGCCAACGATATTGGCTGGACCAGGTACGAGCCGGACCGGGGACCACGACCCCGGTCCCTCAACCGCTGCCCCAGATCTTTCATACATTTTTTCCCCTCCGAACACCAGGGTCCACCGGTTTCCACCGCAACCGGAACAAAATCATATAGATATATAATTAGTCATGTCTTTAATGGGGGAACACAAAATGTCGATGCTGCAATGCAAAAAAAGTGGCGGCGTATTTTAATAAAATAAAATAAAAATCTGTTTCTAGTCTGATAAGTCTCCTACATTTCCTTTGTTCCTCGAAGCAGGGTAGGGGTAGGGCTACACGATAATGCGGTGCTGCAAACCCTCGTGCCTGATATTTTAAAACATCAAATCTTTTTAATGACGTAACATCTTGTTGCAGTTGTAAAAAGATCAGGTGCTATGTTTAGGTTACATAACATCTTGTTACTGTTATAAAAAGATCAGGCGCTCTGGTTTGGCATACATCTACAATCTTTTGATGCTGCTGCCACTGACAAGGCCAGGTGCGGGGGCTTGCAGCACCGCATTATCGTGTAGCCCTACCCCTCCCCTGCTTCGAGGAACAAAGGAAATCTAGGAGATTTATCAGACTAGAAACCAGATTTTTTATTAAAAAAAAAAAAAATATGCCGCCACTTTTTTTGTGTTCCCCATTAAAGACGTGTCTAATTATTTATATCTCATATAGGAGACTTATCGAACTAGGTTCAGTGTCGTGGACTCTTCTACTATAAAGTAAGGTTTACTATTTAGTCGTTGGTAACTAGATTGTATTGTACTGCATGTTAATTTCAATTCATGTTAAAATTTGAATCCGTTATCTACACATAGATTTATTTACTTTGTGTCTAATACTTAAGATAATTTGAACCTTATTCCTACGTCCGCAAAGTCGACTTAAGCATGTGTTGTGTTTCAAGCATTAACATTTATTTTCAGATGTCACAAGAAAGAGACATGTGGATGTTCGCGAAACTTAACCTGGCCATTGTTTACTTACGGGGGCGGCGGGACAACGACCTAGCGCAAATCATGGAACAGGTATCGTCATCTTTTCATTACAATAACATTCTAAATCTTAATATACTATTTATTTATAACACTGGCTGTGGAATGGGCTATCTGCCGAGGTTTTCTCGAGTGACTATAGTAAGGGGTTCTTCAAAAAATGAGTGTAGCGGTATTTTCCAACCTGTTATCAATGTCTTTGTCCACTCCACCACTGCAAGTTACGACACTACCTAGGTACTGGATTTTGGACACAGAGTCTAGGCTTTCGCCCCTCAGCACTATTGGGTCCGTTGTACTCGACTTAACCTGCATGTCGACTGTTTTACGTTTGTTGATACGCAGGCTCATTTTTTCAGCTTCTTGACGGCTATCCAGTTTGGCTTGTAGTTGAGCGAGAGTAGGCGAAATGAACACGATGTCATCCACGTAGTCTAAGTCTTCCAGATCGTTCGTGCCCCAACGTATAGCTTTTGGTGTGGAAATTACGTTATTCATAACGTCATCCAGGAGAATATAAACAATAGCGGTGATAAGAGGCAACCTTGCTTAACTCCCCCTGATATTTCTATGGGCGCTCCAATCTCTTCTTCTTGCACTACCCTGTATGTACTGCCTTCGTACAAGGAACGTATTATGCGGATGATACAGTTAGGAACATGACTTGCCAAGACTTAACCACAACGCGCTGCACTTCACAGTATCAAAGGCTTGTTCGAAATCGACGAAAGATAAAAACGTTTGGACTGCAACTCGACACACTGTTCAATAAAGATGCGTAGGGTGTTAGCATAGACTAATTAACCCAAGACCCCGCATAGCCAGGCGACCCCCGCTGCCACGCTCGAAGTAATTTCACTCTATAGTGAGACACTAATATTGGAAGTGACAGTAAACATAGTCTCCATGGCAACCATTAATGTCTGACTCTCTCTTACGCCCCACGGAAGAATCGCGCGTTCCCTGTTGCATTGCGAGTTCCCCTCCCGCACCCCTTTTTTTTGGCAGCTTAGGTTTCAAAGAAATAACGCGCTAAACGAAGTATAGAGATATCTTGTATATGGGTGTTATTGAGCGTGGTCAGTGCAGGAACGACCCGGGCGAAATCCCGCCTGCTCGTCTCGTAAAGTACTGGTTACTTTTGGCGCGATTCGAATGAGCAGAATTTTTTTGTAAGAGTCCAGAAGGTTTTTATTATTTAATCGTATGGCGATATAGTCCAATAGGTAATAAAATTAGAACAGGATTTTATAAGGCAACATCCAAATTTTGCAACCATTGCACAACGTCGGGCGTCACTTCCATTAGGTCTTCTGGGCTTCCTGGGTATGCGCGGAGTGGACACCGTTGTATGATGTGCTCCATAGTCTGGTCCTCGATTCCGCAGTCACAGAGCGCGGAATCTTTCCAACCCCACTTATGCCGAAAGAAGTTGCATCGCCCGTGCCCAGTTCTGAGGCGGTTCAAGCGGCACCATTGTTTCCTAGGAAGTTCGGTTCCCTTGATCATATCCGTCGGATCTATATTCACGACCGAGGTACCGACAGCTTGCTTCATCCATTCTTGTTTCCAGAGCTGCTGTATGTCAAAGGGATCTTGGGTAAGTGTTGCCGCTGCTGCGTAAACTGGACGGCGGGACTTGAGTCTTGCCATAGGGGGGTTGGTAAACTCTTGATGCATTGGCAGAGTGGGACACGCCCTAATTTTACTGGTCTCCCTTAGTAGCGCCTGTTTCCTTCTTAGGTGTGGAGGTGGGATTCGGCTAAGCGTAGGAAGCCAGTGGCAAGGTGTAGATTTCACTGTTCCAGTAATGCATCTCATGGTGGCATTTAGCTTCGAGTCTACCGTATGTGTATGTGGACTTTGTAGCCAGACCGGAGCACAGTACTCTGCAGTGGAGTAGACCAGTCCCAAAGCCGTCGAACGGAGACATTCCGCAGATGCTCCCCACGAGGTGCCACACAACTTGTGGAGTATGTTATTCCTAGCCGATACCTTTAGTGAGAGCTTGGTAAGGTGTTCTTTGTAGCTTAAGGTTCTGTCCAGAGTCACTCCTAAGTATTGCGGAAAGGGGTTAAATGGAACCTTTTCACCTTTCCCATTTCCCATATGATTGGAACCATTTGTTCAACCGATTTCAAGATTTCGAAGGAGGTTATCAATTCGTCGGGATCTTTGTTTTTGCTTTTATTATATATTATTTATATTCGAAGGCGGCTGGACCGATTTGCAAATCGTGCGTAAAGTTTGATTTTATGCACTAGTGCTAAAAAGTAATCTGATCAGTAAACCGTGCATAAAGTTTGATTTTACGCACGATTTGCAGATCAGAATTTTAAATAAATGAGTATTATGCGAGACCCGCTTATAAATGACCCACCTGAACTACGCGCGATTGGGCATAAAGGAGTATTATGCGAGACCCAATAGTATTACTTGAACAACGCGCGATTGAATGAAGCTGTCTTTCGTACACTGACAGAATATAAATGTAATTTTATTTCATTGTAGTTTTTTCGCAATTGTATTAAAAAACGTTGTTCGACACACGTGCGGAACTGTCATTTTCACTCGTCCCGAGTCTTGTAACCTCGGTACTCGTGCAAAGTGACATACTTCTCGCACTTGTATCGAAAACTACTATTTTTGTTTGAAAGAGTATACTTCACAGTTGGTCCCATTGTAACCAGGTTAGGATCTGATGATGGGATCCTGGAGAAATCGAGGGAACTCTTCAACTATTATAGGCACACCTATAGTGATTTGAGTATTTCTTACAGCAGCTCGAGCATTTGCTGTTGGAAAGGTGGATGCTAAGTGAAGTCGGTTCTTTTTTGTTTAAATTGTTTTTGTATGTCAGGTGCGGCCGGAGGCGCTGCCCCCGTACGCGCACGGGCTGCGCGCGGCCTCCTACTACGTGCTGGGGCTGCAGGCCTTCTTCCAGGCGCGGTACAACGATGCCAAGTCAGTGTTCACTCTCTTGTAGCTAATATCACCTTTATTACACAGGCAATAGAGTGCATTCAAAGATGCTAAGTAATTATTTTTCTGTAGACCTAACGTGATCTCAAGCATTTATTGTCTTTAACACATTCATTGCCACCCAGCCAAACAAGATATCCGCGCCAGGCCACATAAAATTCGTCATATAAAGCTAGTACTACGATCCCGACTATCGGGTCGTCCGGCCTGGGAACGAAATCATCAAATACCCGATAGTCAGGTTCTCGGCATTGAATGTGTTAAGGAATGTTATCTGTTTTTTCGGAACTCCAGTACAAAATATCGTTTGATATTTACCATCAGTCGCTCGAAGGAAAATATTGTGAAAAAAACCGTACCTTATCCTAATGACGCCTTGTTTCCCCTCTTGGTGCCTACTAACTAATGCCTATTCCAATGAATGGGATTAGGATGCCGAGGGGATCCCAGGCTCAATTAGTGTATGGAAAAAGGCCCACTTTAGATTGCATACTACCAGTAACACACTCGATTGTACATTAGTAACTTTATCTCTTTTTTTTATTATTGGAAAACCAACAGCACATACAACATGTTGACAACATATATAGAAATTGGAGGCCAATTATAGGTTCTCACAGATAGAAATCTTATAGAAATTAACTTCACTAAATATTAATATAGTGTACAAATATGCGTAGACTTAGCAAGTACATATACATCATTGATAGAAAGAAAAACAAACAATTAAGAAAAAAAAAGTAAAGAAGACAACAATCGTGAAAAATCGTGAAAAACTAATTAGCATGGGCAGGCTCACTCCAAGAATTTACGCGAGTACTCCGTATACATTGTGTATTTACATTAAACACATCAATATCTTGCTCTCTTGACGGCCTGCTAATTGAACATTGCCAAAATAATTAAAATGGTCAGGTTATGCTGCCTATGTTTGATACATTAATCATTATTTTTGGGCTAGATCGTTTAAGGTAGCAAAACTAGAGTTCGGCCACGCTAACGCGCCCGTAACTTTTACGTGAAGTGTGCCCGTAACTTTTACGTGAAGCGTGCCATACATTACCACTACCATGACTCCCAAGTCGGTACAAACATAACGTGTTAATATTTAATATCTTAATATCTTTCAGACGTTACCTCCGAGAGACCCTCAAAATGGCGAACGCCGAGGACCTGAACCGACTGACCTCCTGCTCCCTCGTGCTGCTCGGCCATATATTCCTGTCCATAAACAACTCGCGGGAGTCTATGAACATGGTCACACCGGCCATGCAGCTCGCCAGCAAGATACCTGATGTGCATGTGCAGTTATGGGCGTCTGCTATACTCAAAGGTATGAAAAACTCAAGATATAAAATATTTATTTTCGAATTTAGGCACATTACAACGCACGTGCGCACGTCAGAGAAAAAAAAACTACCTCCGGTTCTAACCCTACACCACCCGAGAAGTATTATGACCGGAAAAAAATCGGCGTTACTTATTTTTTCAAAACAATGATACATTCGATCTTAAAGATACACAATAATGCGTAGTTCTTCAAGAAGACATATCAAAAAAGCATGAGAGAATGTCTATTGTACCAGTTGTTTATAAAAAAAAAAGAAAAAACAAATCTGACAGTTTCACAAACCGTTTGATACAGACAAGTTCTACAGACATACCTTTTAATCTTTCATATGCCGGAATGTGGATCCGCGTACGAGAAAACTATTAGAAAAAAATCCTCGTGGCATAATACAGGTTAATTTAACATTTTTAGTGGTTATAATATAAATATTATTTGAAACGGGATATTTACCATGTATATTTGCGTTTACGAGCACCCGATATTTCGGCGCAGTTACATGCACCATCATCACGGAGTAACTATACAAGTGAGAACGCGGACAGTAGTAGTAGCAGTGACAATGGACGAAAAAAGCGAACTCGAAAGAGGGCAGATCGCTACGGTGTGTGGGTAGACCACTAAAACTCGCCGCAACGTTAGTTACTCCGAGACAAGGATGATATAGACATGGATGGACAATATCCATACAAAATCGCGTTCTCTTATTTCAGGTTAAAGCACTAGCGTCATCTATCGGTCACACCAGACACTAAATCCTAGTTTCTAATACTTTGTTCGTCGCTTAACGCTGACCGAATAACTCGACTCCAGACTGACAGATGGCGCTGTGGCACTTCGTAGCGAAAACAGACGTATAGCCTGAAGGTTCGAGGAACGCGATTTTGTTTGAAGGGCATCAAGAATGATTAAGACATGGATTGACAATGCCTATACAAAATCGCATTCAGGCTATACGTCTGTTTTCGGTACACAGTGCCACAGCGCCATCTGTTGAGTCTAGAGTCGAGTTATTCTGTCAGTGTTAAGCGACGAACAAAGTATTAGAAACTAGGATTTAGTGTCTGGTGTGACCGATAGATGACGCTAGTGCTTTAACCTGAAAAGAGAACGCGATTTTGTATGGGTATTGTCCATCCATGTCTATATCATCCTTGCTCCGTGATGATGGTGCATGCAACTGCGCCGAAATATCGGGTACTCGTAAACGCAAATATACATGGTAAATATCCCGTTTCAAATAATATTTATAATGTGAATGATCATGTGAGCTTGAAATTATATATTTTTAGTGGTTAATTCGTCCATTTATACCACAATCGGCGTTAGCCATTTCGGTCTTGAATAATTTCTGAATTTTTAATTGATGTGTTGCCTTCGAGCAACGATGTTAAGGAGGTACAGACTAAAACAAGATTTACTGAAAATATGGCTCGTTAAAATGTGTAACCAGCCAGTCTTATACCGTAATAAGACTCAGAGAAACTGCTGCACGAGTCGATCTAGCGGTTCTATTGTGGGGCCATTTCTTTGAGCTGATTTTGTAACCCTAGATTTATTTATTTATGTATTATTTGATCAGTGTGTTGCGGATAAAACATTTACAAGAAATATAGAAATTGAAAATGTAAAGAGTCAATATCAGAAATGTTAGAAAATTCCGAGATATTATAAGCTTTTATTTAGTTTCACTTGTCCCGTTGTCTGTAAATAAATCTTGCAAGTTAAATTTGACCCGTTGTGTTTGGGCTCTTTGCATTCATCTTGGTGAGCAGTTAGGTATTGTATAAAGGAGAGCTATAAAAACTTATCACAAATATAAAATTTTTGAAAACAAAAAAAACTTGGTTGTACCTGTATGTGGAAATTTCGCAACGGGGAAGGCAACTGTCTAAGTGACATCTCCAACATTGGTGTCTCTACTACTCAATGTTTTGTCTCGAATTGCTCCGAAATGGAAAACCACCGGTTTCTGAAATACACTAAAATTTAAATGCTGTAGACGAACGCCATCCATTGGGAAGGTTCTTGCCTAAGAAAAGCTTTTTGACTGCATACTAGTTAAGAACCATTCATCTTCTGGCTCTTTCTCTCATTGCATATGTCTCTTTTTCTTATTTTATGCAATCTGAAACAACACCCTCTACAAACAGTTTTCACTGGCCTTCTCCATTAAAGAAATTTTCCGATGGGACATCAGTAGTTTGTATTGAGATTAGGTCCTCTTGAAAAAACTCTTGAATTCATTACAATGTTATTACAAGTGTACATTTATTTTTTCTCATTACTTTTTGGCTAGGGTTATTGTATGCCATATGTTAGTGCAAGTGCGGTTTTACTGTCATCATGGACTATGGACACAGTTCACATGCATTTGTATCTCGTTAGCCGCGCAATGACTCACGCATCCCTCGTTCCAGATCTGTACCGACTGAACGGCGACTCGGAGCGCGAGAACGAGGCGTACCAGATGCACTGCAACTTCTCGCAGTCCCTCCTGAAGGACCACTTCCAGGCCACGCAGCTCCCGCAGCACGCGCTCGTGCACTGGACGCAGGGCCCCCCGCCCGCGCTGCCCCCTCCCCCTCCCCCTCCCCCTCCCGCCGGGGCCTCCCATCCCACGTAGGACTACCCTCCTGGGGTTACATAATAGGTACGCCAGCCAGCCTCTACAGAGCGCTCCACCCCACTTAGGCATAATAGGTACGCCAGCCAGCCTCTACACCTCCACTCGACGGCTCTCAATTAACCCTAGCAACACTCGAGATTAAAACCTCCACTTTGGTTGGGTTTAACTTCAGTTACAAGATGGAGTATGTAAAGGCGAGTCCACACCTGACGCACCGCCTCGCGAAGAAATTCAAGCTAATTGACGTGCCTCTGCCGAGGCAAACGCACGCGCGGCCGCAATGCTCGGGCGAGACACGTCCACACTGTGGACTCCACCTGTGGAGAATAGCGTCCAAGGGTAAAATCTATAGGCAGTCGAAATATACAGCACCCTTTTAACTGTTTAAAGGTGCAAACTTCAATAGTCTTTTTTCAACTACACTAGCCGAGCCGCCTCGCGAGGCGGTGCATCAGGTGTAGACTCGCCTAGTGACAATTTCAGACTAAAAATATCCGATTAGTCGCTTGCTGATAAGATTGATTGATCATTACTGGTTGAATCTTAATGGTTGATCATTGTATTCACAACCGACAGTTATAGTTCGGTCAAGGTCTGTCTCACCTTACTTCAAGCATAGACAGGGAAAATCATATTGTCTTTGTCTTACGCTAGTACCCACACCACTAAAAAGGATAAGTGTAGCTTATTACTTCTGCACTTTTTGGTTTACCAGACTATAAACAATCTTTATTGCAACTTTAGGTGTACATTGATACGATTGGCACTTGGCTCTCAAACTAGGTTTCCAATACTATACCCTTCCAATTAAAAAAGGGCATATAAGATGATTCGATGTCACCACTCATAGACGCTTCCGTACTTATATAGTATAGCGCTGCTTATTTCAAATGCGTCCATATATTCTATAGTAGAAATTGGTGTAGAAACTAATCAGTTAGAATGAAATTGTAGCAGCCTAGTAAAGTCGCGCCTACGTTAGTCGACCTCAAGCTCTTTGTAAAGTTTTCATTATCTGGTGTGTGGGTATAAAGTATCCCCATGGAAACTCACTTGACTTGCCTTTCTTTAGACAAGGTGCTAAATTGTCTCAAGTTAAACAAGGTAACTTTTATGGGCGCCGTGCCACTAGAAATTCATAGAAAGCCTTCTCAACACCTGTATTTAAAAACTCTGAAGTATAGAAAACCTAGCCGCGCTCGATGTTCTAAAAATTCGAACACGAACCCCTCGCTATGCTCTAGCGCCCGATTAGAGATCTCTAGCTGAGCTGGTATTGGTATTTATGATTGCATGTTTATAAATTATATATAAATGCCTTGCGGTAATGTGAATTAATTGAGAGAAAATAGAAAGAGATGAATAGTTGGGAAATGGCAAGCAAACTCACAGTAATCGGCTAAGCTAAGTAATAGCTACAACAGAGAAGAAAAACTAGACACACGTAAAGTAGATTTATGTCGTTTCGTTATAGACGGAGAGCTAGCCACGTCAGATATGACACAATAATGACAGCGACGAAACCCCTCTCGTTAGTTTGCTATACTATGCTTATTTCTAGATCCGGACATCTGGCAGCTGTAAAGTGGTGGAGGTCAAATAATGCAAACCACTTTAAGAATACAAATCCTAGAGTTCTGGTTTTAATGGCGTATTATGAAACATTATATAAATAATTAGATCATATCATTGCCAAAAGTTTCTGATGCGGAAAAGTAGTCCAAAACGACGTATATGTCGTAATTCATACTTTGTCGCCTACTGTTTCTGTTTCTGAAATATTACGCAATGTTTTTTGTTCTTATGTCAAAACATAGGCCCCGTCCTCTATAAATAAGATAACTTCGGTCGTTTTTACCTATTTTGGTATTACTTTTTTCCAATTCAAAAACTTTGCTAGTCTGTTACTCTGACATCCACCCATTAAAAGCTGCCAGATGCCCGGATCTAGCAATAAGAATAGTATTGCAATCTTACTAGATGGGTTTCATTGCTCTCATTATTGTGTCATATCTGACGTGGCCAGCTCTTAGACCATTGACTATTTTTAGCGTATTTATATCACTTAGCCGTTCAGTCGATAAAAAATCGTCAAGGTAGAGTGCTTTTGTTACAATTATGCAACTCTTTCTATTTAATCCAATGTGAGAAAGACGTATGACGGTGTGATTGAAATTAATGGGCACGCAACCATCTCATAAATTTTGACACTTTCATTCATTGTAAATCAAAAATCCTAATGAAAGTGTTGATTGGAAGCCACTGGCCTTATGTACATAGATATTTTAGAATAATTTATCGCACATTTTTTAAATATACGCGACGCTAATGAAGCTTCCCTGTTAGTACAGGCGCCAGATATATCGGAGCGGCCAAGGTGGTCACAAATATCTGAACGCCTCTATTGTCAAGGCGATAAAGTGCACGTTCAGATATTTTTTGAGTACCCTGGCCGCTCCGATATATTTGATGGCGACTATACATTCAGTATAAAAAAGTAATATAAAGAATTGTACTTCGTTTTTACTGGTCCGAATGTCTACACAGACGTTGTGTTATTTTAAACACAACAAAAGGTCGAGGGCTTTACAACGCCATCTACGTTTAACATTGACTGGCCGTTCCCTTGAACAAATAGTTCTCTCTCGAAGTTGGCTACTTTTCT
Organism: Pammene aurita; assembly: GCA_947086415.1. Classification (NCBI taxonomy): domain Eukaryota; kingdom Metazoa; phylum Arthropoda; class Insecta; order Lepidoptera; family Tortricidae; genus Pammene; species Pammene aurita. The sequence goes on along the minus strand of OX352302.1, from coordinate 6,730,627 downwards.
TACGATATAATTAATTCTTACGAAACATTTATGAAATCAAATTGTCGAAACACGGGAAACAACCGACCCAACATACGTTTGCGCTTTTAATTATTTTGAAATCGGCAAGAATTCATATAATCACTATTATAAATTTAAAATGTTGGAAAACCCCCGAAACGGCTGAAACGATTTGATAAAACATGTCTAAGATCACTCGCTAAAAACTGCTTTTAAATAAAAAAAGCGCATTTAAACAGGACCAACAGTTTTAAGGCTCTGTCAGACACACTCGTTTTGTTAACGTGGCAGTAGCGGGGCGCGACGCGAGCCGCGCTTGGACGCAGCGTCCCGACCGCTGACAGACAACAATATATAACTGCCTCTTAAGCATAGACATACTAGCCGTAGACCTGTCATGGTAATACAAATACAAATAATTTATTGAGAAATGTATAGTACAGTACTTTTCTCAATAATTGTTTTGTAATAACAATACCAAGATCGAAAGGGATGGTATTATTAAATAAAATAAAATAAAATAAATATTATAGGACAATCTCACACAAATCAACCTAGTCCCACAGTAAGCTCAATAAGGCTTGTGTTGTGGGTACTAGGCGACGATATATATAATAGATAAATAAATACTTAAATACATAGAAAACATCCATAACTCACGAACAAATATCTGTGATAAACACATAAATAAATGCCCTGACCAGGATTCGAACCCGGGACCTACTACTATGCATTATTACACTTTCAATAGGTATGACAGAGAAGGTGCTATTATCGTTGGTCCTTGTCATAGTCTCATCTTTTTTTGTTACCCTCCACGCCATAACTTATAGCAGTGGAGGGTCACAAACAGATATAATTCGCGATTTCTTCAAGAATCGTGTTTACTACGAGAAAACCTGATATTTTTCATAGAAAGTTGTGTCGGCTAGGGAAAACAATGGTAAATTGTTTTGTTTTGTGCTGTAGAAGTGATTTTATCATCATGTATATATATCCCTTAAGGTAGTACGCGTGTGCGGCCTCTAGTTAAATTCTTGGTGTGAGCTCTTGAGAGAGCGATACGCGCGTGTCGTGAGCGCGGCGCTGCACGCCGGCGGGCCGCGAGCACGACGCGGGCACGCGCGCCGCTCACCGCGCTCCGCTCCCGCCTCGCTAACAAAGCGCGTGAGTCTGACGGAGCCTTTAACGCCACGGTGCCACAGATAGACACACGTAGCGGTCAAACTTATATATATCACCCCTTTTTATGCGTCGGGGGTTAAAAACTGCATTCATCATAATTACGTGACGACAAATTGTAGTTTTCCCATATAAATTTCATAGTAACAAATTGTTTTGACGTTTCACTAAGACCAACTGATTTGACTCGTTTGCAAATTAATCAATAGAAACTAAATTTGAAGAGGTTTAAAGACATTTCATTTAAATCTCTGCAGAAAGTGATGGCAAGTACCTCCCCATGTAGGGATAACTTCACTATGGGTATAATTCTCTAATTTAATTTCTAAAGAATATAACTCACTGCCGTCTTACTTAAATTGTAATACGAAAATACTTAAGACACGAGTGTTTTTAAGATTTGCTTCATTCATAAATCGTTTGAAGTTTTAGTTACATGGACAACTCGATTTAAAAAAATAAATGAATGGTGTTTCAAGATATCAAATAGTACATTACTTACCAAGGACTGTAAAAGAAAGAAAGCCCGAAATCGCAGGTATTTGTGACCCGAGCCACAGGCGAGGGTTGTAAATATGCGATAGAGGGCTTTCTTTTTTACTGCCCGTGGTGAGTATACAATTTTACGTCTCCACCTGGCCATAATGCGAGTTTTACCGGACGCGAAGCGTGCGGTAAAACTCACATTATGGCCAGGTGTGACGGAAAAGAAGTTTTCACCACACCACCTCGGAAAGGCGCTCTTTATCCCTTGAAAGCTGAGGGGGAAAACGCATTTTATCCACATGTGGGGAAAGTAATTTGGTGTCACTTTTGACTTGTTTCGTTACTAGCCTTAGAACATTCAACCCGGATTAGTCGTGTCTGTCATTTTCTATACAAAAAATGTCTGTCGATTTTTGCGGGGGAGGGGACGTCAAATGTATAGCTATTCGTACGTAACGTACAAATAGCTACGTCAGAAAAAACATTAGTCCATACAGTAAATGACGTAACGAATGTTTTCGACAGAGGGGAACGCCTGTCAATGGCGATTCCGGTTGGTTGAATACTTTAAGTTACTAGCACTGGCTGGACTTTAAAGAGAGATGATTTTGATTTATACTGTTTTTTTTAATGACTTACATTCGTTTTGCTTCGATTTTTTATATTTTATAGCTCGTATTTTTCTCGCGGTGGTATGGTGAAAAATGTTATATTACACTCGGGGCAAAGTTTGTTCAACCTCTGGTGCCTTGAGGCCCGCGCACGCACAAGATTCCACTATTTGAACCACTCGCTACGCTCGTGGCTCAATTTTCGACTCTTCCGCTGGCTCGAGTCTCAATATAAGCACGACAGGTTACACAACAACTTTGCCCCTTTGTAATAAATAACTATTTTTGGAATATTTATTAACCTTTTGACCTGAAATTGTTCATATTCCGAGTTTTTGGTATTAACGGGTTTAAAGAATCAGTCGCGATAACGTTAGGAAGCACTAGATTTATTTTGGCTAGAATTAATTTGGCTTAAATTGATTATTAAATTATTTCAAATTACACGATTAATATCTATTTCTATTAAGTTATTTTTAATTAGGAACCGACAAAACGCCTTAAATTATATTTTTAATTGCATGCGAGGGAGGATCTGATGTGCTCAGAAATGGTGTAGTTGACATCAGTTTTATGAGGATGTGAGAATGATTATGATTGGATTAGACAAGATAAAGTTATAAGTGAGTGCGGTTGCAAAACATGTCTTATTTAATATTGGAATAAGGGTTATAGTTAAAGAGTACAAATAATCTTGGAAAAACTTTCTCTGTTTTCACGGCATCAACTCTACCAATAATAAATATTATAGAAGAAACTTAAAAGTCCGGTAACGATTTGGAAACGAAAATCGACAATAATGAAATTACGCACATGAATTGCAATTGATTAGAGTCTTGCAATTGTAAAAAAATAGTTTTGGTCCATGTATGTTATTATTTGATACCCGAAAACTCAATTCTTACAGAGCTTGTTTAGTGAAGACCTTTCGTGCAAACTTGTAGCTTGATTTATTATTATTATTTGTTATGCCCTCTTATGTTTTATATTATCTGAGCATAAAGTCAAGTTTATTTTTAACATTTTTATTTGGTTAAATATTTTAACACATTCCCAAAATATTTTCTTAAAATTGCTCTAGATAAATTTACTCTTGCTTTAAAAAATGCATAAAAATAAAAACTCTTCCACTTATTCCTAAGACGACTTATTTTCCAACGCATTTATATATTTTATGTACCAGTTTAACATAATGTTAATAATAAAAATCTTATTTGTTTCACCTATCAAAGCAAAACTATCACATCTACTACCTATCAAAAATCGCGAAACGGCTGTTAGATTATGGTGAATGACGTATAAATGAAACAGAAAGTCGAAAAAGTATTCCACTTATGCAGTTTAAAAAGAAACTTTCTTTTAAAATATGTATACAGACTAATAGAAGTATTGTTAGTTACAGCAAAATAGTCTCAAAAAGTTACCGGACTGTTTAACCAAACGATAATATTTGTAATAACGGCATTGACACGTCTATGACATGTCTATGTTTATTATGTAGCAGATTATTTTTGAATTTAATATCAATGCATTTATTTTAACAGGAATTTCTGGTATTGGCACAGTCAAATCTTAAATGTCAAGCAATTTTAATTATATATTTTTTAGAGAAAATGTCAACTGAACTAGGTAAAACCAATGATATTTACTATGGATGGATTATACTCTAACAAAATGAGCAGAAAAAATACTTCCAGAGTTATTTCATAACCTAGCAACGATTCTGTTGTTTATCTATTTTGACAATCATTACATCTTTGTCACTCTCATTGTTAGAAAATTACAGTTTGTCTCTTTCTCACGGGGGTGACGAGAGCTCATTCGCACGTCCGCATCTCACGCTGGCCGGTGCGCGACTAGCGACAGTTGTTTGAATTCACTCATATTAAGTGCTTCACTTTGGGAACGTGCATAACCCATCTGTCATTATTATATATCATAGGGTAAAACTATGTCCATGATAGAACAGTCCGTAAGTAGCATGAAATCGTGTGTCATTGCCCTACAACAGGCTCGATACATTTGACATTCAACAGTGTTTAGGAAAGCTTTAGGTATGTAAAAGTGGGCAATCAAGATACAATGACAATAACTTCATATCATCATGGGGTACGCATCTTGCTGCGATACTGAAGAATGTATCTTAACGTATGAATGTTCTAAGATTAATTAACGAAAATTACAACTTAGATTATACTTACTGGTTTTCCATTATATTAGAAAGATTATAAATACGCCCTAATATTAAAAGGCTTATTATCCATGAACGTCTCTCTAGTTAATCTATGTTTTGTCTTTATCTGCCACTTTGACAGTTGTATTTGTTAGAAACAGACAGAACATAAATTTACTATTTAAGGCCTTAGTCGTTTATGAATAAGGGGGTAAGCCTTTTATGTATTTCGATTCTATTTATTACTGTACTCTGTTACGGAATTTAACAAAATTCGAATATAGTTTAAAATTTTATCCTAATTTGGAGCATTCCACGGAAAAGTCCACCGTTGTCCAGTACAAACACGAATTTTCTGAAAATTGGTAGGTTTTGGAGACCTTTTTCTGCGACAATAGAGTCAAATTATGGTCAGAATTATAATATTCCAATTAATTTGCAAAGATAACTCTAATGACATAGATACACACGCGTTTGTACGGGACAGCTCGTGGAATGCCCCATTTGAAATTTTGTTTTGAATATTGTCTGATTTGAATTATATTATCAAATGCTTTCTTTAACTAATAAGCTTTTGCTGGAACATACAGGGTGGAACAAAAGTACTGGGGATCCGTTGAAGGGCATAATTAGTATCCTATTGCGACTAAGAAAAAAAAATTTAAGCGCGAAAAGACATGACACAGATGAGACACTTTGTATGGGGCACATTGTACCAGCCGGTCAACCCTCATTAGAAAACCATTTTTTTTCTTACTTTTTCATAAATACGATACCAATTACGCCCTTAAACGGATCACGAGTATGTTTGTTACTCCCTGTATGAACTGTCAAATCATGTTAGGCCGAAAACTTACTTAACGCATACCGAAATATTCGACTTCCATCTTTTTTCTTACTATGGCAGACGATAGAGCCAGCCATATTTGTGTAAATTCACCTCAGATCTCATAAATCGTCGCAGCCCAACCAGACATAAATGACTAATTTATAACACTTAAAAACCGGAAACCTTTTCTTTTCATGCAGATTTTCGTTTCCAAGATAATATTACTTTTACTAACCCATTTGATTGTGTTGTATGTAAAAATGACCGCGTTCTTTGAGCTGGGCTATAATTGATTGCGAACCACTTCGATAGGTTCGTCTATCTCGCCCTCTGTCGCTCGAATAAGTAAGAGTGATAGAGAGGCAAGTAATGACGTTTCGATGTTCGCGAGCTGCCTTCCGCTATGCAACGCAAAAACTGTTCCGGCAGCCCACAGCAGCGCAAGCTACGGACGCATGGAATTTCCGTCGTTATCAGATATATCGGGGCAGCCAAGGTGGTCTCAAATATCTGAACAACGCCTCTATTGTCAAGGCGATGCAGTGCATGTTCAGATATTTTTGAGTACCATGTCCGCTCAGATATATTTGATAGCGACTGTACAGTTGACGACGATATATTTACAGTTTAACACTGCACCTAGGGCACAGAACAAATAATAGTATTTCATACAGAATGGCCACGCTACGCCCGGCCCCGATCGGAAATACCTCCCCGCGGCGGCCGATTGGTAGGAAACTAGTAGGCTAATCCATCAGGTTGGCAGCACATCGATAAAAAGCAAAATGGTGGTGTATTGTCAAACGTCATATACGACAGCGGAAACAGTGCCCTAAGACGCACGCACACATTGAAGCGTGTACAGATGTGCCGTGTACACAAAGGCGCTCAAACGAGTTTTGTTGTATGAAAATTGCTGTACAATAAAATTTTGCGAACATTTTAACGGTGACAGACAGTTTGGTGTACCCTAAATTGATGAAGTATTCGAATGTGACCGTTGTAAGAACAAATATTTTGAATTCTAAGGAAGATTCTTTGAAGGTCTAAAATCAGATTCTCCTTTTTTTTCGTTGCATAGCCGAGGCAAAAGCTACACTCACAAGCAATGAAAAGAGTTCTTCGTATGAATTTTCCTATATGATGTGACCCTTTCCTTGCATTCGAGTGTATTTGTATATGTAAAGCGAAATAAGACATCGCGCCAAAGGAGAGAGAGCATAATAAAGTCTTGTTCGCACAATGTAATGGTTCGTCTACACGTTTCCGACGCGTTGGCAGAGAGCATTTATCGGTGGGACTAATTATCCGTCTCTCTTACTACTAGAGGCGAGTAATATGATACCGCATCACTTTTTACAAACCCGAAAATATAACCCATTTAGGACTGAATACGTAATATTACGTCGATGACATTGTAGTTACAAATATAAGTAAACCTTCTTTGTGTGTGACGTCACTTTCTTTAAAAAAGGAGTGTATGGGTTCTTAAAGGGTAGGCAACGCGCATGTGGATCCTCTGGGGGTTGCAGGCGTCCATAGGCTACGTTAACTGCTTACCATCAGGCGGGACGTATGCTTGTTTGCCACCGCCGTGGTATAAAAAAAACCTTCCTGGCAGCACAGATCTAAAAAATATCACAAAGATGAATTTCAAATTAGTTACGTTTTGGTGATATCAGATTTGAACCGTATAAATACTTACAAAATGTTGTAATTATAACTTAGAGAATTCAACCCGGATGGAGTAGCCATGTCTGTCATTTCCGATACAAAAAAAGTCTGCCGATTTTTACGGGGGAGGGGAACGTCAAATAAACGTCAGTCTATACATGTGTATGACCACTGGTCATGTTTTCGGCAGAGGGGAACGCCTGTCAATGGCGTCTCCGGTTGGTTGAATTCTCAAAGAATTATAATGACTCAATTAAAGAGACGTTACAGTAGTCAATAAATGTATGTACCTTGCATGAAAAAAAGTTAACCTTTCAACCAGGAAATGTTATATAAAACATTTACTTAAATGCGCTCTGCCAACGCCTTCGGTAAATACGTTGTCGAACATAACCTTATGGATTTATTATAAGCCAGTGTGTTGTATCGCGAAATTATAAGGACTGATAATTATTGTACATAATGTGTCAAATATTGAACTTGAGAATGAACAAATCATCTCATATTTATTAATATTTTATTATTTTTTAGATCATAATTTGTTAGAGTGAGCGAATGTTGTTGACTTTACGATGGTTGATTATTTTTAATTGTAACATCTTAGCATTACTTTGTTCAATGGATGTATTTGGTTCTTTGAATTAATATTTTTAATCCTTTCGATGCTAGGGCAGATGCCCTGGTTTTGGCCACTTTAACGAGAATTTGTCCATTGAGAGTCCGTCTGTTTGGTGTTAATAAGGAATTATAACACCCTTTATGTACTGAATCATTGAAAATATATTATATTTATATGAATCTCTGCTGTTAAGATTCTGACATTAGATTTTCTTTTGAAATGTCCAAACGTCCAGTTTTCCAGTTTCCAGTTTTGGCCACTTTCCATGGCTTCTGACAACTGATACGTAACAGATAACAGTGCCATCCGTGTTGCAATAATTTACTCTTATATTAACTACAAACCATAGACCTGTAAATTAGTCTATATCTTAATAAAGTTGAAAATGGCAAAAACCGGCAAAGTGGCAACAACCGGGGTATCTGCCCTATTTGTAATACGCTAACATCAAAGAGCCAATATGTTACCTAAAGACTTGCTGGCTAAGCTTGTATTGTGATACCTTTAGGTCGTTCTTGTGGACGACTCGGGAAGCTTTTAGAGGTTCTCGGCGCGGTAAGGGTTAAAAATACAGTCGACTAGAGTGCGTAATAATTATTTCAGCAATATTTTGCACGAATGACAAGCTTAGTAAAAAGTAAAACCTTTGGAATCTTATCTGGACATTTAAAATCTAACAATTCATCCAAGACCAAATGCATCCAAGGAAACGCGTTTACCATTGACCTCATGCATCATTTTAGCGCTTCTACAGCGGGGCAACGATTAGATTATTGTAAATTAAATCCATTGTAAACGACTCTAATAACAATAACTGTACACATTTTTATTTTGTAATAATTCCCTTTCTGACAGTGAGATGTGGCCTTAAACTGGGTACATTTGCTGTTGTTAATATGTAAATAAAAGTTGAAATATTGTAAATAATAAAAATATAAAATTATATGTTTTTTGCTATAAATATGTCTATTATTTTTCACCATCATCAGTCATCACTATTGCTTAGTTAATTACCTACCAGGAGGAAAAGTCGGAGTCTTAACTTTGAGTAAGTCCATAAAATCCTTGTGCGTAGTACGCGAGCCGTTGGGTTGTTCTTCCTGTAGAATGTTACTCGCATTCCTACATCTAGCCAGCGTAGCACGAGTATTACAGACGGAGAACTCTCCGCCGACGGGCTCCGCGTATGTCGGCGGGTCAGGCGTGGGGTTCTTGTAAAATGTTCCTCGCACAGTACATTTAGCCCGCGTAGCACGAGTATTGCGTGCAGACGGAGAACTCTCCGCCGACGGGCTGCGCGTAAGTCAGCTGGTCGGGCTTCGGGTTTTTGTCGAAAGTTCCTCGCACAGTACATTTAGCCCGCGTAGCACGAGTATTGCGTGCAGACGGAGAACTCTCCGCCGACGGGCTGCACGTAAGTCGGCGGGTTGGGCGTCGGGTTCTTGTCGAATGTTCCTCGCACAGTACATTTAGCCCGCGTAGCACGAGTATTGCGTGCAGACGGAGAACTCTCCGCCGACGGGCTGCGCGTAAGTCGGCGGGTTGGGCGTCGGGTTCTTGTCGAATGTTCCTCGCACAGTACATTTAGCCCGCGTAGCACGAGTATTGCGTGCAGACGGAGAACTCTCCGCCGACGGGCTGCGCGTAAGTCGGCGGGTTGGGCGTCGGGTTCTTGTCGAATGTTCCTCGCACAGTACATTTAGCCCGCGTAGCACGAGTATTGCGTGCAGACGGAGAACTCTCCGCCGACGGGCTGCGCGTAAGTCGGTGGGTCGGGCTTCGCGTTGTTCTTCCTGTAGAACGTTTCTCGTAGGAGCGCGCAGCGGCCATGATGGACGCTCTTCGCGGGTACGCGGCTCGACTTCTGCTGCCAGCCGTAGTCCCAGCTCGATACCACGCGGAAGTAATATCTGGGGAACATGATTAACACATTGAGTGCAAGGAAGCCGCTATGCGGGAGCTCTGTAATCGCTTTCATCAATACATACATAGGAAAACATTACGATTTCTGAGTAAATTCCAATCGTTATGATAGAAATAAGGTTTACATTTTTTTCTAATAATTACCTATCTAAAATACAATAGACAAGTTTTGTTCTATCTTAAGTCTCAAATGAAACAATATAAAACGCGCAGCGGTAAGTCAAGCTACACACAAAAAGCCTAATCTTCGAGGCAAAGATATTACGGCTAATACCTAAGTTTTACGGTGCCTATTTATAGAAAGGATTTAATCGTGTTTTAGGCCGCACGAATCCAGAAGATCTTTTCTAAAATCTCAAATATCTTCTAAATAGTTACGTTTTGGTCATTTAAGGGCGAGCTAATATTGTTTGCGATAGTCCAACCTAATTTCAACCTTAACTTCCAAGATCTTCGTTCAAATTCAATTGCCAAGAAAATTTTAAAAATTTCTTCGAAAAGGGGAAGGGTGCAAAATTGCAAACTAAGTGACCGCTCGACTAGCTCGAGAGGCGGCGACCGGCTAAGCATTTAGCATCGCGTCATTCGCGTCCATGGTAAACAAATGCAAACGTTTCTGAGTGGCCTCCGTGAAAGTTGTTAAAATCCCTTGAAATCTCGACGCAACGCTGCTCGCGTCTTCGAACGCTCGCACTGAGACCGTACACTTAGAAATTATTGATTGACACTAACTTATCTTCAGGTGACTTTTTATTCCTAGCCTTGAGGTATCGCCGGTCAGCGTACTTCTCCGAGCTTCCGTAAAGGATGTCCAGCACCTCTGGTTCCACTGGCTTCATCATTTCGGCCTTTTCCTGCGGGATCACGTCGTGAGGCGGCACCACATTGGGTTTTTCGCGAGGTTCGTCCAAGATCTACATTTGAGGGAGGATAAGAAAAGTGGTAACCGGGGGCGGGTTGCTTCTAAAGCTGTGTCATTCCACTGAGAAAGAGATGAGAGGAGAGGGTTCAACCAACAGCATCAACCGTCGCGCTCATCCCAGCGTCAGATTCCCTTTCCCGCACGTATCCTCTCATCTCTGCCTCAGTGGAAGGCAGCCTAAAGTTTCTAAACTAAACCAGAGGTTGTCGTTTCAAACCGCAACTATTTTCATGGAAATGGGGTTAAACGAGCAAAGCTCAATGCGGATAGTTCTGCAAGTTAAAATAGATGAAAAACATTTTGTCTTCAACCCAGTTGCAACCTAACCCTAACTTACAAATATCATTAGAAATTTGCCTATCACTTTGCGGTGAACGAAAACATCATGAGAAGACCACACAAATGCCAATGGGTGGGTTGGAAGGTCGGGTTGGCAGTTGGCCAGTCGCTTTGCTGCAAACGAATAGGTACGGTCAACCAATTTGATTCCTAGGCCACTGTAGAACCTTGTCTTAATGACAGTTGCACGTGGATACGTATAAACGTAACTTATTCGCTACCAAACTAGCTATTGTGACAAGGTTCTAGAGTGGCCTAGGAATCAAATTGGTTGACTGTACCTCTGGTACCTATTCCCAGCCAAGCTGACCAATGTTCGGCAAAAATATACAAGGAAGGTTTCAAATTTATTTGACCGCCAGGTCACGCCTTAATTACTTCTGGCGCATAGACATAGGATAAATGGTATAGACGGGGCAACACCAAGATCGAACAGGATGGTCTTATTACACTTTCAATAGGTATCACTTTCAGTCGGTTCCCCAACATAAGTATCCACTCTCCCATACAACTTTGTATGGCAATGTGGATACTTAAGTTGGGGAACCCACCGTACATACTACAAAGAAGGTGCTATTATCGTTGGTCCTTGTCATAGACTCACGTTTTTTTATTACCCTCCACGCCATTAGGTACTTATAGCAGTGGAGGCCGTGGAGGGTCACCAACACAGATATAATTCGCAATTTCTTCAAGAGTTTCTGTGTTTACTACGAGAAAACCTAGGAAAGGCTAAGGAAAACAATGGCAAATTGTTCTGTTTTCTGTAGAAGTGATTTTATCGTCATCTATGTCTATCCCTTACGGTAGTACGCGTGTGCGGTCCCTAGTTGAATTCTTGAAAATAAAGATGAACTAGGTAATGCCAAATACCATCACACTTAATCATCATTCTAGGAGTTGTATTTTCCGTATAGACGCCCCAACACAGGCCGTTTGAAATCCCTTGTAAAACAAGAACTTACCGCTACAAGTTCCTTGGCCATAGCGATGGACGCGTCTATATCCCGGGCATGGTTCTCCTTGGCCTTCTCGAGCACTCTGACCAGGTTGTTGTAGTACCAGTTGCGGACTCGGCTCCTCGAGCGGTTCTCAGCGTCGACGTGAAGCTCGTAGCTCATCTTTAACCTTTATTTGTTTGATTGAAAAACGTTGGATTTATATACCTAATTCTAATAGGTACCGATAATCGGCAAGGTTCTAAGAGTCAAACTCAAACATTTATTCAGTAAGTAGGCCACTTTTACACGTCAGATAGTTTATGAAAGTAAAAGAGAGAAAGAAAAAATCAAACTACACCGGTTCTAACCCTACACCTCTGGACCCGAGAAGAATTATGACCGGCAAGAAACTCGGCGGGACTTATTTTTTCAAAACAACAGTCCATCAAAACGTAAAAATACATATAAGTGCGTTGTTCTATAAGAACACAGGCTCAGCTTTAGAATGTCTGGCACGCAGTACGTGGTTCATTTTTTTATATAGATAGTACTCGCTAAAAGACGATCCCTTGCCAAGTTTCAAGTTGCGGAAACGCTTGGTTTCCGAGAAAAAAAAATGTTAAAAAATCTCATTTGAAAATTTTCGATGGGGGTGGTATCATTATGTTATGACACCTATTTTTTATGATGCTATCGTATAGAAGACGCTAAAATAAGCATGTTTTGTATGGGCAACTTTTCTCTAAACTTGATAATTACCAAGATAAATGATAGATTGTAAAATGTAAAATTTTCAATAATGGAATATTATGTAAACGATATTAGCCCGCAAAAGTCCGAATCTAGGGCTCTCGCTGGTTAGGACGCGTGCCGACACAGCGCGCCCTAGAGTGTTTTTATAGAGCCGGAGGCGCGGAGGGAGAGTAGCCCTCGCCCGCCATGACGAAGTCGTGCGCCGTCATGCAAGGGCGGAAGGGCTGCTGTTCCCGCAGCGCCGGAGATACGGAAAGTCACTATTGACTTGACATTAAAAATTTTAAAAGTGCTAGAAATTTGCCAACTTTGAAGTCAATTATCTCGGTCATTTTTGATTTTAGAGAAAAAGTTTTTTCTACAAAACATGCTTATTTTAGCGTATTCTCAAGGATAACATCATAAAAAATAGGTGTTATAAATTGCGCCCCCTTTGCTTTAGGCGGACCCAAACCAAGGTTAGATTAACCAACAATAGGTTATAGTTTAAAAAAAATACCAAAGAAAAAAGATGACTCCAAATCTGACTATTATATTTGAAAATGAATTACATACAAGTTTGATATACTTTCTTACCTGAACTGTGTCTTCTACATAAATTTCCAAATTATAATAAAGAGTTGATTTAGATTCCGTAGAATAGGGCAGGTTTTCACGATTCTACGAGTTGTCTATATCAAATTATAAGCTTTTATTAAATCTTACTCCTAAGGTATATGAAGCAGTATGATTCTGTATGTTGAAGCTAAGTTTTATTTATTAAACTTTATAGGTACATATCTATCTATTAGTATGGTACGTTTGGGTTGTCTATAAATTCGTTAAGATTCTAAAACACGTTACAATTTAGATAACTTAATTTAGAAAGGTTATTTTTTAATTTTTCTGCTATAAAGTGACAATGCTTCTGTTATGACAGGTGTGACAGGACGAAAATTCCAAAAGCTACCATAAATAATAGACGCTCAAATAGGTAGATACTTAAAAGAAGTCTGAACTAAACCCTAGAGCTGAAACCTTTTTGCAGAAGTAAAATTAAGATTCCAACCATTATGGGATTTATGGGTTATGCAAATAACACAATTTATTGATGAATGCATTCATATATTACAAATAATATTTCACTTACAACTAATAACAATAGTAAAATTAGTAAATCTAAAAGTATATTACAAATTGGTTACTTATGTCTATGTATGTTGTAGTGGCTGAAGTTATTATACATTTGATTTTCTACCTTATCAGTATGATCATAAAGCTCAATAATTGCAATAAACCATACTATTGTGATTGTTCTGTTAAAATGTTTTCATTGGACATTGAAATAGTTGCCATACTGGGTGGTAATTTGGCTTTAACCGAAATATCTTCCGAGTTTTACATAATTAACTATAATGCCATCCATATGAGGCGCGCCCGGGCTGCCTCCCATCTGCCAGATCAGCCTCGCAGACCCTTGGCCTCTCGGGCTCCACTGTCCCGCTGCTCTGTAGGGACCGCATAGAAGTCGTCTACTAGAGGTAGAGAGCCGCTGAGACGTACTGGCGTAACTTCAGTTCTGGCTCTAACTTCGTGCTGCGCTCCTAGGCGCGCCAGGGCTGCCTCCCATCTACCCAGAATCAGCCCCCGCATCCCCTTGGCCTCTCGGGCTCTGTTGTCCAGCTGCTCCTTAGGGATTGCACAGAAGTCTTCTAGAGGTAGAGGGCGCTGAGAAGTGAGTTCTGCAATTACTTGTTCTGGCTCTGACTTCGGGCCGCGCTCCTAGGCGCGCCAGGGCTGCACCCATCTGCCAGATCAGAGCCCGCCGCCCCTTGTCCTCTTGGGCTCCGCTGTCCAGTTCCCTAGTCGGAACTGCACAGAAGTCGTCTACTAGAGGCAGGGGACCGCTGAAGCGTGAGTACTGCAATAACTTTAGTTCTGGCTCTGGCTTCGTGGCGCGCTCCTAGGTGCGCCAGGGCTGCCTCCCATCTGTCGGATCAGCCCCCGCAGCCCCTTCGCCTCCCGGGCTCCGCTGTCCAGCTGCTCTGTAGGGACTGCACAGAAGTCGTCTACCAGAGGTAGGGGACCACTGAGGCGTGAGTACTGAGAGAGTCGTGATTGGTGCCCGCTTGGAGAGATCTTGTCTATTGGCTGGTGGGTCTGTAGAAAAAACATATTGAATTAATAAAGAAAAATCAAAATCCCATCAAAAACATAAATGTGTAATGAGAGTCAATATATTATACATGCCTTGGTTGTTATATTTTTTTAATGTTGGTATAAATACATTTCAGGACTGACCATTGAATTTGGCACCCATTTAGATCTCACTTCTTTTGTAGTTGAAGTCAACAACCAAGGCATATGTGCCCCCCCCCCCCCCCCCCCTGTATCCGCGTCTGGGTCAATACGTGGTATTGGAGAACATATGTATCTCGCAAGTTTCAATATATGAGCCAAATTTGACATGTTTATGTAAATGGTTCATGTAATACGGTGCTGCTCGCCAGTTCTGTTATATTTGAACTTGGCTTGACACGCTACCGCGTGTCTAGATAGATCTCGGAGAGCAGCAAAACTTTAAAAAGCTGTTCATTGCTAAAGCCTGTAGTGTCCCTGTTCGGGCGCCAATTGTAACGATATGCTATGTATACAGCCATTGGGTGAAGTATTCTGGATATCGGGTTCCCTTCTGTCTATTATGTCTATACAAAATCATATTCCCTTAATTTAGGCAATCACACTACCGTCATCTATCGCTTCACTAACCCAGCAGGTCAGCAACAAACTCAATTTCTATTCAATACGAGTAGATGCCACTGCAGCACGTGATCCCGAAAACAAAAGCTATAGCCTGAGTTTGGAGAAACGCGATTTTATAAAGACGTCTCAGATTCTCATGATATTTTGTTATGGTTACCTTCCCTTTAAGTGCAGCCAGTTCATCCTGCAGTCTCTTCACCATAGCAACGTCACTCTCGTAGCTAGTGAGTGTGGGCTGTGGCATGCACTGGAACACGGTGGCTAGTAGGTTGTGCAGTGACACTAGCACGCTGTCCTGCCACGCTCGGGTGAAGAATAGGCTGAATGTTGGGTTTTCCTCTGGCTTCTGGATGTATGGGAGCACTGGAAAGGAAATATAAGGTGATGCGGCTTTTTTGATGAGCAGTTCTATTTAATATTTCATCTGAAAAACAAGACCAGTAACTATTCATAATATGTGAGGTGTCAAAATGTCATTTAGCCTATTTACAGCATCCTAATTTAACCCTTTGAATGCCAAGAGCCACTAAAGTGGTCCTGTGCTGTCGTTCCTACCACGTCAACGACTACTAAAGTGGTCATGGCAGACGCTGTCAAAGCAATTTTACTGTTGACAGATAAGGTTTAAATTCTTTTTTCACTAGTTGAAATGTTGGCGTGTATCACGTGTATGCCACATTTTAATGCGAGAGAGAAAGCGTTCAAAAGGTTAAGTAAGTAAATTAGCAGTAGCAGTTCAACCGTATAAGGATTCAATTATTTTAAACATAAAAATACTTCTCCCTCCTAGCGTTTGTCCCAGCATTTTTGCTTTATTGAGCTTGAGGTCCGCTCGGCAACCTAATCCCAGGAATTGGCGCAGGCACTAGTTTTTACGAAAGCGACTGCCATCTGACCTTTCCACCCAGAGGGGAAACTAGGCCTTGTTGGGATTAGATCCGGTTTCCTCACGATGTTTTCCTTCATCGAAAAGCGACTGGTAAATATCAAGTTCCGTAAAACTCAGTGGTACGAGCCGGGGTTTGAACCTGCGACCTTCGGATTGAAAGTCTGACGTCTTACCGCCAGGCCACCAGCGCTTGGACAGGCCACCAGCGCTTGGACAGGCCACCAGCGCTTGGACAGGCCACCAGCGCTTGTACAGGCCACCAGCGCTTGTATTTTAAACACTTTTTTTTATTTCATTTTTGAGACAAGTTTTTATTGCTAACTGAATTTTTTAAGGGTTTCGTAGCCAAAATGGCAAAAACGGAACTCTTATAGTTTCGTAATGTCCGTCTACCATTTTATCACAGCCATTTTACTTAGATACTATAAGACGTAAGTTTCTTAATAATTTTTTTCTATTTAGTTACGTAGTTTCTATTTTTTTTTATTTCTATTCAGTTTCTACTTTCTATTTAAATTGCAGAAAAAAATATTTTTAGGGCGATATGAAACTATATTTCAAAAATTTTTTTTTACCAAATATCTACATGTTGCGCATCAATCGATAGGTTTTTAAAAATAACATCGAGGTTTCTTTGAACATTTTGTGATTAAGTGAATATTTTCGAAAGCCAGAAAAATTTAGCCCCACCCTATAGCTTTTGAACTGTAAGTCCAAAAAATATGAAAAAAATTGTAAAGATGTGCCTTATTACATAATTTCTAAAGCCCGCTCTACACTCGCGGCGCGAAGTCGCTCCGTAAATTCACGGCGTGCATTTACACAGCGGTTCACGCACAACTGTGTCCATCCACACTCGCAAAGCTTGGCAGTCTTGTTCGCGACTTAACGAAAATGGACGACGACGTTACCCACGATGTCTTGTACGCTACTGCGAAAAACTGCGAGTGTAGCTGCGTTCGTGTTCGCGCGCCGCGCGTACCCTTTGTTGCGGGCCAGAAAACCGACACTGATCGGGGAAAGGCGCGAAGCGCGAACGCGAAGGCGTGAACATCTACACTCGCGGTTCGCGGCTTTCGCGGGCGTTCGCGGGCGTTCGCGGGCTTTCGCGCCGCGAGTGTAGAGCAGGCTTAAGAAAATTGTTTTGTTCATTATCGGTTCAACTATTTTTGAGTTATCTCCAAAAAACTTCATCCATAGGCTTCAGATACAACCTTTTGGTATAAGTTTGGTTTTTATTCCATTGAAGGTATGGAACCCTTCATTATGCGTGCTCCGACACGCACTTGGCCGGTTTTTGTACAATCCCTATTTGCTCATCGAGACAAATGCAACAATCCAAAATACAACGGGATATTTTTGTACAATCTCTAATTGCTCATCAAGACAAATGCAACAATCCAAAATACAACGGGATAAAGTTGAGTAGCTGAGAAGTTCCTATGGCCACCTTCTAGCTCCAGCATCAGATCTGCTCTAATATTGCGTTGTCATGCGATATGCGTTCATAATTTCAGCTCAATCGAAAACTGGGAAGTGGGTCAAATTTAACTAGCAACATTTGATTACAGTCAATGGGACAGGTAAAACTAAATAAAAGCTCCATATTTTGATAAATTTTGTGTGTGTAAAACAACATCAAAAATATCTAAAAGGTTTAACTGTTTATTTTTATACTTACTGAACCAATCTCTCCACTCATTTTGGCCCTGCAGTTCCGGCAGCATCTTAGCAAAAAACTCCGTCACCCGTTCATTCTTAACACCACCGGTGCCTTGTGCTGCCGTTACTAGATACAGCTTGTAAAGACTATACTCTAATTTTCTCACGGCTGAAACAAGTGAAAGTACAGGGTTTCATTATACATTTACTTATTACTTTTTACATTGCATATCCTAAGACTTATCGCTAAATTATAGATTACCTGGTTGGACATGAATCTCTAATTTGGAGAAAACCAAACTGTCGAGGTGTGACCAGTACTCCTTTAACCCGTTAAGATCAGAAACATTTATAAAATGTAAAATTTGATCTACAATCTTGTCCACCCTAAAACCTTTGTCTTTATCAGTTTTTAAGTCGGTGTCGAAAGCTTTTACAGTAGATGTAAACCCTCTGTATAATAAATATTCTCTTACGAGTTCGTCAACGATTTGTATGTGAGCCATTTGAAATAATTATTTTATTTTGATAAAATGATAATAAACTTTGTTTATAGAAATTGACAGCTACACAGACATCTTTTTTCTGATGGTGCGTTCAAATTTTCACTATTTTTTTCTCTTGTGCCCAGGTTATAAATCATATTACATAAGTTCATGAGTTTTATTGATATTGAAATTGAAAGAAAAATAAAGGAAACACTTTTATTTGTTTGATATACATGTCTTTCCTAAATCGCAAAAATAAATAAATAATAAAATTATACTAATAGTAAAATTTGCTGGGTTTTGAACGTTAGGGACTACAGGTATCATTTTTGTGCGTTCCGAATTTCTGAATATGGAATTTTATATTTTTATATTTCACAAAAGGTATATATTCGTAGCTAGTTTTGCAATGTGCCATGTCACAAAAAATAATGTCTACATCTTTTACGCATTTGACTTATAAGAAAGGAGTGGGTTAGGATCTAAAGGGGCTATAATAAATATTACACCCACTATTTTAAATCATGAACGATATGCCATTGTTCCACCAAAAATACCAACATACACAAAGCAACACTGTCGAAATGTCAATCGCGTACAATAATCAGCTGTCGATTTTTATTGCAATAATTTATTATGAACACAATGCGTATTAACAAATGAACCAAACCCTGTTCTGCTAAAAAGCAATCACGGTGGTGATATTGGGTTTGTGCGGTGTGGGGCGATGGCGCGGTGCGGGTTCGGCGAGTGACGGAGGCCGTGAAGGCGAGGGCGGGCGAGGCCGAGGTCCGAAGGGCCAGGCATGTGGAGGCATGGCCGGCGAGGCGGCGGGCACGTCGCGCGGGCTCCGGGTGTACAAGATCGTGGTGCTGGGGGACGGGGGAGTGGGCAAGTCCGCGGTCACCTTGCAGTTTGTGAGCCACAGCTTCTTGGACTACCATGACCCTACTATAGGTATGCGTCAATGTTTATTTATCTTTTTATCTATGGGTTTTCCCAATAAGACTGACGTTCTCATTTCATTTTAAACTATTTTTTCTTGGACATATCAACAAAATGGTATAGTTACTACATTCCAAATTGTTTACAAACAATTTGTGTATGCACATTTTCTTTTTTATTTGCTTCAACGCTGTTTTAAATGGCACTGTTCATGGCACTAATGCAGGCATACTCAACCTTTTTTTAATTCAATTAGTAATCCACCCCCTCTTTTTCCCCTGTGTATTTCGGGAATAAAATATATTATGTCATTCCCCAAGGGTCCTTCTGGAATTAAAAATTATATCAAACTATATGGTCGGGCTCTATCGCTTATGCTGAACCACGAGGGTATACTAGCTCCTAATGCCGTTTTGTCCTAACACATCCTTCCTCTCGTAATCTCCTCTTCCGAGTCCTTGCAGAAGTACTTCTGGCTGGGGTTACCACTCATATCGTATCGTATATCAAACTTTCCAAACTCAAACTATCTCCATCCCAAATTTCACCTTAATTGGTTCAGCAGTTTAAGCATGAAGAGGTAACAGATAGACACTTTTACATTTAAAATATTATTATGGTTGTCTATATTGCCATAAGATCTATTAAATGCATTAAGTTCACTATAGCTGCTGTGATATTTTGATTTTGATGTGCAACATCTGTTTTGCAGAGGACTCATATCAGCAGCAAGCTGTCATTGACGGGGAACCAGCCTTGTTGGACATTTTGGACACAGCAGGACAAGTAAGTTAATGTCTATCTGAATCTATAACAACAATTGTTACATACTTAATGCTGGAGGAGGCTGCTCAAGATTGGAACTAATGGCTTGTCTTGAGGAAGTTACTAATTTATGTATTTTTTACTGACTTCACCTTTCTAAGAGCAAATGCCTGAGCTACTGTAAAAAAATCTCAAATCACTTTAGGTGTGCCATGGTGTGCCTATAATATTTGAAGAATTCCCTCGATTTCTCCAGGATCCCATCATCAGATCCTGACCTGATGACAATGGGACCAAATGTCAAGTATACCCTTTCAAAGAAAAGCAGAAGAATTCAAATAATTAGTGAACATACGTAAAAAAAAGCATCAGCAACAAAGGCTGGTCTACACCTGACGCACTGCCTCGCGAGGAAATTGCCGCCCGAGGCGGCTCGGATAGTGTGGATGTGCCTCGCCCGAGGCATTGCGGCCGCGCGTGCGTTTACTAGCGTGTGTGTACTGCGTGTGCAAACTTCAGTAAAATAGTTTACTGAAGTTTGAACCTTTGAACAATTACAAGGGTGCTGTCTGCTGATTTCCACTGCCCTTAGATGTTACCCTTGGACACTATTCTCCACAGGTGGAGTTTACAGCCATGCGGGAGCAGTACATGCGTTGCGGAGAAGGTTTCGTGCTGTGCTACTCTGTGACGGACCGGCGTTCGTTCCGAGCCGCAGCGGAGTACCGCCGGCTGTTAGCACAGGCGCGTCCGACGGAGCGGCTGCCTCTTGTGCTTGTTGGTAACAAGCTCGATCTAGCGCCGAGGTGTCGACAGGTTGGTAACAAGTGGTAATAGCCTTGTGGAGTACATGCGGGCTGAAGGCTTCGTGCTGTGCTACTCTGTGACAGACCAGCGTTCCTTCCGCGCCGCAGCGGAGTACCGCCGGCTGCTAGCACAGGCGCGTCCGACGGAGCGGCTGCCTCTTGTGCTTGTTGGTAACAAGCTCGATCTAGCGCCGAGGTGTCGACAGGTTGGTAACAAGTGGTAATAGCCTTGTGGAGTACATGCGGGCTGAAGGCTTCGTGCTGTGCTACTCTGTGACAGACCAGCGTTCCTTCCGCGCGGCTGCGGAGTACCGCCGGCTGTTAGCACAGGCGCGTCCGACGGAGCGGCTGCCTCTTGTGCTTGTTGGCAACAAGCTGGATCTAGCGCCTAGATGTCGACAGGTTGGTAACAAGTGGTCATAGCCTTGTGGAGTACATGCGGGGTGAAGGCTTCGTTCTGTGCTACTCTGTGACGGACCGGCGTTCATTCCGCGCCGCAGCGGAGTACCGCCGGCTGTTAGCACAGGCGCGTCCGACGGAGCGGCTGCCTCTTGTGCTTGTTGGTAACAAGCTGGATCTAGCGCCGAGGTGTCGACAGGTTGGTAACAAGTGGTAATAGCCTTGTGGAGTACATGTGGGGTGAAGGCTTCGTGCTGTGCTACTCTGTGACAGACCAGCGTTCCTTCCGCGCGGCTGCGGAGTACCGCCGGCTGTTAGCACAGGCGCGTCCGACGAAGCGGCTGCCTCTTGTGCTTGTTGGCAACAAGCTGGATCTAGCGCCTAGGTGTCGACAGGTTGGTAACAAGTGGTCATAGCCTTGTGGAGTACATGCGGGGTGAAGGCTTCGTGCTGTGCTACTCTGTGACGGACCGGCGTTCGTTCCGCGCCGCAGCGGAGTACCGCCGGCTGTTAGCACAGGCGCGTCCGACGGAGCGGCTGCCTCTTGTGCTTGTTGGTAACAAGCTGGATCTAGCGCCGAGGTGTCGACAGGTTGGTAACAAGTGGTAATAGCCTTGTGGAGTACATGCGGGCTGAAGGCTTCGTGCTGTGCTACTCTGTGACAGACCAGCGTTCCTTCCGCGCGGCTGCGGAGTACCGCCGGCTGTTAGCACAGGCGCGTCCGACGGAGCGGCTGCCTCTTGTGCTTGTTGGCAACAAGCTGGATCTAGCGCCTAGGTGTCGACAGGTTGGTAACAAGTGGTCATAGCCTTGTGGAGTACATGCGGGGTGAAGGCTTCGTTCTGTGCTACTCTGTGACGGACCGGCGTTCATTCCGCGCCGCAGCGGAGTACCGCCGGCTGTTAGCACAGGCGCGTCCGACGGAGCGGCTGCCTCTTGTGCTTGTTGGTAACAAGCTGGATCTAGCGCCGAGGTGTCGACAGGTTGGTAACAAGTGGTAATAGCCTTGTGGAGTACATGTGGGGTGAAGGCTTCGTGCTGTGCTACTCTGTGACAGACCAGCGTTCCTTCCGCGCGGCTGCGGAGTACCGCCGGCTGTTAGCACAGGCGCGTCCGACGAAGCGGCTGCCTCTTGTGCTTGTTGGCAACAAGCTGGATCTAGCGCCTAGGTGTCGACAGGTTGGTAACAAGTGGTCATAGCCTTGTGGAGTACATGCGGGGTGAAGGCTTCGTGCTATGCTACTCTGTGACGGACCGGCGTACGTTCCGCGCCGCAGCGGAGTACCGCCGGCTGCTAGCACAGGCGCGTCCGACGGAGCGGCTGCCTCTTGTGCTTGTTGGTAACAAGCTCGATCTAGCGCCGAGGTGTCGACAGGTTGGTAACAAGTGGTAATAGCCTTGTGGAGTACATGCGGGCTGAAGGCTTCGTGCTGTGCTACTCTGTGACAGACCAGCGTTCCTTCCGCGCGGCTGCGGAGTACCGCCGGCTGTTAGCACAGGCGCGTCCGACGGAGCGGCTGCCTCTTGTGCTTGTTGGCAACAAGCTGGATCTAGCGCCTAGGTGTCGACAGGTTGGTAACAAGTGGTCATAGCCTTGTGGAGTACATGCGGGGTGAAGGCTTCGTTCTGTGCTACTCTGTGACGGATCGGCGTTCATTCCGCGCCGCAGCGGAGTACCGCCGGCTGTTAGCACAGGCGCGTCCGACGGAGCGGCTGCCTCTTGTGCTTGTTGGTAACAAGCTGGATCTAGCGCCGAGGTGTCGACAGGTTGGTAACAAGTGGTAATAGCCTTGTGGAGTACATGTGGGGTGAAGGCTTCGTGCTGTGCTACTCTGTGACAGACCAGCGTTCCTTCCGCGCGGCTGCGGAGTACCGCCGGCTGTTAGCACAGGCGCGTCCGACGGAGCGGCTGCCTCTTGTGCTTGTTGGCAACAAGCTGGATCTAGCGCCTAGGTGTCGACAGGTTGGTAACAAGTGGTAATAGCCTTGTGGAGTACATGCGGGCTGAAGGCTTCGTGCTGTGCTACTCTGTGACAGACCAGCGTTCCTTCCGCGCGGCTGCGGAGTACCGCCGGCTGTTAGCACAGGCGCGTCCGACGGAGCGGCTGCCTCTTGTGCTTGTTGGCAACAAGCTGGATCTAGCGCCGAGGTGTCGACAGGTTGGTAACAAGTGGTAATAGCCTTGTGGAGTACATGCGGGCTGAAGGCTTCGTGCTGTGCTACTCTGTGACAGACCAGCGTTCCTTCCGCGCGGCTGCGGAGTACCGCCGGCTGTTAGCACAGGCGCGTCCGACGGAGCGGCTGCCTCTTGTGCTTGTTGGCAACAAGCTGGATCTAGCGCCTAGGTGTCGACAGGTTGGTAACAAGTGGTCATAGCCTTGTGGAGTACATGCGGGGTGAAGGCTTCGTTCTGTGCTACTCTGTGACGGATCGGCGTTCATTCCGCGCCGCAGCGGAGTACCGCCGGCTGTTAGCACAGGCGCGTCCGACGGAGCGGCTGCCTCTTGTGCTTGTTGGTAACAAGCTGGATCTAGCGCCGAGGTGTCGACAGGTTGGTAACAAGTGGTAATAGCCTTGTGGAGTACATGTGGGGTGAAGGCTTCGTGCTGTGCTACTCTGTGACAGACCAGCGTTCCTTCCGCGCGGCTGCGGAGTACCGCCGGCTGTTAGCACAGGCGCGTCCGACGAAGCGGCTGCCTCTTGTGCTTGTTGGCAACAAGCTGGATCTAGCGCCTAGGTGTCGACAGGTTGGTAACAAGTGGTCATAGCCTTGTGGAGTACATGCGGGGTGAAGGCTTCGTGCTGTGCTACTCTGTGACGGACCGGCGTTCGTTCCGCGCCGCAGCGGAGTACCGCCGGCTGCTGGCACAGGCGCGTCCGGCTGCCTCTTGTGCTTGTTGGTAACAAGCTGGATCTAGCGCCTAGATGTCGACAGGTTGGTAACAAATGGTCATAGCCTTGTGGAGTACATGCGGGGTGAAGGCTTCGTGCTTTGCTACTCTGTGACGGACCGGCGTTCCTTCCGCGTGGCTGTAGAGTACCGCCGGCTGCTAGCACAGGCATGACCTACGGAGCGGCTGCCTCTAGTGCTAGTTAGCAACATCCTGGAGCTTCCATGTGGCACACCTGGGTTCGTACCATTAGGTCTATGACATTCCCGTTAAATAAAGTCTAGTTAAACTTTTGACTGTGTCTTTCTTTTATGAATTTTATTTTTTATTTTTGTGTCTTTCTTTGTCATCAATGCAATTAATAAACCCCGTTATCTAACGCTCAGTTGGGGGCAAGTGATGGGGCAGTTTCAATAATCTGAATCAATAAAAAATTAAGTTGATTTTCCAAAACGAAAGAAAAACGCCTTAGATGGTTCGGCCATGTCCAGAGACGCGAAGAAGACCACCCAGAAAAACTGGCCTTAAATCTGCCTGTAACCCAGCCACGCGGCCGTGGAAGACAACCCACCACTTGGCTGACGACGGTCGAAAAAGACCTCAAAGAAACTTAAATTGACAGTAACGCCGCACGAAACCGTGCTCAGTGGAGGATGCGGACGAGTAGGGCCGACCCCAAGTAAATGGGAATACCGGTCTAGTAGGAAGAAGAAGTTGATTTTCCATACTTAACAGAGGTGCACTCCATTATGAAATGAAAGATTTTATTTATCTTAATTGTCTTTCATAATAAATTATCAATGTACATAAATACTACTTAGTGCTTCACAAATTATAAAAACTTAAACTGCTCGTTATTATTAACATAATGGGACTTAATTGTGTACTTAATAATTAATATTTACCCCCGAAGTAAAACTGCTCATACTACCTAGTAAGTCGTTTCTGTACTGTTCAATATTTGTCGCCCTTCTATCTGATCAAATAGATGCAATGAATGACTTATCTCAAGAGCATTCACAAAAGAAGAATTTTATTTTGACAAATAACTCTTTATAAGTAAATATGAATCAACTATTTATGTGAAGCAACAATAGCAACATCACTATTTTAGCTTGCCCCCAAACTGAGCGTTAGATAACGGGGTTTAGCAATGAATGTTTCAACCAACCCACCGCAAAAATAATGAAATTATGTTGAAACTACACCATGAAAAAAATAAACAAACAACTAGGTTGTGGTAGACATAAAGTTCAAAATCAACTTGGTGATTATTTAACATGACAAGGTGTTTTTTTTAAATCATGTTTGTCTGTTTGACGCAGGTGACAACTGAAGAAGGCTCCGCACTGGCCACGCAGCTCGGCTGTCCGTTCTTCGAGACCTCAGCCGCACTGCGTCACTTCGTGGACGACGCCTTCCACGCGCTCGTGCGGGAGATACGTCGGCTGGAGCGTCAGAGACAGGTACACATGTCATTTGACGCACATGACATTTGATGCGTACAGACAGAGACGCACATAGGTGCAGACAGAGATGTGCAAGTAGCTGTCATTGCTCAAAAAAGGGAAATAATTTCGGAAAATTCTTGAAAATTTCACAAACAAAAATGTGAGAAGTTTCCGTAAGTTTCTGTGGCTACATCAGGCGCCGATTGCATAACAACTTGTAACTAATATTATTAGCGGAAATCTCTTTCTAATAAATGGGATTGGAAAAAGACTTCCGCTAATATTATTAGTTACAAGTTGTTATGCAATCGGCCCCAGTAAGTAAGTACAAAATAGTTACGAACACAGTATGTACCATAGCAGACGTTGGGGGGCAGAAAACTGAAAATTTTCGACCTTTTGACGCTAAATTAACTTGCATTTAAGAAGATTCAAAAGAAGCGGTATAAATGTTTATTTATTTTAATTTCAACAACAACAGTAAATAACAAATTGTTTTTGTACAGAGAGTTTCCATTGTTATTACTTAAAGAGTATAAAAGGAGTGTATAGGTTCCTAAAGGGTAGGCAACGCGCATGTGAATCATCCGGGGTTGCAGGCGTCCATAGGCTACGGTAACTGCTTACCACCAGGCGGGCCGTATGCTTGTTTGCCACCGTCGTGTTATTAAAAAAAATATATCTGAATGACTGTCAAATTAGACCAGCTTGACAGAAATGGTTTCCCACGAGGCGCTATTGACCCAAATTGTTTTTGTCATAACAGGTTAGTTTCATTTCGACACATGCGAAACGGGTTAGCAAGGGAATTAACCGGGTAACTGTAATTTAGAGAAAAAGATGCATCCACAAAAATCAGTCAATATTTTTTTAAACTTTCTATCACTAACTATGTCATTTATTCCAATGAGAAAATTTTGAGGATGAATTCTGTTCGCTAAACTACGTCCTATAGTTTAAACCATATACAAGATATCTCTATAGTCCACTTAGCGCGTTATTTCTTTGAAACCTAAGCTGCCAAAGAGAAGGGGTGCGGGAGGGGAACACGCAATGAACACGCTAGACAGGGAACGCGCTATTGTTCCGTGGGGCGTACGAGAGAGTCAGACAGTCATGGTTGCCATGTTACTAAGTTTACTGTCACTTCCAATAATTAGTGACTCACTGGACTGAAATTACGTCAAGCCTGGCAGCGGGGTCGCCCGGCTATGCGGGGTCTTGGGTTAATTAGTCTATATGGGTTATAGTACAATACTTACCAAGGACTGTAAAAGAAAGAAAGCCAGAAATCGCAGGTATTTGTGACCCGAGCCGCAGGCGAGGGTTGTAAATATGCGATAGAGGGCTTTCTTTTTTACTGCCCGTGGTGAGTACACAATTTTACGTCTCCACCTGGCCATAATGCGAGTTTTACCGTACGCGTAGCGTGCGGTAAAACTCACATTATGGCCAGGTGTGACGTAATAGTACATTACTGCAGAGACCAGTAAGTAAGCTTTCCTGGCTGAGTATTTAGTAGCCGGCTACAATACGAAGCCAGGTAAGCTGATTACGGTCGAAGCATGTATAGTGCTTTTCTCAAACATGTAAGGAAATATTTTAATACATACCCAAAAATACCACCTAAACTTAAGCAATTTTTCTTATAATTGCTCTAGGTAAACGTACTCATGTTTAAAAAATATGTATGAAAATGAAAAAAAAAATTACATTTATTCCTTAAACGACTAATTTTCAAACTTATTTATATAAAATTACTTGTTTAGTGCTTCAGTTACTGGCTGAGTGATTTAATGTTGTATGAAAATCCTTTACGTACGTCGCGCTGAACCTGCCTTGGAATAGAGTCCCTACTGGTCTCTAATTACTAACGTAACAGGAACATTTCCGAGCATGTTTGAGAAAAATATATTAAGTCGTGGAAGTCGTGGATCCTTCAAATGTGATTTGACGCAAACGAAACTGTCCTTTAAAAATCGACCTAATTGTCTGGTTCAGAAGTTTGAGATTGTGTTGTCTCTCAGTCGTCGCTGATGGGCACGTCGATCTCGACGGGCGGCGGGCGCCGGCGCTGGCGGCGCCTCCGCAGCATCTTCGCGCTCGTGTTCCGCCGCCGGAGGCGCCACGCCGACTCCTGAACGTAAGCCTTAACACAACCCCTTTAGGTTCAAAATCGATTGGCAAGTCGAGGCGGTTACGACGTTTTACAGTGCGAACCAATGGTATTGTAATGATTGATTCTTAACACAACCGATTTAGGTTCAGAATCGATTGACGCGTCCTGATGGCGACGTTTTGGCAATTGTAATAATTTATGAACCTAATGGAGAAAGGATACTACAATACCATTATTACTAATAATGGTATTGTAGTATCCTTTCTCCATTAGGTTCATAAACTATTGAATTGACGAGACCAGGTGACGATGTTTTACTTTGTGAACCAATGGTATTGTAATGTTCCTAACACAACCCCTTTAACCTTTTGAACGCCAAGAACCCCTTAAAGGTATCATGAGTTCTCGTGCCCTCAGCGCCAAGAGGCACTGGTTATGGCGTACGCTGTCAAAGTAACCTTCATACGTTCAAGTAAGGTTTATATTAGCTCGCTTGCGCCAGTGATCTTGGCGTATGAGTGACGTGTTGTCTATGACGTATGGCGTTCAAAGGGTCAAGTTCAAAATCGAGTGTAAATGGTATTAAAATTATAGATTCCTAATACTTTAGGTTCAGCATTCGAAATCTATATTTTGTTTATTAGGTGAATTTGTTCAAAAAATACTAAATGAAAAAAATGCTACTTATTTCATATATCAAAGGTTCCAATTCAAGTGAAACGAAGTTTATGTACATTGTAATGTACATTGGGGCTTACAAGAGTTGTGTAGATGTATTACACTACTTTTGGTTATGATTTTCGTAATACTTGGTTGATACTGTACCGTGTTTTTCCAGTTTATAAGTTTTATTTGCCAATTGAGCCATGTTCGAAAAATTAAATGGTTTAAAACCGATATTATCAAGTACCTGTATATTTAAATGTATGGCATCCCCACCAGTCAAAAGTGATCGTGTCAGTGGCCATTTATCTTCTATTTTACATAGTCCAAGTTTTAATGTTATTCAGGTACTTTTTACCTTTTTAATTTTATAGAAACTAAATGCGTATTTTACCTCGTAATTGCCAACGTAGTAAACTGTTCGCTGGGGAAATTTAAATCTAGTTGCATAGAAAATATGCTTCAGTTTCTTTCAGAAAATTAACTTTATTTGTTCTATGAAACTTAGTGTACATTGTAATCAATGGGCTTTATGAGGATAAAATGTGTAGGACTTTTTATTCTAAAATACATTTCTGGCACCTTTTTACATCTCCTCTATGCCAAACTTTTATTTATAAATTAACCTTCTACCTCAAACATTTTAACATCCTAACTATAATTCCTAAAACTAAACTAAACTAAGCAGGGCCTATATTTGTAAAGATATTTGTAATGCTATAATTGTTATATTTCATTTTATACTAATTTAAAGTTAATTAGGTGTAACAGATTTCTTTGAGGACCAATCTGCTAATAATATGTTGATTTTGACAATATGTATTATATAAAGTACCTAATATGAAATCCACAGAATGGACGAAATTGTCTAATTATCATTAAAGAAAACAATCCCAAAAAACATACAAATGTTTCCGACAATCTAATTTAAAAAAATTGATCATTTTAAAATGAAAGTTAAGACAGGTGATTAAGGAAGACCCCGAGCCTTAGACAGTTCCAAGTAATGTTTAAACTTAGTTTTAGACCATTGCCTTTAGCATTTTGTTGTTAGAACACATATTGTTACGTGAAAGGTTTAAGAGTCGGTTGGTTGGAATGTTAAAATCGAAGTGACTTGGACTTTGGGAGTCGAGCTTAATGCTTATTGATAACGAACCTAAAAGGTTCAAGAATATCAGAATAGTCGCAAAATTAAACGCTTGTGCAATGAGAGGTCACCCATGACCGATTTGATTATATATTGTCGTTAATATCTGTACAATGTATCATCATATTAGTCTAAAATATGCGATCAAAAGCGATGGTGACTGTTTGATGAGCGATGTATGATTGGCAAGTAATAAAATGCAACGTGTCATGAAGACCTAATGTTTTAACGTCACTAAAGGAAAAAGGAAGCTATGCTTTCGGAATTTACTATTGTAGTTCCATAGTAAAGATTAGGCGTCGATAGTGTTAGTACTAGATTCCGAATGGTAACAATATGTCGTTGAATTGAGAGATATTTAGATGTTGTTGATATTATTTTATTCTAGATGTTTAGTGAATAGTCCTTCCATGTACAAACGGGATAGTCCAAACGCACTTAACCTTATTTCTTTGTCTAATCCATAGCCTAATAATACAGGTCAGTTAAATTTTTTGACACCTCGTGACGTCAGTGACCACACTGACGTCATCAGGGAACGATGCGGTTCTCAAACTTTTAAAATAGGGAAAATAATTTAATAGAGGATTACCTCTATTATTAGTAATTATACTAGACATTATAATAAGAATGCAAATTAAATGCCGTGCCATTAAAAAACAAATCATTGGGTATATCTAAACGACACCATACCAAGGGTGAGCAAGTATGCATCTGTCAAAAAAATTGAGTTTGACATTTAGTATCCGATACGTTTCCCTAAGTGAGAAAGAGAACTTGTCATGCGTTAAGAAGGGACAACATGATTCGTAACGTCAAAGAAGAAGCTCTGTATCAGGGATATTACGGATACTGATTTTTTGACATCCGCGGATGCGGATATTAAAAGGCTCACATCCCTGGAATACGGATGCTGATATAAGATAAGTACACAAAAAAAAACAAATATTAAAGTTTTGTACTACTCACATCATACAAAGCCCTTTGCTCTGCAATAGCATTTCAACACTAAAATCAAAACAAAACAAACTCGTCATTTCTTGTCGCTATCCGTCAAGGACATAGAGCTCGATCGACGAATCACGAAAATGTAACAATATTCCGATTGGGTAATGGTGAAATTACCTACGTTACTTTACCTAGCACGTGCGCCGTCGCAGAGACGTTCCTGTACCGACTTGTTCCACATCTGCATCCGCATGAGCTCCGCATCGATTTGATGCGGAGGTGGATGCGGATTTTGAAAATGATGCGAATGATCCGCGGTTTCCACAAACCACAATTTCCACAAACCATAGACAATTTTCCGCACAGTATTGAATATTATCTACTTATGGTGTCCCTATGACGGAATTCATGGCCGGCCATAAACTGTTATAGTTTTTAAGGGGCACCACACATTAGAGCGGAATTTAGCTATTCGTAAGCAAAAGCGGAAATTGGGCTATGGTAGCGGAAATTTGTCTATGGGCTCCATACAAAAATTCAGCCTACCATAGACAAATTTCCGCTTTTGTCTATGAATAGCTAAATCCCGCTCTAATGTGCGGTGCGGTGCGCCTTTGGTATATTCTTCATTAATGGGTCAATCCAAAAGAAAAACATTATTCTATGTAAGTACAATATTACCAACGTTTGATTTATTCATACTACTTATAGTTTCCCCGTTATACAAAGTTAACGACATGCCGTTATACTGTTAAATTTGCGTATCGATTTCTACTAAACGGCTTAGTCGATTGAAAAAAGAAATTAAACTCATAAATATGTTACTAAAGATTACAATGTAATTCCATTACAATTACAACGTAACTTATAAAATATTTTAGCGTAATTCCACATTCAGTGCGTTGGTATGAAGTTTTACACGCAGTTACACTACCTACACCAATATTTATTACGAGCAACTATTATTATACACATTATACATATACTCGTATCTATCAAATATTTGGGAATCTCAGACAAAAATGAAACGGCGTGATAAGTTTAAAAGAAACAGATATAATACAATATGGCCGTCTGTCAGTGTAATACTCGCTAAATAGTTGTATTGCCACAATGTTAAAAAAAAGTCCTCATTAAATTACATGTCGTAAATGAATTGCTAACTAAAAGTATTATATTAAATTACCTAAAATTATGTGAAGCTTATTTTAGGTATAAAATAATTAAAAAACACAAAATAAACTTAGTAACAGCACGCTAACATTTTTGAACATGAATAGTGTATTAATTAAACTCCCTGACTGAATTGAAGATGTCAACGAATGGCATCATTATGTGACGTAGGTGAGGTCTTTTCGGACGAGCTGTCAAAAATTTAAATGACCTTTATAATTAGGCTATGGTCTAATCTAGGTTTAGCTTACTTCTACTCTCAATCCGAGGCTTCATAACTTCGTGCCGCCCAATATACAATAGCATGTACATTGTATTATAATGAAATTAATACCATTAGTAATTCCTGTAAACTGCATACTTCATTGTTTCCTTGTTTCAATTTTGGAGGGCTACAATTATGTACGGCACGAGGATACTGTTTTCTTGACTAAAGCGTCTCTTTAGAAAGCTTAATGATTTACATGCTTAGCCTAACAATATTTACGTTTGATTTAAAAACATCCTACCGATAAGCCATTTACTACCTATTGTCTGTCGAACGAATTTGAAGGCTATTCACGTGATTGAAATAAATATTAACCTAACCAATTTCATTCATGTCGATCGTTTGAAGTAAGCTAAATGTAGACCAAGATCTAGATGTGATGGATCTGATGAAACAATTGGCTTCGAAGCACAAGTCTTCCGTAAAGGAACCCAGAAAGCAATAAATAAATTTAGAATTTTTAAACCTTGCGTTTATCATTCATTTTAGAGTTTTAATGTATAGCTTACATAGCTTAGTATTAAAATGTGTCGGGTTATATCGTGTATAGGGACCTTGTAGAAATGAATACCAAAATAAATGTAGTTTTTAACAGACAGGCCATAATTTGGGATTTACATTAGTTCTGATACGAGGCAATGACGACCTTAAGTACAAGAAAGGCTGGCGTTTATATATTTATTTAAAAAATCTGTAAATCCTTGGGGTTGTTTTAAAAAACCCACATTTTGCTACACATTACGAATTGATAACTTTCCAAATATGTATCACAAATAACTATTTTCACGGTAATTTATAACATAAAAAACGTAAATTACATGCTATTTTAAAATATACTTAATAAGACCCCATTGTTTAAAAAAAGTTTACGATATGCTTCAATCGACCAAAACATGAAGTTATTTTAGTATATAAACCAGTAAGTAAATTATATAAATGCCAGCAAGTAATATAAGTGAGATAAATCGAGCTCTTCATTGTAATCTGTGTGACAGAAACAGCAATAAGTATATGATATAAAGATATATTATAATTATATGATAAGTACCTTGTTCGTTGTATGTATCGAGTACCTTAGTATCGTGATGTGTGGAGTTGTAATAAATAGGTTGAAACGCACAAATGTTAGTCAGTAATAAATAATACTAATAATTGAAATGTGTACTCAAACGCGATTATCTACAGAATTTAGAATATTTTCAAAGTTTCTGTTAATTGTTAATCATATCGTAGGCAGCTACTTTTGCTGAGCCCAAAGGTAAGTTTTTTTAGTTTACAATACCGTAACTAAGAAAATAGTACGAGTAAGTATATATAAATGTTCTGAATTCTGTGTTATACGACAGCGAAATAATCTAACTGTACACTAAATACGATTTGTTTTTTATCATCTGTGTCAGACCCTTCTTGATATCTATTCATCGTTTATTAGGAATTTTACTAACATGTTTGTATCTCTAGAAGTTGACGTATATTGTGTCGTTAATGATCGTCATATTTCTAAAACCATCTTCGCAATCTCAAGCAGACAATTTTCATAATGGACTCTTTTGTTCTCGACTTACAAAGAAATTATGGAAATTGCCTACCTTTGAGTTTTATTGTAAAAATATCATTACTTAGAGTGCCATAACGCTGACAACAACTATTTGTACGTATCATACGGGTCTGTCCACAAATAATAACAACAAATCGTGTAGTCAATAATCCTACTTAATTAAGACGGTGTCAAACTAGGGTATTTTTAGCCGTTCTATGACGTAAACGCCAGAGATATTCCCGGCTTGCTAATTTTTCAGTTTACCATATGTACTAATGTTGGTATCGTTAGCAGATGTTCCGCTTCATATAAAATTAATTATATATAATATGTTTTAGAGTTTGCCTAACAAGTATCGTTATAGTGCTTTTCACTTTTTATTAACATTCCGCGGCTGACGTCCTGACCACTAGACCACCCGGTCACGGCGGAACTTGACAAATTTTCTCATGTATATGCAATCTCTGAATTTGAAACGGCTAGGCGCCGTTGACCATACTCTAAGGGCATGCGCAGTACTGTGGTCTAGTGGTCAGGACGTCAGCCGCGAAAGCTGAAGACGGCAGTTCGAATCTGGCCTCGGACACCGGAGGGTTTGGTCACTTTTTCTGAAGTATATGACATCTATTTTTCAGTTTATATATAGTAGTGTAACTACTTAAAAAATATTGCAAATCAAAAAATATTGAACAAAATAATTTGATTTGCTTCAAGATTCATAGATGGCAGCACCATCTCTCTCGCTATACCAGAATCACGTAAGTGGTTCGGATAGGAGGTGCAAGCACGTACTGCGCATGCCCTTAGAGTATGGTCAACGGCGCCTAGCCGTTTCAAATTCAGAGATTGCATATACATGAGAAAATTTGTCAAGTTCCGCCGTGACCGGGTGGTCTAGTGGTCAGGACGTCAGCCGCGAAAGCTGAAGACGCCAGTTCGAATCTGGCCTCGGACACCGGAGGGTTTGGTCACTTTTTCTGAAGTATATGACATCTATTTTTCAGTTTATATATAGTAGTGTAACTACTTAAAAAAAAAAAAAAAAATTGCAAATCAAAAAATATTGAACAAAATAATTTGATTTGCTTCAAGATTCATAGATGGCAGCACCATCTCTCTCGCTATACCAGAATCACGTAAGTGGTTCGGATAGGAGGTGCAAGCACGTACTGCGCATGCCCTTAGAGTATGGTCAACGGCGCCTAGCCGTTTCAAATTCAGAGGTTTTTATTAACAGTTAATTACTTTTATTTTATAACTTGCTAAGTCATCAAATCTTAATCTTTTGTCGAGGGTGTCTGCGTGATACGAAAAATGTTCTACTCACCAAATGCCGGGTGATAAATGAATATGTAAATGAAATGAACTAAAATAATTGTCCTTGAGCTACAATTACCTAGTGACAGTTCGATGTTTATTTTCATATGTTAGTAACATAGATGAGTAAGCCTTTTAGCTTCAATCTCATGCGTTTACGTCACCACCCCAAACGGCGTTTATTTAAATTATTCATAAGCAACTTGAGCTTTGCCGACGGCGTGTGATGCCTACTTATCCCCAAAGGGTCTTGCAGTTAACATTGTCGTTCTATAAAGGTTTTTAATGTGTACTAATAAAGTACAAATTAGGGCGTTTTAGTTTCGTCTTAGACGAGAGCCACTGGGTTGTAGAGAAATGCTCTTATTTGAATTTTGAGAGCGCCTAATGACGTGCAATTTCTTGGAAATCCTAATCTTTACTTATCGATGAAAATAAAAACGAGAATATAAACAATTATAAGGTATTAAAGTGCGCCTGTATTAATTATACATATCTGAGGCAAGTTGTCTTGTGGCAAAAAATAATTAACAATAGGTTTTCAATCAACACATAATTTTGTACATTATATTGCACATTGGGCAACAAGGGCCAAAAGTTCTCAATCACATCAACCCAGTGTGGTTTTTGGTAGCGCATTAGCTGAAACGTGTCACGAGGTCTAATTCTAGTCATTATTATTCTGTGTAACTCGATGTTTCGTGACGGTTCACTAATGTAACGTGTACAGAGATCCTAATATATTTGCGTTTAGTTTGATTCACAGTTATAGTTATATGTTTATGATCGGGGACCGGATTGATATTAATATAACCGATCGAGCTATAACTGAGATATGTAAATTATAGTTGGATAACAATTAATTTGTCGGTAACCGGTTAAAGATACCGGTATGTTTCTTTAAAAGTTAAATTAAATAATAGTCATTCCTGTTTAATGTCAAACGTGTCAGTCATAATTTTTTACTCTGGCTATTTGCAATGTTTTATTCGTCTAACGGTATTTTATCGGTTAAAATATATTAATTATCTGTTATTGGACAAATGTAACCGGTAACTCAGTTTTTATACCGGTTACGGTCCCCGTTTTATATCCAGTGAGTAAGGTTGACAGTAAGTTCCGGTGTGCGGTCACTAGTCGCAACATGTGTGTTTCGTTATGGCTGAAACACAGATAACCTCAAACACTAGATACTCGTAGATCATACGTACAACTCGAGGTCAACACACATAGGCGCTCCCGTACTAATTTAGTATGAGAGCGCGACCGCATATTTTAGTTGAGTTAACGTTTTTGATCATTACATTCATTTACTCATCGAATTAAAAATATCCACAATAATCAAGTTATATGGCAAGTTATGGTTACCTGGATTGTTGTACTACAAAATGGTATAGAATACTATTGATATGTGCTGTTCGAATCGTAGAAATTTACGAATAAAATTGAGCTTATGTGTGATGACCTCGTGCTCCTTGTAAAAGCTTAATGTGAGGTGTCTGTGGGCTGAAACTATTTGATATGAACCCAAATAATGTACGTTTTAGAATGGTGTGTTTTTTTTTGTATAAAATATTTTCCCAGTAGGTAGTCTAAGATAATTATGTAAAAATCCTTTTATCGACTAAAAAATATTCCGAAACGTGACGATTCGGTAAAAAAATTGCATTATTTTTGTGATGTCTACCGGATTGCTACCGATTTTGAATAACATTCAGACAAAAAACGTA
This sequence comes from Pammene aurita, assembly GCA_947086415.1. NCBI lineage: Eukaryota > Metazoa > Arthropoda > Insecta > Lepidoptera > Tortricidae > Pammene > Pammene aurita. The sequence goes on along the minus strand of OX352302.1, from coordinate 6,694,229 downwards.
AACTACAACAGAAAAAAAAACTTTTGTACAAATAATATCGCCCAATAACCGGTATTTCCTAACATGTGGTTCATTTCAAATAGGATCAGCTATAGAATAAGCGAGGGAATGGGACTGCGGCTATATAAATATGTAAATGCGTTGTTCAAAGAAATTGAAGTTGGTATGAACTGGGATAAAATTTCTTTGAGGTCGGGAATGTGATTTCTTTTTTATATTATTTATTGTACAGTCAGCAGAAGTAGCTAAGCGGGTGAGGTGTTCAATATTATCTAGACACGCTCTTATTTCCTTCAAAATATATTCATCACACTACCTTCTTTTTGCGCTATACGGTCAGCAGCGCTTCAAATATACTCGAATGCTTAAAACTAATATAACCAACTATAAGAGCACATTGTAGTCAGGTTTCTGCGTTGTATTTAAATTTTCTACTGGTTACATCATATGATATAACTTATTTAAAGTAAAAATAATAGAATATAAAACGTATGATATGGTCATTAGTGTCATGACACTTTACTTTATTTAAATTTGACTTTAGTTATAATCTGGCTTTATATTTTCAATAATACTTAGTCCAGGATTCTGTAACTTTTTATCAGCGGTGAACAGCTTATTTATTTAAATACTTAAGTAATAATGAAATGCAAAGACCCGACGAGGTCTAATTAGATTTAAAATATAATTTGAACATTTGTATGCTTTGCGTTTGAGCTTAGAATCATATCATTATGTGTGCACGGCAGAAACTCGTCAAGGTATATTATTATGAGGACATTCCGGAAATCCTAATCGATTACACGGATATAAAATATATTACGTAATGAAACTTTCTACAATATTAAAATGCAAGTTTTGTATATTTTAAAATATTTACCCCTACAATTTGAAGCTCAAAAATTTTGAATGTAAACGTAGTATAAATAATATGCACTGCAAAAATAATTAATGAAATAATAAAACACCGAATACATTAACCGTAGATTTTTTTGGAGTAAGTAGTAGATTGTAGGGTATCTTACGATTCTGTAGTAGAAAAACGATGTCGAGTTCCATTCCCTAGCGCAACACTGTTAGTTCCCTTAGATTTGGTTGGAGTACTTGGAGTTTTACGCACATTAATTGGCCGACGGCCCGTAGTCAGACCATAGTATTTATTAACGCTTAACGCGTAAAACATGTTTTGAAACGTTTAAATGATATTCCATAGTGTAGTAATCATTATATTAGGTCACTACTTAGGTGATTTCCCCTGTAGTGTTTTTGAATGTTTTCGAAGGCGGTTATATAAAGAAACGGTTGATTGACATTGCTGAAAGATAATACAAATTATTTTAAACTAAACGAAACTAATAAAGAACTTGTGCATTATATGAGGTATTAAAGTCTACTACATTATACTACTCAACATCAAAGTGTTTTTAAGGTATCTGATATTTGCAAAACATACCATTATTTCATATTAAAAACATTTCTATTGAAAGTTCTCTGAGCGGTTTCAATCAATACGTCATGCGTACTTACAAAATTTGATAGATATTATATTTATTGTTTTCATAATGTTGTGTTCGACGAAATGTTTATCTATGTAAAACTATTTATTGGATATTTTGTTACATGTAACCTAATAATTTATAATTATCTTTTTTTAAATTTGTAACGTTTAATATATTTTATGCAAAAATTGTAAACAGTGTGTAGATTTTGTTGAATAAATGTCATGTTTTGAATTTCGTCTTATTATTAAAAAATACCCGTAGTCGAATATTTTTTAAATCCTTTCTTTTGAACAAGTCTATTAATATTAAGTAGCTTGATTGTGTATTTAAACATAGTGTTTACACAAACAGTTTGCTTTTCTAAACGAAGAACGTTATTCACTAACTTGGCTGCTTCGATGTTTATATAAGTTAACTAGCCTTTTCGCGCGGCTTCGCCCGCGTACTATAAGTACTCAAAAAGGATACGATACCCATGTTGATTTTCAGACTTTGTGACCACATTTGCCCCTTTTAGAGGTTCAATTTTCAAAAAACCTGAAACATGTGCTTACAACTCATTTATCGTTAGGAATACTCCTGTGAAGTTTTGAATAAATAGTCTAACAAATCTTGATTCGCCATACAAACTTTGGACCCCCATTTTACCCCCTTAGGGGGTGAATTTTGAAAAATCCTTTCTTAGTGCATCCCTAGACCTTATAAGGAACATACGTGCCAAATTTAGAATCTCTAGAACCAGCGGTTTGGGCTGTGCGTTGATATGTCAGTCAGTCAGTCAGTTTCTTCTTTTATATATTTAGATTAAATTTATGCTCCATACATATTTATAACTATGTGTAGGTACCGTACAATCACAGTACACTACAGTGCAGTCAGTTGCTGCATAGCAGGACTAGGTACTAAATACAGGGTGTATCAAAAAATGCTGGTGATCCTTTTAACCTTTTGACCGCCAAGCATTGAACAAAAATGACGCGCCACCGACGCCACGTAATCGCGTTTTGTCAAGCGAAATTGAACTTTGCGGAAGCTCGCGTAGGTCCCTATTGCATTACAAAGCCTGTCGGCTGTAGCCGTCGTTGGCGTCCATGGCACAACTTTTTGATGTCGGCCACAGCCGACTGTGGCGGTCAATAGGTTAAGGGCATAATTGGTATTGTATTCTAATTATGAAAAAAAAAAATCTTGCGAAAAAAATATTGGTTTTTGTATGGAGTGTTGGCCAGCCGGGAAGACTTGTCCCATACAATTTTCGCGTCAAAATATTTTTCCTCCTACTTTTGGAACGAAGTTCCTTATCGGACGGTTCGCGGATAGGGTCTAAGCGAAAAAAATTTACGTGACCGTCACGAAAACGCGACACAAAGCCATACGATTGAGAAACATCTAAATATATAAAAGAAGAAACTGACTGACTGACTGACTGACTGACATATCAACGCACAGCCCAAGCCGCTGGTTCTAGAGATTCCAAATTTGGCACGTAGGTTCCTTATAAGATCTAGGGTTGCACTAAGAAAGGATTTTTCAAAATTCACCCCCTAGGGGGGTAAAATGGGGGTCCAAAATTTGTAGTGCGAATCAAGATTTGTTAGACTATTTTATTCGAAACTTCACAGGAGTATTCCTAACGATAAATGAGTAAACACGTGTTTCAGGTTTTTTTTTAATTCAACCCCTAAAAGGGGCAAATGTGGTCACAAAGTCTGAAAATCAACACGGGTATCGTATCCTTTTTGAGTACTTATAGTACGCGGGCGAAGCCGCGGGAAAAGGCTAGTGTAAAATAAAATAGAATAAGTGAAGTGAGAAGTGAAAAAGTGTAAAAAAATGTCAAGAAGGTAGAAAAACTCAAACTAAAAAACATTCAAAAAGGTCAAAAACGTAATTTAAAAAATAAATAAAAAAATACTCAAAAAGGTAACAAAAGTCAAAATGTCAAAAAACTCAAAAATTACTAAATTAGAAATTAATTATTAATTGTATTTTGTGAATTTTTAGGATTTTTGTAATGTAATTTTAGTATTTTTTCAAATTATTTGTTAGTTTAGATATTTTAGGTTTTTTTTTATTGTATAACTTATAATTATTTTTAAATATTGACATGTGATACTGTATTATGCTATTAATGGTGTAGTAAATAAATATGTAATTATTACGATCCTAAATAAAAAATGACAAAAATTTAATAACAACTTTGTTTCACTCACGTAATTTTTCTTAATCGCAATACGATACAAATTATGCCCTAAAATGGATGACCAGTATTTTTGTTCCACCCTGTATAAAGACAGGGAACTATATAGCTCAGAACTCAGATCATGTTTAAATAAATTCCAATCGGTGTATTCTTCAACTAACTGCTATTCTCTCTACTTCAGAATTCCAGTTTTTATACTATACATATAACATGTACATGCGCATCTCTTTGCCTATTTTTATCAGAGCTTAATCTGGCAGCCTCTTTCGGTCAGGTGTGCGACCTTTTTAGATTATCCGTAGATTGCTTTTTCCCACAATGGGTCGCAATTGACGCTGAATCCCGTTTTCAGTACATAATTAAGTCTACACCCGTTTGGTCCATTACAGTATATTTCGAAATCATAAACGATTTTACCAAGAAAATGCCAAAAAAGATTCCCAAAGATGCAAGAAAAATGATTGTGAATACTTTAAAATTGGTAGATCAAAAAGGGACGAAGGATTGCGTAGCATTTCAATAAACAATGTTTTGAAATTGCCGTTGACATGGCCGGTACTGATAGTTTATAGTGTTTTTAGGGTTCCGTAGTCAACTAGCAAGCCCTATAGTTTCCTCATGTTCGTCTGTCTGTCCGCGGCCTAGCTCAATGATCGTTAATACTAGAAAGCTAGCTGAGATTTGGTATGAGTATGTGCATTAATCACGCCGACAAAGTGGTAGAATAAAAACTGGAAAAATATTTTTTATACGGGTACCTCCCGTCATGAAGTGTCATGAAGACCAGGCGGGGCCGCGATATTATAATAGAATAACGTACGAGTTAATTGATCCGCGATTAGTAACCGACTGAACGGTGGGCTCGCTCCTGGTCGTAAGCTTACAAAATGCTGATGCTAGAAATATTGCGTCATGTAGGGCCGCTACATATTAAATAGGTAAACTAAAGCGACACTTTCTCAGGGCCATAAAGAAGGTTGTTAGGCTTTTAATTTATTTTCAGCATGTTTTAAAGGAATATTAAGGAACAAAAATATCTTGCATTCAAAGCCTCATTTTATAACTATCTCAACGGATAGCGTAAGTACTAATGGATAGCCAGACAAATTTTACGGGCTGATAGATAGATAGATAGACAAGATGAGATAAGATCGTGACATGTGGAAAACTCTTCTGCAAGGCCTATGTCGGCCGGTATAACCGGGCTTATTGGAGGAAAATTGGAGAGGTGTATGCCCAACAGTGGGTGCATACTCGCTGAAGAAGAGAGAGGAGATATAATTATAAATAAATAAATAAATTAATTGGGCGAGAAGTCCGCCATTTAGTAGGGTTTTCTCACAGTACAAAAGTGAAAAAAATTGTGCGCATCGAGAAAAAGTTGAGTTTTTGAGCATGGATAGAGTGCCCTACGATGAATATTTTTTAGTATTGTAGGTCCGTAAAATTTGTTTAAGGGTGCTAGGGGTTGTGTGGTATCATTTCCGTATAAAACAGATATGCAGAATTCATTTTTGATATTAAAAAAGTAAAAATCCATATTTAAAAAAAAGTTCTGCGATGAGGAAAACACTAAAAAAAAATTTTTTTTAGAACGTTGTATAAGTAATACATGTCATAAATTATTAAATAAAAAAAATATTACAAGGAGGCATATTTAATGCAGTTTTTAAATATATACAATTTTAAGGCTTTTAGAATACGATAACTACGCGAAAAAAATCATTCGCGTCGTGGTGTATATGTTTTCTATATAGTAAGTATCGAAAATCAATGTGAAACGTGAACATCCGTAGCGCATTGACCTTAAAATGTATGTATTGTTTATTATTAGTCACTTTTGCTCAGAATACCTTTTACAAAATGCAGATATGAAAAAAAAAAGAATTAAATAACACATTTGTTCCATGAATCTTGAAGCAAATCAAATTATTTTGTTCAATATTTTTTGATTTGCAATTTTTTTTTTTTTTTTTTTTAAGTAGTTACACTACTATATATAAACTGAAAAATAGATGTCATATACTTCAGAAAAAGTGACCAAACCCTCCGGTGTCCGAGGCCAGATTCGAACTGGCGTCTTCAGCTTTCGCGGCTGACGTCCTGACCACTAGACCACCCGGTCACGGCGGAACTTGACAAATTTTCTCATGTATATGCAATCTCTGAATTTGAAACGGCTAGGCGCCGTTGACCATACTCTAAGGGCATGCGCAGTACGTGCTTGCACCTCCTATCCGCCTCGAAATCTCGAAATCTCAGCCGCGAAAGCTGAAGACGCCAGTTCGAATCTGGCCTCGGACACCGGAGGGTTTGGTCACTTTTTCTGAAGTATATGACATCTATTTTTCAGTTTATATATAGTAGTGTAACTACTTAAAAAAAAAAAATTGCAAATCAAAAAATATTGAACAAAATAATTTGATTTGCTTCAAGATTCATAGATGGCAGCACCATCTCTCTCGCTATACCAGAATCACGTAAGTGGTTCGGATAGGAGGTGCAAGCACGTACTGCGCATGCCCTTAGAGTATGGTCAACGGCGCCTAGCCGTTTCAAATTCAGAGATTGCATATACATTTGTTCCAATTATAACTAATACTTAAGTTAGTATATGGAAATTTGTGTTTTTTAATTGTTTTTTTTTTTCATTTTGTAGAAGGTATTCTGAACAAAATTGACTAATAATAAGCAATACATACATTTTAAGGTCAATTCGCTACGGATGTTCACGTTTCTTATTGATTTTCCATACTTATATTATAATGGAGAAAACATATACACCACGACGCAAATGATTTTTTTCGCGTAGTTTACGTACAGTAAAAGCTTTAAAATTGTATATTTTTAAAAATTGCATTAAATATGCTTCCTTATGATATTTTTTGTATTTCAAAATATATGATATTTATTAGTTATAATAACGTTCTAAATAATATTATTTTGAGTGTTTTTCCTCTCCGCTGAGCTTTTTTTTAGATTCAATTTGTACTTTTTTATTATCAAAAATGAATTCTGCATGTCTGCTTTATACGGAAACGATACCACACAACCCCTAGAAGCCTTAACCAGAGAGTAATAACATATTGCACGGGACCCCTGATTTTGACGTGAAGGTACAAAAAAATTTCCGGCCTCCAATACTAAAAAATATTCATCGTTGGGCACTCTATCCATGGTCAAAAATTCACAACTTTTTCTCGATGCGCACAATTTTTTCAATTTCAAGCTCTGCTAATTTGTAACATGTAATCATATTTGTTTTAGATTATGCAATACTCGTACCTTCCCTTGAAATGCAAGCTTTGGAAGAAGTTTCAGCCAGCGACTAATCCGTCCACACGAGGATTAACGGGGATGGCGGGAAACAACTTGTTGCTCCCCGCTCCGCAACAGCTTTACGGCCAGTACTGGGAGAACAGTCCCGGGTAGCGCACGTCCCGCGATCACTGCGTGTTTTCAAACTTTACGTACTTAACCGTAAATAACTAGGTACCGGTTGTTTAGTATTGTTTCAACGCGTCTTAAAAGTGTTGTTAAATCTTCTAACACCTACAAAGTATAGAGTAGTGTTTGACGCATTAGCATAGCGAATTAGCTTTAAATGTTTGATGAAACTTAAATAATAATTACATATTTTAATATTTCGTGTAAAAGCAACCCCTGTTTACAACAGTTTAAAATAGTTTTTGACGCATCTTTTGGTTCTTCAGCGCATCAAATCGTGTGATGAGATAAATATTATCATGTTGTTATTTGTATTGCTCCTATTTCCTGGCTCTTCAGCCACGACTAAGACGGTGTATAAAGTGGGGGTGCTGATGGCGTCTCGCCTGGATTCCCCGTTTGACCTGGAGCGCTGCGGGCCAGCGGTTGACTTGGCGCTGGATAAGGTCAATGAGAAGTTCCTGGCACACCATGGTGTTGAGCTGCAGAAGGTGCAAGGCAGGTTGGTACATCGAAATTATCGTGTACGTTAACATGTAGATCGTCATAGTAGTTTATGTAACTGCTATATAATGAAGGGCATTAAAATACGAGTGTGGTTTTATAAAACGAAATTAGTGAGTTTTATAATAATATCACACGAGTATTTTAATTCCTAATTATGTACAGTTTTACATACATAACGTACATTACTTTATCTACACTAGTGAGTATTATATTCTTTGATCTACACATATATTATAACTACTCATAACGTGTTGAGATTCATTAGAATAACCGCCATTGCACCTCCATGGCCAACTAGATTGCCATAAGTACCAATACTTTAAATATATTCAAATTTCGTACATCTTCTGGAATCGGTATACCGGAAGAAGTATCAGTCATCGATATTCTAAAGTAAGTTTTACGATGCACCACATATACCGGTTTCTTAATATAGGCCGTTAGCTTATTGTTTCTGAACACATTATAGGGAAGGTATGATATGGGTGTAGTGTAGATAAAGATTATTAAACAATACAGGGTGGAAAGATAAGTCGGGCCCTGGAGGTATACTACCTTAAAACCTTGAGATAGCTCAATTCGCTCAAAGGAAACATTCTTTTATTTTTCCTAAAAACTAAAACTGCATTCAGTTTTTTTCTTAATTTTCACTTTTTTCCATACTAATTGTATGAAAATTATTATTATTATTTATGGGTTCTCTTGTGCCCTAAACTTGGTTGGTATTTAGAAGTTTTTATGTTCGTTGAAAACAGGATCGATTGGCATCAATTGTCATAAAAATTATTTATGGCAAAAATTACAAAATAAATACTTTTTTTGAAAACTGTACTCTTTTCCAAAAATTTGTAAATGCAGTTATGTCCCTTTAAAGAAATTAAAGAATGTTTCCTTTCAGTGAATTGAGCTATCTCAACGTTTTAAGGTAGTTTTCCTCCAGGGCCCGACTTATCTTTCCACCCTGTATATGTAATAGTCTGGGTCAAAGGTACCATTTGGTGCTTTTGTTGCGCGATAACAATACTGAATCTGTACAAACTCCTTCCGCTAAACGGTTCCTTTTCCAAAAACGTGTGACATATTTCTTGTCGGTTTTAAATTAGTTAAGGAGTAGATAAAACCATTTTTATTTGTGTTAAGAAAATATTGTAGATTTGAATAGTTTTACTTAGAGCAGTAACTTACATAGTAGCAGTAGTTACTGTACTGGCTAAAAAGCAAATTCCTAAGCCAAACCAATAATAAAAAATGTGTCAAAGAGAGCGAACTGAGAGATATTCTATATTTAAAATTATGATTTGTTATGAATTTGGTACTATTTTGGTAAGCAATTCTGGTAACGAATGTCGCTTGACGTATCGTATTGATGTTTTAAATATATTTTTTTTATATTTATTTGTAACCAATTAAACAACAAGAACAAATAACAAGAAAAAGATGATATAGATAACTTCAATGAGTCAAACTCTTTCATCTTCCACGATATTCGTCTTTGGAATGCCCACCCCCTTAATATACGCCAAGCTTAGACCTAATCTTCTTTTAAGAGCAAGTTGCGCAAACATCTTCTAGAAAAATTTCATAGCTAGAACTCATGCATGACAGTCCAGTAGCAGGTATATATATATATGGAGTATATTATGATATGTGTATGTATGTATGTATATGTCGCAGGGAAATGATTAAAACAGAGATTTGAACAAATCTCTAAGGGGGTATACACTCACTTGCCAGAATTTCATTTGCCATAATAGTCAACAGCCATTATATTGTTTCCCATAATAACATATGCCATAGTTATTGTTTACTATATTAGTCACGTGCCAGAAACTTTGTTTCCCATAAAATCAATTTCAATAATATCATTTGTCATGATCATTGTAAGCCATAATTATCACTAGCCATAATATCATTTGCCATCCAAATTGCTTCCCAGAAAGTAGGTTAGGTTAGGTTAGAACTGTGATCCCCCAAAAAGCGAACGGCTACCAGAAAGTAGGTTAGGTTAGGTTAGAACTGTGATCTCCTACAAAATAAAACGGCTACCAGAAAGTAGGTTAGGTTAGGTTAGATCTGTGATCCCCCAAAAAGCGAACTGCTACCAGAACGTAGGTTAGGTTAGGTTAGAACTGTGATCCCCCAAAAAGCGAACGGCTACCAGAAAGTAGGTTATGTTAGGTTAGAACTGTGATCTCCTTCAAAATAAAACGGCTACCAGAAAGTAGGTTAGGTTAGGTTAGAACTGTGATCCCCAAAAAGCGAACGGCTACCAGAAAGTAGGTTAGGTTAGGTTAGATCTGTGATCCCCCAAAAAGCGAACTGCTACCAGAACGTAGGTTAGGTTAGGTTAGAACTGTGATCTCCTACAAAATAAAACGGCTACCAGAAAGTAGGTTAGGTTAGGTTAGATCTGTGATCCCCCAAAAAGCGAACTGCTACCAGAACGTAGGTTAGGTTAGGTTAGAACTGTGATCCCCCTAAAAGCGAACGGCTACCAGAAAGTAGGTTATGTTAGGTTAGAACTGTGATCTCCTTCAAAATAAAACGGCTACCAGAAAGAAGGTTAGGTTAGGTTAGAACTGTGATCCCCCAAAAAGCGAACGGCTACCAGAAAGTTGGTTAGGTTAGTTTGTAAATATTTTTAGAGCGCCTACAGGAATATAGTGAGCAAATGCATTGTTTGTATGCATAGATTCGGAAAACCATTACTTAGTATGGCGTTTAAATATTCTATTAAATAGTATTATTACAATTAATAATATGGACAACAATACGTATGGCACTCGTACGTTCTGAAATCTAATAATCGGGTAAACAAAGAGTATGTCACATCATTTTTATGGTAAACAAACCATTCGGGAAAATGAAATTCGGGCAAATAAATTCGGGCATATGAGTATTATTTTATATAATTTTCGGGCAAACAATAGACAACCCTCTACGGGACATGATCAAATTACGCAGGATGTTAAAATGGAGACTCCATATCATCATTTCCCTAGAAAAATTCAGTAATTTCACCAAATCACTGACTCTATTTAGTGGGAAGACAAAATCGGCCAAAAAACGCGACACGCTTTTTCATTTCACTAGATTTGTTTAGGAATTTGACAAAATCCCTAACCGCTACAGTAAGTTGATGAAACGAACTCAAAAAGTCGACTAGTTTTACCATTTCGCTAAACAAGTTTAGTGAAATGATAATGTCTCAACTGGAAGATGGTATATGGTGATTTGATTAAATCTCTGAACTGGTTTAGTGAAATGACGAAAGGAAGTACCAAATACAATATTTTACTATACAGTTAAGCGATTTTATCAAATCTCTGACTAGATAAAGTGAAACAGATATTAAATCAGAGATTTTAACAAATCTCTAAGGGATATGATCAAATCACGCAGGGTGTTAAGATGGAAAATCCATATCATCATTTCCCTAGAAAAATTCAGTCATTTCACCAAATCACTAACTCTGTTCAGTGGAAAGACAAAATCGGCCGGTGCAGTATTTGTGAACATCCAGTGCATGCAACATGTGGAAGTACTGTTGGAGAGGAAGGTCAAAGCGTAGTTGTTAAATGCCAATTTTGTCAAAAAGAAAGCAATATTAGAGCTGAGAGGGAAAATGCAGCAAAATTTTTGAACATATACTAAAGAAAGATTGAAGATATAGACGAAGATATGACTTGAAGAGATTACGTGAAATTGTTACATAAAATGTCAAAAGTAGGTATCAAAGTTGTTTATGCCATCAAAAACAAAACTTGTAAAAAAAAACAAGTCTCGCAACTCAGTTCTTCTACCGTAAAAAGTTGTGAGATCCATCTAATAGCAAGTCGGTTGATTTATTCAGTCCCTACTTAAGGGACCTTCTGTCTTAAGTTATAACGTAATTAGCTAATCTAACAACATCTTATAGTGACCGTTATGTCCAATTATGTCTTTCCACTAAACAGAGTCAGTGATTTGGTGAAATGACTAAATTTTTCTAGGGAAATGATGATATGGATTCTCCATCTTAACATCCTGCGTGATTTGATCATATCCCTTAAAGATTTGTTAAAATCTCTGATTTAATATCTGTTTCACTTTATCTAGTCAGAGATTTGATAAAATGGCTTAACTGTAAAGTAAAATATTGTATTCGGTACTTCCTTTCGTCATTTCACTAAACCAGTTCAGAGATTTAAACAAATCACCATATACCATCTTCCAGTTGAGACTTTATCATTTCACTAAACTTGTTTAGCGAAATGATAAAACTAGTCGACTTTTTGAGTTCGTTTCATCAACTTACTGTAGCGGTTAGGGATTTTGTCACATTCCTAAACAAATCTAGTGAACTGAAAAAGCGTGTCGCGTTTTTTTGGCCGATTTTGTCTTCCCACTAAACAGAGTATACTAGTCAGTGATTTGGTGAAATTACTGAATTTTTCTAGAGAAATGATGATATGGAGTCTACATTTTAACATCCCGCGTAATTTGATCATATCCCTTAGAGATTTGTTCAAATCTCTGTTTTAATCATTTCCCTGCGACATATACATATATATGTGTATTATTTATTTATGTATATTTTTTACATATATAATACGGTTATGCATTTTGAATTAGTAATATTCAGTTTAAAATTTCCCATGGTTGTAATAATTTCCCGCACTTATTACCTTTTAATAATCTCTGTTTGGCCCAACGGTTAACTGGTAGAGAATGCCTTTTGGCATTAAGTTCGCCTTTTGTACTCTTTTTCATTGTGTTATAAAGTATAAATAAATAAATAAGCCAAACAGCAACTATTAACAGCTATAATCCTGATCGACATAAACAATCAATAACATATTATATTCTTGGAATAGGCCTCCCGACAGTATGGATTTAACAAAATAAATTATAATAAAAAGTCTCTTTGTAATTCACAATTTACCTCGTATTTTAAACGTTGATGCCGATAAGATAACGCGTACCTAAATACTATTTCACGATAATTAATTCAATCATTACCACTGCACTTGAACAATAAAAGGCTTTATCAGCCCATTAACATTCTGTTACTTTTCAACATGTATACTATGTTTATCGTTTTGGGGTGTCTGTTTAAAATGGGACAGCTTGATAGGGTAAATGCGTCGGTTAGGATTTTATCTGTGCGTTATTGCGGGGTCGTAGCAACGTAGCGGCGTAGCTATAAAACGTAGCGCGTTAAGGTTCGTTGCAACAAGTTAGTGCTGCTACGTGATTCGTAGCGTTCAGGATCATATTTAATTGATGTTTATTTTATGAAGTGATTTAATACAATGCAGACATGAGATATTAACGATTGTACTGTATTAAACCAATCAATCAATAAATGTTGTAAACTTGCAAGTTTTCTTTATTGATATAAGCACTGAAACTCTAAATTTTTAACTAACATGTCAATCAAGTTTTTTTTGGTATTATTTATTTCTTATCACTACTATTACTTTTGAATGTTAATTTAAATTCATAGCTATACCATACGTTGTTGTCACTGAAGTATGGTCATTTTCTTCCTAATTTCTCTGATTATTATTTCAGTGCCTCCAGTGAATAACGGCATAATATGAGTTATTCCATTTAATTTATATTGTCCCATTCGATTCAGCTCGTCGAACTACATAACATATCAAAAGGGCGTAACTCTAGCTGTTTCCTAACCTAGTTTTTGCATTGACCCAAAGGGCATAAATCCAGTGTGATTGAAGGCATAAGTTACTTTATCCGGCGTTACCGACAATCGCAAAGAAACAAGTGGTCTCAAGCCAAAATTACATATGAACGTTATATTTTGAAGAAACGTAATTATTGATTTTGGTCCAATACGTCCTGGTGATGTTTTGACATGAACGGATTTATACCATTATTCAATCGTGTTCATAAAGGAACATCTCGTTTTGCGTTATTGCTATAAAATTATTTGCGTAATAAAGAGAGGCTGATTCCATTGCCAGTTGATTATAAGTTGATTTCATTAAAGAATTTAAGTTATACCATGGTTGTTTTATTATATTTTCCTGAAATAACTCTTTATTCAGAACATTAAATGCTTCATAAGTCGTGTCATTCCTAAAATATAATAATGGCACAACTCCTGTTCTTCGTTTATGCACGTTGTACTTAAGGGCATAAGTTGTTTTAGTGCTAAAAACTTAATAATTCTATAAGATTAAGTTGATATATGTCTTTAAGAATTCGTGAATAAGGGCATAATTAGAGGAAAAAGGGAAAACAACATATTAACATGTTACAAATATTAATTATTTGTTATTCAATACAAAGCTAAACTCCATTACTTCTAAAAAAATGCATTTGAAGCTCAATTTATAAATGCGTCGCCAAAACAACGAAGTATTGTTTTTTGTCTCTCCTGAAAAGTACCGATTTTGAATTATGCCGTTATTCACTGGAGGCACTGATTTATTATTTAGTATAGTTACAGCCTCCTAGCCAAGTCGGTAGTGAGTCTGCCTATGAAGCAGGAGGTCACGGGTTCGAATCCTGGTCAGGGGATTTGTTAATCACGATATTTGTTCCTGACTCTTGATATGTATTTATCCATATTTATCTATTTATTACATATATACTGTCGTCTCGTAGGTACCCATAATAACATAACACAAGCCTTAGGCTGCGTTTCCACCATAGATGAGCGAGGTTGCGTTGCGTTGCGAGGAATGTGTTTGTTAAGAACCAAGAGAATCATTTCATTTCTAATTTCTTTATCCTTGCATAACGTAGCTCTAGGATTGGCTCTTAACAAACACATTCCTCGCAACGCACCTTCGCTAATTTCTGGTGGTGACGCAGCCTTATTGAGCTTACTGTGGGACTAGGACAATATGTGTAAGATTGTTCCATAATATTAAAAATATTTAAAGCCTGACCAGAAATATATGATCATGCGCCATGTTGCGGAATTACATTGGAACTAATTTCTTACACTGGCAATAATTTTCATGACATAATGATATGCATGTGTGAGTGCATGTGATAGGCTGTCACTGTTGTCAAGTGTCATTGATGCGGTTTACTTGAATAATAATAAAGTGTTGAATATTAAATAATACACGACAAAAATATCCCAAAATTATCCATAGTCAAGAGCGAAACATTGTAAATAGTGTATAATAAACTGCTGTAAATAATACGCTCGGGAAATGGAACTATTTCGCTGTGAAACATTTTCAAATTAACATTAGAGCTGACAGGTAAACAAATCAAGATGTCACTGTACCATAGTGAAAAATACGCTCTATGACTGTTGCCATATAAATGAGAATAATAACGCCCTCTTGACAATAATCGTATATTTCTGGTCAGGCTTTATAACGGGTTACTCACGTTATAAATATTTTTTAATATGTTAGAGTCTTACGAAAGTTTTATTAGGCGCGATACAATCATCAGAAGGGTCTCTCTATACTGGGCCCTTATTCGAGATGCCAAACTGTAAGACGTTGCTCTCACAGTTGTCTCACTAGGTGATAGAGTGATACACCTAACTGTCAAGCTGTCAGTAGGTCTCGCTAGAGCGTTTTGTCTATGGCTATGGCCACCATTTTAGATATGTTGACAGGACGTAGGGAATCCCATGGCAGAGAGTTTGGTGGTTTTTTTTAGTAGGTATACGTAGGTATCGAACCATGGATGTATAAGAAGTGGATCTCATTCTTCGGTCACAAAGTGAGGCCGACAGAGAAGCTTATCTAAGGAAGTGTCTCGTTTTGACTAAGGAGGTAATGACGTCAGCAGACAATCAAAATGTGAATATGTGTCAAATGTGACAATTTTGTAACGAGTGCGAGTGAGGTACCGCCCCCCACTATTATGCTCTCTATCGGACCGTTTTTAGTACTTTTAAGGGTTCCGTAGCCAAAATGGCATATACGGTACCCTTATAGTTTCGTCATGTCCGTCTGTCTGTCCGTTAGTCCGTCTGTCCGTATGTCACAGCCATTTTACTCGGAAACTATAAGACGAATAAAATAAAATTTAGACATAAGTTGTATTTTTCATGCCGCTATTTAATTATAGTCTGGCAAACCATTTTTTCAGTAGAAAAGCGCGGCAAATTCAAAATACGTACATGTGCCGACCCTTTGTGATGAGACACCGTGTTCGTGACGAACATTTCAATTCACATATCTTTTACATTGAATTTGTTTCTAGTGCATTTCACTCTCTCGTCTTAAGCGCGAGTGAGATAGATCATAGAACTCCTGCAACGTTCTACATTGAATTTAAATTCGTTTTTATGGCATATGTCAATTGCCTCAACCAGATTATTTGTTACAGTTGATGACAGATCAGACGAAATATATCCGTCTCCTTTTTACACACCGTGAATGTCACGTAATGAAAGGGGTGGAAATACCAACTAAAATTAAAAAGTAAAACATAGAATTTGATGATCATTGCTGCTTTTTTCACTGATTCTTAGTGTTGTCATACTTTTGGTCGCTGTACATTGCTACTGCGTTCGTTGGCTGGACAGACTATATGTAGTTAAATTGAAGGAGAAAATATTTTTATGGGGGGCGCTCCATGTAACTAAATTACAAAAAACAATTTTTCCCCTAATATCAACATGTGGCACATCAATCGATAGGTGTTTAAAAATAACATTGCGGTTTTTTTGAACATTTTGTGATGTAGTGAATATTTTCAGAAATAATCGCCTTGAAAGTAAGAAAAATTGAGTGAACCCCCCCCCCCCGTAACGAACCCTAAGTCCATATAATAAACTTAAAAAAATTTAAGAAGATTATCTTATTTTTCTATTACATACTTTTTACGAAAATTATTTTGAACATTATCAGTTCAGCCATTTTTGAGTTATCTCCAAAAAACTTCTTCCATATGTATCAGATACGACCTTCTGGTATTAGTTTGGTTCTTATTCCATGGAAGGTACGGAACCCTCTATTATGCGTGGTCCGACACGCACTTGGCCGGTTTTATGCTACTCGCCTATGAACGACTCTTTTACTCGGTAATAATTTTCAACTGTGGCTAGGGCACCGAGTAAACAATAGTACTATACAGAGTCCCTCTTTGACGTTACGAATCATGTTGTCCCTTCTTCACGCATGGCAAGTTCTCTTTCTCACTTAGGCAAACGTATCGGATACTAGTTGTCAAATTCAATGACAGAAATGCACATCCTTGGTTAGGGACAAGGTTAAAGAAAAAGATCCACTTCATATAAATCCGTGATACGAACAAAGATTACACCTTGTTAGCCCGCCCCACTGTAAATTTATCAAAAATCTTATCGGTTGGCTTCCATATAGCGATATAGAGCCCATCTTCGAGATCATGAAAAAATAAGTCTTACTAGGTCTTAAATGGGCGCTAGTATGTATAACACGATGTAAATTGTTCTTGAATAAATATCATATCATATCATATGGCGTCAAGTTGAAAATACAAGAAAATAACGTTAATTAATCAGTGGTTTTACCGCTCCAAATTTGTACTTACGGTAAAGTCTACTTCAAATAACCTACATACCAAATTCCGGTGGGAGCATACAATATAGGCATGGTGAATTTTTTTCATGTATGGTATCAATCGATTCGTTTTGTTGTGAGGATCAAATGTCTATATGGGGCCAATTGCGTTAAAGCAACAGAAAAGTCAGAAATGAGACTTAAAGTCCGAGATTTGCATTTGTTACTCAAAACGCTCCAAAATGACGTGCAAAAGTGACATCACGCTCACATAGTTGCCCTGTTTAAAGTATGGAAAAAATATGAAATTGCTATTTTTACAGTGAAATGTTGCGTTTATGTGTATGGTTGCCATACAATTTATTTTACAGTACAATGTTAAAAATCATTTCAATTCACACTTTAAAAAATCGTAAAATTTTGAAATTTTGCAGCTTGATATCTTTGAGCCACTTCAAAAGAATTTATAAATTTTCACTTTAGTTGGATATATTGATCATTTTGCATCCTATCAACTAAATTTTATTGCATAAATCAATATGTGTCATCATGCCTATTTTAAGATTGGAATCTAATCGCAATTTTTGCATTTGTATTATTTTTGAGCTAACACTCCAAATTTTTTGACCATTAACTAGGCACTTCACCGCCTTATTTTAAATTTTAAACCGTAAAAGTTAACCTTGCGGGACAGTTTTGAAAAAAAATACTTTAAATAGTTTCAAATATTTACTTAATTGGCACACGGATAACTGGATATCCATGTTTAAGTGGCTTATAGTTTAACATGCCGTTATAAAGTGTATAACAGGTATATGTTTTTTTTTTCCTGTTTTTTATTGTTTTTTTTTCTCTTGTTTTGATTAATGTATTCTTACTTTGGGGATGTGATCGTGGCGTCAATGCGCCGTGTCGTCAAATGGTTGCAACGGAAGACCAGCGCTGGCCCTGCCGGCATTTAACGCTGAGTTGCGACGATTTCGTGGCAATTAATGTTTCGGGTTGTATATGTTATTGTTTATTATGTTTTTTGTAATTGTCATGAATAAATCTTTCATTCATTCATTCATTCATTCATGTTTCTAAAAGAATGCTTTAAATGTTCATCCTTATATTTTTTTATTTTTGAAAAAAAAAATGGTATTCAATTTATATGACGTTCTAAATAAATCAATTTTTTTTAACGTCGTAGAACGCAATTTTTTTTATGGAAGTTACAAAAACTATTTAAAACGGGGTATTTACCGTGGGTATTTGTTTTGTCGAGGTTCCGATATATATTATATGTATCGACATGTTAGAAACTAGCAAACGAGGATGGTGGCAGCATTTACTCCGCTGTATCGCAAAACTTATGAGTTGAGCGAGGAAGCTGCCAGCTCTTTGGTCACCAATTGAGTCGACGAGCCTCTTTTTGCGTTCTTTAAAAAGTTACTGAGCACTGGGTCCCCACGCGCCAAGGGTCTCGACTACGAAAGGTATAATTTTTTTTATGGGTCTTCAGTTTTTCAGCTTCTTTGGCCACCGCACCTGCTTGTTTATTGGTTCCGGTGAAGTGAGAAGCCGCCAGTGTGTCTACGCATATAGCATCCCACAGGCACGCATGTGGTATTTACTTAAGTACCGCAATAACACCTGTGTGGAGCACAAACACGGACTCAAAGCCGGAATCAGATTTCAATCAATCAGGTGCCGGTCCAGGTACTATACGGTTTAAGACATTTATTTCTCAAAAAGATTTACATAAATCACTTACTGAGAAAACAATATTTATCTTAAAGCTAAATGGGTGATGGTAGAATGCAAAAACTGGTGGACGAGTTAAGAACAAAGGCGCTCGGTAACACCAAGCGCAATGCAACAATGTAATGTTGTGCATAGGGACCAGTTAAACCGAACTACCCGGTGCGTTCACTGGTTAACTTACATATGATTTGTGTGTATTCATTAAGTGCATATTTTGTGGAAAAGCCTTAGAAGACGTTTTTATTTTAGTTTTTAACTTTTTTATGTTATAGATTTTTGTACATTTATATATTTTTTCTTTTTCTTTTTTTTAAAGTATTTTAATTATTTAATGTTATTATTATTTGACTTATTTCTATCCATTAATAATGTCAATATTTCTGTACCCATCCTTTTCTATGTATATGAATGAAGGATGAGCAAGATGAGTAGAGAATTAATGTCATTATTACTGACAGTGTCTGGAAAAGCTGTCCACACTGTAAGCCGGTAGCCAGTGCTGCGGCTTAGGAGTGAGTGACTCATAAGAAATTTGGCACAATACGTCTTCCCAGCTCCATTGACAATTTGGATGGGTAAAAACATCCTAACCCGCCAACCACTTCACCAAGCTTTTTTGGCCTCCTCTAAGCCCACAGTTCCATGGTTTGGGGGTGGGGGTCCTGTAAGATTTTAGTGACTTTACCTACGAGGCTGGCTGAGCTGTAGACGGAGGAGTGTCTTACAGTTGATGTTATGAAGCCGACTATTTCTTAAAATGGTCCTAAATCCTTATGCGCCCACCGGTATGGTCTTAAATTTGGTATTTTCTTACTAAACGAGTCTTATAGCTTCTGTAAAAATTTCGAGCAGTAAGCTCAAAAATAAATTAAGGCTCAACAAATTGCGGTTTCAACTGGTCTTAAAACCTTATACGCCCACCGTAATGGCCTTAAATTTGGTAAGTATGTAGATTTTGTGGGTGGTTAAGTAAGTGGGCTTCGCCGTGTGTCAAAATTTAAGCGTAACGATAAATTAACGTATTAGGGTTCCGTAGTCAACTAGGACCCTTATAGTTTCGCCATGTCTGTCCGTCCTTCCGTCCGTCCGTCCGCGGATAATCTCAGTGACCGTTAGCACTAGAAAGCTGAAATTTGGTACTGATATGTATATCAATCACGCCGACAAAGTGATAAAATAAAAAGTGGATTTTTTATTATTAGGGTACCTCCCCTATACGTAAAGTGGGGAGTGATTTTTTTTTTCATTTCAACCCTAACGTGTGATATATTGTTGGATAGGTATTTAATGAATAGGGGTTTACTAAAATAATTTTTTGATAATGTAAATATTTTCGGAAATAATCGCTCCAGAAGTAAAAAAAAATGTGTCCCCCCCCCTCTAACTTTTGAACCATAACTTTTAAAAATATAAAAAAAAATTAAAAAGTAGAACTTTATAAAAACTTTCTAGGAAAATTATTTTGAACTTGATAGGTTGAATAGTTTTTGAAAAAAAAATACAAAATAATTTCTGAAATAAGTTTGTAATTTAATAACCGTATAAGCAGGTGTTTATTGTACCTGTAATTTCTACAAAATCACAATGAAATGAAGTGCTTTCAAATAAAGTAAAAACGGTGAAAATCGGTTCATGCAATAAAGAATTATCCCATAAAAATCATCTTCCATACTTTAAGCTCACGCGCAATAGTTTACTTAATTTGCCGATAGATGTCGCTGTACGTGGAACGCTCATATCATATCCTACATGGCGGTGTTATTTTAACTCTTAAGTGGGGACACTTACTGTGACGGACGGAAAACTACGGAACCCTACACTGAGCGTGGCCCGACACGCTCTTGGCCGGTTTCTTTTTTATATTTTTAACTTGACGCCACACATACTAGCGCCCATTTACGACCTTTAAGACTTATGTTTTCAATATCTCCGTGATGGGCTCTACAATACAACGCTGTCAACGCTATATGGAAGCCGACCGGTAATTTTAGATTTTTGATAAATTTACAGTATAGCCGGCACCAGTATCTATAATGTTTAAGTAGTGAAGTATCAGATGTCAAACAATCCTTTAAGGCACTGACTACCAGGCTACCGATAGTAATGATGGAGGCGACCTCTAGTAATTGCCCTCACGAAACTTTTGCGCGAAGTTGATTTCTGACTATTCAAACTAGGTAAGATACCTCTAGAAGTATTATATTAAAATTGATATGATTTTAAGACATTTTCACTGAGAGCACATTAATATTTATAACTTTTATGATTATTAATTGTAGGTATTTATTAAAAATATATAACTGTTAAAATATAATATGATTGGCATTACCTATTTAACCTAAAGTTCAATTAATATGCCATAAAAGAAATGTCGATATCTGGCCGAGGAGCGAATGGATAAACATCAAAAATTGCGATGAGTTATAGGGTTCTTCCACCCTACTGTTGAGAATATCTCTACAGTACCCTGCATTCACTGTGCTCTGCATTATTTTGTGTAATTTGGATGCTATGTTAGAGTAGATTTCCTCAGATTAAGCAAGCCACTAGCAATAAATCTCCTACAACGCCTTGACTGTATGCGGCTGTATAGCCATTCCCCATGTACATGTGCATACTACATGCGTAGACACACTGGCGGCTTCTCACCTCACCGGATCCAATAAACATACAGATGCGGTGGCGAAAGCAGCTGAAAAATTGAACACCCTTTAAAAAAATCGATTTTTAAAGAAACAAGTATGTATAGTTTAAAGTGCCATGTGTAACCATATCAATTCATTATATAAGAAATATAATATGATATAATATTGGAATATAACTTACACGTAAGTCAGTCAGATACACAATTACATTTACTTGCAGTAAACGTCAACTTCTTTTTTGAAATGAAGACCCATTGGTTTTCATATCCCGAGTCTCCTAAATAGTAATTCAAAACTTGGGTCTTGTTAGTGGCAATTAGTTATAATCATGAGGATTATGACTAGTACTACTGTGCACTGTATTTATTTACCTGATATGTTTATATTTCCATAACATCCTCAACTCTCAGGATTAGGAATACCTTTGTAATATAAGAGTCTTACATTAAATTAGAATCTATGAAGAATATGTGTAATATTGTTTGAAGTGTCTAAAACCTTAGTTAAGTTAGGAGGCAGTAGTAGGAGCCAAGTTTGAACCCGCGATCCTTAGAGCGTAAGTCGGGCGTCTGGCCGCCAGGCTACCAGAGTTTGTTTTGATAATTACTATACTGTTGCTCCATTTTTCTACTATGTTTATCTGCGTGAAGTATCAAATGTCAAACAATCCTTTAAGGGCTTTAAGGCACTGACTACCAGGCTACCGATAGAAATAACGGCCTCCTAGCCCAGTCGGTAGTGACCCTGCCTACGAAGCAGGAGGTCCCGGGTTCGAATCCTGGTCAGGGAATTTGTTTGTGTGTTTATCACAGATATTTGTTCCTGAGTTATGGATGTTTTCTATGTATTTAAGTATTTATCCATATTTATCAAATATATATATATATATATATCGTCTAGTACCCATAACACAAGCCTTACTGAGCTTACTGTGGGCCTAGTTCGATTTGTGTAAGATTCATTTATTTCTCGAATTTAATTTCTTTTCTGATGTTTTTGAAATGCCTCAAACTTTCCATAGACGTTGACGTAACAAAGACTGCAGCACTATAAATAGGTATTAAAACAGACAGAAACATTGCAAAATTAAATAATTATATTATTAGTAGTTAGGTTTTCTTATTAAAATTATTTTCTTGTGTGTGAATGCTTTTTCACCACATCAGCACCACCGCCTATCTTGATTTTTTTAAAGCGTCAGTAAAATTGAAAATAGATTTCATATACTTCAGAAAAAGTGACCAAACCCTCCGGTGTCCGAGGCCAGATATGAACTGGCGTCTTCAGCTTTCGCGGCTGACGTCCTGACCACTAGACCACCCGGTCACGGCGGAACTTGACAAATTTTCTCATGTATATGCAATCTCTGAATTTGAAACGGCTAGGCGCCGTTGACCATACTCTAAGGGCATGCGCAGTACGTGCTTGCACCTCCTATCCGAATCTCTTACGTGATTCTGGAATAGCGAGAGAGATGGTGCTGCCATCTATGAATCTTGAAGCAAATCAAATTATTTTGTTTTAATATTTTTTGATTTGCAATTTTTAAGTAGTTACACTACTATATATAAATTGAAAATAGATTTCATATACTTCAGAAAAAGTGACCAAACCCTCCGGTGTCCGAGGCCAGATCCGGACCGGAGGGTTTGGTCACTTTTTCTGAAGTATATGAAATCTATTTTCAATTTATATATAGTAGTGTAACTACTTAAAAATTGCAAATCAAAAAAATATTAAAACAAAATAATTTGATTTGCTTCAAGATTCGTCAGTAAAATTGTTTTTTTTTTGTCACAAGGGAGAACAGTTATTACTTTACGTTATAGAACGATGATTTTGAACCATAAATATTTGGCAGAATTAATTTGTTTTGTTTTATGTATTTACCTAAGCTTGTATTTTTTTGCCGTGGCGTGGTGAAAAATGTTGTAATACTCTCGGCAGCAGTTTGTTTGCTTCTAGTGCCCCCCGCAACGCTCAAAATACAACTTTATTAACCATACACTAGTTATAATTTTGTAATCATTCCCTTTTTCGGGTCTCGATATAAACACGTGAGATAGATATCTAGGTTGTATTCTTGATATTATAATTTATTTACACTAAACCTATTCTACATAATATTGGATCTACGTGGTCGGTTTACAAGTCAATATATTGTTTTATTTCTTGTGACAAAAACATTTATTGGTTACAAGAAATCTTAAAATCATTCATACCAGTCATTTTTATTCAATATGTAATATTTGTCACATATCTTTTACCCAAAGCACAGGTTTCGTCATCGTTGCTACACCCAAAAATGCATCGTCAAATCTAAAAAATTGCTTGTAAGCCGTCTATGTAGACTACCCTAATTCTAGCCTAGTATTGTAGCACGAAAATACACGTATGATTTACACACATACTCATACACGTATTTAGTTTCAGAAGACATTCAGAGATGTCGCTTTCAAATGAGTTTTCATAAAATGCTTCAAGGCTCTCTTTACCTACTAGAGGTAAACAAATGCCTTACGTGGGATTCCCATAATTTACTGACGTCAACGTCAAAACCATAGATTATACAAGTCCCAGATAGAGTGCGGCTAACAAAACTTTGTGATTCCATAAAGAGCCAGTGTCCTCGTCGTTACGCACTACACACACATACGCACAGCAATAATGAGCCGCTCCCCCGTCATTCGTGTCCAAACGTCTATGCAGTCAAGAGCAGTTAAAAAATAATTAAAATATGCCGTCGTGCGTTGTCAAATGCTGCAGAAATGCCACCGGTCGAAAGAAAAAAACGGATGGGATAACTTTTCACCGTTAAGTAAACAATTAATTGCGTAATCACATTAAATATCAGTAATTTCATAAACTATTAACTTCATGGTAGCGGTGTTGCCAGGTGGTTGAATAGGGAAACTTCCCGAATGTAAAGGGGTCTATAATCGCCGCGATATGGTGTCAACACGATATGAACCAAACACAACTTGATGTTTTATTTCACGCACGTTTTCAACTAATATTAACATATTACCTAATAGTTGATAAGTTTTTGAAAGCAAATTATATTCCTTAGTATTTTTTGAATAAAATTTGTTAATAAACTTAATTATATATTTCTTAAAATAATTACAAAAATTGCGTAAAACATAAAGCTCATATAGTCATATAGTATATCAAGTCGTAGGTTGAATGCGCAAAATTATGCCACAATGAGTGATCTGTCCAACTTTTATCTCATTCTAACTATCGCTCCCTCTCACTCTGATCGGTTGACTAGTCGCTTTAGTAAGCGACTGGTCAAGCGATTAGAACGAGATTGAACTATAGTTAGAATGAGAGGTTAGCTGTCAAACCGGTTGTGTTGATCGATCTAGGAGCATTTTTAACCGACTTCAGAAAAAGGAGGTTCTCAGTTTATGTGTGTGTATATATGTTTGTTCACGATTATCTCGCGTTTAGCTGAACCAATTTTGATGCGGTCCTTATATACAGCTGTATTTTTTATCTATCGCGTTCGTGAAAACAAAATATACGTTTAAATAATATCTAATATTACTTTACTGTAATAAAATTTACCACGCCGCAGCATTGCGTAGTTCCATATTTTTCGAAAAAAAAAGGAGAATTTTCTGAGCTACGCTTTTAAAGGATTTACATTCAATGATTCGTAACTCATATTTGCCATAATTAATATCAGGTATTACAAAATTTTCACAACCTTGTTCAAATTAAAAATAATTTTATGAATTCCATTGAATTACTATGGAATTTAACGGTTCGGAGACCTCCGTCGTCTACACTAACGCCTCTAGCGGAAATTCGTACGCGATAGTCATCATTCATATTCAGAGGCGATTGTCTATGGTTGCGGAAATTTGTCTATTGTAAGATTGTAACAGATTTTTTTTATGGAGGCCATAGACAAATTTCCGCAACCATAGACAATTGTCTATGAATTGATGAATTCAGATCAATTGTGTCGAGCGACAAATGCCACCTTCTTATCGAAATCGGTTTTGTAGTTTAGGAATGACAGTGTTATAGACAACATACAAATAATATAGGTGTACTTGCCCTTGTACCCCACGTGCCTGATATAAATATAAATTCAATTCAATTTAATGATCATTTATTTCGAAAGTTTCCATATTATATTAGTACATTTTATTTCTACTAAATTAATAACATCTTATATTTATGCCAGAAAGCCCACTGACCACGACTGTGGCTAGAAGGCTGTCGTAAGTAGGTTTTGCACGATGGAAAATTATCAGTGGGCCCCATATAAAAAAAGCCAGAACCCATAGACCTGGCTGAACTGAATCCCGCTAAGTGTGTGTTGCGCCTAATCTTACCAAAAGCAAGCCATGTAAAATTAGCGGCCAAGACTCACAACACAAGCTCATAACGCTTTAGCGTCTGCTAGATGGTTGCCAACAAGGCTGACGTCGAAGGTCAACCTGACTGAATTTTGGTTCTCTAGTGTGAAACGGTTTGAGATACGGTAAGTTTATAATAATACGCTTTTAGTTGGGTTCACCTTGGCCATATTAAAAAGGTATAATAAATGCTTAAAATAATAATATTGGGTCGAGAAGAGAGGCCGGTCACACTCAAGTCGTGTCCTTTTATTAATTTATAAATTTAGATTTTTTACATCATTATTTTTTCTTTTATCCGCCTCTTCAGAAATATATTTCATCAAATTTATTAAAACAGGTGCTTATTAATTCTATTTAAACATATATATTAATAATCAATTTTTTTTAAATTCAAAAATACTGTATTCTTAATCGGGAAAATTTGTATTACATGGCAACACTCGTCTGGACACACACATTCAAACCAGCCGCCATCTTGCGTCACAGTTTGTTGTACAGCCATGCTCCGTCCTTTAATTTTTTTCGTCCAAGGTCAAAACAATAAGATGGCGCCCATGCCAATAGAGAAATTCCTCAAGTGAGACCTGTTGATTTTGACGTAGGTGGTTAGGTGAATCAACTGTCACAAAAGTGTGATATCATAGTTGTCTCGCATGCGACTGTCAGTTATGCCATGTCGAATAGACTCCCTGGTCAACTCGTTTGCAAGGAAATCGCGAGTTCTCAGTTCGAGGCGGACTACTACTTAGGTGTTCTTCAAACAATAAACTCTTCTCTTTCTTCCAGCTACCCGTCCTGCTCTGGCGCGTTAGCCCCCGGCATAGCGGCGGACATGCACTTCAACGATCACGTGATCGCTTATATTGGACCAGCGTGCGCCTTCGCTCTGGAACCAGTGGCAAGACTTGCTGCCTACTGGAACACTCCCATCATCACGGGAATGGGGGACCAGGTAAGCCGTACAGCTTTCTCCTTGAATTTTGTTGAGTGTCATAGCTTGGGTATTTCAACGATCACGTGATCGCTTTTGTAATAGTCTGCGCGTTCTGGGAACACTCCCATCATCACGGGAATGGGGGACCAGGTAAGCCGTACAGCTTTCTCCTTCTTGAATTTTGTTGATCGTCATAGCGTGGGTATTTCAACGATCACGTAATCGCCTTTGTACCAGCGTGCGCCTTCTTGGAATGCTCCCATCATCACGGTCATGGGGGACTGGACAGGTATGTTATCGAGAAAAATCTCACCAATACTTACGATAGACGAAGAGCTAGCCACGTCAGATATGACACAATAATGAGAGCATCGAAACCACTCCAGTCAGTTTGCTATACTATGATGATTTCTAGATCTGGACATCTGGCAGCTGTAAAGTGGTGGAGGTCAAAGAATGCAAACCACTTCAAGAAAACAAATACTAGAGTTCTGGGTTTGTTGCAATATTATAAGAAATTATATAAATAAGTTGATTATATCATTGCCAAAAGTTTCTGTTGGGGGGAAAGTAGTGACAAACGACGTATAATGTAATTCATAGTTTGTCGCCTACGGTTTTTGTTTCCGTAATAATGCGAAATGTTTTTTTTTGTAATGTTAAAATATAGGCCCTGTCCTTTATAACTGAGACAACGTCGGCAGTTTTTACCTATTTTGGTATTACTATTTTCTAATTCAAAATTTTTACTAGTCTGTCACTCTGACCTCCACCCATTAAAAGCTGCCAGATGACCGGATCTAGCATTAAGGATAGTATAGTAATCTAAGCAGACGGGTTTGATTTGCTCTTATTATTTTGCCATGTCTGATGTGGCCAGCTCTTCCACGAGGGAGAGAGTAAGGGGTTACGGGGGTTGATAAATCTTCCAAAATTGTAGACGTAAATAATTATGAACGCTATAGCAAAGTGTCTATGTAGAAGTACAACCATTTTATGGGCTACGGCACGAGTTCACGCGACGGTGGCATATTAATAGTAGGGGAGCCCATGACACTGAACCTAGTTCGATAAGTCTCCTAGATGAGATATATATAATTAGACGCATCTTTAATGGGGGAACACGAAATTCCGATGCCGCAATGCAAAAAAATTGTTAGCGTATTTTTTTTTTGAAAAAATTAAAAAAACCAGTTTCTAGTACGATAAGTCTCCTAGATTTCCTTTGTTCCTTGAAGCAGGGGAGGGGTAGGGCTACACGATAATGCGGTGCTGCAAGCCCCCGTGCGTGGCCTTGTCAGTGGCAGCAGCATCAAAATATTGTAGATATCTGCAAAAACAAAGCGCCTGATCGTTTAAAATATATAATCATTTTAATAACGTAACATCTTATTGCAGTTCAGGCGCTAAGTTTAGGTTACATAGAATCTTGTTTTTGTTATAAAATGATCAGGCGTTTTGTTTTTTCATACATCTACAATCTTTTGATGCTGCTGCCACTGACAAGGTCACGCACGGGGGCTTGCAGCACCGCATTATCGTGTAGTCCTTTCCCTCCCCTGCTTCGAGGAACAAAGGAAATCTAGGAGACTTATCGAACTAGGTTCAGTGTCATGGGCTCCCCTACTAATATACATACAAGTTCTTCCAGACTATTTATCCAGTCTATTTGGGGCTTCACATTTCCCTTGACCAGGTAAATCACGATCAGGGTTCTGTAGTCCTCTCTCGAAGATCCTTACAATAATACTATTAGTGCTAGAAAGCTATAACTCGACAAGGATACTTATTTAAATATTAAATACCTTTTATTTTATATTTATGCTGAAAAAGTGGTTAAAAACTTTTTATAAAGGTGGCCTAACTTTCAGTGGTTTACAAACTATATCCAGTTCCCTAATTAGAAAACAGTTTGCTACAATCACCGATCAAATAATACTAGGGATACACAATCAGCCCAAAAAAATGTCCTCTCAATAGTACCGCAAGAACGACTCGGGCGGTACTTTCTTTGATAGTCTTATTACGGTATAAGACTGGCCGGTTACAAATTTTCAGGAGGCCATATCTTCAGTAAATCGTGTTTGAAACTGTACCTCCTTTACATTGTTGCTCGAAGGCTTCAATTCAAAGTAGCAAAGTTATCAAACCATTTACCTACTCACTTTTATCGCGATGAACTGAACTGGCAAGTATAGTAACTTAGTAAGTCTTGAAGATTAGGTACGAAACTTCAGTAGTAGCGGTTGATTGCATGGGCTAACTCTTGGTTCATTCGACGAAGTTTATATAAGTTTATGTAGGTACTTACCGTAAAATATAGCATTAAATGCTTACATCAATGATTATGCCCTTAGTTAGTGTCTCCGGTCTCTACGACTCTAAAAGAAAATTTTATCCTTTAAAGAATCGATTTTATAAAATTTTACACCTTGTTCTCTGAGATCTGAAGTGCCTCAAGCTATAATATGTATTTGTTTAAAGTAAATCACGCGACCCAGTCGTAAAGTTCTTAAATACAATCCAGATTGATTGTTCTTATGAATAATATTAACCGTAGCACAATCAGGCCACCAAGATGGCCCCATAATAGTGCTATAAGAACGACTCGTACAGCAGTTTCTCTGACAGTCTTAGTACGGTATAACACTGGCCAGGCCGGTTACAAATGTTCACGAGCTATATGTTCGGTAAATCTTGTTTGAAACTGTACCTCTACTATATATCCTAACTCAATGAACCGTAGGTATTACGGTAAGTACTGCTATTTTATATTTTAACAGATATTCATAAAAATTTAACATGATTATATTGTTTATCATAATAAAAATTAGGGACCAATATTGTATTCCATACCAATGCATTATTAAATAATGCACCTAAATAACCTAAACCACATGACTTGGTCTTTTGCCATATTGTATTTGTATTTATGCAAATATGTCATTGACCAAACACCTGAGTCGCGCGTTTTTTTCATCTTTAAAATGCCATAGAAACATTTATTGGATTATATAATTCATTAAGTACCATCGCCCACACTGTTATAAAAAAATTATAACGGCTCATTGGTGGACCTTATGCCCTTTGTAATAAGGTCCACCGATCACCGATGTACAGTAAAGAGTGTTGCCACAGATTATATAATAGTTCTTACGAACAGATATGAATCACTCATAGAAAAAGCTAATACCTACGGTTTACGTACCTACGCAATAATACAATGGAGCGGCCTTCAACGCGCGGCACCCCGCACCTCCCGCGTACCCGCACAATCGCTAGGGTCGCCTATGTTTGTTTGGAAATGTTTTATAGTTAAGGAAATAGGTATTTTGCATTGATTCAGTGTTTAAGTGGTTCGCATGGTGCATAACAATTATAGTTAAGCTGCGTTTTCACCTAGTGCTCAGAGCAAACGTTTTGCTCTGAGCAAATGTTTGCTGTTCGGGCGATGTTCGCTCGAAACAGAAAACATCTGTTTTCACTTGATGAAAACCGGCCAAGAGCGTGTCGGGCCACGCTCAGTGTAGGGTTCCGTAGTTTTCCGTCCGTCACAGTAAGTGTACCCACTTAAGAGTTAAAGACTAATGCCAAAAGGTCGTATCTGATGCCTATGGAAGAAGTTTTTTGGAAATAACTCAAAAATGGCTAGGACCTATAATGTTCAAAATAATTTTCCTAAAAAGTTTATTATAACGCGCATATTCCCAATTTTTTTCATATTTTTTGGACTTACGGTGCAAAAGTTACAGGGGGGGGGACGCTATTTTTCCGACTTTCGAAGCGATTATTTCCGAAAATATTTACATTATCAAAAAATGATTTTAGTAAACCCCTATTCATTTTTAAATACCTATCCAACAATATATCACACGTTAGGGTTGAAATGGAAAAAAAAATCACTCCCCACTTTACGTATAGGGGAGGTACCCTAATAAAAAAAAATATTCCAGTTTTTATTTTACCACTTTGTCGGCGTGATTGATATGCATATTAGTACCAAATTTCAGCTTTCTAGTGCTAACGGTCACTGAGATTATCCGCGGACGGACGGACGGACGGACGGGCAGACATGGCGAAACTATAAGGGTTCCTAGTTGACTACGGAACCCTAAAAAACGAACAATTGTTTAGAGCAAAATATTGTGGAACATTTGGCTCGCTCGCAGCGCGAGCGAGTTGTGTTTTCACCAGCGATCATGGACGGCGATTTAGCTGCACCTGAATGCTGGAGCGGGGATTTAGATCTTTCACGTCGACAAGAAGCCTTTATAGATTCAATCTTCTTTATGACATCGAGCGGTGTACATTTCATAATGTATTTAAAAGCATCGTTTTTCATTGCAACATTTTTGTAATCTTTGCTTTTTTGATCCCATGAGCAGGGATGAATCCCATAAACTTCAATGAGTTGTTACGTTTTTTTCTTGATTCCATTCCATCGCATATGATTCAGTTGAATGTTCAGAAAAAGATCGGAGACCCATCGAGCATGTATAACGCCGAACAAATGCACTGAACATCTGCTCGCTCGCATGTGACGTCGTTTACACTGAATGAATGAGTGAGCGAGCATTCGCTCGCCGGGTCCAGCCGATCATCACTGAACGAACACGTTCGAACGCTCAAGGGTTTTCATCTACCGCACGAACGAACGAATGCTCGCTTAGAACTGTTCAGAACACTAAGTGAAAACGCAGCTTTACATGAGTAATATTGATTGATATTTTGTTGCCGTTGCCGCGATGAGAGTATGATTAATCTTGACAGATTTGCCACACACTGTCAAAATTAATATGGATTGACAGCTATCTCAATCTTATTCAAATCGCCTTTTAGCAATATCATCATAGTTATTTGAGAGATTAATAAAGATAACATGTCGATTATTATTATAACATAAGTGAATCCTCCTTTTTTGTAAAGCGTCGGCAACGCGCATGTGACTACTTTGGAGTTGCAGGCGACCATAGGTTATGGTAGCTGCTTACCTTCAGGCGGGCCGTATGCTTGTTTGCCACCAACGTGGTATAAAAAAAAAAGTTTGTATGTCTACTTACCTTTGCCCATCCGTCGGCAGAGCGAAAAACGATAAGTTTTTGTTAGCTTTGCTATTTTTACATTCAACCACATCGCAATAATTTTTTTTTTCGTGATGACATTGTTCCGAGTTCCGAGTAGCGTCGCGCGCGGTACGACGTGCGTTCAGTGAGCGCGTTGGTAGCCCACTGACTTTAGCTCCCTCGGCGAAGGCGCAAAACGTATAGGCCAGGCAATAGAGGGTTTGACCTCGCATTAACTCCTCAGTCCAAAAAAACTTTGCAGCATGATAAAGTGTCAGGAGTAGATGCTATATAATTATTTTTCCAAAAAAAAACAATTGTCCTAGTTGGTTTTTTTTACCTAAACTCTTATATTATATCGTCTATATTTACGTTTGGAAAAATGCTCAGTCTAATTTTATTTCACCAGAAATATTGACATGAAGTATGTAATCAATAGACTGAAAATAGATGTCATATACTTCAGAAAAAGTGACCAAACCCTCCGGTGTCCGAGGCCAGATTTGAACTGGCGTCTTCAGCTTTCGCGGCTGACGTCCTGACCACTAGACCACCCGGTCACGGCGGAACTTGACAAATTTTCTCATGTATATGCAATCTCTGAATTTGAAACGGCTAGGCGCCGTTGACCATACTCTAAGGGCATGCGCAGTACGTGCTTGCACCTCCTATCCGAATCTCTTACGTGATTCTGGTATAGCGAGAGAGATGGTGCTGCCATCTATGAATTTTGACAACTACTTAAAAAAATGCAAATCAAAAAATATTGAACAAAATAATTTGATTTGCTTCAAAATTTATGTAATCAATATTTAAAATTTCAAAAAAAAATCCATAACAGACTATATTTTTTTTTTTTAATATATTATTTTTGTGTAACTCACATCGTAAATTTGCTCCGTCACTTTTCTTTACTGAAGTGACATTAAATGTACGTTTTCTACTTAAGACAAACAATTTCCAAAAATTTCATTATCAAACTTTTTCAGTATAAAAATTAGCTTATTACTCGCAGTAGAATATTGCTCCGTCAATATTTTTTTTAAATTATATTTCCTTAAAGACTTTTCTTTCGACTGTAAAAAAATCAAAAAAAATATCCTGCGTATTAAAAAGTTAAATCATGTGACAAATAAAGATTTCTATTATTTCACTCGTTAGTGGAATGCGCACGTGCGGGACGCGGGACGCAGGAGCGGGGATGCCTCGCGAGGGGTCATGCGCAGCGTGTGTAAGCACTTTGACTAAACAATGTTGCTCTAACTACTTTCGCTCAAAGCGTGTGACTTCCTATACACTTTTTTAATGATCCTCTTTAATAAACTCAAACAAACAGTTTACATTTATGGTTTTGCACGTTACTAAAATATATATTAACACTACATGAATACACCCATACTGTTAGCAATTTTATCTTGATTTGATATAATTCGCAGTGGTGCTAAACGCCTAGTCACAGAGTAAATAAAAAAGTACGCCAGTTGTAATATATTTCACTTTTGACTACGGCGAAGATAAAAGGAAGCGTTATGATTTTAGCAGTCTATGCTCAATTGAGCCGTGATAAAAGCCGAAACAAACGCTAGGGGAATTGATGATGAAATGTTGTAATTATAAAAAAACCGGCCAAGTGCGAGTCGGACTCGCACCCTGATAGTTCCGTACATCACACAATTTTAACAATCCCTGAACATTGCTGTAACGAATAGAAAAATTGGATTAAGGACAAACTTTGACTTTCCCTTGAAATCTGTTGCCTCCAAACAGCGACATAAATCGCGATTAGTTTACCAACTGCGTATAGGTTTGTACTTACAAGTTTTGGATTCCTTACCTCAAAGGAAAAGGAACTAGTATGCAGGGCGGGTGCGCGGGGTCCGAGGGCCCCGCGGTGGTGGTGTTGGCTTTTGTTTTTGTGTCTGTGTTTGTCTTTATGCTTGTCTTGATGTTTGTCTTGTGTGTTTCTATTGTGTGCTTGTCTTTGTGCTTGTCTTTTGTATTGAGTTTTATTTATGTGTTTGTTTTGGTTTTGTGTTTAAAGTCTTGGTGTGCATTTTTGGGTTTGCCTAAAAGCTTTAGAAGGAATTTGTCTTTTGTGATTGTGTTAAGTGCTCCGCGTACGAGCATATCTTTCTGCAGCTCAGCCTTCGGCCTCGGATGCTGGTGCGCCTCTCGTAGACGCTTCGAGCCTTCGGCCCGACGCGGAGCTCGGCCTTCGGCCTTCGCTCGTTTCGTCATTCGTTCTACGCTTATTTAGAGACTTTACCTTAATAAAATGCTAGGACGCTCGAAATGCCCCCAGCTCGGCCTGCTGCCTCGAATCAAATTGTTCAGGTATGAAAGATTGGAGGCTCTGGGTGAAGGCTTCGGACTTTCGGCCCTCCGCTGAGGTCAGCTTTCGATCTCCCAGCCTGAAGCTCGCCCTTCGGGCTTGCATAACATGGATTTATATCGGTTTCCGCTTAGTTCGTCCTTACCGTGGCTCGGCCTACGGCCTTGCCCAGAATTGCTGGAGGATCGAACGGCCCTGGACGCTCTGAGTGAAGCTCCGGGCTCCGGGAAGCCCAAGCGGGGTCGGCCTTCGGCCTTCCAGTCTGAAGCTCGCCCGTCGGGATCGCTTAAATTACTTGGAAATTGGTTTCATCCGTGTCTGCCGCCATTTTGGATTGTTCCAAAAATTTTCTCATTTTACTAATTTCCCCCAACCATAGACAAAATTCAGAAATGTGGAAAATTATCTGTGGTTAGGTTCTGGTATTTGTATGGACTCCATAGACAATTTTCCTCCCTGGCCAACTACTAGAGTACTAGAAGTCTGAGTATTGTCTACATTTTAAGGTTTTTATTATCTATATTGCTGAATTACGCTAAGATTCCGGTAAATATAACCCACTTAGCGAAATATTCAGAGGACTTCAGTCGACCATAGACAAAAATTAGCCGCAAGGCGGAATAGTCCAACTTGCGTCTAGGTTTCGCTATGTGCTCCAATGGCTCCATACAAAAATTCAGTCACCATAGACAAATTTTTGCTTTTTCTGCTGATTTTTTCTATGGGCGACTGAATTTCGCTGAAGTTTGGGCTGAATTACGCTAAACGCGTGTTGCATCTAAAACTACAACTTACTAGTATTTTGTTTGTCTCTCTTTCTAACAACAGACCTGTATTTGTTACTGTCCTAACCTAAACAGTAAACATATAATTTGTTTGTTGTTTTCCGCTCTTTCCTTCAACCATATTTGTTATAATGAAATAAATAGTAGTATTTTTTTTATTTAGGTAAAAGATTGTTTCATATAATTCAACATTTGTATCCTAACCTTTTTGGTACTAACCTGCTGACCAATGCCGCGGCATTGTTGACGGCCACGCAGAAGGAAGTTTGGCGTCACAATAGGGGTGGTTCCATGTATAAAAGTTAGGGTTGAATTGTAGCGCATTAAACTCTTTTGGATCTTATGAACATGTAAAACTCCTTTTTTCACCTCAGCAGCTTGAACAAGGGTTCTTTGATGCTCAATAACAGTGATTCTGATTCTGAAGTGGAAGTAGAGCGAATTGAGCTGCATTGATGTTTTTATCAAAGGAAACGAGTCACTAAACATTTTTTTCTTAAATATTTGCAGAAATATTATACACCGTATTTTTTTAAGGTTCCGTACCCAAAGAGTAAAAGCTATTTTTTTTCCTATTACTAAGACTCCGCTGTCCATCTGTCCGTCTGTCACCAGGCTGTATCTCATGAACCGTGATATTTAGACAATTGACATTTTCACAGATGATGTATTTCTGTTGCCGCTATAAAAACAAATACTAAAAAAACAGAATAAAATGAATATTTAAGGGGGCTCCCATACAACATGCTTTTTTGCCGTTTTTATAGATGCGCAACCATTCGTGTGCGAGTCCGACTCGCATTTGGCCAGTTTTTTTATTTACGTTAATTTTATCATATGGTACGATACGATGAAGGAAACGAAGTGGCAAAGTAAATAAAAAAAAAAAAAAACGTTTTTTTTTAACAAACAAAGATGTTAAATCGGTCACTAATGTAACTGTGGTGACAATAATTTGTTCCTGTTGTCCCATAAAATGATCTCGCATAAAAGGTTTTCACTTGTAAACGATCTTAAATGGAAACTTCTAGGTCTTTCCAGCCGAGACCGGCTTAGCCTACATCTGTCTCAACTTATCGCCTCTTTGTATTGTGGGTTGGGGGAGGGGGACGTTCTGACATCCTACTGCCAGTAGATTGCCAGCGGGGACTACTTAAATAAGTGGTTATCCTGTCTTCGGAGTAAGTGTTCGATTCAATCCATACAAATACAAATAATTTATTGTACAGTCACCGGCAATAGTATATTCCTACACGAAGGCCGCAAAAATATGTGACACGGTCTTATGGCCCTACAAATAAGAGCGTGTCACATATTTTTGCAGCCTTCGTATAGGAAGATACTATTGCCGGTGGCTGTACCTACGAAAGTGAGTATTATCAATGATGTGACATGTTACACAAAGTACATGACAATAACCAGTGTTTGGCGTATGTATAATAATGTTGATTCTATTGCATGTAATATCATTTATCTACACCAATATCATAAATCCTCTATTCCGCGTTCGGAAACCGTACCACCATTATTTAAACCAGTAACGTAACATCTCTGATAGTGTGGTAAAATGAAAACTCATTACTCACGGTAACGTTACCAAGATTTGCCCTCTCCCCGAGCGCCGGCACGCGCCCGCGCGACCGCCGATACAATAGAGTTGGTCATGGCGGTGCAATGGCGGTCATTCTACTGGTTTCCGAACACATCATTTAGGATTTATAATATGTGTGTAGATAAAGCAGTGTATGCAACCGTACGTAATTAGGCCTTAAAACACTCGTGTGATCTTATTATGAAACAGTTACATAAACTACTATTAATGTCTAATATTGTTTAAGTTATATCAACATAGGTGGATGCAAAGAAAATGAATTTAAAAAATCATGCAGGTTGTAATAAAAATAGTGGTGGTCCGTTTAAGGGCACTATTGATATCGTATTGCGACTAAGAAAAAGTAGGAGAAAATTTTTTTTAGTGCGAAAATATTATTTTTTTGATGGGGCATGTCGTTTCGACCGGCCAACCCTCTATACAAAACCATTTTTTTCCAGTTTTTCATATTTAAGAAAAACTAAGGAAATATTTTTTTTCACGGGAAAAAAAATGGTGGTGGATTATACAATATTAATATATGTCTATTGTCTATTTCACCTGTGATAACTGTAATTAGACTCTTGATTTCCCCGAATTTAAACATAGTTATTTAACATAAGTTGTATTTATAAATGACTCTTAAATAAGATATACTTTAATGTCATGAACATTTAGTAAATGTAATTATATAATATTAAGGTATTGTCTGTTCTATTGTCTATATCACCTGTGACAACTGTATGTTTTTCTCTGTGTGTGATATTTAATTGTTTCTTTGTTATAAGTAAACTGAAATATATGTCATACATATGATAGAAATAATTTTAAACAACAAAAGAAACAAGAGAGATAGTGCTGCCTGCTGGCCTCGGACACCGGAGGACTTGGTTTTTCTGAAGCATATGACATCTATTTCAGTTTACTTATAACAAAAAAAACAATTAAATATTACACACAGAGAAAAACATACAGTTATCACAGGTGAAATAGACAATAGAACAGACAATACCTTAATATTATATAATTACATTTACTAAATATTCATGACATTAAAGTACATCTTATTTAAGAGTCATTTATAAATACAACTTATGTTAAATAAATATGTTTAAATTCGGGGAAATCAAGAGTCTACATAAGTCATCTGGCAAATGCGCTGTTTCGCAGATACCTTGATATATCCATTATGAAGAAATCTATAGTTGTAGAGCGGGGTGGTGGGGGGCGAAGACAAAGAGTCGCGTGTAGCTGATAAAATTTATTGTTTTAGAGATTTACATGTACTCCGTCGTCTCTCTAGTGCTTACTTGTCGAGTATTACCCAGCTAGGTAGATGAGTACTAGGCCAGTAATTTGTCGTAAGGATATATTACTGGCCCATTGGGTTAGTGTCACAACACTAAAATGCTGAAATTTGATTGAGGCATATAGCATGCGCGCCTTTAGACCCTATTGCGATTCTCAAATATTCCTCGGCAAAGCGCCGAGGGTCATGTTTCTGCGTTGAACAAACGTTAGTGGCATCCAACTTAATCACTGCACCATCTGTTGGTAGGCGGCTTGACTAGTGTCGAAGCGTAGACAATACAATCGTGAACTGTCGGCGAGCAGTGGTGATGGTGTTCTATTTAGTAAGGTAATGATACTCTTGTGCTTCAATTAAATACTAAAATGGTTACTTAATAATACGCCATCACAATATTTATTAAAATTATAATGATACGAGTTAAATACAAATATCAAAATAGAAAATTCTATAATTGAAGTAACTTACTCCACTTTTTTCACTATGACGCAAGCATAGCTGAGTCGTAGTTGCGCATGCTAAACTGGACTCAATAGCTGACGCACGACAACATATTACTGCATGTTCACTCGCTTTAAAAGGCTAGACAAATTTAAAATTTCAAGATTTGACGTATTGTATGTGGATTATTTTTTGGAAATTTTAGTTTTGGCTGTTCAATTGACTACTTAACATGAATAAAAAACAAAACTGGGCTGAGCAATTTTCCATGAAGTATATTAAATATACTGTAATAACAATTTTTCTTTAAGGTTTTTTTTTTGGAAATTCGTGAATATTATGCTAAAATAAGATTATCATAACACCCACTGTTACAAACTTGACTGAGAAATTTTCCAAACAAAATGGCGAGTGTAACCAATTATTTTTGAATAAAAGTGACAGTTTTATTTGGAATATTTTTTTGAACTTTTGACAGTATCTGTCAGGAATCAAAATAATTGGTTTAGTGAAACAAACATACCCTGAGGAAAATTCCAGTACAAAACTATTAGGGTTTTTGTACATTTTGGTAAAAATACCAAAACTGACATAAGTTTTTTTTTGGAAAAATATTTTTTTGTGTTTGTTATGACCTATACTACATCCCAGCAAAAGAATTATCGACTGAGGAATTAATGCGAGGTCTCCATACAACGACCCGGGAGATTTCCCACACTAGTAGGTATATAACTCGCTCGTGCGGGCATGATTCATAGGCCTGGTGTTGCTGTTTGTACTATACAAGCAGCAGCGAATCTGCTTTAAACATCGTTACGAAGAAAGGGTTAGGTAAGGTTAATTTCAGAACAAAACCCGCTTCAAAAGTCAAGAGGGCGTAACGCTTTTAAAAGCTTCTTTAAACCTTTTCAGGGTTTTTTTCGTTAATGGTGCCGTGTCTTTAGTCAAGTTAAAAAATACTTTGATTAAACAGAACATTTATTTTTATCCCGTTTGTTAAGATCTTATTAAAAGTTCTTGATTTTCGCGCTGTTGATAGAAACAATGCTCGCTTTGAAAGTTTGCCCCTTGCCAAATAAGCGTTTGTTTGCACTCGCTTTGCGTAAAATAATGTTTGGCCTTGCTTTCAATCAAAAGAATAAAGGTGTGGCATCTGGGGGTGATAAATCATCATTAGTGTGTAGGTACGTAACAGTATAATGTAACGCTTTAAAACGATTTTGAAGGGACTCATTATGCGGTTTGTTACATTATACTAAAGGGGATTTTAATAGAATTTCAAACAACTTTTCAAGTCTAGGCAAGTGTAATTTAATAGATTGACGGTTGCTTGATGGACGAGGACGAGCAGCGACGGGGTGTGGTAGTATTAAAACATACTGTTTGGTAGTCGAGTATAGGATTCTCTAATCTCTTTATTTATTTATTTATATTTATAGTATGGCTATATGTCACTGGATATACATAGGCATTTTTCTCTGGAGTAGTAGTAGTGGGAAAGCAGATGATAAATAAAATCCAGTGAGTGCTGCGAGGTCCAGATGGGACAGTGCAGCTGCCAAGTTTGTTACTATTTTAGCACCACCCAGGGATCACGTATATGGTTGTCCAAGGTGTTTCCTACGGACGCAGAGTAACATTAATCTCTTTTTATTAAACCACAGCGTTACTGCAAAACATAAAAAGTGGCTAACCTATTACACAAGAAGGCGGCAGATTTTAAAAGCAGCTGATATTGATTGTTTTCCCGAGACAGGATGTTTACCGTATCAGAAGTGAGAATTATAATAAAAGTTTATTAATAATAGAATATAAGCTTACTAAAGTGGTATTCTTAATTGAACGGAGAGATCTGACAGCTCCTGCCATACAAAGTCTTTGATTGCATGCTCTAGTAGATTTAAGTTTTAGTTTAAGGAATACATTTTGCATGCCGTAACACGGCTAAATCTGTGATATTTCTTTAAAAACAACTTTGACCTATTGTAACCATATATAATGCAAATAAAGAACTTACTTACTTTAAATAGATTGTTATTAAATCAAATACAAACATTGAAAACATTGAAAAAATAATCAACCCAACAGGACTTGAACCTGTATCGATACGCCTTGCCGGGGCTCGATCGCTTTACCAATTAAGCTATGTAGGCCAGGCAATAGAGGGGTTGACCTCGCATTAACTCCTCAGTCCAAAAAAACTTTACAGCATGATAAAGTGTCAGGAGTAGATCTTATATATATATATATATTTTTCCAAAAAAAAAAACTCTTGTCCTTCTTAGGTTTTTTTTATCTAAACTCTTATATCGTCTATATTTACGTTTGGAAAAATGCTCAGTCTAATTTTATTGCACTAGACATATTGACTTGATGTATGTAACCAATGTTAAAAATATCAAAAAAAAATCCATAAGTGAACATATTTTTTTATAAAAAATATTTTTTTTGTGTAACTGACTTTTTTTACTGAAGTGACATTAAATGTATGTATTCTACGTATGACAAAAGAAAACCAAAAATTTCATCATCAAAATTTTTCAGTATAAAAATTTCCTTATTATTCGCAGTAGAATATTGCTCCGTCAATATTTTTTTAAATTATATTTCCTTTAAGAGTTTTCTTGCGACTGTACAAAAATCCAAAAAATATATCCTGCGTATTAAAAAGTTTAATCATGTCACAAATAAAGATACCTAATATTTCACTCGTTAGTGAAATGTGCACGTACAGGACGCGGGACGCGGGAGCGGGGATGCGAGGGGCCATGCGCAGCGTTCTCGTTATCTTCTTTAATAAACTCAAAGAAAAAGTTTACTTTTATGGCTTTGCACGTTACTAAAATATACATTAACACTACATTAATACCCCCATACTGTTAGTAATTTTATCTTAATTGATATAATTTGTAGTGGTGCTAAACGCCTAGTCACAGTGTAAATGAAAAAGTACGCCAGTTGTAATATAATTGACACATTTTTAAAATGCATGCGTGTTGTGTAGTTTAGGGATGTTACGGAGGTGGTTTTATCGGAACCGAAGCCGAAACAGGAGTTTTTAAATTTGTTTTAACGAAACCAAAAGCGAATCCGAAACCGAAAGCGAACCCTAAAGCGAAACCGAATCCGAAACCGGAGCCGGTGAAGGTGGAGGTGGAGGCCTGGAGTAAACAATCGTCGTAAAACAGGTGGGGTGATTCCCGGGGAGACAAGTCAAAACCTGTTTGTACTCCTAGGCAGACGCCGCGCGCCGCGGCTGCTGACTTTCGGCTCCGTTAAAACCTCCGCTTAAAATTAGACGAAACCGAAGCCGGAGCCGGAGGTGTTCGCTTCAAATTAAACGAAACCGAAGCCGAAGCCGGAGGTGTGAATTCAGCCGAAAGTTTCGGTATATCGGAGCCGAAGCCGAACCTCCGTAACATAGGGATGTTGTACACTAGGGAGTGTAGATGTGTCATATGCAGACTACGTTATCAGTGGTGAAAATTTAATGATATCGAATCATAGGGTTGTCACACAATATTTTATTTCGAGTACAACATGTGACATATTAAAAAAAACATGATTTTCAATTATATCACCGCTCCATGACAAAAAGGTTACATTCGTTGAGATGGTATTTTCATTAGGTAACATTTTCCGTAACTCTGATGTCTAGTTATCGCTTGTGCAATACAATTCATTTTTTGGCCATCTTTTTCCACTTGTCATAATTGTTTTGAATACTGTGACCATTTCATCCTAGGAACCGTCATATATATACGATTTAACCCGTTTTAACACGAATCTTAGTCATCTTACTTTAAAATGTATATGCATTTGCACAATTGTATCATGTTACTGAAAAAAAAAACAAATTTATTTATTTATTAGAAAACTATAATCTAATAGGTAAGCTTACCAGGCTTACCTATTCGAAAAAATTGGTATCTATTGCACAGTTATACTAAATTTAGTAACCATTTCCGCGTCGCTGAGACTGAGAAACTGAGAAAATTTAGCAAGATTATTCAGGAAATCCATACTTTTACTGAATAAACAATTAAGTGATTAATATGAAATCAATCATAATTGCCGAAAAAAATACAATTAAGTAACTATTATGGAGTTTATATACCAAATTAAACCTCGTTAAAGTTCTTTCCCTTAATATACAGGGTGGAAAGATAAATCCGGCCCTGGAGGAAAACTACCTTAAAACGTTGAGATAGCTCAATTCACTGAAAGGAAACATTCTTTAATTTCTTTAAAGGGACATAACTGCATTTACAAATTTTTGGAAAAGAGTATAGTTTTCAAAAAAAATATTTGTTTTGTAATTTTTGCCATAAATAATTTGTATGAAAATTGATGCCAATCGATCCTGTTTCCAACGAGGATAAAAACTTCTAAATACCAACCAAGTTTAGGGCACAAGAGAACACATAAATAATAATAATAATATTTTTCATACAGTATGGAATAAAGTGAAAATTAAGAAAAAAACTGTGAATGCAGTTTTAGTTTTTAGGAAAAATAAAAGAATGTTTCCTTTGAGCGAATTGGGCTATCTCAAGGTTTTAAGGTAGTTTCCCTCCAGGGCCCGACTTATCTTTCCACCCTGTATAAATAAAATAAGTATATAGCTTACATCAAAATATATATACGTCATGTTAAGAATATTAAAATGTGCTATGCCAACCCTAGCATTTTCATTAAAATTTCACCACTGAAAACGGGGTCTAGTCATATGGAACAAATAAAACTATTTTGTAAATTTTTGGAAATTGTGATTTTCTTTAAGTTGAAACAGATTTTTACAAAAAGATTTATTCAATCGGTCACTAATGTAACTGTGGTGACGAAAATTTGTTCCTGTTGTCCCTCATTAGGGACATAGGGCTCGCATAAAAGTTTTGCACTTGCCACGATCTTAAACGGCAACTTCTAGCCGAGACCGGCTTGGGCTACATCTGTCTCAACTTATCGCCTCTTTGTATTGCGGGTTTGGGGGGGGGGGGGGGGGCGACCCGACATCCTACTGCCAGTAGATTGCCAGCGGAGACTATGTGGATAAGTGGTTATCCGCTCTTGGGAGTAAGTATTCGCTTCAATCCATACATATACAAATAATTTATAGACATACAATAGACATAAATCTTATTTAAGCGTCATTTATAAGTACAACTTATGTTTAAATTTGGGTTAAATAAAAAGTTTAAGTCATCTGGCAAATGCGCTGTTTCGCATATGTCTTGATATACCCGTTTTGAAGAAATCTATGGTTATCGCTCTAGCGGGGAGGCGGGGGGCGACGACAAAAAGTCGCGCGTACCACATCTGTGGGCTCGGCAGTTCCCCTGCCAAGTGTAGCAAAACAAAGGCACGGCCGAACCATCCTTTTTCCGAAGCCATTCAGGCCATTTTCGACCCCCCCTCTTTCTAATTCTGTTATCGATAAAGCTAGAAAGCTGAAATTTCTGTGACAAAGAGGCCATAACACAAGGAAGATCCCAATATCATTGAATTTCACTATATACTTGAACTAACTATTGCTTGAAGAACTATTGCAAGTCAAAATTCCTTAATTTTGTCACTGACTCACTGATTACGATCATCGTATATCTAAAATACTTCTAGCAGTCCCACAAGCTCCAAATTTTGAACACTTCTAACTTCTAGGGTTAACTCTTAGACTATAAAGCCACTGAACATTAAAACATACCGCAATATCCCGGGTTCACGAGTTTTACAAACCGCACTGTTAACATTGTAATCCCATATAAATATATGCAGAAACAAAGTTATTTTTTCTGTTTCTTTTTATTATAAAAATATAAACATCTAATATTCAAAAGATCACAATTACATGTTGTTAGTAAACTCCGGCACACCGGCTTGGTTTTACATTAGACCTCATTACTTTTTGAAGTAGGAGAACTGCGTTGCGAGGCTGGCATTATTGTACATGTAATGTTTTTGATGGGATACAATTTATTGCTTTAGAAATTTACATGTACTCTCTTCTCTCAAGTGATTACTTGCCGAATACTACCCAGCTAGGTAGATGTGTAACAGGCCAGTAATTTGTCCTAAGGGTGTGCCCTTAGGACAAATTACTGGCCTAGTGGCTTAGTATCACAACACTAAAATGCTCAAACTTGGTTGAGGCATATAGCATGCGTACCTTGAGACCGGTAGGGCGTTTCTCAAAAAGTCCTCGGCAATACGCCGAGGGTCATGTTTCTGCGTTGAACAAACGTTAGCGGCATCTATATAACTCGATCAATGTACCATCTGTTGGTAGGCGGCGTGACTA
This sequence comes from Pammene aurita, assembly GCA_947086415.1. NCBI lineage: Eukaryota > Metazoa > Arthropoda > Insecta > Lepidoptera > Tortricidae > Pammene > Pammene aurita. The sequence continues at coordinate 6,649,577 of OX352302.1, read as the reverse complement.
GTGTCGAAGCGTAGTTGTATCGGTGCATGCGGCTGCATTTTGTGCATTAAGACACTACAAGCGTCATTTGTTGGCGAGTAGTGGTGATGGTGTTCTATTTAGTGAGGCAATGATACTCTGATGCTTCAATTAAATACTAAATTGTTTAATTAATAATGCGCCATCAATTTTTATTAAAATTATAATCCCATCAAAAACATAAATGTGAAAGGCTGCCAAGTTCGATACTATGGGAATGCTTCGCCTATAAAAGAAGTGAGATCTGAATAAGTACCAAGTTCCATAAAAATACCTCAAATCATAAATAGTTATAGGAATGCACACTTGATTTCCAGCAGTTTTTAAGGTACATTTTGAATAAGTATCACGTTACATAGAAATACCTAAAATTATAATAGTCAGAGAAACGCACACCGGTTTTTTAGCAGTTTCCTGATAACATTTATTATTTTCAGTACTTTTCAATGATGTTCCTTGGCAAGTTTTCACACACCACACACCTTTTCAATGCAATGAATCGACACTTTTGGACTGCAATGTGTCAAGTATATAATTTTCTATTAAAACTTGCCAAGTTACATCATTAAAAAGTACTGAAAATAATAAATGTTATCAGGAAACTGCTAAAAAAACCGGTGTGCGTTTCTCTGACTATTATAATTTTAGGTATTTCTATGTAACGTGATACTTATTCAAAATGTACCTTAAAAACTGCTGGAAATCAAGTGTGCATTCCTATAACTATTTATGATTTGAGGTATTTTTATGGAACTTGGTACTTATTCAGATCTCACTTCTTTTATAGGCGAAGCATTCCCATAGTATCGAACTTGGCAGCCTTTCACATTTATGTTTTTGATGGGATTTCATTTATTTTTGTTAGGTGTAGGTTCTTTATTATTTTTTTATCACTTTTGCTTTAGGAAATGTCTCATTCCACTTAGGTATGTACTTTATACTATACCCTTTATACTAAGCGTCTAATTCTATTTTACTATTTATTTATAGGTGATTTTTACAAATGAACTGGCTCCCTACACCTATAAAATGTACCTACTTACATATAATTACATACATCAATAACGTACTTTATTCTGTTTGTAAGTACGCTACCTACATAGATAATTAATAACTTGGTAATACCTACCTACCAGTAGGTATTATAATTGGTGGCCTATTATGTAGCCCTAGAAGTGCACCATCCCATCCATCCCGTGGCGTATCGGAGGGTGAGATGGGCAGTAGTATATATAATTCCATCTTAGAGTATATATGATTTCCATGTTCTTGAATCTGCGATTTTATTAGTTGTAAAATTAGAAATTATTTAGACTATGCGAGAAAAAATAGTCTTTTCATTTTTGTTTGACTGATTTAGCGCACCTAGTGTACCTAGTGACCTGCTTTGTACTTCGTAAATCGTGGGTTCGGTTCCCGCAACAGACACACACACAGAGTGGTGAACAATTTTATTGTTCTTGTCTTTAAGACAAACATGTATTGTCTTAAATTGGTATGTATCTAAATTTAAATAAGTCTTATCTCATTTCCACTCCATACCTACTTATAGTAGAACAAAATTACAAATTCGTTGTTTTCGAAACTGACTCACACTTGGCCGTTTTCAGATTTTTACTTTATTTCGACCTAAAGACAAACCTTCGAGCCAAATTTCAGGTCGGTACGACCATTGGAAGATAGACCCCTTTAGTTCATTATGACTTCATAGTAGAACAAAGTTACACCTTCGCTATTTTTAAAACTGACTCACACTTGGCTGTTTTCAGATTTTTCCCTTTACTTTGACCTTAAGACCTATCTCCATGCCAAATTTCAAGTCAGTACGACCATTGGAAGTGGTCTAGGTTTTTGATGAGTCAGTGAGTCAGTGAGTCAGTGAGTGTATAGTAAAAATAGCGATTTTCTGACGTCAATATCTCAAGAACTGCTATAGGTAGAATAATGAAATTTTGTATTCTAGACAATTAAGGGGATGTCAACAGACACTCGAAATTTCATATGCGTAGTTAAAATATGTTTTGAGTTATAGGGTGGTCGAAATTGGCCCGAAATGGTTCGTGTAATATAACCCACGGCCGGTGTGTCGCTTTTTTTTGCTCGAACTTGGCGGACACACTGCCGTGTGTCTAGATGATACGAGTTAAGTACAAATATGAAATTAAACAATTATATAATTGAAGTAACTTACTCCACTTTTTTCACTATGACGCAAGCATATCTGAGTCGTAGCCGCGCATGCTAAACTGGACTCAATAGCTGAAGCACGACGACATATTACTGCGTGCTCACTCGCTTTAAAAGGCTAGACAAATTTTTCATTTCGAAATTTGACGTATTGTATGTGGAATATTTTTTGGAAATTTCGGTTTTGGGTGTTGAATTGACTACCTTACGTGAATAAAAAACGAAACCAGGATGAGGAATTTTCCATAAAGTTTATGAAATATACTGTAACTAGCTTTTTCCCGCGGCTTCGCCCGCGTACTAAAAGTAATAAAATAGGAGGTTCTCAGTTAGACTCGTATGTTTGTATGTAGGAATGTATGTTTGTCCGCGATCATCTTGCGTTTCGCTGAACTGATTTAGAAGCGGTTTTCGGAAAAGTATTCGTTACATTCTAGAGGTTTCGGAATACACGTTTTGAAGACGGCGGTTCCCTCATTTTTTATTTTAAAGAAATTATTGCAATAATTGTTTAATTGTTACGCCATCAACGACTTACTACTGAGAGATTATGATTAATACAGATTTCTACTCTTGAATAGAAGCTTTTCCCCGCGACTTCATTTGCGTGGAATTAGTAATCCACCCTCCTTTTTACCCGCTTAAGGAATGACTTCTGGGATAACAACTATTATATATCCTTCCCCAGAACGCAAAATATCTCCATACCAAATCATCTAAATCGGTTCAACGGTTATTAATTTCCCATACAAACTTTCAACTCCCGTTTCACCCCCTAGATGGTTGATTTTCATTTTCGAGATAAAAACTATCCTATATTGTTTACCGCGATTCAATCTATATAATATGTACCAAGTTTCATTTCAATCGTCTGTTCAGCGGTTAATAATTCGCAATACAAACTACCAACATGTTTTCTACCCCTCTAAGATTGATTTTCGGCTTAAAAAATAGTCTATATTGTTTCCTGGGACTCAAACTATATCCACAACAAAATTATCTAAATCGGATCGCGGTAAAAAAATCTCCATACAAACCTCCAACCCCCATTTCACCCCCTTAAAGATCGATTTTCGAGATAAAAACTGTCCCACGTCGTTTCCCGGTACACAAACTATCTCTATACCAAGTTTCATCTAAATTGGTTCAACGTTTAAAAATTCCCCATACAAACTATCAACCCCCATTTCATCCCCTTGTAGATGTAGATGTAGATGTAGTGTAGGGACGCCCGGCCGGATTCAGGCGGGCTGTCGATCGCTGCTCGCATTCATTCAGCCCAGTTCCCTGGATTTGGAGCTGCAGGTTACTGTTCCGGCTGCGTTCCCACACTAGTCTCCTCGAGTCTTCTTGTCTTCCTGCAGAACAGAAGGACATCCCTGAGATTGATACCCTTTAGTTCGCATTCTTCTAACTTATCTTTTCCGAATACGTTATATCGCGTTGCCGCGTACATAACGCATTCCGCTAGTAAATGCTTACTGGTTTCCTCCTGGCCGCAATGCGGACAGGAGGCATCCCTGCTTATGGCTATTACCTTGAGGTGTCTGTTAAGGGTGTTGTGTCCGGTGATGATACCGGTCAGCCCTCTCAGACTTTTCTTACCTAGTTTTAGAAGATACCTGGCTCTCCTGTGGTCTATACCTTCAATCATCATTTTGGACTGCCTGCAGCCAGTTTCTTCCTTCCACCTCTTATCTGCTTCTCTATCTTTTATCCTATTTATTACTCCCCTTGTCACTTCTGCTGACATTGGTAGAGCCGGTTCTGGATCTGTGTATTCCTTCTCAGCTCCTTCCCTAGCCAGTTCGTCTGCTTTCTCATTTCCTGTGACTCCCTGGTGCCCTGGTACCCATGCCACCGTTACTTCTCTGTATTCTCCCAGCTCATTCAGCTCCTCCTTGCACTCTTTGACTAGGGAGGAGGTGACCGACGTCTTCTTCAGTGCCTTCAGTGCTGCTTGACTGTCGGTGTATATGACTACCGTGCCAGTCTGTTGCCTGCTTTCCTTGACGATACGTACGCACTTTGTTATCGCACATACTTCTGCTTGGAACACACTTGCATACCTGCCAAGTGGAACCGATACCTTCTCTCCCAGTTTGGGTATGACTATTCCCGCTCCTGCTAGTTGCGTTGAGCTCTTTCTCGAGCCATCCGTGAAGCAGATCGTCGTTGGATGCTCGACTACTACCTTCCAGTTGTCTCTTTCTCCGATGTGTATTCTGTATTTCTTATCGAAGATCTCCTGTCTCTTTATGAGGTCGTTATTCACCATCAACATTTCCATGCTGGTTAGCGCCTCTCTCTGTATCAGTGCATGTCTTTTATCGACGCTGCTTCCTCTCCATTCTTTACAGGATTTCATCCTATACCATTGCTCTGTGGCCTTTTTCTCCACCTCTAACTGTAGTTGCTTCATCCCTAGCATTACCTCCAATGCGTTTGTGGGGGTTGTTCTCATAGCCCCCGTCACCATCAAGCATGCCAGTCGCTGCACCTTCGTTAGATCTTTTTGGTATCTATACATATAATAAAGCTGAAGAGGGTCGAAAGTCTGTACATGGAAGATAATCGAAAAAAAGTTGGCTGGGGATACTTAGAATCGATAACAGAATACGTTCCAACATTTTTTTGAATTTTTGTCTGTTTATCTGTTTGTCTGTTTATCTGTTTTTCTGTTTATCTGTTTATCTGTTTGTCTGTTTATTTGACCGCGCATCACGTGAAAACGGCTGAACGGATTTTGATGAAATTTTGTATAGAGATAGTTTGAGTCCCGGGAAAGGATAATATATAGTTTTAATTCCGAAAATCAACCCTGGTGGGGGTGAAAATGGGGTTGAAAGTTTGCATGGAGAGTTTTTAACTGCTGAAACGATTTAGATAGAAATGAGTATGGAGATAATTTGAGTCTCGAGAAACGTCATAGGATAGTTTTCAAACCCTTGTGGGGGTGAAAAGGGGGTTGGAAGATGGTATGAGATTTTTTTTACCGCTGAACTGATTTAGATGAAAATTGGTATAGAGATAGTATGGGTCTCGAGAAAGGACAAAGGATAGTTTTCAACCCGAAAATTAACCCTAAAGGGGTGAAAAGGGAGTTGGAAATTTGTATAGGGAATTATTAACCGCAGAATCGATTTAGATAAAATTTGGTATGGAGATAATTTGAGCTCTGGAAAAGGAAATAAAATAGTTTTATCTCGGAAATTATCCCTTAAGCGGATGCAAAAGGGGTGGAAGTTTACATGGGGAAGAAACAAAAATAACCGCTGTTCGTATTTAGATGAAATTTGGTATTGAAATAATTTGTAATTTTTTGGTCAAGGTGTTCATATTTCAAATTCAAATTCAAAAATATTTATTTCAGACAACATGGTCCAGTTTGTTAGTATACTCGTACATTCTAAGTTGTTAGTAAGTAATCATATTAACATACTTAAAATAAAACATCTGAAACTTATATTCTAAATTGGACTTTACCAGTTTGATCAACCCGTAGACTATCGAGCAATCAAATCTACCGGCAATCATCCTCAGAATGTGGTTGCTACTGCATATTTATAACATGTTACCCGTCGATGCTTTAAATTTACCTTTACCCGCTCTTAAGAAATATTTGAAAATGACATGAATGTCAAAGGGTTATTGCAGGTTCGAGGACTATATATGACGGACAAAGTTGCATGGCCCAAACCAAAAAACTACTACAAAATCATCTAACATTTATAGGACACCGTTTAGGCAGGAAAACATATCAAACGTTTTGTGAAGCAGTCAAATTAGGATTTATTTTTATTTATAATTAAACAATGGGTGCATTATCTGTCTCTCAAGATGTTTTGATATGCCTTCTTGAAGAACTACGCACTATTTTGTATCTTTAAGATCTAATAATGTATTACGGTTTTGAAAAAAATAAGTCCCGTCGAGTTTCTTTTCGATCATAACATAATACTTCTTGGGCTCAGGTGTAGGGTTAGAACCGGTGGTTTTGGAACGAAGTTCCTTATCGGACGGTTCGCGGATGGGGGGCTAGGCGAAAAAAAGTCACGTGACCGTCACGAAAAAGCGTCACGTCACGAAAACGCCGAAGTTCCTTATCGGACGGTTCGCGGATGGGGGGCTAGGCGAAAAAAAGTCACGTGACCGTCACGAAAAAGCGTCACGTCACGAAAACGCGACACCCATACGATTGAGAAACATGTAAAATGGAATGAAATAAAAAATATATAAAATAGAATATAGTGAAGTGAAAAAAGTGATAAAAGTCGAGAACCTAAAAGTAAAAAATGTCGAAAATGTCAAAAATGGCAAAATTTACAAATTACAAAAATTTCAAAAACTTCAAAAATTTTCAAAATTTCCAAAATTTCAAACAATTTAAAATTTCATTAATAAATAAATTTCCACAATTTCAAAACTTTCCAAAATTTCTAAATAAACAAAACCACAAAATTTACGAAAAAGTCAATAATAATATAAAATAAAATGACATAACTTCGTTCCAATCGTGTGTTTCACGACACTCGTGTATTTTATTTTTCTCTGACGTTCATTAGTGCATTGTAATGTGCTTACATTGAAGAATAAATATCTTGATCTATACCAATATCATAAATCCTCTATCGGAACCGTATGTAATTACCACCAATATTGCAACCAGTAACGTAACATCAGTGTGTTATCTGTGACAGTGTGGTAAAAACGTATGAAAATTCATTACCTACGGTAACGTAATGAATATCTGCCCCCCGACCGCCGGCGCAATAAGGTTGGTCATGGCGGTGTAATGGCGGTCATTCTAATGTTTTCAATGGATATGAGTGTAGGTAAAGCGGTGTATGCTTCTGTACATAATTAGGCCTTATTACGTAACAGTTACATAAACTACTATTTATCTCTTTTTAGGGTTCCGTAGTCAACTAGGAACCCTTATAGTTTCGCCATGTCTGTCCGCGGTCTAGCTCAGTTACCGTTCGCACTAGAAAGCTAAAATTTGGTGAGGCCTGATAAGAAGGTTCAATATAAACTATATTGAATAAAATCGATTCAGCCGTTTTTGAATTATCACTTATCAGTCAAAAACGCATATTGAAAGGAAGTGCCGAATAGTAAAATGACGTAAGCGCCGCCGAATATCCCTTAATAAACGACCTTTTGAACGGATGCTTTGTAACAGGGCGGCATCTACGAAACTCTACACTGAGTATCTCTATCTCTCTATCTCTATCTCTATCTATCTATCTCTATCTATCGCCCGACATGCTCTTGGCCGGTTTTTTTGTATTGTTATCCCGAAAATCACCCCTTAAAGATTACTACTTCCAATTCAAGAAAATCCCCAGCCAGGTTATACGTAGCCTATAAAAATTCAACGTCTAAAAGGGGGGGGGGGGGGGTAGCCACTACACTCGAATGAGTTTAATTTGCATGGGTCATGGACCCCCCCCCCCTCCCTCCAAGTGCACCACAAATAGAAAAAAAAACATTTCTGCATTTGTGACCCTCCCCCCTTCCCCAATTTCAACGGCGCCTGTTATTACCTTTCATGCTTAGACTGATTTGACGGGAGGATCGATTTGGATGACATTTGCCGTGGACATGAACGTATAAATACAAAAGTGGTCCTGTATCGTCCGATATACACCTACTACTCTATGTCGTTTAAATCGTGCCAAAAAAAAATTATAAAAAAAAGTATTTATTTTTGAGGGTAGTTTCATTTAGTGGTAATTGTAAAATATTTTATTAGGACTACTGTCCTCTAGCGTATCCATCTGTCAACTTTACTCCAAGTTCCGCCTCCAGGGAAGCGGGAGATAAATTAGGAGTGAATTAGCCGCTTACTGACACAGACCGAATTCCACGCGGGCGGAGCCGCGGGCACAGCTAGTTCTTTGATATGGGTTCTATGCCACCAGACTATCGCCCCATATAACACCCTGGGTAGTATTATTGCCTTGTAGATCCAGTCGATCATCGATCTTTGTCAAAAGCTCCCTCCACGTCGAAGAAGCAGCCCAGTGCATATTGCTTCGCATCTAGAGCCCTCTCTATCCTTACTGCAAGATTATGCAGAGCTGTCTCTGTTGACTTTCCTGTCATGTATGCATGCTGATTTCCATGTAATGGATTTCCGCTGCTTTCCATATTCTCTCTTATAGACTTGTCTATCATCTTTTCTAACGTTTTTAGTACGAATGATGAGAGACTGATGCTCCTGAAAGACTTTGCCTCTTGGTAGGATTTCTTTCCAGGCTTCGGTAGGAACACCACTCTCACCTCTCTCCAGCTCTTAGGAATATGTCCAAGTGCCAAGCTTGCCCTGTATAGCTGTATCAGGTTCTCCTTTATGATTCTGTATCCTCTCTGGAGTAGTATAGGCTGCACCCCGTCCGGTCCAGCGGCCTTGAAGGGTGCAAAGGAGTTAATTGCCCACTCCATTTTCTCCTCCTTCACCACCTCCATTGCCGACCCCCAGTCCACGGTGCCTTGTCCTGTCTGCTCCCATCTTTCCTTATCTTCCATGCCGCAATCTGTATTTTCCTTATCTTCGCAATCCGGGAAATGAGATTTCAGCATTATACTTAGTATCTCTTCTGGTTCCGTGACTAATTGTCCCTCTACTCTTAGACTGCCTAATTGACACGATCTTTCTCCTGCTAGTAGTCTTACAACTCGTGCTCCCTCTGAGTAACTGTGTATATCTTCCGTGTATCTTGTCCAGCCCTCCCGACTGGCCTTCTCCCTCAGTCTGGTATACTGATTCCTGGTTTCTCTGTATGCGTCCCAGCTCCGAGAATCGTCCCTCTTCAGTGCCACTCTCATTGCCCTACGTGTTTTCTTCCTTAACTTTTGCATTTCTTTTATCCACTATGGCTGACCCTTCCCCGTCCTAACCTGTCGTTCTGGGCATGCCTTGTGGTACGCTGAGATTATGTCTTCTTTTAATTTGAGTGCCCCTATCTCTAGGTCCACTGTGTTCTCATATTTCACTCCCGAGGTAGTTAATTTACTCAGCTCCTCTTCGTACTTAGGGGGCGTCCATTAATCGCGTCATATTGTTTAGGGGGGGGGGGGGAGGGGGACAAGAAAAAATCACCAATGATCACCACAGGGGGGAGGGGGGTCTGGACACATATCACGTGTAATTTTTTGTTCCTTGTGCTATACTGTATTATGATCAATAAAATAAAATTTTCAATGAATCAATCTGTCAAAAGCAGAGTAAAATTGCACTAGCACTATGATTGTAAATAAGTTTTAATGGCATTTGACATATTATTTTGTGAAGTAGGTTTTTAGAGTTCCGTAGACAAAGTGGCCAAAACGTAACCCTTATAGTTTCGTTATGTCCGTCCGTCGGTCCGTATATCACATTCATTTTACTCGGAAACTATAAAACGTATATCTTAATAAATATTTAAATATAAGGTGTGTTTTTGTATGCCGCTTAGTTTTGTAGTAAAATTGCTGAAAAAGATATTTTAAGGAGGGGCACACTCCATACATGTAATTATTTGTCAAAAAAATTTTTTTTTACCATATATCTACATGATGCACATCACTCGATTGGTCTTTCAAAATAACTCTTGTCTTGTTGTCCTGAACATCAATAAAAAAATAATAAATAAACATTGAGGTCTGTTTGAATTCTTTTTTATTTATTGAATATTTTAAGAAAATATCACCCCGTAAGTCTAAAAAACTTATGAACTCTGTCACTTTTGAACCGGAGATCCAAAAAATATGAAAAAATTGAGAACATTATTGGTTTAGGAATTATTGAGTTATCTCCTAAAAACTCATTTCATACGCAGATACGACCTTTTGATATTACTTTTTCGATAGTAGGTACGAAACCGCGTGGTCCGACAAGCACTTGGCCGGTTTTTTTTCTATTAAAGATAATTTTATTTTATATGTATAGGTATACATGTAGTTTCATGTTTTTACCCTTTACGTGTACGTACGTTACGTAAGTAGGTTCACGTGTTAGAAAACTGTATTTACTTTAGTTAGCAAAAAATTACACGTCATATTGGACAGGGGGGGGAGGGGTCCTGAAAATATCACCAAAGATCACCATGGGGGAGGGGGGGGGGTCTAAAACAAGCCAAAAACGTATGACGCGATTAATGGACGCCCCCTTAGTCCAATCCTTTTTCTCGGATTCCTGATCTTCACCTTTTCTAAGCGACATTCAACACTGTACAGTATTCTACGATGGTCTGACATACTGTCTTCCTCATCTACCCTCCAGTCCATTATTTTGTCGCATATCCCTTTAGATGCTAAAGTTATGTCAAGCACCTCTCTCCTTGCCTTGGTAACAAACGTCGGTGTGTTGCCTATGTTCATGATCTCCAGGTCATTGCTAGTTATAAATTCTAATAGGGACTCCCCCCTGTCGTTCGTGCCGGTGCTACCCCACACCTCGTGGTGTGCGTTAGCATCGCACCCAACGATAAGTGGTATTCTCTTACCTCTGTATCCGAGTACCAGTTCTTCCAGTTTACTTGTCGGTGCTTCCTCATCCCCCGGTAGATAGCAGGATGCCAGCGCCACCTTGTATCTCGCACCGTCGTTGGCAGTGAGGTAGACCTCCACCACCACTAGGTCTCTGTAACATAGTGTCATTAAGCAACCTATGTTTCTTATATTATTACTAACATATATGCATGATCTGGGGGGGTGCTCACCATTCCTCTCATAATGAAGAACTCCCCCCAGATGTCCCAGGCCTGCCACCTGATTCCTCCATGCATATGGTTCTTGAAGCAGGGCTATGTCTACCGCCTCTCTCACTAAGAACTGTCCTAACTCGGACATTGCGTCCTTGCAATGTTGGAGGTTTACTTGGCATATCTTTGTGTGTTTTTTGTGTTTGCTTGTCTGTTTTGTGTATGTGTTGTGTGATTCATTTCGTGTGTTTTGTGTGTTGTGTATTGTCTCTATCGGAGAGTTCACTTCCGACGACGTCCATACCCTCCTCTACCGTATTGACGTCGACCGGTACAGCACTCCCCTGTTCCGATGCGGGTACATCTGTCTTCTTTGGCTCTTGGTTCGCTCTTAGAATCCTAGCCCTAATTCTGGTGGCTGAGAAGTATAGGATTTTGTTTTTCTCCTCACCCCAGTTCTCATCGACACTGTCTGAGACCGCAAAGGTCAGTTGGGTCCCTAGCTCCAGTGACTGTCTTCCTGCAGCTCGCCAGGACATTATTTGTAGTTCCGGCCGCTCCGGGTTCTGAGCATAAAGGAATTCCTTTACGAACTCAGTATCCAATTCGCCCGGAATCCACACCTGTACTCTGGTCTGCTCTACCTTTTGCACGACAATCTTGTGACCGTCCAGCTCCCCGAAGTCCTGGCTTAGCAGCCACTCCCTCGACCCCGCCGTAAATGGTGTCACAAGGAAGAATCCCTCCGACGTAGCAAACTGAGGGGCTGCCAGGCCTGACTCCCCTGACTTCACCATGCTCATAACTACCCCTTCTATCATCTGTGCTGACTTTTTCCGGATGAGTCTTGCCAGGGCCTCATCCACCGAGACGCCATCCTCTCGGCACACCGCCACAGCTAGACCACGGTTCGCCTTGGCGACGTTCCGTGGTCCGTCTGCGTCTCCCTTGCCTTGATTCTGACGCTTCGGCGGAGGACGCTCCGAGCAACCCTCATCCGTACTCTGACGCTTGACCTTCTGGCTGCGTTTGCTGGGGCCTGGATCGGAGATCCCTGTGGGTGTTACCCCTTGATCTCCGATCCCCTCCCCAGCCCTCCCAGCCTTAATGGCACGTCTTCTCGCCAGTCTGGCTTTCTTCCTCTCATCTTCGATTGGTACTTTTGGAACCTCTCACTATCCACCGCCCTTCTTTCTTCCCTATCGGTTCCCTTCTTGGGCGGCGTTTGGAGTAGCTTATCCTCTTCTCCTAGTGACAGGCCTCCTAGTCTCCTCTGGACATCTGGGGTACTCTGCCTTGAGATGCTTCGAGACGGGGGGCCTCCTAGCGGAATTCTCCCCAATCCTTCACTGTTCTGGTCGGCCGGGTTTGTACTCCCCTTCCCTTCTGCCCTTACAGGCTGCTTCTCCGCTTGCGCGGTATAGGTTTCTTTAGTTTTAGTTCCTGATTCCATTATTTAGATTTCTGTGGGAAGAAAAACTATAAGGAACGTGGCATTGCTCCCGTACCACGTCCTAGCCACATTGACACCTACTCGGGAAGCGCCACTTTCCCCGCGCATAGTCGTTAACGACAGCGATTGTGTCGATTAGGCTCGCAGGCATGAGAGAACAGCTCCTATGGTGCCTCCTTGTGGTGAGCAGAACACTGGCACGCGCAAGGATCTCTCCTAGGAAGTCGCTCGTGACCCCCGGAGTACCCAGTGCGCACGCGCAGGTTCCCTCAGCCACTCCAGTTTCCAGTATGGGGCGGAGCTCACACTCCAGCCCGTAACCGGTCCCCAGATACAACACAGATCCTGCTCACCCTCCCCTCGTCCGCTTGCGAGCCCAATCCACACCATCCCCCCGCTGCCCACAGCACGGGCTGTGAGGGTCCTTGGCACGTCCTCCCACCTTGACCCTGGGGGTTTACATTCATCATTCATACTTCACCTCGGCTTTGTGTCATTCATTCTTCCTTTCATCCCCTCTCTCATGCAATCTTCATTCAGCGCCGCCCACCCCCCCTTTTGCCGGGATACTTGCAGCACCGGTAGGCAATGCCTTACTAGGGAATTGTCTACCGTTGCCGCCAGGGTGCACCGTCCAGAAACCTACCCTTTCCCGTGGATCAGGATCAACGGGAATTGGTAGGCCCCTGGCACTCTTGGAGGTTTCCCGATCAGCACCCCATTTCATCCCCTTAAGTGTTGATTTCGTAATCAGCGACCCGATAAACCATAGAAACAATACCCATGTTGATATTTAAATTTTTTCACCACATTTCCCCCTTATGGGTTGAATTCTCAAAAAAGCTGAAACACTTGTTTTCTCATTTATCGTTAGGAATACTCCTGTAAAGTTTCGAATAAAATAGTTGAACTAATCTCGTTTTCCATACAAACTTTGAACTCCATTTTCCCCCTTAGGAGGTAAATTTTTAAAAAATAATTTCTAAGTGCATCCTTATGCCTTATAAGGAGCCTAAGGCCTTATAAGGAATCTCTAGAACCAGCGACTTTTTGACCACATTTCCCCCTTTTAGGGGTTGAATTCTCAAAAAACCTGCAACACGTATTTACTTATTTATTGTTAGGAATACTTCTGTGAAGTTTCGAATAAAATAGACTAACTAATCTTGTTTCTCCATACAAACTTTGGACCCCCATTTCACCCCCATAGGGGATGAATTTTGAAAAATCCTTTCTTAGCGCACCCCTAGATCTTATAAGGAACCTACGTGCCAAATTTGGAATCTCTAGAACCAGCGGTTTGAACTGTGCGTTGATAGATCACTATGTCAGTCAGTCAGTCAGTCAGTCAGTCAGTCAGTCAGTCACCTTTGAGTTATATATATATATATATATATAAACAAATAAAAAATTGTTATCTATATATATATATATATATAGATAACAATTTTTTATTTGTTTTTGGATATTCGTAAATATTATGCTAAAATAAGATTAACATAACAACCACTGCACTGTTACAAACCTGACTGAGAAATTTTTCAAACAAAATGACGAGTGTTACCAATTATTTTTGAATAAAAGTGACAATTTTAATTAAAAATTTTTTTTTACAGTATCTGTCCCAACAGTAAAATATACCCTGAGGAATGTTTCAGTACAAAGTATTAAGCTTTTTGTACATTTTTGTAAAAATACCAAAACTGACATACTTTTTTTTTGGAAAAATAGTGTTTTGTGTTTGTTATGACCTATACTACATCCTAGCAAAAGAATAATCGACTGAGGAATTAATGCGAGGTCTCCATAACAACGACCCGGTAGATTTCCCACACTAATGGGTCAAGTTACTGAGTTGACGAAATTTTCAATGCCTTCAATCATCTTTTTGCATTTATTTTGATCTACTTCGGCTTTACAGCAGCCGTAAGCGACATCTAGGTACTAACTACTAGAGTTAGATACCCTTCCCGCCGACACTATCGCAAGTGTCACAACGGAAATATAGAGGGCGCTGCTATCAACTCATGTTTTCAATGTTTGTATTTGATTTAATAACAATCTATTTATTGTATGAGTGGAATGCCCCACTTTAAAAACATGCAAAAATAATTATGAGTTGATAGCAGCGCCCTCTATATTTCCGTTGTGACACTTGCGATAGTGTCGGCGGGAAGGGTATCTAACTCTAGTAGTTAGTACCTACATGTCGCTTACGGCTGCTGTAAAGCCGAAATAGATCAAAATAAACGCAAAAAGATGATTGAAGGCATTGAAAATTTCGTCAACTCAGTAACTTGACCCATAGCTTAATTGGTAAAGCGATCGAGCCCAGGCAAGGCGTATCGATACAGGCAGTGTTGGTCGAACGTTAGTGTAATTGAAAATTAAAAATTGAAGATTGGAACACGTTAGTTAAAATTGAACACTAATAGTTTAGTGCAAATTGATTTCAATTAGAATTGAAATTAATTGTAACTAACGTGTTAATCCTTTGCGAATAACTAATAATTGAAGATATTATCACCTGTTCTGTTCAATCTCTACTCAGAGTTTATTTTTAAAGAAGCTTTAGCTGATATCAATATAGGTATAAAAACAAATGGAACCGTAATTAATAATATAAGATACGCCGACGACACCGCAATCTTAGCAGAGTCGAAGGAAGATCTTGAGTACTTATTAAATCACCTGAACACCAAGGTAAAGGAGTATGGTTTGAAGATGACTATCAAGAAAACAAAATTCATGGTAGTGAGCAAAAGAGAAAAATACTGCGGATCAGTTAATATTGACAACCAAGATATAGAGCGAGTAGAAAAATACAAATATCTAGGTTGCTGGCTAAACCAAGAGTGGGACCCATGTAAAGAAATTAAAATTAGAATAGAAATCGCCCGAACTACCTTTATGAAAATGAAATCATTTTTCTTAAACAAAGATATTAACTTAAAACTAAGATGGAGGATGGTAAAATGCTATATACTATCAGTACTTTTATATGGATCGGAGGCTTGGACTCTCTCTAAAACCATGCTCAACAAACTTGATGCTTTTGAAATGTGGCTATACAGACGTATGCTCAAGATATCTTGGCGAGATAAAGTAACTAACCTAGAAGTTTTACAGAGAATGAACAAGAAACGAGAGTTAGTTCTCACAATAATGAAGAGGAAAACCGCTTACTTTGGACATATATACAGACATGACAAATATAGTATAATCAAGAGGATCATAGAGGGTAAAATTGAGGGTAAAAGAGGCAGAGGGAGAAGGAACACAACCTGGATGGATAACCTGAGGAGTTGGACGGGAATTGACGCTGCCTTACTGGGCAGAAAAACTGCAAATAGAGAAGAGTTCTGGACTGTGGTAGCCGACATCCGAAGAGGATATGGCACCTGAAGAAGAAGAAGAAGATATTAAATTTTTAGTCTTTCTCAAAAATTTAAACATTAGTTTAATTTTTAGTGTAGATTGAATTGGTAATTGACATTAATAATTTACCTAACTAAACGCGATTTAGGTTAAGCTACGAGGTTTTGATTTTTGTTTCGATTTTGACTCTGGACTCGGGGGCTTGTATTAATAAGCAATGGGACCGGTATCCTAAGATGGAAGTCATGCTGGACCCTGGGGATCCCTACTGGATCTCGGGTTTGGTGCATCATAGACTCATGCTGTTTGGGCTCATTCGACTTGTACTGATGAGCAGATGGTACCTCAATTCGGGTGCTGCCTCAATTCGGGCTTGTCACAGGCTCGGTAGGCAATCCGAAGGACGAAATAGACCGATACTAGTCCGCTTCATCGATATGTCTTTGAAAGCAAAAGTTTGGCAAAGGAAGACGGCTTTCAAAGGGTCCACTTTTTCTCTTGCTGAATTTTTAACAGCGAAGCGACAGGCAATCTTCATTGAGGCGCGTAAGGTGTTCGGCATGAGGGGTTGCTGGTCTATCGATGGCAACATCTATGTTAAGCTGCGTAACGGTAAGCGAGAACGCATCGAGTCCGAGGATGACATCGCTCGCCTGAAGACCCTTCGAGACGAAAGGCGGCCGCAGTCAACATCGACACCTGAGCCCGCAGCTGAGGAGCCCGCAGTTGAGGAGCCCGCGGTGGACCCCGGCAGCCAGCCCGGCCGTGTTCGACGTGTCGCAAAACCGGTGACCCACTACTAGCGTGCCACGTAGTTTTTTATTTTAATTTATTTTTTGAGGTACACACTTGATAAGCAACACAAGTTCGGTTCCTTATTCTTTAATGGTTCGGCAGTTCTCATATTGTAGTACAACCTATACAGACTTTCTCAGTTTTATATTCTCTTACCCACTTTATTGAACTGTGCAACTCGATGTCATAGCTGTCACAAATGACAGTTAGACGAGTGTCAACTTAGACTGTTTGAGCTTCGTTTAATATCACCTATTTTTATTTTACCATTACATTTTTGGAACACATTCGTTTTGTATAAGAATTTGTTTGTTTGTAATCTCTTAAGGTAAACCGGCAGGATACGCAGATTTGTATGGCTTTTTGCGCTGATTATCAATGTAAAATCATATTGCTCATAGTATTAAATATTTGTGCTTAGTATATTATATATATATATTAGTTAATTATCCATAATTTATGTCCGATGATGATACTTTTTACTCCGCCAGCAATGATAGTTCAGCTTTTTTGTCTATTAGCTCATTCAACACTTCACACAGCTTAAATTCAATTTTAGCGCGCGAACTCAATTCTTCCTGTTTTAATGTTTGCCACATAAACGCTCAAAGTATACCGTCCCATTACAGTGACCTTGTTGATACGTTCCAAACTGATCTTATCCATGCAATCCTGGTGTCAGAGAGTTGGCTAAAACCTTCTCTAAATTCAACTTCATATGCTCTGCCCGGATATGTCTTAATAAGGAATGATCGTACTGGGAAGGGTGGCGGAGGCGTGGCTATTTACCTCAGGAGCTCCATTCCGTACAAGTTATTGAATTCCACACAGTCTCAGTACTCTAGTTCTGCGGAATGGGTTTTCCTAGAGGTAAATGTTAAAGGAGTCAAGGCGGTTCTTGGCGTTGTTTATTGTCCTCCCTCAATTGACTATTTCTCGGACCTGGAACAAGTTCTGGAGTCAGTCAGTACGGACTACACACATCACCTGGTAATGGGAGATCTTAACACAGACCTTTGTAAAGACTCGCCCCGTAGCCGCAGGCTGACATCGTTACTTCAGTCTGTTAACATATCTCTCCTCCCTCTTGCTCCGACGCACCATACCGCCAGTGCGGACACGTATCTAGATGTCATTCTTTCATCATCCCCCGATCTTGTAGTAAAGCATGGTCAGCTTTTGGCCCCGTGCTTCTCCCACCATGACCTTATTTATGCTTGCTACAAACTTAAACCCCCAAAAAGCAGACCTGCTCTAGTAACCATGCGCAGCTTTGCTAAGGTGGACACTGACTCTCTTTTAAGCGACGCAGCGGCCATTGACTGGTCACCCGTGATCACTGCCTCCTCGGTAGATACCAAGGTATCTCTGTTTAATGCGTCCTTGTTAGGGCTTTTTGACAAACACGCACCCGTACGCACTGTTCGTGTGAAGCGTCCCCCGGCGCCCTGGATAACTGCGGGAGTGCGCATGGCCATGAGAAGAAGGGACCGAGCTTTCCGACTTTATAAGCGAGACCGCACCGACGAGAACTGGAAGCATTTCAAGATAGCACGAAATCGATGCAATCAGATGGTGCGCGCAGCTAAACGTCGATTCATTCATCAAAATGTTGCATCCTCTTCCATGGCCGACGTCTGGAAGTTCCTGAAGTCGTTGGGTCTGGGTAAACAAGTGAATGGATATGATAGCTCGTCCTTTTCACTAAATGATCTCAACAGATATTTTTCCTCTGCTCTCTCCGTCACTGATCAAGTAAAAGTCATTACCCTCTGTATTATTTCGTCTCTACCCTCTTCCTTGACAGAATCTTTTTCTTACCACCCGACATCTCAGACAGACGTAAAAAAGATTATTCAAGCCATTAAATCGAAAGCCGTCGGTTGCGACGATGTGAGTCGTTACATGATAGTCTCGGTCTTGGAGTGTGTGCTTCCTGTAATCACTCATATCGTCAACTTCTCTCTGATTAATGGCGAATTTCCTGCTCTTTGGAGAAAAGCTTATGTCATTCCTCTCCCAAAAATCAGTAATCCCTTGTCACCCAGTAATTTCCGGCCCATATCAATTTTACCTTTCCTGTCGAAGATTGCTGAAGCGGTGGCACACAAACAGTTCTCTCACTATATTCAGGTAAATAAATTGCTGAGCCCCGTTCAGTCCGGTTTTCGACCTGGTCATAGCACCTGTACTGCATTAATTAAAGTGACGGACGATATTAGGCGTGGCATGGAGAGTCAGATGGTCACAGTACTGGTATTAATTGACTTTTCTAACGCGTTTAATACAGTAGACCACGACATTCTCCTTGCCTTGCTTAAGCATCTAAATGTATCGCAGTCAGCGCTCAACTGGTTCCATGCTTACCTTGAGGGCCGTCAGCAAGCGGTGCGTGTCGACCGGTCCCTATCGGACTGGTGCGACCTAGTCACTGGCGTACCTCAAGGAGGTATCCTTTCTCCTCTTCTCTTTTCCATATTTATTAACTTTATAACTCCTGACTTTCGCTGCGCTCACCATCTGTATGCGGATGATCTACAACTTTACGACCAGTGCAAAGTGACAGACATATTAACCACCATTGACAAGTTGAACAGAGATCTCACGCACATACAACAGTGGTCCGAAAAGTTCGGCTTATTTGTTAACCCTACAAAGTGTCAGGCCATTGTCATTGGAAGCTCCAAACAACTTGTCAAGCTTGACTTTAACACTATTGGGCCTGTGCATTTTAACGGAATTCCCATTCCTTTTAGTCAGAGTGTCAAGGACTTGGGTGTGCACTTGGACTGCACCTTGAGCTGGAGACCACAAATTGCTGAGATCAGTCGGAAGGTCACATGGTCACTTCACTCACTAAACAAGCTCAGGCACTTCTTGCCCATTAAAACTAAGGTCTTGTTAGTTAACGCGTTGATATTGCCAATTATAGACTATGGTGATGTGTGCTATCCCGATTTGAATGAAGAGCACCTTGACAAACTGGATCGACTCCTTAATAATTGCATCAGGTTTATTTTCTGCCTCCGTAAATACGACCACGTGTCAGAGTTTCGCGCGCAACTTGGTTGGTTTCCCATTCGGCAGCGGCGAAATATCCGCTTGCTATGTACTCTCTACTCAATACTCAATGATTCGCAAGCCCCTGAGTATCTTAAAACCTCCCTTCAGTTTTATGGTGTCTCTCGCGATCGTCAACTTCGCTCTTCGGGCAATCTGTCTCTCTCCATCCCTCTTCATCGGTCTGGTTTCATGTCCAATTCATTTACCATTCGAGCAGCTCGTCTCTGGAACAGTCTTCCCCCTAAAATTAGAAAAGCACCGAGCAAGTACGCTTTTAAAAAATCTGTGCGTGATTTCTTTGCTGGTGGATCAAAGAAATTCTAAGTATCTTCTCTAACAAGATTCTTCGGATATGTATTTATATATGTATGGTCGTATGTATGTATGTATATATATGTATCTATGTATGTATGTATTGATTTATGTATTTTATGTATATTAGAATTATGTAGTTTATGTGTAAGAATTAAGGATGTAGTTTCGCATCTTTTTAAAGTTTTATGCTTCTGTCATATAATTTGTTTTCTGTATAGTTAGAAGCACCGCCTACAATCTTTCTGCTTGGCCCTAAGGTTGACTGGTAGAGAATGCCTCATGGCATTAAGTTCGCCTTTTGTACGATAAGTTTTCTTTTTGTGCAATAAAGATTAAATAAAATAAATAAAAATAAAATACCGGTATCAAAATCTGGAGCTCATGCTGGACCCTGGGGATTTCTACTGGATCTCGGGTTTGGCGCATCATAGACTCATGCTGTTTGGGCTCATTCGACTTGTACTGATGAGCAGATGGTACCGGTATCAAAATCTGGAGCTCATGCTGACCCTGGGGATCCCTACTGGATCTCGGGTTTGGTGCATCATAGACTCATGCTGTTTGGGCTCATTCGACTTGTACTGATGAGCAGATGGTACCGGTATCAAAATCTGGAGCTCATGCTGGACCCTGGGGATCCCTACTCGATCTCGGGTTTGGCGCATCATAGACTCATCCTGTTTGGGCTCATTCGACTTGTACTGATGAGCAGATGGTACCGGGATCAAAATCTGGAGCTCATGCTGGACCCTGGGGATCCCTACTGGATCTCGGGTTTGGCGCATCATAGACCAGGGTCCAGCATGAGCTCCAGATTTTGATACCGGTACCATCTGCTTATCAGTACAAGTCGAATGAGCCCAAACAGCATGAGTCTATGATGCGCCAAACCCGAGATCCAGTAGGGATCCCCAGGGTCTAGCATGAGCTCCAGATTTTGATACCGGTACCATCTGCTCATCAGTACGAGTCGAATGAGCCCAAACAGCATGAGTCTATGATGCGCCAAACCCGAGATCCAGTAGGTAGCCGAGCTAGGGTCGAGCATGAGCTCCATCTTGTGATATTGGTCCCGACTTTCGAACCCGAGATGCAGTTTTAAACATAATTATTAGTGTAAGACAGGATTAATTTAGTTACACTAACGTTAATCTAATTAACTGTAATTCTTATTAAATTATCGAGACGTTAGTGTAACTAATAGGTTAATTCTAATTGACGGTTAGTATAATTGACGACGTCACAAAATCAATGCGAACTAACGTTAGTAAAAATTGATGTTAGTGTAATTGATTAGTTACGGAATTAATCTTCAATCTTATTGATCAATTTTCAATTCTAATTGATATTAACGGCCAACACTGGATACAGGTTCAAGTCCTGTTGGGTTGATTATTTTTTCAATGTTTTCAATGTTTGTATTTGATTTAATAACAATCTATTTAAATTAAGAAAGTTCTTTATTTGCGTTATATATGGTGACAATAGGTCAAAGTTGTTTTTGAAGAAATATCACAGATTTAGCCGTGTTACGGCATGCAAAATGTATTCCTTAAACTAAAACTTAAATCTACTAGAGCATGCAATCAAAGACTTTGTATGGCAGGAGCTGTCAGATCTCTCCGTTCAATTAAGAATACCACTTTAGTAAGCTTATATTCTATTATTAATAAACTTTTATTATAATTCTCACTTCTGATACGGTAAACATCCTGTCTCGGGAAAACAATCAATATCAGCTGCTTTTAAAATCTGCCGCCTTCTTGTGTAATAGGTTAGCCACTTTTTATGTTTTGCAGTAACGCTGTGGTTTATTAAAAAGAGATTAATGTTACTCTGCGTCCGTAGGAAACACCTTGGACAACCATATACGTGATCCCTGGGTGGTGCTAAAATAGTAACAAACTTGGCAGCTGCACTGTCCCATCTGGACCTCGCAGCACTCACTGGATTTTATTTATCATCTGCTTTCCCACTACTACTACTCCAGAGAAAAATGCCTATGTATATCCAGTGACATATAGCCATACTATAAATATAAATAAATAAATAAAGAGATTAGAGAATCCTATACTCGACTACCAAACAGTATGTTTTAATACTACCACACCCCGTCGATGCTCGTCCTCGTCCATCAAGCAACCTTCAATCTGTTATATTACACTTGCCTAGACTTGAAAAGTTGTTTGAAATTCTATTAAAATCCCCTTTAGTATAATGTAACAAACCGCATAATGAGTCCCTTCAAAATCGTTTTAAAGCGTTACATTATACTGTTACGTACCTACACACTAATGATGATTTATCACCCACAGATGCCACACCTTTATTCTTTTGATTGAAAGCAAGGCCAAACATTATTTTACGCAAAGCGAGTGCAAACAAACGCTTATTTGGTAAGGGGCAAACTTTCAAAGCGAGCATTGTTTTTATCAACAGCGCGAAAATCAAGAACTTTTAATAAGATCTTAACAAACGGGAGAGAAATTAAATTTTCTGTTTAATCAAAGTCTTTTTTAACTTGACTAAAGACACGGCACCATTAACGAAAAAAACCCTGAAAAGGTTTAAAGAAGCTTTTAAAAGCGTTACGCCCTCTTGACTTTTGAAGCGGGTTTTGTTCTGAAATTAACCTTACCTAACCCTTTCTTCGTAACGATGTTTAAAGCAGATTCGCTGCTGATTGTATAGTACAAACAGCAACACTATAGGTACGTAAACCGTAGGTATTAGCTTTTTCTATGAGTGATTCATATCTGTTCGTAAGAACTATTATATAATCTGTGGCAACACTCTTTACTGTACATCGGTGATCGGTGGACCTTATTACAAAGGGCATAAGGTCCACCAATGAGCCGTTATAATTTTTTTATAACAGTGTGGGCGATGGTACTTAATGAATTATATAATCCAATAAATGTTACTATGGCATTTTAAAGATGAAAAAAACGCGCGACTCAGGTGTTTGGTCAATGACATATTTGCATAAATACAAATACAATATGGCAAAAGACCAAGTCATGTGGTTTAGGTTATTTAGGTAAATTATTTAATAATGCATTGGTATGGAATACAATATTGGTCCCTAATTTTTAGGGTTCCGTACCTCGAAAGGAAAAAAACGGAACCCTCATAGGATCACTTTGTTGTCCGTCTGTCTGTCTGTCTGTCTGTCTGTCTGTCTGTCTGTCAAGACCATTTTTCTCAGGAACGCGTGGAGGTATCAAGCTGAAATTTATATCAAATACTTAAGTTTATTGTCCCTTGCAGCTGTGAAAAAATCAAACTTAAAAACTAACGCAATCAAAAGATACAGTCATTTATGCTGCAAATTTTAGAGTTTTTCGGCACTCGCAAAACCTACGGGGTACTTCCCGTGAACTCAGAAACTTGAAATTTGGCACGAAGCAACGTCATATAGCATAGACAATGGAAAAATTACAAAAAGCAGACATTTTTAGTAAAATCATACAAAAAAATATTTTTTTTAATTTTAAACTTACTACCTTTTTCCTCGTAAACGCGTGGAGGTATTAAATTGAAATTCATGTCAAATACTCAGGGCTATAGGACCTTTCAGATGTAGCAAAACCAAACTTTTATGTCAACGCAATCAAAAAAAATAGCAATTTAAGTCGCATATTTTGAAACTGAGTACTCGCAAGAAACTCAAAACCTAAAGGGTACTTTCTGTAAACTCAGAAACTTGAAACTTGGCACGAAGAAACTTCATATAGCACAGACAAAGGAAAAATTACCAAAAGCAGACATTTTGAGTAAAATCATACAAAAAATATTTTTTTTAATATTATACTTACTACCTTTTTCCTCGTAAACGCGTAGAGGTTTTTGCTTGTTATAGGTGTTTACGGAACCCTCGGTGCGCGAGTTGGACTCGCACTTGGCCGGTTTTATTATGATAAACAATATAATCATGTTAAATTTTATGAATATCTGTTAAAATATAAAATAGCAGTACTTACCGTAATACCTACGGTTCATTGAGTTAGGATATATAGTAGAGGTACAGTTTCAAACAAGATTTACCGAACATATAGCTCGTGAACATTTGTAACCGGCCTGGCCAGTGTTATACCGTACTAAGACTGTCAGAGAAACTGCTGTACGAGTCGTTCTTATAGCACTATTATGGGGCCATTTTGGTGGCCTGATTGTGCTACGGTTAATATTATTCATAAGAACAATCAATCTGGATTGTATTTAAGAACTTTACGACTGGGTCGCGTGATTTACTTTAAACAAATACATATTATAGCTTGAGGCACTTCAGATCTCAGAGAACAAGGTGTAAAATTTTATAAAATCGATTCTTTAAAGGATAAAATTTTCTTTTAGAGTCGTAGAGACCGGAGACACTAACTAAGGGCATAATCATTGATGTAAGCATTTAATGCTATATTTTACGGTAAGTACCTACATAAACTTATATAAACTTCGTCGAATGAACCAAGAGTTAGCCCATGCAATCAACCGCTACTACTGAAGTTTCGTACCTAATCTTCAAGACTTACTAAGTTACTATACTTGCCAGTTCAGTTCATCGCGATAAAAGTGAGTAGGTAAATGGTTTGATAACTTTGCTACTTTGAATTGAAGCCTTCGAGCAACAATGTAAAGGAGGTACAGTTTCAAACACGATTTACTGAAGATATGGCCTCCTGAAAATTTGTAACCGGCCAGTCTTATACCGTAATAAGACTATCAAAGAAAGTACGTTTGTATTTGATTTAATAACAATCTATTGTATGAGTGGAATGCCCCACTTTTAAAACACGCAAAAATAATTATGAGTTGATAGCAGCGCCCTTTATATTTCCGTTGTGACGTAACCTTCAATCTGTTATATTACACTTGCCTAGACTTGAAAAGTTGTTTGAAATTCTATTAAAATCCCCTTTAGCTGCTCCGAAACTGGCTACTTCCGAGCTGGTATGACGGGTTGGCTTAAAATAATGAGAATATTTATAATGAAAAATGTAGTCATAAAGTTACAGGACATTCATTATTTACGAGAAACTATAGTCTGGCTGAACAAAAAGTAACAGTGGAAGTTATAAGATATACTCATTCCTTTTTTAGTAGCGAGGGTACTAGCGTAGGAAAGAGACAGCATGATTCTCTCGGTCTATGCTTATAACTAACTATAGAACATTTTAGACACTACAAACAATCATTACAATTTAGAAAAATGCTTCGATATTTTGTAACTTGCTTCTGACCATACTAGTAGGGTTTCTTCTCAGTACAAAAGTGAAAAAAAATTGTGCGCATCGAGAAAATGTGAATTTTTGACCATGGATAGAGTGCCCCACGATGAATATTTTTTAGTATTGGCGGTCCGTGAATTTTTTGGACCTTCACGTCAAAATCAAGGGTCCCTTGCAATATAAATAAAATAATAATAATAATATATGGAATGTATCATCAACATATCAGCCGAAAGACGTCCACTGCTGGACATAGGCCTCCCCCAAAGAGTGCCACAATGACCGGTCCTGCGCCACCCGCATCCAGCGGACTCCCGCGACCTTCACCAGGTCATCAGTCCACCTTGCGGGGGGTCTACCCACGCTGCGCCTTCCGGTTCGTGGTCGCCACTCGAGAATGGAATGTATACTAGATTAATATTGTGACAAAATATGTAATGACATTAATAATTAATAATATGTGACATTAGAATTGTATATAGTTTTTGCATGCTAGTATAATTAAATACATATAGCAGAATAAGCCACAAATGTCTGTACTACACCTGTTGACACTATATCTGTACTTATTCTAAGCAAATAAAGATTATGATTATGATGATTAATATATTTTTACTCTCTGGTTAAGGCTGCTAGGGGTTGTGTGGTATCGTTTCCTTATAAAAAAGACATGCAGAATTCATTTTTGATATTAAAAAAGTAAAAATCCGCATTTTTTATAAAAAAGTTCTGCGGAGAGGAAAAACACTCAAAAAAGATTATTTTCTAGAACGTTATATAACTAATAAATGTTATTTATTTTTAAATAAAGAAATATCATACGGAAGCATATTTAATGCAGTTTTTTAATATATACAATTTTAACGCTTATTCATACAAAAATTACGCGAAAAAAAAACATTCGCGTCATGGTGTATATGTTTTCTCCATAGTAAGTATCGAAGATCAATGTGAAACGTGAACATCCGTAGCGTATTGACCTTAAAACGTATATAATGTTTATTATTAGTCAATTTTGCCCAGAGTACCTTCTACAAAATGCAGAAATGAAAAAAAAAAACCGGCCAAGTGCGAGTCGGACTCGCGCACCGAGGGTTCCGTACAAAACTTTACAACTTAAAGGTATTATAGACCTAAGTATTTGAAATGAGTTTTAATTTAATACCTCTACGCGTTTACGAGGAAAAAGGTAGTAAGTTTAAAATTTAAAAAAATATTTTTTGTATGATTTTACTACAAATATCTACTTTTCGTAATTTTTCCTTTGTCTGTGCTATATGAAGTTTCTTCGTGCCAAGTTTCAAGTATCTGAGTTTACGGGAAGTACCCTTTAGGTTTTGAGTTTCTTGCGAGTACCTATACTTAGTCGGTTCATAAGTTCTGTCACTAGGGTTTGGACTGGTAAAATACGAACTGTTAGAGGTTGCTTACTATTTCAATATATGATTAAAAAGCCTATTTAATACTGATTAATTTACGATATTATTTAAGGCAAATAGTTGTGGCAGTTTTACACAATTCCCTGTAACATTCGAAAAAGCGGAATAAAAAACCACGTCAAAAACACGCGCCCTGTTCGAGTTGATTTTGACCATCATTATTTTTATTCAATTTTAAGAGGCTTCAGTCTTGCATACTGCATTAGCTTGATCTTTAACCTTCATTTTAATATATAATTAACATGGGTCTGACTGACAAGAAGGCTAGTATACGCAATTTTGGAAGACTACCTTGATGTATGGCATCAAAATCATCGTGTTTTGCTCAAAACTGAAAAATACGTTGAGGTTCAGGAGAAGAATAGCTGAAGCACAGACTTGTAAGTCAACTAAATATTGGTTTTTAAATATGCCTTAATCATCTACTTTCATAAAAATAACAATTTGAAACTCTGGACAACTATAAAAATGATCTAAACCAATTTTTGTGAAGTACAATTTTCATAAATCATCGACGTGTTTTGGACTGACAACAATCTTCAAGTTTACAAGGATCTATAAAATACGCGATCTTGATTATAAGTTAATCATATTATATTTTAATCTGTATGAAATATGCTTTCTAATCAGGTCTAATTTTTTTAAATAAAAGCTTTGTATTATATTTTATCACTTAAAACCCTTGTGACAGAACTTATGGACCGACTAGGTATACTCAGTTTCAAAATATGCGACTTAAATTGCTATTTATTTTGATTGCGTTGACATAAAATATTGGTTTTGCTACATCTGAAAGGTCCTATAGCCCTGAGTATTTGACATGAATTTCAATTGAATACCTCCACTTGTTTACGACGAAAAAGGTAGTAAGTTTAAAATTTAAAAAATATGTTTTTGTAAGACTTTACCAAAAAATGTCTACTTTTTGTAATTTTTTCATTGTCTATGCTATATGACGTTGCTTCGTGCCAAATTTCAAGTTTCTGAGTTAACGGGAAGTACCCCATAGGTTTTGCGAGTGCCGAAACTCTAAAATTTGCAGCATAAACGACTGTATCTTTTGATTGCGTTGGCTTTTAAGTTTGATTTTTTCACAGCTCCAAGAGACAATAGACTTGAGTGTTTGATATAAATTTCAGCTTGATACCTCCACGCGTTCCTGAGAAAAATGGTCTTGACAGACAGACAGACAGACAGACAGACAGACAGACAGACGGACAACAAAGTGATCCTATAAGGGTTCCGTTTTTTCCTTTCGAGGTACGGAACCCTAAAAAGAATTAAAAACATTTGTTCCAATTCTAATGAACTGGAAGTAGTATTTCCTTACTTAAGTTAGTAAGGAAATATGTGTTTTTTTTTCATTTTGTAGAAAGTACTCTGAGCAAAATTGACTAATAATAAGCAATACATACATTTTAAGGTAATACGTTACGGATGTTCACGTTTCACATTAATTTTCTATACTTACTATGGAGAAGATATATACACCACGACGCGAATCATTTTTTTCGCCTAGTTTTTGTACGATAAAAGCTGTAATATTGTATATATTTACAAACTGCATTAAATATGCTTCCGTATGTTTTTTGTTTTATTTAAAATTAATTGATATTTATTAGTTATATAACGTTCTAGAAAATAATATTTTTCTGAGTTTTTTTCCTCTCCGCAGAACTTTTTTTTAAATTCTGTGTATCTGTTTTATAAGGAAACGATACCACACAACCCCTAGCAGCCTTAACCAGAAAGTAAAAACATATTGCACGGGACCCCTGATTTTGACGTGAAGGTCCAAAAATTTTACGGACCTCCAATACTAAAAAATATTCACCGTGGGGCACTCTATCCATCGTCAAAAATTCACAACTTTTTCTCGATGAGCACAATTTTTTCAATTTCAAGCTCTGCTATACGCATCATTCCTTACACGTTTCTTAGATAAAGGTATCTATTTACTTATTTTAAAAGGTATTTATTTAGGATTAAGGTATTTATTTAATTAAGGAATTATCCTTAATTTTAATGGTTTCAGTGAATTAGCCTCCTACCCGTAACAATTCACTAACCTAATACAAACATCCCATGAAGCTTCGAGGGACTTGTAGGGTTGGCATCTTTTGGTACATACAATTTTGCTTTTTAAACAATTTAGACTATTTTTAGCTTAATCCAGTGTACTGTCCCCAAACGTCGATCAATCAAAGACTTTTTGGAGTGATAGATGGGTAGGAAGCCAATTTACCAAACAAATAAAATTATGGATACATATTAATTAAAAAAAAAGTGAAATTTGGACGATGTTCAAGGTGAACAGTCAGAAGCAAGTTACGAAAAATTGAAGATTGAGAGACTTTTTCTATATAGGTAGCTAACGTTTGTTTGTAATGTTAGAAATAAAACCTATAGCTGTAGCTATTGACTTTATTTTTAATTTGTCAAATACGAAAATTCGCCAACCTGTTAATTAACGTAATGACAATATTTCATTACATGTTTGGGAAAAACATCTTTGCAAGATTAAGTAGGCACATAAAGTTATATCAAAACAAAAACTTAGCTTACCGCTAAACCGCTCTGTACCTAGAGTATGATAATTAAATTGCTCAAATGGACTAAGAGCTAGCCACGTCAGATATGACACAATAATGAGAGCAACCAAACCCGTCTAGTAAGGTTGCAATACTATCCAACGATATATATCTAGTAATAATACTAGATCCGGGCATCTGGCAGCTTTTAATGGGTGGAGGTCAGAGTGACACACTAGCAAAATTTTTCAGTTAGAAAAAAGTTACACAAAAATAATAGGTAATAATAACTGCCGAAGTTGTCTTATTTATAGAGAACAGGGCCTATATTTGAACATTAGAACAACAAACATTGCATATCATTTCGGAAACAGTAGGCGACAAACCATGAATTACATTATACGTCGTTTTGGACTACTTAACCTCATCAGAAACTTTTGGCAATGATATAATTTGACTGTACTGATCTTCTAGCGAACTTGAGGTTGTCAGTCCCCCCACGCCTATCCTCTCGTAACAAATCAACGTTCCGTATTCCCTTCACTAGTAATAATTATAGGAAAAATTCCTTTCTTCTAAGAGCTGCTCGGTCTTTTAATCAGCTCTGTAAACGTCACAATCTCATCGATCTGTTCTGCGATAGCCTTAATTCAATACGTAAACTAATGATCCAAGACCTTCTGATATCACTTGTATGTAATTATATCTTTTTATTTCTCTTTTGTTTTTCTTGTTGACTGTTTAATTTAATTACTGCTGATAAGCAACCGTAATTATAAGCTTAGTTATTAATTGTATATGTACTTAGTACTGTGATAGGCGGATGCGCATATCTACATGTAGTAAGCGTAATGCACGTAAACCACGTAGTAGAGCGGCTTACAGAGCAAATAACAGATAAAGCGCCTCTCCATAAGAGAAGGGATTTCCTCTCATAAGCACGTAGGGTCGTAGTATATATAGTGATGTATTGTAAGAATAGGGAGATTGGTTTGGAGATTGGAAGTGACATAAACTATAGTCTGACGAGCTGTGTGTTTGGTGCTAAAACCCCTCTACATCCCAACCCGGCGACGTGCCTATTACAGTACTTTCGCACGCTATTTATTTTACGCAGTTTCTACCTGTGGAAACTTTTAATTGGCTCACTGTTTCTACATTATCTTGTTACCCTAGCTGTAAGCTTTTTTATGAAATAAAATAAAATAAATAATCGAATTATTTATATAATTTCTCATAATACTGCATTAAAACCAGAACTCTAGGATTTGTAATCTTAAAGCGGTTTGCATTCATTGACCACCACCACCTTAAAGCTACCAGATGTCCAGATCTAGAAATAAGCATAGTAAAGCAAATGAACGAGAGGAGTTTCGTCGCTCTCATTATCGTGTCATATCTGGCGTGGCTAGGTCTCCGTCTAAAATTCGTCCACTTGCCATAAATCCATTCTAATAAAAGCTTATAAACGACGACAGGAGATGATCTTTATTGGAAACGTGCGAGGTCGCGCCTCGCCCGCGTTCTCACAAAACTTATGAAACGAACTTGGGCCAACTGCGGACTAGTCTTAGGGTGGGTTGCACCACGCATAACTAACGAACTGGTCAACGTTAAATATGGCGACGGAGCTGTCATCCTATAGAAAACTGTCAACTTTTCAATTTTTTAACGATGACGTTGACGTTAACAGACAGTTTGGTGCAATCGGTCCTTAGTACAAACAAACACAATTATGGAATGAAAACTATAAAAGAATGATGTAGCTGCAATGCTTTTTACTCTGCGATATTAAAGTAGAAAAAACCTCACTCGCTTGTATTTCTCAGAATAAAGGTACTTAAATGAAATTGTTAAATGAAATTGTTAAACGAGTAAATACATTATGTGGATTCTTTTAAAAAACACAAATAAATACACGAAATCGGTGTGTGACTGAGGTTATATTGTACGTAGTTTAGCGAAAAGGATTCATCCTCAAAAATGTGTCATTGAAATCAATGACTTACGGTATTGAAACAAAGTATACATTTAATTGACAGGTTTTTTAGGTCTGGATCCTTTTCCCTAAACTACGTCATTTTATGGACTCATAGAGATAGGGTACATTCCAGGTTTATTTATTTTTATTTTTATGGAGGATAGAAAGGCGTTTGTGCACGATTTTACCTGATGGTAAGTGATGATGCGATCTACGGTGGAGCACGCTTACCTATAAGATACCTATTTACTCTTTTATTCTCCTTACTCGTAAGGCTGTGTTTCCACCAGAAATGAGCGAGGATGCGTTGCGACGAGTAATGTGTTTGTTAAGGGGCTGACAACAGCTAAATTCCCTCCCTATCTTTTTCAGCGCGAGTGAAAGAGAAACACTGTGTTACGATTAGTATGGGAGCTCATTGCAATTTTTGCAAAATGATGAATTAAAAAAAAACTACGCATTAATTGAGAAATATAAAACAACGAAGTTTTTAGTATTAGTGCGGTGGAATTTTGTCTTTAGTTACAGACGTATAAGTCAAGAAACTAAAGACATACGACTGTTTTACGGTTTTTTTTTACTTTCTCAAAACAAGGAGTTATAGCTAAAAGACTGTTTGAGTAAAGTCAATTTGAAGGTCATCGGGTGTTGTCTGCCTCTTAAGAACCAATCCTAGAGCTGCACTGTGCGAGGATAAACAAATGAAGTGATTCTATTGGTTTTCAAAAACACAATACACGCAACACATTCTCGCTCATCTCTGGTGGAAATGCCTAAAGTCTGGTACCTACTATTCAGACTTGAACAATACTTAACCCTACTTTCGCTTAAGTCAGCGTCGGTTCGTAAACCTTCGAAATAACTATTAGTTGTGGTATAACTTTCCAAGCTATCATTAGTTATCGTGCTACGTGTCTCGACACCCGGCTTAACTATAAATAGACCTAATTGGGCTGATCACTTATTTACTGTTTGTTCTGAATTCTGATCTAGTTACGAGTAAGAAATAGGCACGATTAGGTATTAATTGCGATGTCATTAGGGGATATAAAGTAATATTCGTACTAATAATTATGTAATTATAAGAAATAACATTCACAAATATAACATGACAACTGTGTTACATGTGATACTATAGGTATAGGTACAGTCACGGTCATTAATCGATGAGCCACTTGCCGCTGTACGTATTTTAGCAGTGTAATACAAATCGGGTTTTTACTCGTATTAATTCCTAACAAGTCTTCGTATAATAAAAGAGCACAATTATATTTCTATCTTTATCATTGTGTGTTTATCAACCGTCACTAAGGTCCGAATGTTAAGGTTGGCTAACTTCAGAGCTACCAGATTGACAGAGTCACTTGTCACTTCGAAAAGTTAACCAATTGCAGATTTAGCAACCGTAACTTAGTAACAATTGTTACAGCGTACCTAGCGATAGTAACGGAGACATTATGATTGGCATTGGCATTTCGACACAGGAGAAACGAAAAGCCCGATTTTATCCGAATTAGTATTCGGATGAAATCAGGTTATCATAATTGATAACTAACAATTTGACGGCCGCCATCATTAGAAAAATTAACTAAGAATTTGAATGCCTGTTTTGGTATGAAAGTAGCTAAGTTGTAGCTATTAACTATCGAATAGATCATATTAATAAATAATAACAATATTTAAAGTTTAAATTTATTAAATGTATTCATAATTATCAAATCGTTCCATAGAGCTGCGAACTTCGTAGGTCTAAATCTGTCAACTTCGTGTTCCGGAGCATTCCTCTTCGCTAAATGCATCGGGGCGCTGGTTGTTCTGACGATGATAGTTTAACTTTTTCGGCATAGGTATCGTCTTACCCAAAACGCAACGTGTTTTTTAAATCTTTCGAGCTTATGGTTCTATGCAATAAGTATTACAGTGACAATTTAAATGTTTTAACAACATTATGGAATAAGCTTTCCGTCTCGAGGATTCTCTTGAGGCTGGCCGAATACTCAAGACCCTGATGACACATTGACACGATTCTTCGGAGAATTAATCGGAAATTGTGATTGGCATTATCGTATAAACACTTTAATATTATTTTAGCTACGATTCACTAAATGCATAATTTATAATTGTCGTCTTTGACATAACATTCAACTGACATTGCGTTTTAATTCAAAAGAGGTCAGAATCAAAAAGATTAACAACTTACTACTACTGGGAAATATGTCTTAACCATAGAGGTTAAAGGTTAGCTAATGAAGTTATCATATCAATAATGAATCGATTGAATTTTGCATAAATTACGCCGTTCGCACGAATGCAGCGAATCTGTGCTAAAACATTGCGGCAGCGAAATGTCCGAGGCAAATCTAAATCCAACTTATGATGATTCATAAGACATTAAGAATTATATCAGACCTTTTTTGAAATAAAATTCGTAGTTGCAATAACGCATATTATTTTAGAAAAAATTGACAACTGAAAAGTCAGGTGTCAAGAAATAATAAAAAAATTGGTAATAATAACCGTAGTCAATTCAATTTAAGCGAAAATGCCACCCACTATTAACGATGAGATTCGTCATAGAATTGTGACAATGCACCAGCAGGGTCTTAGTATTCGTGCAATTTCGAGGGATCTGCTCTTGTCGGTAGGTTTGCTCTGTCTGATATGTCTCCAGAATTAAAATAAAGTAAAAAAATCACTAACTTCAAGTTTGTATTTTTAGCGAAACACCGTTGCGTTATGGGTGCGACGATATGCTGAGGAAGGGATTATTGCCGATCGTCGCCAAAACAATCATCGTCCTGCTGCTTTAAGCCAAATGCAGCGAACAGAAATGCTCCAAGGTTACGAACTAAATGGATTCACACCCACTAAACTATATGCAGAACGGTTTGATGTGGATCCCAGAACTATCCGAAGGCATCTGCATTCAATGAATTTGCATCACAGAGTTCCGGCTTATAAGGTTGATTTGACGGAAAATCATAAAATCGCCCGCGAAAATTTCGCCAACCGATTCGTAGATTTTGATTGGACTTCAACAATTTTCACTGACGCGAAAACATTTCAATCAAGCGAACACGGTCGCCTACAAATGTGGCGGTATAACGCAACACGGTATGACATAGATCATGTCATACCAAATAGGGAATCGGGCAGAATAGGTGTTAATATGTGGGGTTGGATGAGCTCCGAAGGTGTTGGCGAACTCGTCCAAATGCCACCGCGTGCAAATGCCCTGGACTATATTAGCATTTTGGAAGAAGTCATGCTCCCTTCCGTAAGAACGGTCTATCCACAGCACGATATGCCTAACATCAATTTCGTGCATGATAACTGCTCGATACACCGTGCAAGAGTCGTTAACGCCTGGTTCGATGCACACCCAGCCATTACGGTAATTCCTCTCTCTTCTTCAATTTAAGAGCTGGGCTCTTGTCGGTGCAGCTTGATGAAGTTGCCTCCACTTTTGTCGATCCATAGCCAGCCGTTTAGTATCCTGGTACGACACGGCCCCTACATGGACCTTTACTTGGCTCATATAACTTTTCCTTGGTCTTCCTCTCCCTCTTTTTCCATTTATTTTCCCCTCTATGATATTCCTGATGAAGTAGTCATGTCGTAACAGGTGGCCAATCATTTTTCCTCTTCTATTTTTAATAATCTGTAGCAAACTTCTCTTTTCCTTCACTCTTTCTAAGACGGCTTCATTAGTTACTTTTTCGGTCCAACTTATTCCTTCCATTCTTCGCCAACACCACATCTCGAATGCTTGTAAATATTCTTCTTCTCTCTTGTTCAGCGTCCATGTCTCACACGCATATAATGCGATAGACCATATATATGTCTTAACAAATCTCTTCCGAGTGTGTAAGGATATTCTTGATTTAAATAGGTTTTTCTTCTTATAGAACGTCTGTTTAGCCATTGCAATTCTTGCTTTAATGTCTTGAGTACATCTTGAGCCTTCTGTTATGATACTTCCTAAATATTTAAAAGTTTTGACTTGTTCCATATTTCTTCCTTCCAATTTTATCACACTCTTTATATTGCCACTATTAGAGACTTCCATAAATTTAGTTTTATTGATATTGATTTTTAATCCAAATTCCATAAATATTTTATTCGTTGTGTTTATCAGCTTTTCTAATTGAATGTTGTTATCGGCTAAGGCTGCGATATCATCAGCAAATCTAATGAATACCACCCTCTCTCCATTTATTTGAACTCCCTGTAATTCCGTGGCCATCTAAATCTCCGGACCTGAATCCCATAGAAAATCTATGGGGTTTAATGGTGCAGCGATGGGATCACCCTAACGAACGCAGGGCTGATGTTTTGGCTCAACATTGCCAAGACATCTGGGAAAGTATGCGAGGAACTGATATTGGAACAAAATTAGTCGCCTCTATGCGAACACGACTACAAGCTGTATCGGACAGCCATGGAGCTTATTCTAAATATTAAATTTAAAAATAAATATGTTTTTGCTAAAGGTTGACTTTTTATTAGACGATGTATACTACTCAAAACAAAGTCTATATATTTCTGTTTAATTGATAATTCTGGGCCATCAACTAATTGATAAGTGATAAGTGGCTGATTAATGATGCCTCATATCCGTAAGTGTCCAATCTCTTTCATGCTGTCTAATAACTAGAAAGAAATATAATACTGTAAAAAAATATGTTTTACGTAAAGATCAAAATACTTAGTGGCCCCTATTTACTTTTAAGTAGTATATAAAAATTACACTGACAATAGCTGACATATAAAACATAAAAATATTTAAAATAACTTCGTTTCAAAATGGCGGGATTACCATGCATATTCAAATATTTGCACCAGTTATGTATGTGACAATGTGATGGATGTCATTATTTTGTTCTATATGTTGGTATCAATCTCTAGAGTTACTATGGATACGTTAAAACGTCGCCATGGTGAGGATGAAATATGTATTACACGGCTAAAATACGTACAGCGGCAAGTGGCTCATCGATTAATGACCGTGACTGTACCTATTTAGAGTACTACCTAAGTACCTCTCAGGTTCAAATATAATTACTATAAAAAACATATATTTTCGACTGTTAAATGTCAAGAACAATAGTGCACTACATTTCCGAGTAAACGCCAAATCCATTTTTCTCTCAGGAATCAGAAACAAAAAAATTCATGTGGTAATTTTAGATATATTTGGCCCTCGTAACAAAGCTTAAACTTGCTAGAGAGAGGGACAGAAAAATATAACGTGTACTTTTTCTGTCCTTAACATAATGAGTAGCAGGAACCCGCTAAGCTAAGTGGGCTCTCTGTGTGTAATCGCTTTCCTTCACATATATGTACGGTCACGTCTGAAAATATGGATACATTTAATGTGACAAAAATATGTATTCAAGACTTTACGCCTTGCTAATAGAGTCGTGGTTATATGTTTTTGGGCATCAATGTTACTCTGCGTCCGTAGGAAACACCTTAGACAACCCTACACGTGATCCCTGAGTGGTGCTAAAAGAGTAACAAACTTGGCAGCTGCACTGTCCCATCTGAACCACGCAGCACTCACTGGATTTTCTTTATCATCTGCTTTCCCACTACACTACTACTACCCCAGGGAAGAAATGCCTATCTATATCCAGTGACATGTAGCCATACGATAAATAAATAAATAAGGTCACAAACTCAAACATTTATTCAGTAAGTAGGCCACAAGGGCACTTTTACACGTCAAAGTAAAAGAGAGAAAAAAAATCAAACTACACCGGTTCTAACCCTACACCTCTGACCCGAGAAGAATTATGTCCGGCAAGAAACTCGGCGGGACTTATTTTTTCAAAACAACAGTACATCAAAACTAAACAATACATATAAGTGCGTTGAGAACAACGCTTATAGAAATAAGAAAACATATCAAACCAAGGTTAGATTAACCAACAATAGGTTAACACATTAAATGTATCCATATTTTCAGATGTGACTTTACGTGTAAAACGCTAGGATCTATTATGACTGCTGCGAGCGTAGCGCTTTGGCATGGAAAGTGTTAACACATGCAGCGTGTAGCGCTACGCCGTAGCCGATAACATGGGTTTCCCGCTATGTAGCGAAAATGCTTCGTAGAGGCATAACGACAACGTGTCGTGATTAGCGCTGAATGGGTCAAGGGGCTCCACACGGTTTTCATCGATTTTTGACGAGTATTGAGTTGACATTCCTACATTTGCACTATAGATAGATACAAAATAGAATTATAAGACAAACGGTTATCGGTTTTCCAATCTTTTATCTCCAGTCGGTAGAGCTAGATTAAGAAAAAAAGTATTTTTTATGATTTTTTTAAAGACGGTCTAAAGAAACATTTTTTACATATTCGAATGCTGTGAGGGATCGTACATATGTATACGAAATCTACATATTTGGTTTCTACTTTTACGTCTCTAACAACTTATGAGAGATTTTAGTTTTAAACTAATTAACACAAAAGTTAAAGCCAGAAAAACAGTTTTTTGGCCTAACAGTGTTCAACTTTGATGCTGAATATCTCGAAACAATGTATTTTAAAGTAAGTATTGGATACTATATTGTTTAAAAAACCGTTGCTGATAATATAAGGTACAAAAAACTTAAAAAAAACTAAAGGATTCTGATTGAAGGTCATTGGCACAAGGGAGCCCCTTAAGCTATATCGTCTCTCGCTAGGGACTGTCGCTCGCTAGTTAAATTAACGAGGCTTCTTCTTTAGGAAGCTGAATAATCATGAAATGGTTTTTTGTCCAAAAATGCAAATTCGGATCTAGCTTTGTTACTTTTTTATCACAGCCAATTACTTAAATCAGTGGTTTTTAACCGGTAGTCCGCGGACCACTGTTGGTCCCCGGAAGTACCTGAAGTGGTTCGCGAAGCCATGAAAAGACACCCCTTCCTTTATTTTATTTGTCATTGGTAATTACTTCCAAACAGTTGGTAGCCCCGATAAAATTTGAATTTTGTCCATAGACATACTAGCCATAGACCTGTCATGGTAATAACAATACCAAGATTGAACGGGATGGTCTTATTACACTTTCAATAGGTATGACAGAGAAGGTACTATTATCGTTGGTCCTTATAATCGACTCACCTTTTTTTTGTTACCCTCCACCCATTACTTGTAGCACTGGAGATACACAAACAGATATAATTCGCGATTTCTTTAAGAATTTCTGTGTTTACTACGATATTTTTCGTAGAAAGTTGGTCGGCTAAGGAAAACAATGATAAATTGTTTTGTGTGGTGCTGTAGAAGTGATTTTATCGTTATCTATGTCTATCCCTTATGGTAGTACGCGTGTGCGGTCTCTAGTTAAATTCTTGCTTTGAGGTTTATCGGGTGATACCTCAGCACTGAAAGGTTAAGAACCACTGACATAAATCGTGTATCGAGGGCAATTTATTTACTGATAATCTCATTTCGCTACTTGACATTAAAATTTACTTTATTTTAAAACTCCTACAAACTTAGCCGTAAGTCCAGTGAATCTCAAGAACACTAGAAGGACAAATTGAGAATCAACTCTCAGATTTAATCTAAAGCCGAGCCCTGCGTTTTTAATTAATTAAGAATCCCGTAACCTGAGAGAAAGAGCTAGACTATTTGCTTAATACGTCTGAAGGTTGTGATAATACTAAGTGGTCTAGACCGGTGCACGGTGCAAACGAGGTCCGTTCATCGTTGATATTAGTAAACGTTTTATTTGAATAGGTTGACAAGCCGAAGTTTGAAAAGTGTCGTTATAACTAATTCCGTGTATTATCTAAATTATTGATCCTCATCATTGATCCTCTATTCGACAAATCAAACAGTGACACGTGGATCTCCATGCGAGAACACCACTTTTTTTTTAATGGCTCTTACTCCTCGCCGGTTTTAGCGAGGTGAATTCTGCCAATGTCAGGTTGTATGATTTTATTAGTTTTTAATTAAATAAAATAAAAGCAACGTTGTTCGGTTGAGGCTTTGTTGATTGTAAAGTGATAGCTTCCTTAGAAACACGTGGGTGGCCGAGACCCCGCATAACAGTTTGTTCAACTATTTAAAGTGTGGTTACGCGCGGTTTGAGGCTATTTTTTTTATTAGCTGCACACTTGTTCGTTAAGTTACCGCACAATAAGCTATCAATATTACACACAGAACTACGTAAATGAGCAAAAAACAATTTTAAAGACACCGGAGCCATCTTGAGCTCAAGCGATTATATAATGTGTCAAAATAGTTTCACTAGCGACATTCAGTTTACTACTGTCGGATTGGGCCAATGAACTCACGCAAAATAGGCACCCTGGGAGTCTATTCGACATGGCATAACTGACAGTCGCATGCGAGACAACTATGATATCACACTTTTGTGACAGTTGATTCACCTAACCACCTACGTCAAAATCAATAGGTCTCACTAGAGGAATTTCTCTATTGGCATGGGCGCCATCTTATTGTTTTGACGTTGACGTCAGTAAATTATGGGAATCCCACGTAAGGCATTTGTTTACCTCTAGTAGGTAAAGAGAGCCTTGAAGCATTTTATGAAAACTCATTTGAAAGCGACATCTCTGAATGTCTTCTGAAACTAAATACGTGTATGAGTATGTGTGTAAATCATACGTGTATTTTCGTGCTACAATACTAGGCTAGAATTAGGGTAGTCTACATAGACGGCTTACAAGCAATTTTTTAGATTTGACGATGCATTTTTGGGTGTAGCAACGATGACGAAACCTGTGCTTTGGGTAAAAGATATGTGACAAATATTACATATTGAATAAAAATGACTTGTATGAATGATTTTAAGATTTCTTGTAACCAATAAATGTTTTTGTCACAAGAAATAAAACAATATATTGACTTGTAAACCGACCACGTAGATCCAATATTATGTAGAATAGGTTTAGTGTAAATAAATTATAATATCAAGAATACAACCTTGATATCTATCTCACGTGTTTATATCGAGACCCGAAAAAGGGAATGATTACAAAATTATAACTAGTGTATGGTTAATAAAGTTGTATCTTGAGCGTTGCGGGGGGCACTAGAAGCAAACAAACTGCTGCCGAGAGTATTACAACATTTTTCACCACGCCACGGCAAAAAAATACAAGCTTAGGTAAATACATAAAACAAAACAAATTAATTCTGCCAAATATTTATGGTTCAAAATCATCGTTCTATAACGTAAAGTAATAACTGTTCTCCCTTGTGAAAAAAAAAAAACAATTTTACTGACGCTTTAAAAAAATCAAGATAGGCGGTGGTGCTGATGTGGTGAAAAAGCATTCACACACAAGAAAATAATTTTAATAAGAAAACCTAACTACTAATAATATAATTATTTAATTTTGCAATGTTTCTGTCTGTTTTAATACCAACTTATAGTGCTGCAGTCTTTGTTACGTCAACGTCTATGGAAAGTTTTGAGGCATTTCAAGAAAATAAATTAAATTCGAGAAATAAATGCATCTTACACAAATCGAACTAGGCCCACAGTAAGCTCAGTAAGGCTTGTGTTATGGGTACTAGACGATATATATATATATTTGATAAATATGGATAAATACTTAAATACATAGAAAACATCCATAACTCAGGAACAAATATCTGTGATAAACACACAAACAAATTCCCTGACCAGGATTCGAACCCGGGACCTCCTGCTTCGTAGGCAGGGTCACTACCGACTGGGCTAGGAGGCCGTTATTTCTATCGGTAGCCTGGTAGTCAGTGCCTTAAAGCCCTTAAAGGATTGTTTGACATTTGATACTTCACGCAGATAAACATAGTAGAAAAATGGAGCAACAGTATAGTAATTATCAAAACAAACTCTGGTAGCGTGGCGGCCAGACGCCCGACTTACGCTCTAAGGATCGCGGGTTCAAACTTGGCTCCTACTACTGCCTCCTAACTTAACTAAGGTTTTAGACACTTCAAACAATATTACACATATTCTTCATAGATTCTAATTTAATGTAAGACTCTTATATTACAAAGGTATTCCTAATCCTGAGAGTTGAGGATGTTATGGAAATATAAAGATATCAGGTAAATAAATACAGTGCACAGTAGTACTAGTCATAATCCTCATGATTATAACTAATTGCCACTAACAAGACCCAAGTTTTGAATTACTATTTAGGAGACTCGGGATATGAAAACCAATGGGTCTTCATTTCAAAAAAGAAGTTGACGTTTACTGCAAGTAAATGTAATTGTGTATCTGACTGACTTACGTGTAAGTTATATTCCAATATTATATCATATTATATTTCTTATATAATGAATTGATATGGTTACACATGGCACTTTAAACTATACATACTTGTTTCTTTAAACATCGATTTTTTTAAAGGGTGTTCAATTTTTCAGCTGCTTTCGCCACCGCATCTGTATGTTTATTGGATCCGGTGAGGTGAGAAGCCGCCAGTGTGTCTACGCATGTAGTATGCACATGTACATGGGGAATGGCTATACAGCCGCATACAGTCAAGGCGTTGTAGGAGATTTATTGCTAGTGGCTTGCTTAATCTGAGGAAATCTACTCTAACATAGCATCCAAATTACACAAAATAATGCAGAGCACAGTGAATGCAGGGTACTGTAGAGATATTCTCAACAGCAGGGTGGAAGAACCCTATAACTCATCGCAATTTTTGATGTTTATCCATTCGCTCCTCGGCCAGATCTCGACATTTCTTTTATGGCATATTAATTGAACTTTAGGTAAAATAGGTAATGCCAATCATATTATATTTTAACAGTTATATATTTTTAATAAATACCTACAAATAATAATCATAAAAATTATAAATATTAATGTGCTCTCAGTGAAAATGTCTTCAAATCATATCAATTTTAATATAATACTTCTAGAGGTATCTTACCTAGTTTGAATAGTCAGAAATCAACTTCGCGCAAAAGTTTCGTGGGGGCAATTACTAGAGGTCGCCTCCATCATTACTATCGGTAGCCTGGTAGTCAGTGCCTTAAAGGATTGTTTGACATCTGATACTTCACTACTTAAACATTATAGATACTGGTGCCGGCTATACTGTAAATTTATCAAAAATCTAAAATTACCGGTCGGCTTCCATATAGCGTTGACAGCGTTGTAGAGCCCATCACGGAGATATTGAAAACATAAGTCTTAAAGGTCGTAAATGGGCGCTAGTATGTGTGGCGTCAAGTAAAAAATACAAAAAAAACCGGCCAAGAGCGTGTCGGGCCACGCTCAGTGTAGGGTTCCGTAGTTTTCCGTCCGTCACAGTAAGTGTCCCCACTTAAGAGTTAAAATAACACCGCCATGTAGGATATGATATGAGCGTTCCACGTACAGCGACATCTATCGGCAAATTAAGTAAACTATTGCGCGCGAGCTTAAAGTATGGAAGATGATTTTTATGGGATAATTCTTTATTGCATGAACCGATTTTCACCGTTTTTACTTTATTTGAAAGCACTTCATTTCATTGTGATTTTGTAGAAATTACGGGTACAATAAACTCCTGCTCATACGGTTAAATTACAAACTTATTTCAGAAATTATTTTGTATTTTTTTTTCAAAAACTATTCTACCTATCAAGTTCAAAATAATTTTCCTAGAAAGTTTTTATAAAGTTCTACTTTTTAATTTTTTTTTATATTTTTAAAAGTTATGGTTCAAAAGTTAGAGGGGGGGACACATTTTTTTTACTTCTGGAGCGATTATTTCCGAAAAAATTTACATTATCAAAAAATTATTTTAGTAAACCCCTATTCATTAAATACCTATCCAACAATATATCACACGTTAGGGTTGAAATGAAAAAAAAATCACTCCCCACTTTGTGTATAGGGGAGGTACCCTAATAAAAAAAAATCCACTTTTTATTTTATCACTTTGTCGGCGTGATTGATATACATATCAGTACCAAATTTCAGCTTTCTAGTGCTAACGGTCACTGAGATTATCCGCGGACGGACGGACGGAAGGACGGGCAGACATGGCGAAACTATAAGGGTCCTAGTTGACTACGGAACCCTAATACGTTAATTTATCGTTACGCTTAAATTTTGACACACGGCGAAGCCCACTTACTTAACCACCCACAAAATCTACATACTTACCAAATTTAAGGTCATTACGGTGGGCGTATAAGGTTTTAAGACCAATTGAAATCGCAATTTGTTGAGCCTTAATTTATTTTTGAGCTTACTGCTCGAAATTTTCACAGAAGCTATAAGACCCGTTTAGTAAGAAAATACCAAATTTAAGACCATACCGGTGGGCGCATAAGGATTTAGGACCATTTTAAGAAATAGTCGGCTTCATAACATCAACTGTAAGACACTCCTCCGTCTACAGCTCAGCCAGCCTCGTAGGTAAAGTCACTAAAATCTTACAGGACCCCCACCCCCAAACCATGGAACTTTGGGCTTAGAGGAGGCCAAAAAAGCTTGGTGAAGTGGTTGGCGGGTTAGGATGTTATTACCCATCCAAATTGTCAATGGAGCTGGGAAGACGTATTGTGCCAAATTTCTTATGAGTCACTCACTCCTAAGCCGCAGCACTGGCTACCGGCTTACAGTGTGGACAGCTTTTCCAGACACTGTCAGTAATAATGACATTAATTCTCTACTCATCTTGCTCATCCTTCATTCATATACATAGAAAAGGATGGGTACAGAAATATTGACATTATTAATGGATAGAAATAAGTCAAATAATAATAACATTAAATAATTAAAATACTTAAAAAAAAAGAAAAAGAAAAAATATATAAATGTACAAAAATCTATAACATAAAAAAGTTAAAAACTAAAATAAAAACGTCTTTTAAGGCTTTTCCACAAAATATGCACTTAATGAATACACACAAATCATATGTAAGTTAACCAGTGAACGCACCGGGTAGTTCGGTTTAACTGGTCCCTCTGCACAACATTACATTGTTGCATTGCGCTTGGTGTTACCGAGCGCCTTTGTTCTTAACTCGTCCACCAGTTTTTGCATTCTACCCTCACCCATTTAGCTTTAAGATAAATATTGTTTTCTCAGTAAGTGATTTATGTAAATCTTTTTGAGAAATAAATGTCTTAAACCGTATAGTACCTGGACCGGCAC
Organism: Pammene aurita; assembly: GCA_947086415.1. Classification (NCBI taxonomy): domain Eukaryota; kingdom Metazoa; phylum Arthropoda; class Insecta; order Lepidoptera; family Tortricidae; genus Pammene; species Pammene aurita. Next base: position 6,605,368 of record OX352302.1, on the reverse strand, counting down.
CTGATTGATTGAAATCTGATTCCGGCTTTGAGTCCGTGTTTGTGCTCCACACAGGTGTTATTGCGGTACTTAAGTAAATACCACATGCGTGCCTGTGGGATGCTATATGCGTAGACACACTGGCGGCTTCTCACTTCACCGGAACCAATAAACAAGCAGGTGCGGTGGCCAAAGAAGCTGAAAAACTGAAGACCCATAAAAAAAATTATACCTTTCGTAGTCGAGACCCTTGGCGCGTGGGGACCCAGTGCTCAGTAACTTTTTAAAGAACGCAAAAAGAGGCTCGTCGACTCAATTGGTGACCAAAGAGCTGGCAGCTTCCTCGCTCAACTCATAAGTTTTGCGATACAGCGGAGAAATGCTGCCACCATCCTCGTTTGCTAGTTTCTAACATGTCGATACATATAATATATATCGGAACCTCGACAAAACAAATACCCAAGGTAAATACCCCGTTTTAAATAGTTTTTGTATCTTCCATAAAAAAATTGCGTTCTACGACGTTAAAAAAAATTGATTTATTTAGAACGTCATATAAATATTGAATACCATTTTTTTTTTCAAAAATAAAAAAATATAAGGATGAACATTTAAAGCATTCTTTTAGAAACATGAATGAATGAATGAATGAATGAAAGATTTATTCATGACAATTACAAAAAACATAATAAACAATAACAAATACAACCCGAAACATTAATTGCCACGAAATCGTCGCAACTCAGCGTTAAATGCCGGCAGGGCCAGCGCTGGTCTTCCGTTGCAACCATTTGACGACACGGCGCATTGACGCCACTATCACATCCCCAAAGTAAGAATACATTAATCAAAACAAGAATAAAAAAAAAACAATAAAAAACAGGAAAAAAAAAACATATACCTGTTATACACTTTATAACGGCATGTTATACTATAAGCCACTTAAACATGGATATCCAGTTATCCGTGTGCCAATTAAGTAAATATTTGAAACTATTTAAAGTATTTTTTTTCAAAACTGTCCCGCAAGGTTAACTTTTACGGTTTAAAATTTAAAATAAGGCGGTGAAGTGCCTAGTTAATGGTCAAAAAATTTGAAGTGTTAGCTCAAAAATAATACAAATGCAAAAATTGCGATTAGATTCCAATCTTAAAATAGGCATGATGACACATATTGATTGATGCAATAAAATTTAGTTGATAGGATGCAAAATGATCAATATATCCAACTAAAGTGAAAATTTATAAATTCTTTTGAAGTGGTTCAAAGATATCAAGCTGCAAAATTTCAAAATTTTACGATTTTTTAAAGTGTGAATTGAAATGATTTTTAACATTGTACTGTAAAATAAATTGTATGGCAACCATACACATAAACGCAACATTTCACTGTAAAAATAGCAATTTCATATTTTTTCCATACTTTCAACAGGGCAACTATGTGATCGTGACGTCACTTTTGCACGTCATTTTGGAGCGTTTTGAGTAACAAATGCAAATCTCGGACTTTAAGTCTCATTTCTGACTTTTCTGTTGCTTTAACGCAATTGGCCCCATATAGACATTTGATCCTCACAACAAAACGAATCGATTGATACCATACATGAAAAAAATTCACCATGCCTATATTGTATGCTCCCACCGGAATTTGGTATGTAGGTTATTTGAAGTAGACTTTACCGTAAGTACAAATTTGGAGCGGTAAAACCACTGATTAATTAACGTTATTTTCTTGTATTTTCAACTTGACGCCATATGATATGATATGATATTTATTCAAGAACAATTTACATCGTGTTATACATACTAGCGCCCATTTAAGACCTAGTAAGACTTATTTTTTCATGATCTCGAAGATGGGCTCTATATCGCTATATGGAAGCCAACCGATAAGATTTTTGATAAATTTACAGTGGGGCGGGCTAACAAGGTGTAATCTGTGTTCGTATCACGGATTTATATGAAGTGGATCTTTTTCTTAAACCTTGTCCCTAACCAAGGATGTGCATTTCTGTCATTGAATTTGACAACTAGTATCCGATACGTTTGCCTAAGTGAGAAAGAGAACTTGCCATGCGTGAAGAAGGGACAACATGATTCGTAACGTCAAAGAGGGACCTCTGTATAGTACTATTGTTTACTCGGTGCCCTAGCCACAGTTGAAAATTATTACCGAGTAAAAGAGTCGTTCATAGGCGAGTAGCATAAAACCGGCCAAGTGCGTGTCGGACCACGCATAATAGAGGGTTCCGTACCTTCCATGGAATAAGAACCAAACTAATACCAGAAGGTCGTATTATATGGACTTAGGGTTCGTTACGGGGGGGGGGGGGGGGGGGGGGGGTTCACTCAATTTTTCTTACTTTCAAGGCGATTATTTCTGAAAATATTCACTACATCACAAAATGTTCAAAAAAACCGCAATGTTGATTTTAAACACCTATCGATTGATGTGCAACATGTTGATATTAGGGGAAAATTTGTTTTTGTAATTTAGTTACATGGAGCGCCCCCCATAAAAATATTTTCTCCTTCAATTTAACTACATATAGTCTGTCCAGCCAACGAACGCAGTAGCAATGTACAGCGACCAAAAGTATGACAACACTAAGAATCAGTGAAAAAAGCAGCAATGATCATCAAATTCTATATTTTTAATTTTAGTTGGTATTTCCACCCCTTTCATTACGTGACATTCACGGTGTGTAAAAAGGAGACGGATATATTTCGTCTGATCTGTCATCAACTGTAACAAATAATCTGGTTGAGGCAATTGACATATGCCATAAAAACGAATTTAAATTCAATGTAGAACGTTGCAGGAGTTCTATGATCTATCTCACTCGCGCTTAAGACGAGAGAGTGAAATGCACTAGAAACAAATTCAATGTAAAAGATTTGAAATGTTCGTCACGAACACGGTGTCTCATCACAAAGGGTCGGCACATGTACGTATTTTGAATTTGCCGCGCTTTTCTACTGAAAAAATGGTTTGCCAGACTATAATTAAATAGCGGCATGAAAAATACAACTTATGTCTAAATTTTATTTTATTCGTCTTATAGTTTCCGAGTACAATGGCTGTGACATACGGACAGACAGACGGACATGACGAAACTATAAGGGTACCGTTTATGCCATTTTGGCTACGGAACCCTTAAAAGTACTAAAAACGGTCCGATAGAGAGCATAATAGTGGGGGGCGGTACCTCACTCGCACTCGTTACAAAATTGTCACATTTGACACATATTCACATTTTGATTGTCTGCTGACGTCATTACCTCCTTAGTCAAAACGAGACGCTTCCTTAGATAAGCTTCTCTGTCGGCCTCACTTTGTGACCGAAGAATGAAATCCACTTCTTATACATCCATGGTTCGATACCTACGTATACCTACTAAAAAAACCACCAAACTCTCTGCCATGGGATTCCCTACGTCCTGTCAACATATCTAAAATGGTGGCCATAGCCATAGACAAAACGCTCTAGCGAGACCTACTGACAGCTTGACAGTTAGGTGTATCACTCTATCACCTAGTGAGACAACTGTAAGAGCAACGTCTTACAGTTTGGCATCTCGAATAAGAGCCGTTGTCGACTTGCGGAAAAACGCCGAAGATAATTAACTAACTAACTAGGCCAAAGAGCAGGGACTTATACAACTCAACAGAATGATAGGCCGTGATCTTGTCATTTGTCCCTAGATGTAGGTACCTAAAGTATGGAAATAGTGAACATTTTAGTTGTTGAGATAATTTCAATCATATTGCAGACAAATACTAAGATTTTACCGGAAAGACTTGTTTTCTAAACTCCTAAATTTAGAACGATGTCTAATTAGATAAAACCATACATAGCTCCTATAAGTTTTAATATCGTATAAAATTACTGAAGTAACCTTTATAATTAATTTTATCTTGTAACTTTACACACGGTTTTAAAACTTCAAGGGGCACATTCGCATGAAAATGAATACGTGCGTGGATTATTAATGTCATGATGGCCGGCGCCACAACAACTTTTTTTATTACGGCATGACATTGAAAAATTGAAATGACAACGTCATGCGATACAAAGCTCAATACAAAGTCTAAAATGCAACAACTTTTAAACTTCTAACAAAAAACGATACAATATCGAAGACTACATGGATCCGCCATCATATATAGTAGGTGTCCTTGATATGACAGAGCTATAATAAATAAATTAAAAAATAAATAAAAAATTTCTTCATTCAGGCATAAACCAATTCAAAAATTTTTTTGAACAATGTTGATCATATACAGAATCAAAGTGGTTCTAGATCACGATTTAAAAATCACGCTATGAGTATATTCAATAGAGCAATTATGACTTCGTAGCGTGTAGTATAAGAAGCCCAATATTACTCTCAAGTCTACCTATATTTTTCAGACTTATTATTTTTATGTGCCTTTCACCATTTCTTTTGACTTTGAATTCTTTGAACTGTAACCTATGAATAGTCTAATTTACGTCAACACAGTGAATCCTCCTTAATAGGGTCAGCAACGCGCATGTGTCATCTCTGGATTTGCAAGCGTCCATAGGCTACAGTAGTACGGTAGCTTTATCCGGGTCAAGATTTCTTAATAAACGCATTTAAGCCAGACATCAGAAAAGTTAATCCTTCAGTTTTCCAACAAGAAAAATCCGCCATAGTTTCCAAAGTTGATTAATCTCGATAAAAACTCAATTTAGAAGCTTTAAAGATTTTAAAAAGAGCCAATGAGTTTTCGTAACATTTTCCAAAGTTAGAAAGTTGTCTTCAACTGGAATGAAGTCATTAAGGTGGTTTTTCCACTTTTGGGTCGTTATCGTAGCAATTCAATTGTCGTGTGGACTTATAATTAATAATCAAACGAACTTACCTGTGAAGTTTGATTACAATTATACGAATATCCAAATCGAAGATTACAAATATGCAGCAGGTGGAATCATGCACCCTTTTCACACTTTCAGAGGTATATCAACCTTAAAAAAAAACTACCCGTCTCTCTCAAGCTATCCCCAAACTCCGCCAACCCGCGTAGGCGCCTCGGCGGTACTTGTCATTATTTCAGAGTGAATATTTTTGTGTTTATGACCAAGGAATATTTTAGTTTTATTTTCTGGGTTTGGGAGGGGTGGGACTTGGTAATCTTCGATTTGGATATTCGTATAATTGTAATCAAATTTCACAGGTAAGTTCGTTTGATTATTAATTATACTTCACTATCCAAATCGAAGATTACAAATATGCAGATGTTCAGAGCCTTAAAGCTCGCCTCGTGAGTAAGAATATAAAACAAAATATCGTATTTATTTATGTTTTCGGCTGGAAAAACATATGACGGATAAGAAGAAAAAAATTCATTAAAAAAAGAAATCAATAAATTTGAACAGCATATCAAAAAATTGACCTTATTAATAATGGTAAAAAAACTCATCTGTTTAAGTTTCTTAAAAATATGAGTAAGAATCAAGAAGAAATAAAACTATCCTCGCTGTAATTGTAGCATCAACAACGTTTTATTTCTCTTATGTTTGTATTACCATTTTCTGTAAATAGGGCCTTTAATTTCAGCGACGGAGACCATGATGTTATTTGAAGGGCTATTTGAGTACTAGTCAGCCCTTAATAATCAGTATAAATAATCACTTTCCTCTGGCGTCCGTTGGCCAACGAGACAACGACATACACGCCATGAACACCATAACGGGGTAGACGACAATCCAATCAGAAGGGCGCGAGTCACTTCTGGATGAAATTGGCACAGGACCGGGACAAGTGGCGTACACGAAGAGAGGCCTATGCTCAGCAGTGGGCGATAAAGGGCTGATGATGATAATAATCACTTAATAGAGACTTGTCTTTCTATATAAATTTAAATTACCAAAAAAGATAAAACGATTAGGTATTCATTCACATAAATATATGTTGTTTATAAATTCAACAAATTTGGTTTCATCCAAACTATTTATTTACGATCAAATGCCAGAATGCAATTGTATGGTTGGTTTTTTCAGAAAGTCTGAAAAGCAATATATTTCTTATTTATTTTACAACCAATTTAAATGAGCTGGCAAAACAGTAATTTACCCTTTTAGTTAAATGCCATTAAAATGTACACAATATTTTCTTTATCACTAGGCTGGAGAAGTCTAGCTTTTACTTCTGTAATATTTACTGGTAAATACACATAGTAATATACTCTTAAGTGTAGTAGTATAATAGTACTTAATTGTAGTTTATACAAACCCTATTACATGGAGCCAAGTGTTCTCGTGTACATACCTATCATTTTTAACGCAATGAGCTTGATTTGTTATAGGTACTATATATGGTATTATAATTTATATGTATTCAATACCTCGCTACGTAATTTTTTATATCCACGTAAACGTAACAAACATCGATTATGTACAAGCTTTATATATGTTCTATAACAGTATACAAAGGACCCATCTTGGGGCCGTGACTGTTTTGCAAATGTTACCTGCAGTATTTTTGCACCGTAACAAATGTCAACTTAACATATTCAGCGCCGAGAACCCGACTGTTGGGTTCTCTGTTCGTAGCTACTATGAGCTCCATGCGATGAATTCGACGACGTGGTGAATTCGTATCACTACTTGGGACTGAATGTGTTGACCCATACTTGATTCAAGCCATGTTACTTGAACTCGAACATTCCATCCATGAACCTTGCGACCAGGGCACTTGCGATTGTAAGTTCTTGCCCAAGCCATATCTAGTGTATTGGCACTATCACTGAGAACCTGGAGCAGCGTTATATATCTTCAACTCAGGTTACGGCGAAGCGACCGAAGAACGATGTAACCGAAGCGACCGGGGAATGAAGTGATCGGAGCCATTTATAAAAAACATCGCGATTAACTCTAGACTGCGGCGGAGCGTAACTCTAGACTGCTTCAGTGAAGTGAATATGTTCTATTCTGAACACAAATGTAATGGTGGTGTATGGATCTTCTAGTGAAGTGAAGTTATTTTACCTAATGCTCTTGATAAATGAGCTCAACGCTGTTAAAGCGGAGCATAACATAACGACATCACCCTTGTGTGTGTGTGTGTCTTTTTATTAATTAATTATTATTTAAACCTATTTAAAGCGAGTAGGGAGGCCTTTTGCCGCCTTTTGGGACACTCTAGGCACTTATAAATAAATAATTAAACCCTGACACTGATAAAATTCGGTAAACTTCTACCTTTGGAGCTAAAAATGCGAAGTTTATCTCATTGTTGGAGCGAATATTGCACTGTTTTAAAAATGCTCTACACCAAAGTGTAGCGACTTCAAATTATATTTTTCTATTTTTATTATTATTGCGGTGTAAAGTTAAGCAATTTTCGACTAACTTTTATATGATTAATGTGAATAATTATAGTCTACATTGTAAAAATGAAACAAATTGTAATATGAAAATAGAACTACTTAAAAAATTGCAAATCAAAAAATATTGAACAGAATAATTTGATTTGCTTCAAGATTCAAATTGTAATATGTTCGGTATAATTAATTCCAAGCATAGTTATACGTTAAAATGGATATTTTGTACTATACTCGGCCCAATCAATGTATAGTATACCTCGACACTGTTAAATTGGAGTAGTATTGTATTATCCTCGACACTGTTAAAGTGGAGCGTTGTTGTAGTATCCTCTACACTGTTAAAGTGGAGCACTTTGTACTATCCTCAACACAGTTCATGTGGAGTAAATTTCGACACTGTTAAAGTTGAGCATTCTGTATTATACTCGGACCAGTCGTTGTGTGGTTTAGCTCGACACCGGTAAAGTGGAGTGATGTTGTGCTATCCTCGACACTGCTAAAGTGGAGCACTGCTATACTGTCATCGACACAGTTTATGTGGAGTGTTTTCTCGACACAGTTAAAGTGGATTATATCTCGACACTGTTATAGTGGAGTAATTTTGTTCTATACTCGATACATTCAAAGCTCAACGTTGTTAAAGCGGAGCATACTGGTAAATTCAATTTGTTGCATAAATACGATTTACGCGTAGCAAGTACGAAATTCAACACCTGAAGTGGAATAGTTATGCTCACTTACTTGATTTTTAACGCTTTGCGCTATTATTGGTTTTTATTACATTTATGTTATGCATGTTTTAATTTTTAATTATTTACTTGTTACATATCCGCGCGCATTGGTTGACGAAGATATATCTATAATATCACCACTGTAACTTATAATCGTATCATTCATATAATTCATATAACTGATTAGTGTGATATCAATGATGCAGTCTAGTGCACAAGAGTACATGTGTGCTATAGTGCATAGTGAATGTTGGTGTGCTATGCGACCGATAATAAATTCTATAAACTTATTATTTTACTTTTTATTGTTATACAATGGCACAGGACAGCACAACATAGAATGCACTTAAAAATAGTGCATTTGTAAGAATAAACAAATATGATAGTATTGAATTACAAAAACTACAAATGTATACATTGGTAGCTCCGGTAGTCTGGATAGGTTCAATACCATCATCGGCTCGGCAACCGCTCCCGTGGCGGGGCCCACCATACGCGGATCGACCGCGGCCCGAACGCTGTTGTTGCAGGCAGCGGCGTCCCCCAAACGTTTAGAGTTTTACGCTGAGATAACCAGTTTATGAAATAGTACTGGCTTTTTCCATTTCAAATGATGTATATATATATTTGGAGGTAGTATATTTCATTGACAGCGTGTTAAAGTATTTTAATAATACAATAGCATTGACCTTTCTAATTTAACCATTTGTCGTGTAACCCGCTTTTATTGGAAAAGAGCAGTCATCTGGATTATAAATTTTATTTTACCAACGACGGAGCATAGTGCATTATAATAGTACACGAAACAACACGACTACACTGTGGTCTAATATACCTTATGATTTGTACTTAAAGAGATGAGGTATACAAAAAGTACACAATTAGTTTACACGCGGAACATACCGTAAGAAGTACCTAAATACTTAGTGATTGATGACTAAGTCAGCAATATGAATGTATAGCGGGTAACTAACTGAGTGCAATGCTACAATCACACCCACGACCTGAAGGACTTTATGACACACCAAACTAAGGATGCAGGCCAGTATTTACATTAAAATTTGCCTTAAAATATAGTATTTTGAGCTAAATTGATTCATCAATATGCTCTGCTTTGGTATTTGCGCCATATATTATTAATTTTAAGTAGGTATTGCAAGTACACAAGCACTTAAATATTTTGGTAATCTTAACTTCTTGTTTTTCTAAAATGTATCTTTCTTTAAATCATAATCTTACTCACAAAGTACGTAAGATACAGGGAAGAGAGTTTTAAGTAGGTACATACTCATAAGCTAAGTTTAAATCTAATACTATATACTTTAATCTTAACTTCCTATTGCAAGCTTGTTGTAAAATCTTATATTTTTACGTTATTATTACGAAAATAATGTCTTATGATATAATACTCCTATAATATTAATAATGTTAACGTCGTAAACGTCTTAGCGTGCGATCGTTGTATGCAATTTTAAATGCAACATATTTATTTTATTCGAAACGTAAACAATAGCATACTGTAAGCATTATTATTGATAAATACTTTAACTTGTAAGGATAACTACTTTTTATTTAGCATCATCTTAAAAGACTGTCAATTGACTATTCCTTGTTGCTCGTTCCCGCCATTTTTGATGTTATAAAATGACGGATATACAGCTGCGGCCGCCATTTGGATTGATCATCATCATGACCAGATTGTTGTAAAGACGTCTTGAAAATATTATTGTCACATAGTGTAATTGATTCATATTTAAACCTTGTAACAAACAAATATAAGTGTAAATACTGGTAAAGTATTCGTTTATTTTATAATCCTAGTGATATCCCCAATAATACATAAGTATAATATATACTGTAGGGTTATAATCCTACTATTAATCGTTCGACAGGGTCAAAGTTCAAATTGCGATCGATACTGAGTGCCTACCTTCTTCAATTTTAATTATTTAATTGAAATAAGAAGGTAGATGTACCGAGACATTTCTTTTATAGGAATATAATCATTTAATGTTATGATATGTTATTTCCATAAAATGTTATGAGTAATAAGCTAATAAGTATATTCACTTCATATTTAATGGAAAATTTCCAGTCAAAGTAATATTTCAACAAAGTTAACTTTGCTACCAATATCTGTAATGTTTTCGTTGGAAAACAAGTCCAATTTGCAGCCTATCGAACGCAAAACATGTTTAAATCACTCACCCCATCTCCATCAAACGAAATAGAAGATACACAATGAAAAGAACACTATTTTTGCAAAAATACGTGTGATTCGGGTTAACACAAAAACACGAATGACAAGTACCGCCGAGGCGCCTACGCGGGTTGGCGGAGTTTGGGGATAGCTTGAGAGAGACGGGTAGTTTTTTTTTAGGTTGATATAGCTCTGAAAGTGTGAAAAGGGTGCATGATTCCACCTGCTGCATATTTGTAATCTTCGATTTGGATAATGAAGTATAATCTACTGTCATTGATAGGAAAATGTGTCCAAAAAAACGAGAAAAAAGTCATTCGAAACAAACGTTCAAATACAAAATAAACAAATAAATTAATAATACATAATAACCCAGAAATGAGACTTGTACGAGCCCTTGTATTTCCAATATTTATGTATGGAGCCGAAACGCCAAAACGAAAACGAAAGCAGTCAAAAGCAGCGAGAAGCAGCGGATGCCATCGAGATGTGGTATTGGAGGCGTATGCTGAGAATACCACGGACAGCTAGCTAAGCGCACGAATCACTCCATACTGTTGGAACTCAATGTTAAATTGCGACTGTCCACAATCTCTGAACAACGCTTCCGTGGTTAATTTGGCCATATAATGAGAAGGGGAGACGAAAGTTAGGAAAAATTAATCGTTGTTGGCAATACTGAAGGCAAAAGGTCACGGGGCCGTTCATCAGCACGATAAACTGACCAACTCAAAGGCGAGGAACCCTCTCAGTCCGGAATTGATGGCGAGAGTGTGTTCGTGCGCGAACAAAATCCACCAACTACGATCATCAGTCATGATGGATGTAACCAAAAAGAAAAGAATAACCCAGATGTATGCTTAGTTAAGCTTCGTGCGTAGATAAGTATTTGTCCATTGAGATAATCAAACCTTTAATAAATTTAAGATACAAGTATCCGTATGACTAAGTAGAAGAATAATGTAATAATTAAAAAAAAACACAAGAACATGATATCAAAGCTAGCTATTGAATAAAAACCTGTTTAAGAACGATCGCTGGTGTAGACATATAAGTAAGTCAATATCACCTAATCTTAGTCAAAACCGCAACCAAATCGTACATGCCGTTTTGGAGATAAAGTACGAGTAGAATATTTGTTTATATTAAAAAAAAAACGCAAAGTAAGAAACAGCCCATCACCTAAACCTAAATGAATATAGACCTACCTATGAAAACGAATATAGATCTACCTACTTACCGCTTTCGTACCGTCGGATGAAAAAAATACTCAGTCTTCAGATTTTAAGTCACAATTTTTGCAGATATGCAAATTGCAAAAAGTATCCTAATTGATCATGCTTATACGGAATTGGTACACCTACATTCTTGTATTTGGATTGAAATTTTAATCATTTCGAGAACTTTTACCTTACCTTTTACAATGTGTAATACGAGTAATTTCGCGACACATTAATAGCAGTTTGAATAATGTCATAATATTGATTTGAATTTGATACGTGGAAACTTTACGTTACAGGGTAAAGTTCACCGAATTCGCTGTGACTAAAATATGTTATTATAAGTAAACTAGCTTTCCGCCCGCGACTTCGTCCGCGTATAATACGGTTCCTCATACAGAGTTTCATATCCAATTTTATCTTCTTAACTAACTTTTGTTAATCCCGAACCAGCTTCTTAATCTATTTATACTTATAGCCTTTTTGGCGAAAAAACGGGTAACGTAGACATAGTTTCAGTTACAAATAAGTGTTAATATGCAAATAAAAACCTAATTGTACCCTATTATTTGCGTAACTTCTTTGTGTACTATATTGTAGTGGTTTTATTTGGCGATACTATAATAAAACTCCTTACTTCAAAACAGTAACTATATTTCGTAATCACAATAATCAGAACACAGGATGATAGGCACACACTTTTTACATTAACTCTCCAAACACCCTTACTCCATCGCCGCGCATAACTGAATGCCCGTTATTCGTCATGCCAGTCTAGTTTTTTCATTCCCACCGAATACCCTCCATTTTCCAGTAGTCACTACGCTGACTTTACTTTAACATTTATGATTATACATATTTAGAAATATAATTTAAATTATTTCCTTTTCTAAAATCTTTTTTAAAATAGTTGTCAATTTTAATGAATGTTACACTCGTCCATCCTGACTTTGTGCATGTCCCCATGCACAGCCATAATAAACACGTATATAATTTAATCTTACACTCGGTATGTCGAATCACCGGATATTCAGCTATTTAGATAACATATAGATTACACTCTATTACCTACCTATTATACATTTTTTTTTATTACTCTTAACAATATTATTTCGTATGATTTTTTCTTTAATCCTTAGCTTACATTTTTTTTAATCTACTCCTCTATTCTTTACTACTATAATTATTTCATTATGAATGTTTTTTTTCTTTAATCCAAATATAGTTTTTTTTTTATTCCATCTCCATATTTTACGTCTCTTATATGATACAAAACTAAACTATGTACAATATATTTGCGCATATCATATCATGTATAAATATGTCCAATCCGTTTTTTGTTTCTCTTCCTCTTCTATTTTTTTTATACATAATATGAAATACAGTATACAAAGCACATGTAATATATATTTTTTTAATGTAGCCAATCTCTCCTTTTTTTTGCTACTTAATATCTCAAATCCGTTTTTTTTTCAGTTTATTGTATAATTTTGTCATACATAATGTGAAATTTTTTTTACGTCTCTCATATGATACAAAACTAAACTAGGTACAATATATTTGCGCATATCATATCATGTATAAATATTTCAAATCCGTTTTTTGTTTCTCTTCCTCTTCTATTTTTTTTATACATACCATGAAATACACCACATACAAAGCACATGTAATATATATTTTTTTAATGTAGCTAATCTCTCCTTTTTTTTTGCTACTTAATATTTCAAATCCGTTTTATTTTAGTTCATACATAATGTGAAAAAAATTTTTACGTCTCTCATATGATATAAAACTAAACTATGTACAATATATTTGCGCATATCATATCATGTATAAATATTTCAAATCCGTTTTTTGTTTCTCTTCCTCTTCTATTTTTTTTTATACATAACATGAAATACACCACATACAAAGCACGTGTAATATATATTTTTAATGTAGCCAAACTTTCTTTTTTTTGGTTTCCTTTTTTTTTGCTACTTAGTATTTCAAATCCGTTTTTTTTTAGTTTAGTAATATTTTGTCATACATAATGTGAAAAGGCACGTATAATATCATGCTTCTTTTTTTAAATTCTTTATGTGCTACTTAATCATGACTTCCATTATAATCCCGTTTTTATCACTACAAAAATAAACGAACGAATCCATATTCGTTCATTTTCATCTCAATACTAATTCTATCAACAGTGACATCAATTCTAATCAACCTCAGTCAAAAATTAACATGCCTTCAATTCTCCTATTATTACCTAAATATAAACAAGCATTTCATTATCATTTTCAGCATTTATTAACTCATAATCTAACTATGTCTACTCTGATTCATTTGTCTCTAAAGCTGCTTTCTGCTACTTGTACCTAGTAGGTGACATACGGCTACTATAGTAAATCGTTCACTCTTCGGCACCAGAAAGTAGGCTAGCGTACTCTGACCCAGACCTGCGTATTACCCCAGCCTCAAGCATTTTATTGACCATATTTCTTAACTTTTCTCTCTTTTTATATAACAATCGGTACGGTCTAAATAGTAGTTCGGTCGGCTACTATTAACTTCGACATTTTGCCCTTACCGGTAGAATCCAAATCTTTAAACGACGATGCAAAGCAATGCTTGTATTAATTAAGCAACTGACTGCACTCTCTCCTTGTCATTATCAATGACAATGTCGGCTATACATCCCCCGAGAGTTAGAATTAGTCACAGAACCAGATAAACAAAACCTATAAAAACTGGCCCAAAGTCAACAAACGCCTTTTCTGTGCTACCGTTAATTTTGTTATCTTTATAATATTTTGGATTCGGCTTTGATTTATCTAATTACATGATTTATTTCACAGTGTCTCATTTGTTGTCTTTGGTGTCCCATTTAAGGGCACAATTTTCTACGTCATGACCTATTCTGTGGCACCGAGTGCATTTTATAAGGGGTTTGGTACATTTTGAGTAAGGGTGTCCTTTTTCTCTACAATTGAAGCAAAACAAATGTCCACCTTGATCATTTGCCCCGGCTTTATCTACCCCCTTATTAGCAAAGTTACCGGTCTGATTGCTGTCTGAGCCCTGCCTATTCCTAAAACTCGGTCGTTCATAAGTATTGGGTTGGGAATTATTATCCTTATTGCTCAAAAGAAATCGTAGAAGTTGATCAGGATTTGATTAGCGCAACGCCCGCGCGCTTGACCTAGTAGTCTTGTCACTTAACCCATGTTAATACATGGGCTGGGCATGAGCGAGCTGCTGAGTGTATAATTACACTCAGCAGCTCGCTTACCACGTATATCACGCTGGTTTAACAAAGCCAATTTTTCATAAAAATATGTTTCAATAGGCTCGTTGAATCTACTTCTACGTTTTATCATGTCCTCCAGGGTTTGGCCATAACTCTGTTCGTAGGGAAACGCGCTCGTTAATTTCTCTTGCCATTCAGTCCAGCTGTAGAGTATGCTGGGTAAACTCTCGTACCAGGTTTTTGCCCAACCCTGGAGTTTCTGCATCGCGAAATGAATTCTAGTTTTATCGTCCCAACCGTAAATGGTAGCGCACTCATTCACTTTCTTCAACCATGTGTCTATACGGTGATTTTTAGAAAATGGGTCAAATTCGGGCAAGATATTCTTGTGGTTATTACTAGATTGAATGGGTTGCGCTGACGTTGATGGCTGGGACTGCAGATTACCTTTAATTGACTTAAGTAAGTTTGCTACCTCATCAGCTGTAAATACAGTACCAGTCTTAGTAGACGATGTGTGTACATGATTTTCAGGATGCTCCTGAGAAAGCTCACGACGTCGTTTCCTTGTAGGGGTTCCTTCATCTCTAGGACTCTCATCCCGACAACGAGACAATGACACAACGTCCTTAGTGCCTTGGGAAGCTGTCGCAAGTCATAAACGTACGCTTTCTTCATCTAGTTGACGTTCACGATCTCGAAGACGTCGTCGCTCTCATTCCAGTTGCCTCTCCTTTTCGTCCAAACGCTCTTGGCGAATGCTAATTGGGTCACACAAACGGCTGAAGCTCCGTCTGCTATAGTTTTTTCCGCTGTGACTGCGTCTGTCTCGGCTGTGCCTGTTACGGCTGCGTTGGTTGCGGCTTCGTCTGATGTACACGGGGATTTCGCGGCGCCCATGACACCGGCTACGACGACCGTGACTATCATCTGATTCGGATGTACAGGCATGCTCAGGAGTTTCCAAGCGCCGCCTGTTTTCATCTTCCTCATGCTCCATTAATCTGGAACTCGAAAACGACAGCGGCAATTAAAATGTTCTACTTCCTACGTTTCGTATATGAAAAAAATTGTTCCCGTACAGCGAAAACGATTTTTCTTTTCTTTTGGCTCAAAAAATTGAATCGCACCCGGAGTACAAAAATAAAAAATGACTTCGCAATGCCTTTTGTAACCGTCGAAACATTTGAAACCCTCGAAACTTTCGAAACCTTTGTATTTTTTTTTAAACCTTTAAAACTTTAGAAACTTTGAAACACTTGACTTTCGACTGAGACTTTCGAAATTTACTGAAACTTTTAGAACTGAAACTTTGAAACTTTGAAACTTTTGAAACTTTTGAAAATTTGAAACTTTTGAAACTTGAAACTTTTGAAACTTGAAACTTTTGTAACTTTTGAAACTTTTGAAACTTTTGAAACTGTTGAAACTTTTGAAACTTTTGAAACTTTTGAAACTTCAAACTCTTCAAGCTTTGAAACTTTTGTAACTTTTGTAACTTGAAACTTTTGAAATTTTTGAAACTTTTGAAACTTGAAACTTTTGAAACTTTCGAAACCATTGAAACTTTTGAAACTTTTGAAACATTTGCAACTTTTGCAACATTCGCAACTTTTGCAACTTATGAATGAAACCTAAGAAACTTTCGAAACTTTTGAAAAGTTTGAAACTTTTTAAAAACCACTGAAACTGTTGATATTATAACTACTATTACGGACGGATACGTGTTAATACGTCACGGACACGAACAGTCGTACCAAGTCGTACCTGCGCGGATCCGGGTTATGACTCGGATCTATTGTCCGACGAATGCATTTCAATCACACACAAGACACACAAAATACTTTTTAACTTAATCCCTACCGTGGAAACTTGACCCAAAAAAAAACAGAAACCAATCCCCATTAACTAAGGTCTATTTTATTAACCAAAAATAAATCATAAATCATAACTGCAGTTTAGAACACTTAAAATTTTGATTTTTCAAAAGAATTCGATAGCTATTATTATCTTATCAACTACAACTAAATATCAATTGAACCAAAGGACTTCAAATGTTTTACCGGCAATTTTGTTTAAACGTGGTGTTAAAATTATGAAGTAAACCATGATGCCTTGAGTGCCGGACAATCGTTAAAAAAAAACAAGTCAATTATCTCTAACGTAAGTGTGCGGTACCAATTGTGCTACAATTGCTACATTCAAACAAATAAGGTGTTTTGCAATAAAACAGCTCTAGTTATTGTTACACTGTAACAAACTAATAAAGTAGATAATTAACGACCGAAAGTAGTAGTACAACAACTAAATCAAAGAAAGGATTTAACGAAAATTATGGGTACTTACCACTTCTGATATATAATAAAACCCTTACTTCAAAACAGTAACTATATTTCGTAATCACAATAATCAGAACACAGGATGATAGGCACACACTTTTTACATTAACTCTCCAAACACCCTTACTCCATCGCCGCGCATAACTGAATGCCCGTTATTCGTCATGCCAGTCTAGTTTTTTCATTCCCACCGAATACCCTCCATTTTCCAGTAGTCACTACGCTGACTTTACTTTAACATTTATGATTATACATATTTAGAAAGATAATTTAAATTATTTCCTTTTCTAAAATCTTTTTTAAAATAGTTGTAAATTTTAATGAATCTTACAATACGATGACCAAACTATACTAAGAGCTCACTCTGGAACATGGAAATGGAACGGAAATAGGAACAATAATTCCTAGTAAATCTCAAACCAAAAAAATAGTAAATCTCTATACGAACTTTCAACCCCTTTTTAGCTCCGTTCTAGGTTGAATTTTGAAAATCGCTGAAATTGCGTTTATATTTTTTTAATAATTAGTAAACGTAACAAGTTTCAAATATCTAACTCCAAATTATAAACCCCACCGATACAAACTTTTACGCCCTTAGGGGTTGAATTTTTCAAAATCGCTTCTTATTAGTTGTACAAATTGTAAATTTAACTCGTCCTGCAAATAATAACTTTCTAGCTTCAGTAGTTACGGCCTCCCTTTATTTCAACCTCGTTTCAACCCCTCTGGGGTGGAATTTTGAAAAACGCTGAAATTAGTTTTTTTGCTTTGAAGTAAGTAAGTACAAACGAACTTTCAAGTCTGACACAAAAAAAATTAATCTCTATACAAACTTTGAACCCCTTTTTTACCCTGTTAGAGGTTGAATTTTGAAAATCGCTGAAATTGCGTTCATATTTTTTTAATAATTAGTAAACGTAACAAGTTTCAAATATCTAACTCCAAATTATAAACCTAACCGATACAAACTTTTACGCCCTTAGGGGTTGAATTTTTCAAAATCGCTTCTTATTAGTTGTACAAATTGTAAATTTAACTCGTCCTGCAAATAATAACTTTCTAGCTTCAGTAGTTACGGCCTCCCTTTATTTCAACCTCGTTTCAACCCCTCTGGGGTGGAATTTTGAAAAACGCTAAAATTAGGTTTTTTGCTTTGAAGTAAGTAAGTACAAACGAACTTTCAAGTCTGACACAAAAAAAAAATCTCTATACAAACTTTGAACCCCTTTTTTACCCTGTTAGAGGTTGAATTTTAAAAAACACTGAAATTACTTTTATTGTTTTTTTAATTATTAGTAAACTTACGAAGTTTCAAATCTGTAACTCAAAATTTTAAACCCCATCCATACAAACTTTCAACCCCCTTTCTACCCCCTTAGGGGATTAATTTTGGAAAACCCCTTCTTAGTGGATACTAAAGTTATAAAAACTACCTATTGTGAAAAATTCAGCTCTCTAGGTCCAAAGGTTCGGACTGGGCGTTGATTTAAGTGAGTCAGTCAGTCAGTCAGTCAGTCAGTCAGTCAGGACTTTTACGTTTATATATGTATATACATATACATATATAAACGTAAAAGTCCTGACATACATACACATATAATACATACATACATATATAATATAAGATAAGATAAACTAAAATATTACCGAATATGTCCTTAGTCTTAGGTATGATCTTTACGGGGTGTTTAATTTCATAAAAATAATATTAATCACTAAAATACATTATATTATTTATAATATAAGATTGATTGATCTATTCAGGCGTTGGAAGACTAAACTTTACAGTCAGAGGTTAGATATTGAATTTCTAATTTACATTTCGTAGCAAAGCTTTGTAGATTGCTTACCCATTTCGCACATTTCTATAGAAAAGCGGCCTATAGGTTTGAAAGGGCGAGGTTGACGTTTAAAGCAAATTGTTCATTAGGGCAAAGAAGCCGTGATATATTGTGCCTAAGGGGTTTGCGAATCTCACGGTAACTCAAGCAATGCTTTCTGAGAGCGAGGGAGAATTGTACGAGGTGAATTAAATATTTGAAAGTGGTAGCTAACGATTTTCAACCGACTTTCGATTTCGAATGAGGAGGTTCTCAATTTGTCGGGATCTTGATTTTGCTTGTTTTTTTTTAAATACAATTTAAAAAAAAACAAGCAAAATCAAAGATCCCACCGATGTTCACCACCAAAGATGTTCACCGATTATTCGATGACGGCTGGACCAATTTGGAAAATATGTTTTTTTTGTTTTGTAAGAGTCTTGACACTTGACAGTTGGTCCCATTGTCATCAGGTCAGGATCTGATTATGGGATCCCGGAGAAATCGGGGGAACTCTTCAACTATTATAGGCACACCTATAGTAATTTAAGCATTTTAACAGCAACTCGGGCATTTGCTCTTGGAAAGTGGAGCCTAAGTGAAGTCAGTTCTTTTTTTGTTTAAAATTTTTTTAGTCAAAAATAGATTGTCAAGTTTCGCTTTTATAACGAGTAACTTATTCATGATCATGAGTGGTTCGCGTTGGATGAACAACGAAGAAAATCTCGATACTTTCGATTTTTAAATTGTGTGATACTCATTTAACGTAGGTAGGTAACCATTAGGCGGGCCGTATGCTTGTTTGCCACCATCATTGTGGTTAGGTATTTAAAAAATACGGCGCTATCTATGGTAGGCGCAGTTACCTATAATAAATAATAAATAAATATTATAGGACAATCTTACACAAATCGACCTAGGCCCACAGTAAGCTCAATAAGGCTTTTTATGGGTACTAGACGACGATATATATAATATATAAATATGAATAAATACTTAAATACATAGAAAACAACCATAACTCAGGAACAAATATCTGTGATAAACACACAAATAAATGCCCTCACCAGGATTCGAACCCGGGACCTCCTGCTTCGTAGGCAGGGTCACTACCGACTGGGCTAGGAGGCCGTTAAATACGAGCGCTCTTGCCCCAATGATATTTATTAACATTTATTTTGCTCAGATACCCAGGCACGTACGAAACAAATCAAGCTAATTCCTATGCGGATCCTTAGTTTGGCACGGAGACGCAATCACGCACTTTTGATGATTTGCGACCAGTCGTTTGCCGACAAATGACGCAATTTTCTAATGCGTCATGACAATTAGCTCTGTTCTTTGTGGTTTCTGCTTACCTTATGATTTTGTACCTTATTTTTTATCGTGTAAGGTCTAGAATTGGTGAGTTCTCTGCGACTTGGGTGTCGAATCTCTGCGGGGAGTATTATTTGTATTTATTGAAGAGTGTCACGAAACTAAGTAGCCATTAGTGTTACCGTAAATAAATGAAGTAAAATGTAACTCGCAAAAGTTGTTTTTGGGTACCTAGACATTTTTATTGGTGACTTTACCTAAGTAGATAGCATTGTCATGTAAATTACGGATTTTTACCGAATTTCATCTCCATCAGATATCGGGAAGTGGTTAAAATTAACATTTTTTTTAATTTAATTTTTTATACCATATGATATGATATGGCTATGGACACCTGTAAGACCAGAGGATGCACATGCGCGTTGCCTACCCTTGCTTGCTTACCCTTTTTAAAGAACCTCATACTGTAGCCCGCTGGGAAAACCTCGGCAGGGAGTTCATTCCACAGTGCGCGACCCTTTAGGCTCCAGGGTGTGAGGAACACCCTACCGGCGGCGAGCGGTGCGGGGTCAAGCTAAATAAAACTGTGTAATATATATAATGGTACCTACTTTGTAGTATGTATAAAGTATATTTTTTAAAGAACCCAATAAAATTGTCTGTCATTTAAATAAATAAATATTATGTGACAAACTTACACGAATCGACTTAGTCCCACATTAAGCTCAATAAGGCTTGTGTTATGGGTACTAGACGACGATATATATAAATAAATAAATAAATATTATGGGACAACCTTACACAAACCGACCTAGTCCCACAGTAAGCTCAATGAGGCTTGTGTTGTGGGTATTAGACGACGACATATATAATAGATAGATATAGATAAATACTTATATACATAGAAAACACCCATAACTCAGGAACAAATATCTGTGATAAACACACCAATAAATGCCCTGACCAGGATTTGAACCCAGGACTTCCTGCTTCATAGGTAGGGTCACTACCGACTATGCTAGGAGCATTGATTTATACAAAAAGGGAGATATGGTACCAGGCGCTCGATTGTGTGCCATCAAATATAGGTTCCGGCACCTATATTGAATTAGTCGTGTGACAGAGTCTCTCAGTCACATTTTGTGCAATGCGTAAAATATGGAGGTCTCCCTTGTATACCCTTGTTAACTATATAGGTTTATCTCTTTTGCCCATGATGCACATATATTATAGCGGTGTGTAGCATTTTACAAGTGTGTAGGTACTGGACCGCATTTGAGTTTTGTTTACTATGAACGTCACTTTTGTTTATGTCTATGGCTACTTGGCTAGGAGGCCGTTATCTAATAAAGCCTGAACAGAAATATATGATCATGCGCCATGTTGCGGAATTTCATTCGAACTAATTTCTTACACTGGCAATAATTTAAATGATGGTTGTCACTGTTGTCAGTGACATTGCGGCTGTTTTCTTGGATAAAAATAAAAAATAAATAAAAATAAATATTATGGGACAATTTTACATAAATCAACCTAGTCCCACGGTAAGCTCAATAAGGCTTGTGTTGTGGGTACTAGACGACGATATACAGCCTTGGCCAGAAGTGTTGAGCATAGCTCTTTTTTGTTTACAATTTTGATGTTAAGTATTAATTCCCTATCATAACAATGTACGATGACGTAAAATGTTATATTTTATTGATATATCTAGAAAACTTTACTTAATAACACTTTCAAGGTACCTATAAAATATGAAAAGAGTAGGTCCCAAAAATGCGAATTTAAGTCGATGCGACAAATTGCAAATATTCTATACAGTTAAAACTCACTTCAACAAAACATGCCTGTTCAGTTTGAATTAATTGATAAAATAACTTCAAAAAAGATAGAAACGCCGGTCTAAACTTTCGAGTTTTGTATGAAAATCGCAAGGGTGCTCAACACTTCTGGCCAAGGCTGTATATAATAGATAGATATAGATAAATACTTAAATACATAGAAAACATCCATAACTCAGGAACAAATATCTGTGATAAACACACAAATAAATGCCCTGACCAGGATTCGAACCCGGGACCTCCTGCTTCATAGGCAGGGTCACTACCAACTAGGCTAGGAGGCCGTTAAAACTAATAAAGATAATAGTAAAGTTTTGAATATTAAATAATAAATGTCAAGAAATGCCCAAAACTATTCATAGTCAAGAGCAAAACGTTGTAAATAATGTATGTAATCAACTGCTGGAATAAAACGCTCGAGAAATGAAACTATTTCGCTACGAAACATTTACAAATGAACATCGAGCTGACAGGTAAACAAATCATGACATTATACCATAGAGAAAAGTGTACTTTTTGACTATACTGAATTTTTTTTTTGACAATAGTGTAAAATACGCTCTATGACTGTTGCCCTATAAATGAGAATAATAGCGCCCTCTTGACAATGATCATATATTTCTGGTCAGGCTTTAGATAAGTATGAATAAATACTTAAATACATAGAAAACTTCCATAACTCAGGAACAAATATCCATGATCAACACAAATAAATGCCCTGACCAGGATTCGAACCTCCTGCTTCGTAGGCAGGGTCACTACCGACTGGGCTAGGAGGCCGTCATTTAAGTAAATATATATATTATATGTAATTCAAATCGCACAAAGAGGGGTAATTGGAATATCGATTTGTTCATAGAGAACACGATAATTACTCTAAAGATATTATATAAAAAAAACCAACCAAGTGCGAGTCGGACTCGCGCACCGAGGGTTCCGTACAAACCTGTAGGTATATAGGGGTAGTAACTTTAAAATTATTAAAAATATTTTTATTATATGATGTAACTAAAAATTTACGGTTGTCGCAATTTTTACTTTATCTGTGCTAGACTGACTGTCTTTAGACACACAATTTTTCTGACTTTGGAAGCGATTATTTCTGAAAATATTCACTTAATCACAAAATGTTCAAAGAAACCTTGATTATACTTTTACGACCTATCGATTGATATACAATACAACATATTGATATTTAGTGAAAAATTTTTTTTCTGAGAAACCAATCTATGAAAGTGGCGACGCGTAAATACTTCAACAATCCTCTAAAGATCGTTGAAATTTCCATTTAAAGAATATTTCTCTTATTTAAATCAGAGCCCAGGACGTTCAACGTCGGATTTAAAATGTTCCTTTGGCAGAAAACCAGGACATTGCTTCAATTTCATTTACATTTTATTCGAGACCGTTACGGCTTTTTTCATACTCTTATGCTATTGGATATAGAAGTCGACATGTCACATGGACGAGATTCGCACTAAGAGCTGGCTACGTCAGATATGACACAATAATGAGAGCAAGAAAACCCGGCTGGTTAGATTTCTATACTATCCTTATTGGTAGATCCTGGCATCTGGCAGCTTTTAATGGGTGGAGGTCAGAGTGACAGACTAGCAAAATTTTTGACTTGGAAAATAGTAATACGAAAATAGGTAAAAACTGCCGAAGTTGTCTCAGTTATGATGGACAGGGCCTATATTTTAACATTAGAACAAAAGACCCGGACCCGGACCCGGGGTATGTCCTTAAACTACGTCCGGACTTGGGTATGTCCTTAAACTACTCCAAAAAGAGAGGTATGGGAACTGCGAATGGCATCTCGCTAAGTGTGGTAGGGCACGTTCAGCGAATGTCATCTCGCTCAAATCTGGAGCAGAGCCCGACTGGGGAAGTACCTCCACCTTACAGAAAACGACAGCCAAATAGCACTAGACACTACTCATAGTGTTGTGTTCCTGCTGGTGAGTAAGGTTAAGGGACCTTCTTGTTCCTTTAGCCATCAACACAGTGAATCCTCCTTTTTGTAAAGGGTCGGCAACGCGCATGTGACTCTTTTGGAGTTGCAGGCGTCCATAGGTTACGGTAGCTGCTTACCATCAGGCGGGCCGTATGCTTGTTTGCCACCGTCGTGGTATAAAAAAAATAAAAATAAAACATTGGGTATTATTACGGAAACAAAAACAGAAGGCGTTAAATAGGTATGTCGTTGGCACTATTTTCCCCCAACAGAAACTTTTGGCAATGATATAATCTAATAATTTATTTTTCACCTCACTACCTCGGAAAGCCCTTTTTTATTCTTTAAAAACAGATAGCAAAACTGCATTTTATTTACAAGAATGCAAAGAATATTTGAAATTCGAACGTTTCATTAGTTACTTTTTTAAACATAATAACATGTAAAGGCCACTCCAGACAAGACAATCTTCGCCCATCTGATTAAATTGTCTGACCAAATCAGGTGCTGTGGACGCAAAAATAATTTTATATTTAATTGTATTCAATTAAAAACATTTAGTGTAAACAATCTTATTACATGATATCACCATAAAACGCTTCAAATCTTACAAGAAATTTTATTTTGATCGATTCTAATTGATTTTACATTTTCCAGTAGTTTTTTTGTACCTATGTTATAGTCTGGCAAACCATTTATGTCAGTAGAAAAGCGCGGAAAATTTGACAAAACGCGGGTTGGCAACACCTGTCACAGAATAATTCGAAAATTGTGCATTGTTTTTGTTTTATCTGTGGGATGTAACTTTTTTATTATAAAAAGTAAGTTTTGTTTACTTATATTTTTGAGTTTCAGATTGCGTTTTTTATTATTTATTAATGTAATATCTGCCATCACCTTTCAATAAATGTATTAAATCAACGCAAAGACCAGCTGAGATATTTATGTAGGTACTTACGATAGGTGTAATATATTTTGTGTGATATATGTGACTTTGAGGTTATGTAGAGTTTTGTATTGAATTATAATTTCAAGTTCTTTCTTTCAGTGTTAACTCGAATAATTGAAGCGAAAACTAGTGCTAAATGAAGTCCAAGATCGTTTGTTGCATAGGAGCAAGTGCTGCATATTGTCACAAAGCAAGAAAACCGTAAAATTTAACAGGTTTAAGCACCAAGCATCCCGCTACCTACAACAGACTATTATCAAGCCTTTTTAATGTTTTCCTTCATGTACCTAAGCTATGTATAAAATAAATAAATACCAAAATCTCACGTGCGTTTATTGATTAATCAATTATACAATTTGTACAATAGATTAAATAGGTACCTACCCAATATAGTCGTCAAACGAAATGATAATAGGAAATCATAATAAATAGGAGTATACTAAGTAATAACTATAATATATGTTAATTAACATGACTCTTATTCATACAGACAACGAAGCTAATCCTGTTCCATTCTAAACTGAAAAGTTGTATTTTCTGGTAGATATAAGTAGTTACTCGTTTCCCTCGAATGGCCTTAAGATTTTAGCAATCAATCAAATCAATGCAATTCAACTATTGTATTATGACCGCATAATCATCTTTGTCATTTGTATATGTTAGTTATTTTAATTTCTTCGCACCTTCTTTTTCATTGAAAAGTCATAAATATATCAGAAATATCAGTTATTTTATTATTCAATGCAGAATTACAATTTTTGAAATGACGTAGGTACAAAAGCGCGCGACAGACGAGACGTTCAAACAAACTTAAGTTTTGTTTGATGTACATTGCTACTGCGTCCGTTGGCTGGCCAGACTATATTTTCCTCGCTTTAGTGAGGTGAAAATATTTGTGTTACACACGGTTGCAAAGTTATTTTTACGTCTCGTGTGTTGCAACACTCGCGACGCTCAAGATTCTATTTTTGAACTACTCGCTTCGCTAAGGATTCTATTTTCGAACCACTCGTTTCGCTCGCGGTTCAACCATAGTATCCATTCGCTAGTTCGTAGTTCAACCCTAGAATCCAATCTCTAGCTCGTGCTTCAATTCCACACTCGCGGTTAAAATACAACTTTGCACCCTTGTATAACAAATAACTATATATAATTTATCATAATATTGTATCAAATCCAGAAAACTGAGATTCGTTTCATGAAATGGTTTGCATTCTTTGACCTCCACCACTTTACAGCTGCCTGATGTCCAGATCTAGAACTAAGCATAGTATAGCAAACTGACTAGATGAAAAAGCTCAAAGAGGACCCAGTGTGTTGACGATGAGGGACCCTCTTGTTCCTTTAGCCTTCAACACAGTGAATCATCCTTCTTGTAAAGGGTCGGCACCGCGCATGTGACCCCTCTGGAGTTGCAGGCGTCCATAGGTTACGGTAGCTGCTTACCATCAGGCGGCATGCTTGTTTGCCACCGTCGTGGTATAAAATAAAAAATAATAATAAAAAAACCGGCCAAGAGCGTGTCGGGCCACGCTCACTGTAGGGTTCCGTAGTTTTCCGTCCGTCACAGTAAGTGTCCCCCAAGAGTTAATAACACCGCCATGTAGGATATGATATGAGAGTTCCACGTACAGCGACATCTATCGGCAAATTAAGTAAACTATTGCGCGCGAGCATAAAGTATGGAAGATGATTTTTATGGGATAATTCTTTATTGCGTGAACCGATTTTCACCGTTTTTACTTTATTTGAAAGCACGTCATTTCATTGTAATTTTGTAGAAATTACAGGTACAATAAACACCTGCTTATACGGTTAAATTACAAACTTAGTTCAGAAATTATTTTGTATTTTTTTTTTCAAAAACTATTCATCCTATCAAGTTCAAAATAATTTTCCTAGAAAGTTTTTATAAAGTTCTACTTTTGATATTTTTTTCATATTTTTAAATCTTATGGTTCAAAAGTTAGAGGGGGGGGGGGGGGGGGGGACGACGCATATTTTTTTACTTCTGGAGCGATTATTTCCGAAAATATTTACATTATCGAAAAATGATTTTAAAAAACCCTTATTAATTTTTAAATACCTATCCAATAATATATCACACGTTAGGGTTGAAATGAAAAAAAAAATCACTCCCCACTTTACGTATAGGGGCGGTACCCTAATAAAAAAAAAATTGCCACTTTTTATTTTACCACTTTGTCGGCGTGATTGATGTACATATTAGTACCAAATTTCAGCTTTCTAGTGCTAACGGTCACTGAGATTATCCGCGGACGGACGGACGGACGGACGGACGGGCAGACATGGCGAAACTATAAGGGTTCCTAGTTGACTACGGAACCCTAAAAAGATGGGTTTCGTTGCTCTCATTATTGTGTCATATCTGACGTGGCTAGCTCTCCGTCTAATTGCACAAACTCGCTTTCATTTCGTCAAAGTGTTCAAGATTACCTTCACACGTTCTTGATCTTTAACAATACAGTCGTTTTAAGATATGCAACACCACACCCGCCTGCTCACTGTAGTTGGTGAAGGACTTCGTAAATTAAATTAGGACCGTACATAATTCCATTTTCGAAAACGGTTCTCGAAGTATCCACGCGTGACCGAGCTGGAGAATGGAGCCATTACTAGAACATGCTATAGGATATACAGGTGATCCTTTGGCACAGACTACATACACTGCATAGAGAGTGCGAAATCACGTATATATAAATATATTTTATCTACACTCACATTGTCAGTCCTCTAAAATGTGTTCAAAAACTGTAGGCAATGGCCAGAGTTAGAACAACCGATTTTATTATGATAAGTTTTTTATCTGTAGCAGTAACGTAGTTTTAACATTACATGCTCAAATATTGTTATGTTATGATATGAGTTTCAAATTTGGAACATCGATTTTGGTAAGGTAATGAAAATCCAGCCCTCCTCCCCGACCGCCGGCATTATCCAGTTGGCCATGGCGGAGCAATAGCGGTCATTTTAATGGTTTTCGAACACGTCATTTAGGATTTATAATGTGTGTAGATAAAGCAGTGTATGCAACTGTACGTAATTAGGGCTTATTACATAACAATATGTAAATAAACTACTATTATAAATAAAATGACAGTTGCCGCTATTTTGATCGTCCATATGATTATTTTTACAGACTTGTCATTTATCCATGGACAATTTTGTCATTCGTAATAATGATAATTTATTTATTTATAATAAAGCCATCATAGGACTGCAACAATAAAGTTTATCTCCAAACTACAAATTATTATTTTAAACGATTAGGTACAGTTTCGTAGACGCTCACTCAAGTTACTGAGATAGGCGGTCCGAGTTCTCCGATACCTGTACATACTGACGTTCAAAAATATGTTTACATGACCTTAAACCATACAAATAATAGATTGTGTTAATATATTTAATGAGTGATGGTTACCTGGTGAGAAATGGTGACCGCATGTTGTCTTTTACAGTTAGCAGCTCAGCATTCAATGATCTTATTCTCGAAGAAATAAAGTTTATTTTGATAACCTTACCTGCCTTGCTCTGTCTAATATTATGCCCGGTCTGTGTCCTTTGGTCAAGGGTGAAGCAAATCAACGTGAAAGCCCGGAATGTAGACGAACTTGGCATTGACGTGACGTGCGATTGAATTGAAATGTAATGGCGCACGACATTCTCGCCTGTCGCTGTCGCTGGGGACCAATTATGGCGGTCGACACCAGATAAACAAGTAAAAGGCAATCCTTTTAACCCTTTACGGCATACGATTCCATAAATGACCGTAAAATTTTTCAATTCTGTTGACATGTTAAACTTCAAATTTGAACAATTTTATTTTTGTCATGCGTGGGGAATTGTAGTTGGTGTTTCAGATTTCGTTTATGTTTGTTTAAAAGGACTTGGTGAAGTGTGCAGATTTTTCAAGTATTTTTTTTGCTAAATTGTTTCTGTGTCTAAGGGAAGGGATGATTTTTGTTACAAAGACTTTTTAAGCTGAACTCAAGAGCAAGAAAAACGAAAACTTTGTGTGAATAATGAAGATTTTGAGTCTTTACCGATACTGAAGTATAAGGCATATTATATTATTTGAACTTTCTACTCGTAATTGACGTTAAAAGGATATTCTATTCGCTCGTGCGTCTTGTATCATATTCATAAGTTCATAACATATCAAGATTTATAAATCCGAGCACCGCTATAAGTAGGTACACATTGGGCCGTATTCCACTTAACTTTAAAACACGTTTAGACACGATCTAACTTCAATACAACTCCAATGCATTAACTAATGCAATACAGATATCGCCTAAACGTCAGAATCAGAAATATCAGAATTTTATTGAGAATTATTCCGATGCAACTCCAATACAACTTCAATCTTGGTTGATTATTTATTGTGTGTTGGAGTTATGTTTGAGATAGTTTAACGTGTTTTTAACGTATTGTTTATATATGTAAAGAAAAACGTACACCATCCATATAACTAGCGTTGACGCTTTTCTTCATGTTAAATTTGTAATTGCCGCGTTAGCCACAGAGTACAGACTGACAGCTGTGACATTGACATTGACAGGTGACATTATGAAAAAGCCACGAGACTGAGTGAGGTTAATTATTATAAGATTAAACTTTTCGTAAAAGAAATGAAAAAAACCCTGACATAAAGGCTTTAAATGTTGTTTCTTTTGTCTTTACAGGTGAGCGACTAGCTTGTGTAACCAATGTAAACAAAATAATATAATGGTATTAAGTTAATAAGATCAGTTTATAAATAAACTCTTTTGTCTTTACAGAGAAACGCAATTTCGTCTTTATATGTATCATTATATGTATTTTAAAATTAGAATATGGCACATATTCGTGACGCCTTTAGGAAGCACTCTACATAGATTGATAAAATTGGCTCGGCTACGATGTAGCGCTACGAGCAAAGTTTAGCAGTGAACGAGAACATTATTTTCCCATTTCGCTGTTACATTTCTCGCTATTGAGAATGTATCCGTATTCTGTTTCCGTTGTAGTAATTCCCAGAAAATGGATTAGTCACTCGCACCTGACGATTGTCTTCGGACCTCTATTCTCGCACCACATAAGGGAGTTAAAGTAAAACTGTTTTGGTACTTGTTGCATGCTCTCACTCTTACTCACATATAGACGTGTCTTGACTTATGATCCTATGTCCCCTAGATGGGGCAGAGGGCATCCACAGTGCTCCGCCATCCCGTTCGGTCTTGAGCTTCGCGCTTCATTTCGCTCCACGTCCTGCCAATGGTCGCCGCCTCTGCGATGATCGTCCGCCGCCAGGATTGCTTAGGGCGGCCACGTTTCCGCTTTCCTTGGGGATTCCAGTCTAGGGCTTGCCTCGGGATGTGATCGGGGTCCCTTCGGAGCGTGTGGCCGATCCAGTTCCACTTGCGGCATTTGATCTGCTGGTCGATCGGAGTCTCACCGCAGCGCTCCCACAGATCTACGTTGGAGATTCTCTCGGGCCAGTATACACCGATGCTACGGCGAAGACAGCGGTTGATGAAGACTTGGAGCCGACCCGAGATGTCGTTAGTGACCTTCCACGTTTCACATCCGTACAGCAATACGGTTCTCACATTGGACCGGAATATCTTGAGCTTAACTCTCCTAGTCAGATTCCGCGATTGCCATACCGGACGGAGCTGTGCGAAGGTTGCTTTCCCCTTGGCGATTCTCGAAGCGATGTCCTCTTCGGTCCCTCCTGCTTCCGACACTACACTACCGAGGTACGTAAACTTGTGGACCCTCTCCACCCCCTCCGTGCCGATGAGCAACAGCAACGAGCTCGTCACTCCGCACCTCATTTCCTGGGTCTTCTGGGTGTTAATCTTTAGTCCCGCCTCCAAAGCCTCTCGCCGTAGGTCGTCCAGTTTGTCTTGTATGTCGATGCGCGTGTGGCTCAATAGGCATAGGTCATCGGCATAGTCCAAATCTTCCAAGACGTTGGACAGTCTCCACTCTATGCCGCGGCGCTTGCTGTTGGTGGTGTTGTTCATGATGCCATCGAGGACGACAAGGAAGAGGAGAGGTGAAAGGAGACACCCCTGACGAACACCCGCATGTACCGGTATGTCCTCCGAGACGAGGCCGTCGTGAGTCACCCTACAAGAATACTTCCTGTAGATGGCCTTTAATCAAGTTCGTGATCTTCTCGGGGACTCCAATTTCACGCAGCCGATCCCAGATACAGCTCCATCGCAGCGTGTCGAAGGCTTTTTCGAAATCCACAAAGGTCAAGTACATTTCCCTCTGCCATTCTGATGCCTGTTCGAGTATTATGCGCAAAGTGTTGATCTGGTCGGTACACGATCGGTTGGGTCGGAAGCCAGCCTGCTCTTCTCGAAGAAGAGGTTCGACGGCCCTCGACAACCTGTCCAGGATGATCTTGCAGAGCACCTTAGAAGGAATCGAGAGCAAAGTGATGCCTCTCCAATTGCCACATTCACTGAGATCTCCCTTTTTTGGAACGGTAATAAGAAGGCCTTTGTTCCAGTCGTCGGGTAACTCTTCGGCTGCCCAGATGTTCCGTAGTAGGGGCGTCAGTACGTTCGCAGCGGTAGGGACATCAGCTTTAAGCATTTCCGCTGTGATGAGGTCCACTCCTGGGGCTTTCCCATTCTTCAGTGAACGGATAGCCTTCACTACTTCCTCTCCTGTAGGGGGAGACACATCAATGTCCAGCCTTTGTGCGGGCGAGCTGGCAGTAGGTGTGTCTGTAGTAACGGGGTCGTTCGGGACTCGGAAGATCTCCTCAAAGTGCTCCCGCCAGCGTTGAAGCTGCCCCTCTGATGTCACAATCAACTGGCCTCTCTTGTCTTTCAAGGGCTTCTTCTTCCTTTGGTTCCAATTACCGGCCAAGGTCTTCGTTGCCTTGTACATCTCCCTGAGATTGCCGGAGTTGGCAGCGCGTTGGGCGGAGTCCGCAACAGTATCAGCCCATACTCGCCGGTCGTGACGAGTACTGCGGTAAATTTTTCTGCGTATGTGTCTGTATTGCAGCCTTAGGTCTTCGCGCATTGCCACGTTGCTGGTTACCAGGAGTTGAAGATGGAGTTGGCGCCTTTCTTCAATAAGGTTCCAGGTTCTCTGTGACATCCAGTCCTCACGTGTGTGTGTTTTGTGTCCAAGAACGACGGAGCTGGTCTCTGTATAGGCCATTTTGATGTGATTCCACTCCGCGTCGACAGAAGTAGTAGAGTCCGTTTCGAAGGCGGAGAAGCGATTACGCAGCTCCAGCCTAAAGGCGTCGCCTACGTCTGGGTCCCGCAGCTTGTTGACATCAAATCGTTTGCCTACCCTGGTGTTCGCGCTGGCAGCTCGAGCTACGGCTACTTTGAGCCGCACTTCGGCTACGACTAGGTGGTGATCGCTGTCAATATCTGCACCACGACGGTTGCGGACGTCGAGTAGTGATGTGTGATTCACATATAAGCAAATTTGTGATCAGGCATAGTTATACTTTTTGTAGTATACTTAATGGATGTCATCGAAAATATCAGTTAAAAATAAGATTAATAGCAATAAATACGGCATATCAAGTGAGATTACATAATTAAGTGCCAATTGACCCCAGTCTTCCCTAGATACTCGCTCCTCGCTACTCGCCATTTCGTTTCTAGTTTCTAATCACCATAGCTGGGCACCGTTAATCAAATAGTTAACTTCGTTAATCGTTAATCCGCTACAAAAAAAGTTAGCTTCGTTAAACGTTAAAGCGTTACATTTCGGAAGAATTAACGCAAGTTAACGTTAATCGTTAATCCGTTAATATGTGTAAAATTGCATTTTTATATCTTTTCATTAGTGAACTTATAAAACCTGTTGGTTAAGGTTCTGTAATTTATAATAACAACAAACAAAACAGTCGTCACTCTAAGCACCGGCGCTAAGTAATGAAATGATCAAACGAAACAAATATCTTCGCAGTTTTCTCACTCGCACGCGCCGGCAAAATATATCTAGTTTTGTTTTTGTTTCACTCGCTGCCACGCGCCGCCCGGCACTTGTCGTTCGTTTCATACTTGTCTGAACCTATTTTTCGCGCCGCGCCGCGGTGCCGTGCGGTAAATAGTAGGCATCGGATTAACGATTAACGGACTTCTGCATATTAACGGAAGTTAACGTGTCCGTTAACATTTTTAAAAGTTAACTTAAAAGTTAATCCGTTAATCAAAATGTTAACTTCGTTAATTAACGATTAACGGATTAACGAGTTAATGCCCAGCTATGCTAATCACTTATCGTTCTTCAGCGGCGATGGGACAAGTGCCTTAACAATAAGTAAAATAACTTACTATCAGAGCATGAGAAAAAAAAGTGAATTTTCAAGGGCCTAGATTTCAAAACAAACGCGTATATCGCATAGACATAAACAAAAAGGAAGTTGAGTGACGTTCATAGTAAACAAAACTGAAATGTGGTCCAGTACCTACACACTTGTAAAATGCTACACTCCGCTATAATGTATGTGCATCATGGGCAAAAGAGATAAACCTATATAGTTAACACGGACGTATGCAAGGGAGACCTCCATATTTTGCGCATTGCACAAAGTGTGACTGAGAGACTCTGTCACACGACTAATTCAATATAGGTCCCGGAACCTATATTTGATGGCACGCAATCGAGCGACTGGTACCATATCTCCCTTTTTGTATAAATCAATGGTATATCGAGTAATCGCCAACGCAGTCATAGTCATAAGAACCTGTACTTTAGTACTACTTACTTATTTTTTCCGTGATTGAAATATCAATTGCATGAGAATATTCCTCATACAAATCGGAGAACGTTCTCGAGTAAGTACAACATTAGTCGTAGCACTCGTAGCATAGGTACATTTCCTTCCACATCTGTGACACAACATTGTGTCTGTAAATAAATAATTGGAAAGAGAAGGCTCATTATTAAGATAATCAATCTTTTCTTTTGCTGAATGTTTCCACGGATGAAAACGTGTGTTAACTGCAATCACCTGTTTTGTGAAAAATGGCAATGTCACCGGCAAGATGTTATTTTTTTAATTTGTTATTTAGGTACTACAAGGTAGCTAAACAAATGTGCTAAAATATGAAACATTTTGTATGACAATTTTTATATAAATAAATAAATAAATATTATGGGACAATCTTACACAAATCAACCTAGTCCCACAGTAAGCTCAAGCTTGTGTTATGGGTACTAAGCAAGGATATATAAAATAGATATATACACAAAATATTTAAATACATGGAAAACATCCATAACTCAGGAACAAAATCCGTGATAAACACACAAATAAATGCTCTAACCAGGATTCGAACCCGGGACCTCCTGTTTCGTAGGCAGGGTCACTACCGACTAGGCTAGGAGGTGATATAAAGGTGGTAAATGTGCCTTCACATTCTTAGTGCATTTTTCAGCAGGGTTTTGGAATGTTTTTGTAACTCCCACTCTCGATTCATTTTTAGACAGGCTAAGTTACGGTCTTAGTTTAGTCAAAGATTAAAATTTTACAGGTTATTGGCTTCTGTTGTTGTTAATGGAAAATGTATATCATTTTACATGATATCATGGATTTATATGAAGTGGATCTAATTCTTACACATTTTCCCTAACCACAGTTGAACCTTATTATAGAGTAAAACAGTCGTTCATAGGTGACTAGTAAAAAGTAACAAAAACGGTCCGATAGAGAGCATAATGTAGGGGGCGGTGTCTCATTTGCCCTCGTTACAAAATTGTCACATGACACATATTGACGTCTGATGACGTCATTACCTCCTTAGTCAAAACGAGACACAGGCCCCTAGATAACCTTCTCTTTCAGCCTCACTTTGCGACCGAAGAATTAGATCCACTTCATATAAATCCATGCATGATATACACTCAGCAACAAAGCGCTGGTAGCCGGCGGTGGTAAGACGTCCGACTTTAAACCGGAGTTCTCCGGTTTATTCAATTAAACCCCTCGCCACTGAGTTTTTCGGAACTTATGTACGACACATCTGTCGCGAACATCGCGAAGCAGTTCGTGCTTGCCGGTTTTTCGGATAGATGGCGGTAGTAGTCACGTTCGATTTCAATATCGCTTTTAGTATGGACGGATTTTTTGAGAGGGGTTGTAGGGTAGACACAGGGACGACGGGAGGAGAGAAGTTTGCGCGCGAACAAATCAATAGTGAGCGCTTTAATATTTATCTTTCTACTCGTATCAGTTCATGGACTTTCTTACTGTGTTATTATGATGATCATGTGTCTTGTGTTATTTACCTGCGTGTATCAGTGCTCAGAGAGATCTTTGATCCCAGTGAGTTGTCAATGGTTATGAACTCAGGGTAACCATAGTGTGAGGAACGGGGTCGCTGTAAGGGGAGGTGGAGGCGACTATTTAGCCCGAGATACCAGATGGATAATCACGGGAGGCTCATAGGCCGTAGGAGTAATCAAAGGAGATATCGTCAGCTCACACCATCAACGTCCAGGCCGTGTCTACGTATAGTATCTGCGTGTCCGTTAACATATTTACATCATTCGTATTCTCTAGTCAGTAAACTCATCGGCTCAGTATACCAGAAAAACATGGTGAAGCTGACGACATGGTGGTGATGTGCTGGGATTGGTTAGATCCATCCGTGCCATATTTAAGTCAGCTAAATTGAAAGTAGCACTGTGTCGGTTGATACTTGTCGGGTATAGCTACACAATATAATACATAAACGTATCAACTGAAAGGTCAGTTTCAGTTTTAAGATTGTTGAGAAAATTAAAGGCAAAACAGAGTCAAATAAGCAAGCAAGCATTTACTTCAGCCCAAGTTCAGGCTATAGGAAACATTCATGGTAGCGTCGTCTCAGTCAGCGGCCGTAATTACTGTTTCATGTTGTAGTGTAAATATAGTTCTAGTAACTTTGTACATAATAAAACATGTAGTTAAGACGAAAGTTTGAAGAGTCGTTCGTGTTTAAATGATATTTTCCAAATTTCCTTAGAATTTACTTGAAAGTTTTGAGAAATAAGCAACGGGCAATTACATGGTGAATCTAAAGACATTCTTGTTCGAGTTGAGCTTCAAACTGAGCTATAAAAGGTTATCGTAAAAAAAAAAATTGAGCGTAATTCAGACGTATAATTTCGAAGTTGGCTCGTTAAACAAATCTTATCAATATTTGAAGTTCATTTCTCTGGTGTAACATTCCAAAGATAGTCCGTGGCCTTATAGTAATGATAAGACAATAAACCAAATTACTATGGCAAAACTGAGATATTTATTTTACTTTGGCGGAGATAAATAACCATTATAGGACGGCTTCGAGTTTGTGAGATAAAAATGACTAACGTCATCGGTATGAGCTACTCCTTAAAAGTATCCACGGAACGCTACTATGGTTAAACTAGTAATATTAAGTTTGAAGAGAAGGCTAACTCAAAAGTATATTGAGCATGGGGGCAGTCGTTTTCCTTTCATTGGACTGGGCGCTGTTAGTTAAGATAAGCACAAATCACAAGGAAAACGTCAATCATTATCGCAATCGTAAGAAATTATTGTGAAAAAACGATAATTATAAAATGTACATAAGTGAATAGAAATCAGACTCATAATCCGTTTTATTATTGTTCGTAAGAGTACAAATTGACCTCGTAGTAGGCATGTGTGCTCCTGTAGGGATCAGATACGTTATACGTTGTTAACACCTTTGAAAATGATATCGGCAAATAAAGGATGTCTTGAATTTAGGCGGATGAAAGATTTAAAATAAATAACGCATCTGTCATAACTCCGTGTCTACTGTAAATTGTAATCTTCATCTTTGATGCGATAAAATAAGAATTAGTGACCCTAGATTAGAACACCTTACTCTATGAACACCGAGACGATGCTAAGAGAAATAGTATGCACATTTACTTGTCATTACAGTGTATGATGCTAAAAACTAATCAAAAACCTATCGAATTGTATTTATGCTTTTAACATGTACGTAACTGCTTAACATCAGGCGGACAGTATGCTTCGTTGCTACCGTCGTGGTATTAAAAATATATAAATAAAGCAGAGTTTAATTTGAGTTAAGTTCGAGTCTCGTCGACTCTCCATTTATTTGGCACTAGCCTTTTCCCACGGCTTCGCCCGCGTACTATAAGTACTCAAAAGGATAATTACCCATGTTGATTTTCAGACTTTGTGACCACATTTGCCCCTTTTGGGGGTTAAATTTTCAAAAAACCTGAAACACGTGTTTACTCATTTATCGTTAGGAATGCTCCTGTGAAGTTTCGATTAAAATAGTCTAACAAGTCTTGATTCGCCATACAAACTTTGGACCCCCATTTTACCCCCTTAGGGAGTGAATTTTGAAAAATCCTTTCTTAGTGCATCCCTAGACCTTATAAGGAACCTACATGCCAGGTTTGGAATCTCTAGAACCAGTGGTTAGGGCTGTGCGTTGATATGTCAGTCAGTCAGTCAGTCAGTCAGTCAGTCAATCAGTCAATCAGTCAGTCAGTCAGTCAGTTTCTTCTTTTATATATTTAGAAGATACCTACTGTATGTATAAAGTGCATTGCACGACAAATGATTTACTTAAATGCTATACATCAGGTTTGAACTACAAATGTGATGCGTCACGCATAAACACGCATAAGAAGAAGTATATTGTCTTCTTTTTGAGCCGGTTAGGTAATTGCCAAACAATACCTTTACTAAAAGAAATCCAGGCCTGCATTTAGAATCAAATGGTTAATTGGAAACTTAAAAGTCGTTGTCATTGATGTTTTATTTTGTTGTGTTTCCTTGACACGAAATAATCATGTGATAAATTAAACTTAGTTAAGAAGGATAGACATAAAACAAAACAACAGAGTAATAAAAATACATTTTTATGTCAATGGTTTCCAAATTCAAGTTTCGTAGTTCGTATTGACTTTATGGAATACTATATTTGAGTAATGAATGATCATTTGGAAATATTTATTGTAGTGTAACATAACTTAGTGGTTAATACGCTCATCTCATACGAGTGCTTGATATGTCCCACATGTGTACAAATGGACATATATTCCACCATGTGTCTTACTTATCAGTGCACCTATTGCAAGGAACCTTACATAAACCGAAATTCAGTGTATTTACGAAACGGTCCAGTTCTTGACTTGATGTAACTGAAATTATTCTTAACATAGTGTACGCAGTGCATGTAGCACATGTTATTTATGCTTTACTTAAAATATAAATATCTTGAATAAAGATGAAACATAAATAATAAAGTTAAAACTAAACAAAGAACATTAAATGTGACGAATAATAGGTTATCATAAGTTGAGGTAATGCGACGTAAACAAATACGCAAATCTTACGTTCTACCCACTTTCTCATTCTATTTGATTTGGGGTACTTTACCTACATGGCATAATTTGTACCATGATTTTGTGTAATTGAAGCATTTTATCCATATTTGTATAAATCTGCAAATATAAGTTTGTAGAAGTTAAAATATTTCATGATACATTTACAAGGTGCTCACAAGTTAAATCTCAATGTAAGATCCGTGCCTATACGAGTAGGTGCAGGATATGATACGGGTAAATTTAAAGACTTTGTTCGTTATCTCCCGTTGGTTTTAGAAAACTTACTGAGAACCAAATATTAACCAGTTGATGATTCATTTGGTTTTGTTATAAACGATTTAAGTTAAAAGAACATGGGTTAGAGATGTCCTAATAACTACCATTAAC
This sequence comes from Pammene aurita, assembly GCA_947086415.1. Classification (NCBI taxonomy): domain Eukaryota; kingdom Metazoa; phylum Arthropoda; class Insecta; order Lepidoptera; family Tortricidae; genus Pammene; species Pammene aurita. The sequence goes on along the minus strand of OX352302.1, from coordinate 6,566,686 downwards.
TTCGGTAACTGATAATCAATGTTTCGAGTGTTTTGACATTTACTAAAAATCGTTCGGGTACCTACTGTTAGTACCTATATGGCTACATGTAGGCACAAGTAAACACAGCTCAAAGAGTGTTTTGACATTTACTAAAAATCGTTCGGGTACCTACTAGTATATGGCTACATGTAGGCACAAGTACACACAGCTCAGACATAGCTCAGAGAGTTGCCAGACTTAAGTGGCAGTGGGCGGGCCACATTGCTTGCAGAACCAATGGCCGATGGGGCAGAAAGGTTCTTGAGTGGTAACCGCGTACCGGAATACGCAGTGTGGGAAGCCCCAGACTAGGTGGACCGACGATCTGGTTTGAGTCGCGGGAAACAGCTGGTTAAGGACGGCGAATGACCGTTCGTTGTGGAGATCCTTGGGGAGGCTTTTATCCAGCATTGAACGTCTTTCAGCTGAAATGATGATGATGAGGCACAAGTACGAGTGCTTAAACCAATAATACAAATATTCTTTATTTCACACCCCAATAAAATAGAACAGTACAGTACACAGATTAAAAGTAGAGGCAGTCAACAGGCGGTCTTATCGCTAGAGAGCGATCTCTTCCAGACAACCTTGGGGTAGCAATAATAAGCTTTAAATTCGCCACTTTGTGAAAATTTGTATAATGCTAACGTATGTCATTTAAACAGAGTTGCCAATCGTGTTTGACTATCTGTTTGCGGTGAAAACCTTAAACTAAATATGTTATATATTTAAGCTTGTACTTAAATGACGTTTGGAAAGCAAGAAGTAGTTAATAAATACCGTGATATAGACAAATTATTAGCAGATAGTGTAAATGCAAATACATAACAAGAGTTTAACTACGGACGATTCGTTATTTCCCATCATAGCAACAAGCATAGTTCATATTGAAGTGAAGTGTTGGCTGGAAAGATATTTTATAATTAAGTAAGATTATATTTTCTGCGTAACTCAGAAAGGGCAGGTCATTGTGACAATCTGGTTTGACCTTGACACGTAATATTCAGAAATTAAATATGAATAGTATGTATACTGTTACTTGTCTCCATTTCCCACAACGCGAGTAGAAGAGGGAGAAGAGGTATACGAAATATATATAATACAAAAATACCTATTGAAATTAAATCGTTAAAATAAAATAAAATCTAGTCTTGTGTTTGAACGTGTGACCGTAGGTTAAATTCTTTGAATAATAGAAAAACATTTTAAATCCACCTACTATATGCCAGGATGCATACCACCTTGTAACACCGTAAGGATGTTGGTTAATAAATGGTGATGACCGTAGTCCATAGAAAAGACGCTCAGACTATCAAAATATAAAAGGGTAGGTACGAAACTTATCGAAACTATCTATCCTAACAAAGATCATTCTAAGTTGGTCACGTGAGTAGTGATTTAGTCTGTCACTTCAAAATATTACTATTTTGAGTAACCGGTAATTAGAACGCCTATAAAGTACATCTCATGTTCGAACGTTTTCCTTTCATTTTCATAACATCATAACGAACAGGGTTTTGGTATTTAGATAATCAATGACGATTCAAGGGAATTGCACGCACGAAAGGTTCAATATACTTGGTGTTGAACTTAAAATGTGGTTTCGTGGGGGTAATAGATATATTATCCTGGCACTATGACCTCAAAGAATTTCACAAGATGTTCAAGCGCAATAACAGCACCCGTCTGAGAGGCCATCACTTGAAATTAGACAGCCAAAGGTCCCACAGTAACCCATAAAGACACTTCCTGAGCAACCGAGTGGTATGGGCCTGGAATAAAGTACCAGAGGATGTGGTATCAGCTCAAAATGTCAACCAATTCAAAAACAGATTAGATAAACACTTATATATTACTCGCCATTGATCATTTGTCGTGTTAACTGGATACAGGCAAAATCAGTTGTACAACTGTACCTGCTTATAAATAATAATAATCAGTCCGTCAAGCCTACTCAGTGGTAGATGTATATATCTCAGTTGCAAGCAACGTTTAATAAATAAAGATGATCATAAAGGTGTGATAGTCTGATAATGCAGGTAGCCGCGTGAAAATGTATGAATATAGGATAGGTACTTAAATACTATTAAAATCAATCACAAATTAATTCTTGAAAGCGTTTTTAGGAAAACACCGTGCGACTCTAAATACCCACGTATATTGATTGATTCTATAAAGGTACAATAATAAGTAGGTGTATGTACCAACATGCAAACGGATATTTACGGTATGTGTATGAAATTTAGTGTCGAGAAGTAGTTGATATTGGAAATAAATTGGACCACAGTTATAATAAAAACGCACACATAATAACGGTGTCACAAAATAAGTACCTACCAAAATAATTGAAAAACTACTTTGTTAGCGGTGGATAAGTTCTTGGCCATAAAAACGAATTCAAATATCATAGTCTCAGCTCACGCTTACGATATACGTACTACAGTGTTTGACTACAAAAATGGTTTGAAAAAAATCACCTTTTTTCAACTGACGATATGGTTGCTAAATGATATGTAGGGTTTTGATCCCATACCTTGTTCAGCCCAGTCTAGTGGTATCCGGTATCCCACGGGTACTAGGTATGATCGTACTTCGCTTGTTGAGTTAAAAGAAGTCGTGAATTAGTTACTGAACTTTGAATACCTTCACATTGTATATGTAAACGGAGTACAGGCAGTAGGTATGTACAATGTAGAAGGATGATTCTCTACGGGGATGTAACTTGGTTAAACAAGCGAGTTTTTGATACCACGCTAGAAAAACAATCGAAATTAATTGTTTATAGTTCAGAGTTCAATAACACTTTGGTCTTGGTTATATCCAGGTTATGTACAACTATCAGAACCCTTCCCATTATCATTGTAAATTATTAGAGTATGACTTGAAATTTACGTAAACGGCCCTTTTTATTCGTTTATTGGGGAGGGCTGTCGAGCACATACCAGTAACAAACAGATGATCTCGACAGTATTATATATAGATAGCCATCCAGTTGTAAGAACCAGTAAAATAAGAATAAAGTCGTAGTTAAAGTACAGACAATAGGTACATTTAAAAGAGGACATTGTACATTTTGGCATTAGCAAGTACATAAAACATTATGCCAGAAATTAAGACTGTGAAGTCAAAAGAGTTAAAGGATAATGCATTTAAAGTTTTAGACATTCCGCGTTTAATACCGAAGTACATTTGTTGTGGTACATTGAATCCTTGAAAGCTAAGCCTAGCTGTTATAGTAGTAATTAATAGAGTATTACTAATTCCTCTTAAAATTGTTCTTTGAAGAACTAGATATTCTGAACGGGTTGATATTTGATATAGCACTATGATTGATAGAACTAGATATTCTGAACGGGTTGATATTTGATATAGCACTATGATTGATAGATGCTAATTTGGTTAACTTATAAAAGATTAAATTGAAGAATCATCACATTGCTTAGTCATATGAATGTTGACGTACAAGGGACAGGTTTTAACGTAAAGTATAAATCCTAACATTAGTAAATGGTTCATCCTAGAAATATACCGATTAGTTTACAAGAATCCTAACACTCAGTCCACACAGGTTACTACTAATTTACTAAACCGCGACGGTGATCCTGCTCAGCTCAGCTCAGACCTCAGTCAGTGTAACCTTAGTAAACGCTCAGAACAATTTAATCCTACTCAGCTCAGCCCAGACCTCAGTGAACGCTCAGAACAGTTTGATCCTACTCAGCTCAGCCCAGACCTCAGTAAACGCTCAGAATAGTTTGATCCTACTCAGCTCAGCCCAGACCTCAGTAAACGCTCAGAACAGTTTACGGGTCCTGCTTGTAATCAGCTCAACACAGGCACTGATGAACGCTCAGACCAGTCTAGGGATCCTACTTTGATCAGATCAGCACAGCCATCGGTATTCGCTAAGACCAGTCTCAGAGGAACGCGATAGCTTGTCTCAGTTTCACAAGGCCATCCCTACTCTCAGCGGAAAGGGCAAGAAAAAAGGTTCGAGAATGGACAGCTCAGCTACATTGTTATTCACACAGAGCACCAACCTCTTTAGCGCGTTAGTTGCTCTTAGGATAGAGGCGCGCTTGTCTATATGGTTTGTATAGGAATCGACCGTGTCAGAATATTTGACAGATAATTATCTTAGCTGTCAGATATCTGTGCTAATAGCGTTGGGGCACAGGTCGATACTTTTATAGATATTTCGATGAGATAATCTGAATAATCACGAATCTGATAATCATAATCAATCAGCAGTAATATTAATAACGAGTATTTGTGGAACTTTTGTCATGATACTTTGAAACTGATAGACCACCCTCAGCCTAAACCGAAAATAGGACCTAGAAACATGACACGAGTTTCGTAGAATTCGCCTCTGAATCGTACATCTCATAGAGCTACATGGCGTCGCATCACCAGGGAAGTGGTGGCAAAGGACTCGACCGAAACATGACCACGACCACTCTGCCAAGAGTGCACGACTTAGAAGAAGATATGTTACCATCCCGCATTTTCTTTAATTATTGCAACTATTCATGACACAAAATGGTGTTTCAAATCCATTTTATGATAATGTTAACTCCGCAAATCTCAAACTGTCACTGGAGCTAACCGGGCGCAAAGCGCAAGAGTGATACAATCTTCTAAGGTCAAACATCATACCTAGTCCTATGGCTCGCACATGCGCATTGCTTATCTGTGGCTATTCACAATAGAGTTCACATTACATATTTATTGATTCAATTGTTTACTGATACTGATTAAACTGATCTGATTTCAATGTTCCTATAATTTTATTTTTCTTAAGGGGCGGGAGTGTCGCGAACATCGCGAAGCAGTTCGTGCTTGCCGGTTTTTCGGATAGATGGCGGTAGTAGTCACGTTCGATTTCAATATCGCTTTTAGTATGGACGGATTTTTTGAGAGGGGTTGTAGGGTAGACACAGGGACGACGGGAGGAGAGAAGGTTGCGCGCGAACAAATCAATAGTGAGCGCTTTAATATTTATCTTTCTACTCGTATCAGTTCATGGACTTTCTTACTGTGTTATTATGATGATCATGTGTCTTGTGTTATTTACCTGCGTGTATCAGTGCTCAGAGAGATCTTTGATCCCAGTGAGTTGTCAATGGTTATGAACTCAGGGTAACCATAGTGTGAGGAACGGGGTCGCTGTAAGGGGAGGTGGAGGCGACTATTTAGCCCGAGATACCAGATGGATAATCACGGGAGGCTCATAGGCCGTAGGAGTAATCAAAGGAGATATCGTCAGCTCACACCATCAACGTCCAGGCCGTGTCTACGTATAGTATCTGCGTGTCCGTTAACATATTTACATCATTCGTATTCTCTAGTCAGTAAACTCATCGGCTCAGTATACCAGAAAAACATGGTGAAGCTGACGACAACATCATTTGATATTTACCCGTCACTTTTAGTTGAAAAAAACCATCTTTAGTAAACTGGACCTATACACAATAAAACCTAGCATCCCCACTGGGTCTGGGTTGGAAGTTAGAAGGTCTGATGGAAGTGGATTTCGTAAAAACTAGTGCCTATAACTTCAATCACTGGAATTAGGTTGCCGAGCGGACCCTAACATCATATTGTCACAATAAAAAAAAAAGAAGTGTATAGGTTGCTAAAGTATGCTTGTTTTCTACCGTCGTGGTATACAAAAAATAAAAAATCAAATTAGCTATATCTATAAGCCGGGATAAACTCAAGGAGGATGATGATTGATGACACTTAGCAGCAGAAGAAGCTAAACAGTAAGATAAAATGTACAAAATTAACAAAACACGATTTTGTTCCTTAGCAACAAAGTTCAAGCTCATTTGAATATCTCTCCTGCTTTGCCACTACTGCTGCTGAGCGTATAAACGTAATAAAAACTTGGAATAAAGTAATTGTTTTTGTTTCTGTGTGGGAAAAGCGTTTATGCTACGAAATCCGAACAACTCTTGAACTTACAACGATTTGTGAAAATTTTAACTATAAAACTTTCGTGAGACTCTAACATATATTAATAATATTTATAACGGATTACTCACGTAACCCGTTATAAATATTTTTGATTTGTGAAAAGTTGTAAACTTCCATTGTGGAGCTAGAACATGAACTATTATTAGCTCTCTTTCAGTTCCGATAACGATGTCATTATTTAATTAGTAACTTTATACTAATCATCGTGTGCGTCAAATCCGGTAGATCAGATTTTTTGCAGACTTGTTTGTGATGTTGGCCCAATACATAATCCATATCTTGGAAACTATTGGGTTTACAGAGATAATTCTAGTCTTTTTTTTTTTTTTTTTTTTTTTTTTTTTTTTTTTTTTTTTTTTTTTTTTTTTTTTTTTTTTTTTTTTATTAACTTGAAAAAGATACAGCTTACACAAATAAAGGGTCCCACAAAACAGTTTTCACGGTTTGACTGTGTTTGTTCTTATATTGTAGAAAATTTAGTACACTTTAAAAATGTTTTGGATAGGTACTATCAAAAACCAGTGATTTAGGGTCATAATCGCCAGTCTACAAAATAATTCGATTTTTGACAAAGTTGCGTTCGGCGCTCGACGTCACAAACTTGGATTCATCATAAACAAGTCTGCAAAAAATCAGAACTACCGCATTTTACGCACAGTACCCTGTACTTTCAGGCAACAAGGTCCCTGGATTATATCTCATTATTGATATATTTAGAGTGCGTCGTGATAAGTTTGAGAATCCTAGCAAAAACAAAGTAGTGAAAGAAAAAAGGTGCTTGATTCGCTTGCAATGAGGCACCCTTTTTTCGCCTCTGAGTTTAAACTTAAGAGTACGTGCTGAAGGTATTATTTCATTAAATTTAGGGAACGAGACAAGGGTCTATCAACTTTTTATAGCCTCTCGTTGCTATTTACGTCCATTGGACAACCAAACATTTTCTTTGAAACAGTAGGGACGGAGTGAACATCAACATGAAAAAGTTGATTTACCCACAAACGCAAATAAGAACCTACCCCTATGTATATTTAGCTATGTATAATTTGCTAAGCTGGCAAGGTGTTCTTAATGACCTAAGCACGTTCTGAGAGATGCTCTCACTGAGAGAGATGATAGAGAGAGAGAGAGATTATCAAAAAAGTCCTTCTGAGAAATTTTTTAATCTATTTATACAACGACGATGGCAAACAAGTATACAGTCTGCCTAATGGTAAGCAGCTACCGTAGCATACGGCTACCGTAGCAACTCCAGAGGTGTCACATGCGCGTTGCCGATCCTTTAATATAAAAGAAGATTCCCTGTGTTGTTGGCTAAAGGGACAAGAGGGCTCCCCGTCGTCAACACACAGCATCCTCTTTGAGCTCTCTGGTGACCTCTCGCCTGCTTTGCTGCTTTTGCTGCTGACTGTAGGATAGGGTGGTGGAAAAATATAAAGTTGTGAGTTTTTTATCTCCACCAGGTTATGTTAGTGTCAATGCTCATAAAAGATATTTACACCTAATTTCAGACCAATTAAACGTTATTTAGAGGCTATAAATGACACAATTTGTAGTATAAAAACGTAAGAAGGAAAATTTATTAATATTAAATTCTTAATTGGATAAATGTTTTTGATAGTTTTTAGGGTTCCGTAGTCAACTAGGAACCCTTATAGTTTCGCCATGTCTGCCCGTCCGTCCGTCCGTCCGTCCGTCCGCGGATAATCTCAGTGACCGTTAGCACTAGAAAACTGAAATTTGGTACTAATATGTATATCAATCACGCCGACAAAGTGGTAAAATAAAAAGTGGAAAAAAATGTTTTATTAGGGTACCTCCCCTATATGTAAAGTGGGGAGTGATTTTTTAAATCATTTCAACCCTAACGTGTGATATATTGTTGGATAGGTATTTCAAAATGAATAGGGGTTTACTAAAATCATTTTTTGATAATGTAAATATTTTCGGAAATAATCGCTCCAGATGTAAAAAAAAATGTGTCCCCCCCCCTCTAACTTTTGAACCATAAGTTTTAAAAATATGAAAAAAATCTCAAAAGTAGAACTTTATAAAAAACTTTCTAGGAAAATTATTTTGAACTTGATAGGTTGAATAGTTTTTGAAAAAAAATTACAAAATAATTTCTGAACTAACTTTGTAATTTAACCGTATTTATTGTACCTGTAATTTCTACAAAATCACAATGAAAAGACGTGCTTTCAAATAAAGTAAAAACTGTGAAAATCGGTTCACACAATAAAGAATTATCCCATACAAATCATCTTCCACACTTTAAGCTCGCGCGCAATAGTTTACTTAATTTGCCGATAGATGTCGCTGTACGTGGAATGCTCATATCATATCCTACATGGCAGTGTTATTTTAACTCTTAAGTGGGGACACTTACTGTGACGGACGGAAAACTACGGAACCCTACACTGAGCGTGGCCCGACATGCTCTTGGCCGGTTTTTATACATTATTTCAACTACTTATAACTGAATAAATAATATAGCGAACTTATATAAATGTCATATACAAAGGAAAAAGTGACCTAGGCCTCCGGTGCCCAGGGCTGGGATAGAACCAGCGTAAAAACCAACCAAGTGGTAAAGGCGTCTGCCGCTAATGAAGAAGACGCTGGTTCGATCCCAGCCCTGGGCACGAGAGGCCTAGGTCACTTTTTCCTTTGTATATGACATTTATATACGTTTATAATTTATATAGTAGTGTGTCTACTTAAAATAAACGAATCAAAATATTTATTAAAAATAATTTGATTTGTTCTTTAGTTGAATAATATAGCGCTTTAAATTTTCATTTTAGGGTCAGTTTTATTATTTCATTTGTATGAGATTATTTCTTAATATAAAATTCATAGCAACCAGTAAATTGTCATCAAATGAGCTCAATAAAAGGAGCCTTGTCGAGATAATATTTATTACACTTTTTTTTCTCCATACTATCATGGACCACTGTATTTAGATTATTTTTTTCGTCAGAGATTAATCAGTTATTGGTTTCAGCCACCTTCGGAGGGCGAGCTGGCGGCGCCGGTTGGGGTTCTGAGCCGCATGCACCGCCTCAGGAACCTGAAGAAGGGAACGAAGGTGAGTCATCAGGTACGGTTTCCATCTGTTAAAAGACTCCACTGCTAGAAATGTGACATACTACAGGATGTATCAAAAATAGTGGAGATCCGTTTAAGGGCATAGTTGGTATCGTATTGCGATTAAGAAAAATTATGCGAAAAAATTTTTTGCCGTGAAAAAAAAGTTTTTTTTTGTATGGGACATGTCATCCCAGCCGGCCGACCCTCCGTACAAAACCATATTTTTTTCGCGTGCAATTTTTTTTCTTAGTTTTTAATTAGGACACGATACCAATTATGCCCTTAAACCGGATCCCCAGCATTTTTGTTACAGCTTGTATAATAATATTAGCATTTCTTTTGCAACTGACAAAGATTAAATACCTACTCGTAATAGTTTTTACCAGCATCTTACCATTAGGTAGGTTCTTAATGCACCTGTTTATTATAAAATCTCATTTCGTTTCCCAAATCTGAATAGAATTTTAATTTATTTGCTTCTAGCCTCTCTATATACTGGGTGTCTCATTCAAATCGGTCAGTATGGGAAAGTCTGAAACTATAAGACATACGAAGACCTGGAGTGCGATTTTTGAATCTCACCAAGTGACTAATTCTCACCGATGTGAGTGATTTCCGAAAGTAAATCACTCACATCGGTGAGAATTAGTCACTTGGTGAGATTCAAAAATCGCACTCCTGTTCTGAGGAACCATGTCATCGATTTTAATAACAAGAAAAACTGCATTCATACATTTTAAAAAACATCTGTACTCCGTTCGGGAATCGAACCCGGTTGTTTTGAAAAAAAAAACCTACACTATTTCTATTTAGATATCGATTGTGTAGGTCTTAAGCAGTAAATGTCTGTATGAAACATGATGTCTAAAATGAATAAAATGCTTGCTGCCTCTATATAATTGAGTAACTTCAATCTTTCATTTTAAAATAGTCGACGATGCTAAAATGTGCGCTCCATCGAAAATAAAAATGTGTTTCGTGGATTTTGATGTTAACCTTTGATTAGATAAATAAACAAAAGACCTTTCCTTTCTACACTCACTGAGGTTAGGGAAGGTTAGTCAAATAATGAAAATATTGCACACATTATACTACTACACTTAGACAGTTCTTTGATAATTTGTATGGTGTTATTAACACGGATTTTCTTTAAAATATTATTTAATTTTAGATAAAATTGTCTGCCCTTTTGGTGTAATTTTAATATATTTTTTTGCAACCAATGAATTGTTTTTATTGTACCTACAGAGCTCAGATTGGGATCTAAAAACAATTATTCATACTTAGCAATTATACTAAAGTGTTTATCCACGAATTGTAACTCAACATTTAGTTTCCCGGTTGCGGAAAAATTTCTTTACTTTAGCTATGTTGCACTTGATTCACGCGGATTTAAAGCGTCGATAACAAATTTGGTATTCACTCACTTGCCAGAATTTCATTTACCAGAATTTAATTTGCCACACTAGTCAACAGCCATTATATTGTTTCCCATAATTACATATGCAATACTTATTGTTTACTATATTAGTCACGTGCCAAAAACTTTGTTTCCCATAAAATCTATTTCAATAATATCATTTGTCATGATTCATGATCATTGTAAGCCATAATTATCACTAGCCATAATATCATTTGCTATCCAAATTGCTTCCCAGAAAGTAGGTTAGGTTAGGTTAGAACTGTGACCTCCTACAAAATAAAACGGCTACCAGAAAGTAGGTTAGGTTAGGTTAGAACTGAGACCTCCTATAAAATAAAACGGTTACCAGAAAGTAGGTTAGGTTAGGTTAGAACTGTGATCCCCAAAAAGCGAACGGCTACCAGAAAGTAGGTTAGGTTATGTTAGAACTGTGATCCCCCAAAAAGCGAACGGCTACCAGAAAGTAGGTTAGGTTAGGTTAGAACTGTAACCTCCTACAAAATAAAACGACTACCAGAAAGTAGGTTAGGTTAGGTTAGAACTGTGATCCCCCAAAAAGCGAACGGCTACCAGAAAGTAGGTTAGGCTATGTTAGAACTGTGATCCCCCAAAAAGCGAACGGCTACCAGAAAGTCGGTTAGGTTAGGTTAGAACTGTGATCTCCTACAAAATTAAACGGCCCCTACATAATAATATGGCTAAGTACCAGAAAGTAGGTTAGATGAAGAATGGAAGCGACTTGGATAGCGGACAGATTATTTTTTATAAAATCTACTTGTTTGAATACATAGTAGTTCGCATCATGCTTGCCAAATTTGCTTGAAAATGCATTGTTTGTATGCATTGGATTCGGAAAACCATTATTTAGTATGGCGTTTAAATATTCTATTAAATAGTATTATTACAATTAATAATATGGACAACAACACGTATGGCACTCGTACGTTCTGAAATCGAATAATTAGGTAAACAAAGAGTATGTCACATCATTTTTATGGTAAACATTCGGGCATATGAAATTCGGGCATATAAAATTCGGGCATATGAGAATTATTTTATATAATTTTCGGGCAAACAATAGACAACCAATAAATTTGATTTGAGCATAATATTTGTGCATAGTGATAATATGAGGCAGCATTTATCCATGTGCCCCATCTATTTAACACTCGTCCGGGCGAAAGAGGAATATTTTCACACATTTCTCGAAATAATTTTTTGCTTGAAGTTCTGAAAGAGCGTTACGATTTTTTTTTGAGTCAATCAACGTGTTTATGGCAAAGATTTCGAAATTTCTGCAACTCAATTAAAGTTTAAGTTAGCTGCATCATAATTAAATTTAAAAGAAAATAAATATCATTAATAATTAAATATTCGAATGTATTTATTTTTCTGCTATCCCTACCGGGTGCCATGAAAATAGAACGTTGATACCGATGTTTATTCATTATGCAATTAAAAGTTATGCAAATGAATACGGTTTATGAAGTTATGCAGTAAGCTTTTTTACTTTTATTTCACGGTTAACGGTAAGAATCTATTTCTCAGTCTTCTGACCTATGATCGCGGCTCGCCGCTTCTGCCGCCACCGCGCAATACGTGGCCGAGCTCTGAGGCAACGTACTTATTTATAAAATTATATCCGTCTTTGTGTCTTAGTCTTAGGAAAAGGCCTCGCCTGTTTTTTGCCACCCACCCGTCACGACACAGTGCATGCTACCGGCTGGCGGCACTAAGCTGCAAAATGAGTCCAGGATCCCGAATAAAAGTACCTACCGGATAGCTCAGCTTAGATAAGTCTTCCTCACGATGGACCTACCATCTGACGAAGGTTAACTTTGAGAGAGATACCTCTATCTATTCAGGTTATTTACGACTAAATATTACCCATGTATAATATGTCTATGATTTTTTTATTTTTGTTGCAGCCTCAAACCCTCTTTAACGATAAGGGAAAATATCCGACGCTTACTCGGATGTCTTACTGCCAGTGTCGACTTCCTCGCGTCTTCACTAGCGTGTTCGACCGCTTCGGCTGGACGCACGTTGCATTGCTGCTCGACAAGTCGGACCTGTTCTCACTTACCGTGGGTAAGCAATGTATATCGCGCTAGTTGATACACCCGACCGTGTCAGATGTCTTACCACTTTCCCCAAGCCTTCACCACCGTGTGGTGAAGCTTCGGATTCACGTATGTTTCACAGCTGCTCGACAAGCCAAATCTGTTCTCACTTACCGTGGGTAAGCAGTAATTCATATCGTGCTACGCAACATACCCAATTTTTATACGGAGGTCGTACTACAGTGCCGGCGGCTTCCTCATGTTTTCACCAGCGCGTTCGACCACTTCGGTTGAACGCACGTTTCATTGCTTTCAACAAGTCAGACCTGTTTTCATTTACCGTGGTTAAGAATCAATATGTCGCGCAAGATAACATATCTAATTTTTATATGGATGTCACACTACAGTGCCGGCGGCTTCCTCGTGCTTTCACGAGCGTTTTCGACCGCTTCGGCTACACGTGCCTTGTATTGCTGCTTTAGGCAATGGATATTTGGTATTTTAAGGAAAAAATATAGCAATCACAAATTTTAAATTTGTCTTCTTCGTGGGTACCTACTACCTACCCTATGCGACATCCGATATCGGATCGGATAAGTAATGTGAAAGCGCACTAAACGCGATTATTAAACGGATGCGAATCCGCGCCACACCACTCACCAGAGCTGAATGAGATCCGACCGATTACCGATACCAAGATACGTGATACATTAACGTGTTTGTGTTAAATGGGGAAGGCCGGTGAAAACTTTTTGTAGAGGGCGCTGTTCCAGATTCCATACAATAAGAGAAAGAGACAGAAGATAAATGGTCCTTAACTATAATATGCAGTCAAAAAATCAATTAATGGATCCTTGATTCGAAATAAATAATTTTAATTGAATTGAATTGAAAAAGCTTTTCTTATGCAAAAACCTAACCTATGGCGTTAATATACAGCATTTTAATTTAAGTGTATCTCAGACACCGGTGGATTTCAATTTCAGAGCAATTCGAGACAAAACATTAAGTCATTTTCGCGAAAATAAATCTAACTACTTCGCGCCATACAAATTTAGCTTTTGTAAGCTTCGAGCAACAATGGGTACAGACTCAAACAAGATTTACTGAAAATATGGCTCCTGAAAATTTGTAACCGGTCAGTCTTATACCTTAACTAGCTTTTTCCCGCGGCTTCGCCCGCGTACTAAAAGTACTAAAAAAGGAGGTTCTCAGTTAGACTCGTATGTTTGTATGTAGGAATGTATGTTTGTCCGCGATCATCTTGCGTTTCGCTGAACTGATTTAGAAGCGGTTTTCGGAAAAGTATTCGTTACATTCTGGAGGTTTCGGTATACCACGTTTTGAAGACGGCGGTTCCCTCATTTTTTATTTTAAAGAAATTATTGCAATAATTGTTTAATTGTTACGCCATCAACAACTTACTACCGAGAGATTATGATTAATACAGATTTCTACTCTTGAATAGAAGCTTTTCCCCGCGACTTCATTTGCGTGGAATTAGTAATCCACCCTCCTTTTTACCCGCTTAAGGAATTACTTCTGGGATAACAACTATTATATATCCTTCTCCAGAATGCAAAATATCTCCATACCAAATCATCTAAATAGGTTCAACGGTTATTAATTTCCCATACAAACTTTCAACCCCCGTTTCACCCCCTAGAGGGTTGATTTTCGAGATAAAAACTATCCTATATTGTTTACCGCGACTCAATCTATATAATATGTACCAAGTTTCATTTCAATCGTCTGTTCAGCGGTTAATAATTCGCCATACAAACTACCAAAATGTTTTCTACCCCTCTAAGATTAATTTTCGGCTTAAAAAATATTCTATATTGTTTCCTGGGACTCGAACTATATCCACAACAAAATTATCTAAATCGGTTCGCGGTAAAAAAATCTTCATACAAACCTCCAACCCCCATTTCACCCCCTTAAAGATTGATTTTCGAGATAAAAACTGTCCCATGTCGTTTCCCGGTACACAAACTATCTCTACACCAAGTTTCATCTAAATTGGTTCAACGTTTAAAAATTCCCCATACAAACTATCAACCCCCATTTCACCCCCTTAAGTGTTGATTTCGTAATCAGCGACCCGATAAACCATAGAAACAATACCCATGTTGATATTTAAATTTTGTCACCACATTTCCCCCTTATGGGTTGAATTCTCAAAAAAGCTGAAACACTTGTTTTCTCATTTATCGTTAGGAATACTCCTGTAAAGTTTCGAATAAAATAGTTGAACTAATCTCGTTTCCCATACAAACTTTGAACCCCATTTCCCCCCTTAGGAGGTAAATTTTTAAAAATGATTTCTAAGTGCATCCTTATGCCTTATAAGGAGCCTACGTACCACATTTGGAATCTCTAGAACCAGCGGTTTGGGCTGTGCGTTGATATGTCAGTCAGTTTCTTCTTTTATATATTTAGAAGAAGACTGCAATTTGGCACAAATACTTTCAAGAATTTTCATGTCCACAATATTAAATTTCAAAATCGATGCCATTTTCTTAATTAACGTCCCAAAAAATCACAAAAACGACACCCATATGGATATTTAGACATTTCAACCCCATTGTACCCTAACAGGGGAGATGGTATTTCACGTCCGCCACGTCGGATTTTAAAATCGTTGTTGTTTTCGTAATCAACGACCCGATAAACCATAGAAACAATACCCATGTTGATTTTCAGACTTTTTGACCACATTTCCCCCTTTTAGGGGTTGAATTCTCAAAAAACGTATTTACTCATTTATTGTTAAGAATACTTCTGTGAAGTTTCGAATAAAATAGACTAACTAATCTTGTTTCCCCATACAAACTTTGGACCCCCATTTCACCCCCTTAGGGGATGAATTTTGAAAAATCCTTTCCTAGCGCACCCCTAGACCTTATAAGGAACCTACGTGCCAAATTTGGAATCTCTAGAACCAGCGGTTTGGACTGTGCGTTGATAGATCACTATGTCAGTCAGTCAGTCAGTCAGTCAGTCACCTTTGAGTTATATACTATTACTATTGCTATTGGCAGTACTATTGTGGGGCCATTTTTTAGGCTCATTACGGATCCCGACCATAATAAAGGGATATTATCCCGACCTTGGAGTTGGGGACCGATGTTGGAGATGTCACTTTGACAGTTACCTACCCCATTTTACTTTTATTCTTCTTTTCGGGTATGGATGGTACAAGGAGGATCGGTCTCTCTTATAGGAAAACGGTCGAAAAAGTGTCCAGCGGTAAGCACTAAACAATAGTTCCAAATATCTCCGGGTGGCGCTAGGTACGTTCAGCATTTGAAATGAATTACCGATATTTAATACAACACATATATATATTTATGACAATTATGACATTCTAAATAAAATTAATATTCAGAGTGTTTTTCTTCTCCGCAAATAATTATTTTGTAAATATGTATGGATTTATTTTTTTCATCCATACTAATATTATAAATGGGAAAGTGTGTGTGTTTGTTTGTTTGTTTGTTTGTTTGTTTGTTTGTCCGTCTTTCACGGCAAAACGGGGCGACGAATTGACGTGATTTTTTAAGTGGAGATAGTTGAAGGGGTGGAGAGTGACATAGGCTACTTTTTGTCTCTTTCTAACCCCCCACTTCCCTAAAATGGGGGTTGGAAGTTTGTATGGAGCATTACGGGGGGCAAAGGGGAACCGTGTTACCCCGAATATAACGCGAGCGAAGCCGCGGGCAAAAGCTAGTATCAAATAAATTTAATCAAATTTAATATCATTGTGGCGCCATCACTTTATCGCCTTTTGATGAACACTTTTGTAACATTGAGATTTATATCCTCCTTGTACCATCCATATTTTCGGGTTTTGTGTAGTCTGTCGTGGCTTGTGGCATCACCAAATGGGCCCTACGGAAGACCAGCGCTAGCATCCATAATGCTGAGTAGGGTTCTTTCGTGGTGTTACTCTAGTACCTCTTTATTTTGTTTCTTTGTGAATTTGTATGTAAAGTGTGTTACGTCATGAATAAATTTGTTAAATCAAGAATTATATGGATAGACGAATGTCTGTATTAACCTTAACGGCAAGGTTAACGCGTATGTGATTCATAAAGCTTTAGTACTACTATTTCTCTTTCCTTCACGTGTTGTAAGATAAGGAGCCTAAGTAGACGTGTGATCCAATAAACATAAGACGTTTTGCATGATGGGTGTAGCATTATATATAAAGTTACTGGGTAATCCAGGTGCAGTAGAGCATAAAATTGAAACAAAGGATCTGCAGAGGAAACTCCTTTGAAGCAATATAACTTACAGCGTATAAAACGTAACGGGAATATAAAATGATACTCCAGTTTAGAGTCTAGAGATGCAAGCGTTTGGGCTTGGCATTTGCTCATTGTATATTTTTGTGGGTTCATATATTTTTGAAGGTTATATAGACTTGGTACAAAACATTGACATTTAGACGCTTCGAGTGTATGCCACAGATTCTGTAGAAATATTATCAATACTAGAAATACATTGATGTATTATGTATTCTACTAGATGAGCTATCTAGAACAAATGTTGTGCCCCGTGTTTGGCGGTTGACAGCTGTCACTGAATCATAGGGTAGCTTTAACAAAATGGACGTGACATTCTTATGACAAATTCATATTCTGCCTAAGCACATTTTGTGAGGAAAAGTGATTAAATTTTAGGACCAACTGATTGTTTTATTTGTAATATTCATTTTACTACTTACTTGGGTTATTTAGAAACGAATATAGAATGATACTCTTGTTCTGCCAACAACTGCCTTTCATAACGAACCTTCAAGACTAAACTTCTAAGTCAATACCAAAGGCATAGTGAGCCTTTAAGACTGCTAGACTTTACTTCTTATAAATATGCACCGACTTAATTTTGTAAGAAAAATCCCAAATAATCTTTAAAGCCGTTTGAAGGTATAAGTTTACTTTTCGATGAAATATATTTCGTCCGGTTAAAAAAAATAATTAAATAACAATAAATAGAATCTTAACTAAATTAAATCTAAAATTAAAATAAATTAAAACTAAAAATTATGCTAGGTCCCCCAGGTCGTGACCCGAGGGAAGGGTACCCATAAGGCTGGCTGCGTTCCCTCTCTGGATAGATATTCCAATCCTTTGAGCGAGAAACGAGCCAGCTCTATGATCCCCGGTAATAGATGTTAGCTTTTTGCTCAGAGCGCGTACTAGTTGGTGGGCGTCTGAGCTCCAAGGGCCGAGGGTCTCTACTGCAAACGCCGCAAATATATGCCTGTCAGTGAGGGCTATATATTTGCGGCGCTTACATGCCTCAGCCGCCGCAGCCGCCCCACCCGCTCTCAGCGAAGTTGCCCCCAGGTGCGATGGTGCGAGGGTGTCCGCGCACGTGGCGTCCCAAATAAGGGGCAGTCCGCGATGCCAAGGTACTAGGGTCATACCGTCGGGCCGCTTGCCGTCGTCACGCGCGAGGCCGGGCGGTTCTAGCACGGCCGGCACGTTGACGCTGACGAGAGCCCGACGGATGACGTCGTTGAGGCAGGCGTGGCGAGAAAGGCGGCCCGCGCTCTTTTTACAGGAAAGACCGTGGTGCCCCTGACGATCTACAGGTGAGCCGCAGTGGCAGCGGTGAGGCGTCACAATGTCTGCGCCGAGGCGCAGCCCGACAGCCAGCCTAAAAGAATTATTGTCCAACAGGGTTGAAATGTGAGGGGAAGGGAGAGCATGAAGCCACGAACCAGACTCTCGTTCCGACACAGCTAGTATGCGGGCTTTTTCCAAGCTGGAGGAGCAGGAGTCTAGTAAGAGAGTATGCACTTGTTGACAAATAGGCTGGTCCCAGATTCTCTGGACGCATTTGTTCGTAGGCAGGTTTAGGCTCGGGCAGGCCAATTTCCAGGCACTTTCTGCCTCAGACAAGAACGCCACCTCGAAGCCGCGCAGTGAAGGGCTTAGGATTTTCATAACCAGAGGGAGCGTACTGTGTGCTGAGGACAGAAAGGCGGGCAGGGCGACACTGGAAATTTGGCGGATACCAAGACCTCCGAAGCGAATGGGTAGGGTAGCATGTAGGAATTGCCGATCATTAATTTTGACATTAATAATTTTTTCAAGTTGAACGTGAAGCAAGGAGTCGATGACTTGGCAATGGTTCGGAAATTTCCACAGTGGGCTGCAACGGGTGAGATACGTAAGTTTAGGAACAAATAAGCAGAAACGTAAAATATGGATGGCCATATGGGCGTTAATTTCCAGTAGGCGGTCCGAGAAATCAGAGAAGCGGTTAACCTTTGAATTTATTAAGTCTGGGATAGATTCCTCGAAAATTGGAGCACCTAGGAGATGAAGCGAGTTTTTGGATAAAATTTTGATGCCCGGACAAAAGTTTTCAAAGTCATGCTGGATTTCGAGTTTATTTGGAAGATCAGGATTTATATATAGTTCACATTTGTTTGAGTTTAGTTCTAATCCGATTGAAGTGAATTTATTTGCTAAAGCCGAAAAGTCGTTGAGAACAGAAATTGGGTCACCTCCTAGGCTGCCATCGTCGAGGTACCAAACGTTAAATTTAGAATTTAGTTCCGAAATGATTGGATGGATGGCCAGGCTGAAAATGGCCGGCCCGAGAGGATCGCCTTGTTGACAGCCGACAGAAGACAGGATGTTGTTATTTTTATAGGCGAGGTTAGAGGGAGCGCTGTAACATTGCCACAGGAATGGATATATGCTGGGAATTTTGCTTTGGATCTCTGTCAACAAGGCGCTCCGGTCTACGGAGTTGAAAGCGTTTTGGACATCAACTTTAAGCAGAACCTGGCCTTCCGGGCTGTGTAAGAAAGTGCGGCAAGCGTGGACCGCAGCTTCGCAACCGCCTTTGCTCCCAAAGCCGAGTTGGAACGGTTGAAATTTGGATTCAAGGTCTGGAATTATATTTTTACAGCAAATTTTTGATACTAATCTGCGAAAGGTTGTTCCTATGGCGATTGGTCGGATTCCTCCATCCTTTTTCTTTAAGGCACATAAATTGGCACCATAGAGTGTAGGGACCACATCTGTGTGTACCTTGCCGGCAAGCATGAGGTTAACAAGCCGAGTGATGCTTGAGGCCAAACTGTTACCTTGGACTCCGGGGCAGCCTGTGGTTAGGTCTTTGAGATGCTGAGGCGTGAGACCATCTAGGCCGCCTGCTGAGCCACTTTTAAAAGAAGTTATGGCTTGCAATACATAGTCTTCGGAGCATTGCAGGCAGGGCACAGTTAGGTCCGGGGGGTCAGGAAGGACAGGTACTGCGGGACCCGGCGGGTGTTTGGATTGTAGAGACAAAAAGGTGTCTGGAGAATTCGGGGCCAGCGTGTCGATTGTCGTTAACGATTGGCACCTCGGTCACCAATACATACAGTTATCAAAATAGATGAAGCAAGCCAAAATATGTTTAACTGAATATATTTGTGCATGAGTAGTGTTAAATGATAATGTAGGTAAATCAAGTAGGCACATACTCGTATGTGATACTTCTGTGACATTAATCTGTGCATCAAGGAAAATGGCGGCCCACCGCACACACTATTATTTTAAATTAGTGTAACACCAAACTTTGCACTTACTTACATATGAAATGTAATTCCGTGGTTTTGTTTACTATTGTTACAATTATTTTTACAATTTATTATCACGCACGAAGTCATTACGTTCAGTATTTGATTTTTAAAAAAAATTGACATTTGCGTGGTATCATGTCAGAGGTCCAACAGCCAATGTCAGACTTTTAGTGATTTTCACTACAACTCATGGTACAAATAATTTCTTAGGGATGTCGTCTCCTGTTACTCAATGTAGAAATATATAATAACCAAACAAACTTTACGTTTTTTAAATTAAGATTATAGTTCCCGAGTAAAATGGCTGTGACATACGGACGTACAGACGAATGGACGAACGGACGGACGGACAGATGGACATGACGAAACTATAAGGGTTCTATTTTTGCCATTTTGGCTACAGAACCCTAAAAAAGGAAAGTATGAGAGAATCTGATGTTATTGTATTTGTAAGATTGATCGAAATAGCTGTATTAAGAGCAGAAATACTTTATCTTTCACTATTTACGATGATAATGGTTCATGGGCGTTATTCTAATCGCCTACCGAGCAACAGTAAAAATTAAATCCTTTTTTTTGTAATGTGTAATCAAAACCTGAGGTGAATAGAAAAGTGCATAAATGTAAGCAAACATGGCTGTCTGGCAACTGCATTTGTCGCCAAAAACATTTGACACATGACAAAATATTATAACAAAAATTCGTTTTCACAAATAGTAATAGTAATAGTAATAATAATTTATTTTCAGACTTGCATCCATAGTTACAATAAAATAAAACAAAAATAAAAATTGTACACAACAAATTACGAAATAAAATTAATTAAAACAATAAAATTAAAACTTAACTACTAACTTATCACTAGGACAGTGCAAATTCAGCCACCTTCTCATCAGCGGACTGTTCCACCTGTCAACAAACACGTCCAGGATGCTGTTTGTGGTCATACGCAGGCGGGTAAGCAGGGAAGCACTGCGCTTCCTCATAATAGCCTGGAAGTCGTCGATGCGCGCCGCGGCGAACATGCCTGATGCGCTGCAGCTCCATGGTAACCGAAACAGCACCCTGAACGCGTTGTTGTATTGTACGCGCAGTGCGCTGTACGCACGCTTCGTATAGCTGACCCATAGGCTGCACGTGTAGAAAGACTGACAGTAGGCTCGAAACAGTGTCAACTTAACCTCGTCGCTACAACGTGCAAACCTACGAGCCAACATATTGCAACGCACGGACAGCGCCCTGCGCTCCCTTTCCATGTCCATCACATCCTTTAAGTCCTCAGAGATCCAGTGACCCAAATACTTAAAATGCTTAACTCGAGTCAAGGGAGTTTCGCACAAAGTCACAGGGGGCACGTCCTCGTAAGTTTTTTTGCCAGCACTGAAAATTAAGAACTCGCTTTTCTTAGCATTGTATTTGAGTCCATGGGTCTCCGCATATGACTCACAAACACGCAGCAAGTCACGCAGCGCACTATAAGAGGGGCTTAACAAAACCATGTCGCCTGCATAGTTGAAGTTGTTTATAAAAACGCCATCAACCGAACAGCCAACCCTGGTATCAGTTAGCTTTTGGAGCAACCGGTTCACATACAGATTGAAAAGGCGAGGCGAGCTCAAACCCCCCTGTCTCACCCCGCACTCCAACCCGTATACATCCGAATGTGCTCCAGCCCACTTGACACTGTTTTTCTGCCCTCCATACCAGTACCTGAGTATTGCCATGATTTCGTACGGTAAATCAGTCTCGTTTTGTAATTTAGCCCATAGAATTTCATAAGATACCAGGTCAAATGCTTTTGACAGGTCCAAGAAACAGGCAAAGACAGGTGTTTCCCTAGCTGTGTAGTACTGAACAGTTTGCTTGAGGCAGAGAATCGCACTTTCGGTTGATAAGCTAGGTCTGAAACCAAACTGAGTATCATGCAACTCAATGTGCTTATCTAACTGCTTATCAAGCAAACTATCCAGTACCTTAGCAATAACATTAGCAAGTGAAATAGGCCTGTAATTGGACATGTCAGAAGCATCCCCGGTGTTATTTTTGGCAATTGGGACGACCACTGTGTACATTAAACTGTCTGGCAGATAACAATGGCTTATACATAAGTTACAAAACAGTGCAAGGACTCCGGGTAGGTGCTTACCAGCGTGCTTCAGATGTTCAATACTGAGGCCATCACTTCCAGGAGACTTACCCCTTACCATTTTTTTAATTACTGACTCCACTTCGGAGGCCGAAAATCTGACAGTTATCTCATCGGGGCAGCTCTCAGCATCAAACATCTGATGCGGTGGTAAAGACGGTTGCACACTAAAATGTCGCCGGAAGGCATTTGCGACATCGGTTGGGTCGTGCAAACCAGCTACGCTCACAGGGATACTCGGCTTAGGACGTAGCTTGTTTGTGGACTTCCAAAATTTGCCAAACTGTTTATTAGAATGGTGCTGGGCGATAATGTCCATTTTTATCTTGTCAGCATTATTTTGGCAGTACTTTAGCTTAGATTTAAAATTACGCCTAGACTCGCACATCTTGTCATAAATAGCACCACCCGACGGTTTTCCATGTGCTAACCAAGTATGATACCATAGCCGAGCCTCCCTGTGTGCCCCACTAACGTGTTTATTCCAGCCGGGTATTTGTTTACATTTTTTGCCCGCTATTTTGCGCTTATCACGACAGGTGGAACTTGATAATAAATAAATAAATATAAGTAAGTCATGACTCTCGTGCCACGGAAGATGGGACGGCCGCTGGTTTGGGACGCGACGTGCTCCGATACCCTGGCCACATAATAGATTGTATTGCATACCGAATGAACACGCTACGCGCCGCCCCGAACGGAATTACGTCACCCCGCGGCGGCCGATTGGTAGGGAACTTTGCAGGCTAATCCGTCAGATTGGCAGCGCAACGATAAAAAGCAAAATGTCGGTGTATTGTCACACATTGAAGCGGGTACAGATGTGCCGTGCACACAAAGGCGCTCAAACAAGTTTTGTAGTATGGCGTGTCTGCCCTGTGCCCTGGTGCTGTCCCATCTTCATGGCTCCGCAGTATAGGTAGGCTTGGCCGCCAATTCAGCCGAGCTCCTCAAGCGGCGCAAGTATGCAACCATAAATAAATAGTGGTTGCATATTTGAGCCGTTTGGGGTTGAGACCCTGGGACCCTGGGGGGAAAGCGCTTACAGGGTCTTCAAAGAGTGTAGCTGTAGTTGAATTGACGCGTGACCAGAGGGCTGGGTCATATCTAGCGCAATGGATCAGCATTGCGGTACAACGGGGCAATGCAATTTTTCTGACTTTCGAAGCGATTATTTCTGAAAATATTCACTTGATCACAAATTGTTCAAAGAAACTTTAAGACCTATCGATTTATGTGCAACATGTTGATATGTGGTAAAATAATATATTTATTTACATGTATGGAGCGCCCTCCTCAGAATATTTTTTTCTGCAATTTAACTAAATAAGTAAATAGCGGCATACAAAATATACCTTATGTCTAAATTTTATTAAAATACATCTTATAGTTTCCAAGTAAAATGGCTGTGACATACGGTCGGACGGGTGGACAGACGGACATGACGAGACTATAAGGGTTCCGTTTTTGTCATTTTGGCTACGGAACCTTAGGGTTTTTAGAAAGGCCAGCTCAATGGCAAGCGTCCACAGGCGCATTCGGCGGCAACGTTGCGTCCGTGTTTTGTTTTGAGCAGCGTTCGCCGTGAGTGAGGCTCCTCGCATAGTAGGCGGTCATCACACTGCTCCGCATCTCGCAGCGGCGTCCGTTGATGCGTTTTTTAACTTTGTATGTAGAATCTTGATTTTGTATAGAAAAATCGCATGGTACGACACACTGGCTCCTCCGCCTCGACGCGCGGAGGAGCGAGACGCACGACGACTCGCGCGTTCGGACGGAGACTAACGGGTGCAATTTAAAAAAAATTCTTCGTGTTGCCTTAAATCTTGGTAATCTCTAGCAAAAGACCCATTTATAGGTCTGGTTGGTAAATATGGATGTACCCAGTGTCTTCTGCGTTTTATGACTCGATTGTACAAAAACCAAACTGAAAGTATCACTGCAGCGTTCTGAATAAGTTCCGTGTCCATTTTATCGACAAATAGGAACTATTTTCACCTAAACGTTCGAATGTGAAATGAACGCGAGACGGAAGTAACGCGGGACGTCGCGCATCGCAGCTCCGGACGGAGATGCGGAGAAAACTCGGACGTTGGTGCGTTGTCTCCGCATGCGAGTGACAGTGTGACAACCGCCTTAACCTTTGCATTTGTTTGTCATGAACGCCGAGCCAGCGCTATTCATCCCGCTCGACTGTCTACTTGCCATGCACATTAAATGCAGCACACCTCTGTTGACTTTGACATGCTTTAAACGCACTAGATCCGTCCGATTTCTTTCCGAAATCGGATGACGGAGATCGGATCTAGTGCGTAAATTACCATAGAAATAGTTCTACGGCTACTTCGGACCATATTTTCACGGGTTCGGATCGGATTTGGATCGGACGTAGTGCGAAACCGCTCTCAGGGTGTAAGTACTGTAAGTTGGTCGAGCTTTTTTTGTCTGCCATCGTATGTACTTGTAAGTTCACGTTCTAATCACTTGCAATTGCGAATGTGATTATGCTAAGCTGTTACGGGTCTCGGGGTCGTTTTTTAGTAGTTTATGTAACTGTTACGTAATAAGGCCTAATTACGTACAGTTGCATACACTGCTTTATCTACACTCATATTATTTATCCTAAATGCCGTATTCGGAAACCATAGAATGGCCGCCATCGCATCGCCATGGCCAACTCGATTGTGCCGGCGGTCGGGGAGGCGCGTGCTGTTGGTCAGGAAGGAGCACAGGATTTACATTATGTTATCAAATTCGATGTTCGGAATTTTAAAATCATAACGTATCAATATATGAGCATGTAAAGTTAAAATTACGTTACTGCCACAGATAAAAAGCTTATCATAGTAAAATCGGTTGTGGTAATGCTAGCCATTGCCTACCGTTTTCGAACATGTTTTAGAGAACTTACAATGTGAGTGTAGATAAACTTATATTGGTTTGTCCAAGACCTCTAATCGCTCGCGCTCGCGCAATGAATGAGATAGCCTTTGTGTGTGGGATAATGCGTGCTCTGAGCCACTTTCTTAGATTTAGATATGTCTACTGTCTAGTCCCTTTCCTGTCTAGTCTAGAAAGGGACTACGGATTTAGATAATGTGTAGCGATTTGCCAGTGTAAGAGTGTGGCAATAGACATTGCGAATGAGGATGTAAACTGTCTTTTGTTACGTTCCCAGAATAAATATTAGGTACCTATAGTTTTACCAATTTTAGTTATCTTATGGCTACATGTCACTGGATATGGATAGGCATTTATTCCCTGGGGTAGTAGTAGTGGGAAAGCAGATGATAAAGAAAATCCAGTGAGTGCCGCGAGGTCCAGATGGGACAGTACAGCTGCCAAGTTGGTTACTCTTTTAGCACCACCCAGGGATCATGTGTAGGGTTGTCTAAGGTGTTTCCTACGGACGCAGAGTAACATTGATCCCCACGTTTTACGAATAGGTTAACTATATGAAGAGGTTACACAATGTTTTTACGTTCCTGTATTTCGACTGAATATATTTTAAGAAATGTTTTAACTTTCTGGCCGTGTGAATGACCTTGTAAAACACATTTACAATGAAATGAAAATTATTTTCGAGGAAATTAAATGTTAATGCATATATTTGAATATTTAACTCAATATTTGATGATTTTGTGAGAACCTTGTAAAAGTTTTTTTTTCTCAAACATACAATGAAATATTGTTATTAACTAGGTTCCTTCTACATAATACGCTGAAATCGGAAGTGTCCTGTTCCGGGCGCAATAACTCGAGGATATTTCATATAACTTTTCAGGTCTAGGCCTGCAAACTACCTATCCTTGGTGTTAAAGATAGCGGCAGGTTTTACGAATAGCTGATTTTGATTTTTAATTTTTTTTAATCATGACATTCATGACAAACACAGGATGGTTAACGTATCTGTAGTCTGTAAAATAGAGGTTTACGAGTACGAGTACATAGATAGACATAAGTCATAGACATAAGGTAATATAATGCCTTATGAACGGAACATGTATTTTTTTATAAGGTTCATTCTTTACTTCATTGCATATGCTGAAAAAAGCACTGTGCTCACCTCGGCGTGAAAACGAATTCCCAGTCTTTTTGTATAATGTACAAATATTTAAAACTACCTTTTTTTCACCAACTTGTATAAAACTTGATTCACTTACAAATTACATCTTAGTTTTAAATTCACATTTCTTACAGAAACGCTTATTATTTACACAGGAAAGAGCCTGGAATGGGGCCTACGAAAAGAGGGCGTGCTGAAGGCAGTGCGGGAGTTGGACGGCAACGAGCAGGACCGGCAGCGGGAGCTCTGCGAAGCCCTGCTGCGAGATGTCAGCATGTACGCCAGAGGTAACACTGTATGTAGTTTATACAGAAAAGAGCCTGGAATGGGGCCTGAAAGAGGGTGGGCTGAATACAGTGCGGGAGTTGGACGGCAACGAGCAGGATCGGCAGCGGGAGCTCTGCGAAGCCCTGCTGCGGGTTGTCAGCATGTACGCGAGAGGTAACACACTGTAATAAACCTACTTGAGTTATTTCCCTCTCTTAGTTATTTAACAATGAATACTTTCTGTAACTCTTTAACAAAGAATAGAAAAAAACCCCCGACACAAAAAAACACTAAAAACTAACAAATAATATTTTAAACCTATTATAATTATTATCGTCACATATATTATGTAAGTTGAAATTATTTTCCAAGCGTCGTTGCGTCGGAGGACCGCTAAGTGAGAAAAACAGCTGTAGTATTTTTCCAACAACAGCTACCTGATTTTTCTCACTTAGCGGTCCCCCAACGCGACGACGACGACGCTTGGAAAATAAAAATATTTGAACTTACATAATATATGTGACGATAATAATTATAATAGGTTTAAAAATATTATTTGTTAGTTTTTAGAGTTATTTATTTGTGTATGGGGTTTTTAAAATTTAAAATTTTATTTTTATTATGTCCTTTTTAAAGTAGTTATTACCTACATATTGAGAGACAGAGTTGATCTTACCATATTTTTAACTTTCAATATCATTGAAATAACGGTACCAAATTTCGAATCGATCGGACATAAGGAAGTTAGTCAGATCCCCTCATCAACTAGAAAAGAGCTGATGACCTTCAAGCGGCTGAACAGATTTTCATGAAACATGGCTCAGAACACTCGGGATAAAATTATCTATGACACAAAAAATAAATAAACGAAAATCGGTTCATCCGTTTGGGAGCTACGATACCACACAGATACACAGATACACAGGCAGACACGTTAAACTTATAACACCCCTCTCTTTTTGTGTCGAGGGTTAAAAAGAAGAACACGGCTGCTATTTACGTTTTTTTATCTGATAGCAGCTGCGGCGCACTAGCTGACCAGACACTGTCAGTAATAATGTCATTATTTCTGTTGAATCGGAATCAGAATCAATCGTTTAAATCAATCAATCGTTCGTGTAGTCGTGTAATCGTTGTACTTTTCTATGTAGGTATATGGAGAATGAGAAGGATGAGTAGAGAAATAATGTCATTATTACTGACAGTGTCTGGTCAGCTACTGAGTGATTTCGTCAAATCTTTCAAAATCTCCCTATATGTACAGCCCACTATGTAGGTATGTACACTGTATGACACTCGCACGCCATAATAATTTTCATCAATTTACTAATTACGCTTTATCGTTAATGAGACTGTACACACACGCCGTCATTATATACGAGTAACTTAAATAAACACAATGCAATTAGCTATATCGATATTGATGCCAAACCACCCTATGATCGCAAATATTAGGTATACAATAGTTGTTTATTAGATACAAGGGAGCACAGTTGTTGTTTACCTTTCGTACTTATCTTGAGACCCTTAGCAAGCAAAGATTCCAAAATTTAACCACCTGCGTAGCGAGCGTTTTAAGGCACGAGGGGCGAACAAACTTTGCTGCCGAGTGAAATAGGTATTTCAGATAGAGATGTCAGCATGTACGCCCGAGGTAACACTGTATACTTGTAGTTTATACAGATAACAGCCTCTAATGGGGCCTGAAAGAGGGTGGGCTGATGGCAGTACGCGAGTTGGACGGCAACGAGTAGGAACGGCAAAATTTAACCACGTGCGTAGCGAGCGTTTTAAGGCACGAGGTGCGAACAAACTTTGCTGCCGAGTGAAATACCTACCTATAACATTTTTTGTCCTAATCATCCTCCTAGCAAAGAAAATACGAGTACTAGTTTTAAAACGATTCACGGGGACGTATTCTAACTTTAAAACAGGTTTAGACACGATCCGACTGCAAAACAACTCCAATGCATTAACCACACAATACTTACAGCAAGCGCCTAAACGTCTGAATCGAAATATCAGAATTTGCTTGAAAATTATTCTAATTCATCTCCAATATAACTTCAATATTGGTTGATTATTTGTTGTGTGTGGAAATAATGTTTGAAATAGATTGTGTTTTTAATGTATTGTTTATGTATTTTAAAGTTAGAATACGGCACATTTTATCAAATCAATTATAGTATTAATAAACACTCAAAATAATAATATTTAAAAGTTCATTCGAGTATAACGTGAAGGTATGTCGAAATCTTTTATAACGATATCAATTATAACGAAATATCGGATGTTACGTCCAGTAAATAGAGAAATAATTCCTATATTTTAAACACAATCTTATATATGTATACACATTTGACATTACACAATAACTACACATGCAATCCTACTCTTTCATAGTTCATTAACTTTTTTATAGACCACGACGGTGGCAAACAGGCATACGGCCCGCCTGATGCTAAGCAGTTACCATGGCCTGTAGGCCCAGAGGATTCACATGCGCGTTGCCTACCCTTTAAGAACCTATATACACTCCTTTTTTGAAGAACCTCATCCTGTAGCCCGCTGGGAAAACCTCGGCAGGGAGTTTATTCAGCCGCAGCGTACTACTAACTATTACAGTACTATTAGTTATTCTGTGCTATTACTGTATTGCCCTTTGTTATGTTATGTTTTTTTTCTCCTTAACAATGCATCAGGGCAGGGTCCGACTGGAAACCAGCGCTGCTGTACATATACTGCAGGTTTATGCTGAGTCGAGCCCCTTTATAGTCATATTTTTCATGTTTGTTTTCATGTTAGTATTTAACTTTAATGTTTTAAAATTTAACATTAATTGTATGTATTCTACTGTCTGTGATGTTAAAAAAAGTTTTATCTACACTCATACTGTAAGTACTCTAAAATGCGTTCAAAAACCGTAGACAATGACAAGCATTACAACAAACGATTTAACTATGATAAGTTTCTTATCTGCGGCAGTAACGTAATTTTAACTTTGCATGCTCAAATATTGTTAAGCAATGAGTTTCAAATTTGGAACATCGAATTTGATAACATAATGTTACCGCCATGGCCAACTCGATTGGTCCCGCGCGAGCCCCGACACAATCGAGTTGGCCACGCCGACACAATCGAGATGGCCGCGGCGGTGCAATGGCGGCCATTCTATGATTTCCGAATACGGCATTTATAATAAATAATATGAGTGTAGATAAAGCAGTGTATGCAACTGTACGTAATTAGGCCTTAAAACACTCGTGTGATCTTATTATGAAATTCGCCTGCGGCTCATTTCATAAAACCACACTCATGTTTTAAGGACCCTTATTACGTAACAGTTACATAATAGTAGTTTATGTAACTGTTACGTAATAAGGGTCCTTAAAACATGAGTGTGGTTTTATGAAATGAGCCGCAGGCGAATTTCATAATAAGATCACACGAGTGTTTTAAGGCCTAATTACGTACAGTTGCATACATTGCTTTATCTACACTCATATTATTGATTATAAATGCCGTATTCGGAAATCATAGAATGGCCGCCATTGCACCGCCGCGGCCATCTCGATTGTGTCGGCGTGGCCAACTCGATTGTGTCGGGGCTCGCGCGGGACCAATCGAGTTGGCCATGGCGGTAACATTATGTTATCAAATTCGATGTTCCAAATTTGAAACTCATTGCTTAACAATATTTGAGCATGCAAAGTTAAAATTACGTTACTGCCGCAGATAAGAAACTTATCATAGTTAAATCGTTTGTTGTAATGCTTGTCATTGTCTACGGTTTTTGAACGCATTTTAGAGTACTTACAGTATGAATGTAGATAAACTACTATTTTTCTATTCTATTCTAAATATTTATTCTTTTTCCTGGGCAAGATTTTATACCAAAATAACACCGGTTATTACGAACGCCAAAATATGGTGGTCCCGTTGTCGTTATAAAAGGTTTCGATTTTATAATTGAAAGAAAAATGAAAAAAAAACCGGCCAAGAGCGTGTCGGGCCTCGCTCAGTGTAGGGTTCCGTAGTTTTCCGTCCGTCACAGTAAATGTCCCTACTTAAGAGTTAAAATAACACCGCCATGTAGGATATGATATGAGCGTTCCACGTACAGCGACATCTGTCGGCAAATTAAGTAAACTATTGCGCGCGAGCTTAAACTATAGAAGATGATTTTTATGGGATAATTCTTTATTGCGTGAACCGATTTTCACCGTTTTTACTTCATTTGAAAGCACGTCATTTCATTGTGATTTTGTAGAAATTACAGGTACACCTGCTTATACGGTTAAATTACAAACTTAGTTCAGAAATTATTTTGTAATTTTTTTTTCAAAAACTATTCAACCTATCAAGTGCAAAATAATTTTCCTAGAAAGTTTTTATAAAGTTCTACTTCTAAAAGTTAGAGGGGGGGGGGACACATTTTTTTTTCTGGAGCGATTATTTCCGAAAATATTTACACTATCAAAAAATGATTTTTTTGAATGATTATCAAATCAAAAACCCCTATTCTAGGGTTCCGTACCTCGAAAGGAAAAAACGGAACCCTTATAGGATCACTTTGTTGTCCGTCTGTCTGTCTGTCTGTCTGTCTGTCTGTCTGTCTGTCTGTCTGTCTGTCTGTCTGTCTGTCAAGACCATTTTTCTCAGAAACGCGTAGGGGTATCAAGCTGAAATTCATACCAAATACTCAGGTCTATTGTCCCTTGGAGCTGTGAAAAAATCAAACTTAAAAGCCAACGCAATCAAAAGATACAGTCGTTTATGCTGCAAATTTTAGTTTTTCGGCACTCGCAAAACCTACGGGGTACTTCCCGTGAACTCAGAAACTTGAAATTTGGCACGAAGCAACGTCATATAGCATAGACAATGGAAAAATTACAAAAAGTAGAAATTTTTAGTGAAATCATACAAAAAATATTTTTTTTAATTTTAAACTTACTACCTTTTTCCTCGTAAACGCGTAGAGGTATTAAATTGAAATTCATGTCAAATACTCAGGGCTATATGACCTTTCAGATGTAGCAAAACCAAACTTTTATGTCAACGCAATCAAAAGAAATAGCAATTTAAGTCGCATATTTTGAAACTGAGTACTCACAAGAAACTCAAAACCTAAAGGGTACTTCCCGTAAACTCAGAAACTTGAAACTTGGCACGAAGAAACTTCATATAGCACATATAAAGGAAAAATTGCGAAAACCGTAAATTTTTAGTTACATCATATAATAAAAATATTTTTAATAATTTTAAAGTTACTACCCCTATACACAGGTTTGTACGGAACCCTCGGTGCGCGAGTCCGACTCGCACTTGGCCGGTTTTTTTTTAAATACCTATCTAACAATATATCACACGTTAGGGTTGAAATGAAAAAAAAAATCACTCCCCACTTTACGTATAGGGGAGGTACCCTAATAAAACATTTTTTTCCACTTTTTATTTCACCACTTTGTCGGCGTAATTGATATCCCATCAAAAACATAAATGTGAAAGGCTGCCAAGTTCGATACTATGGGAATGCTTCGCCTATAAAATAAGTGAGATCTGAATAAGTACCAAGTTCCATAAAAATACCTCAAATCATAAATAGTTATAGGAATGCACACTTGATTTCCAGCAGTTTTTAAGGTACATTTTGAATAAGTATCATGTTACATAGAAATACCTAAAATTATCATAGTCAGAGAAACGCACACCGGTTTTTTTAGCAGTTTCCTGATAACATTTATTATTTTCAGTACTTTTTAATGATGTTACTTGGCACTTTTTCACACACCACACACCTTTTCAATGCAATGAATCGACACATTTGGACTGCAATGTGTCAAGTATATAATTTTCTATTAAAACTTGCCAAGTTACATCATTAAAAAGTACTGAAAATAATAAATGTTATCAGGAAACTGCTAAAAAAACCGGTGTGCGTTTCTCTGACTATTATAATTTTAGGTATTTCTATGTAACGTGATACTTATTCAAAATGTACCTTAAAAACTGCTGGAAATCAAGTGTGCATTCCTATAACTATTTATGATTTGAGGTATTTTTATGGAACTTGGTACTTATTCAGATCTCACTTATTTTTAAAGGTTGTCTGGAAGAAATCGCTCATTAGCGATAAGACCGCCTGTTGTTACCTCTACCTAAATTTATCTAATTGTAAAATTTGTGCTTGTAACTGTATGAGGTGTGCAATAAAGAGTATTTATTATTATTATTATTATTATTATTTATAGGCGAAGCATTCCCATAGTATCGAACTTGGCAGCCTTTCACATTTATGTTTTTGATGGGATTTAATTTATTTTTGTTAGGTGTAGGTTCTTTATAATTTTTTTATTACGGACGGCGCGAGCGCGGCGGATGAGTGTAGGCAGCGACGGAGGGTGCGCGAGGCGGGGAACGGAATTTTTATCTAGTATCACTATACATACATATATCGGGATTTCGGGATCGATCGGGCAGCGCGAGTACCTATAATCTATGATAAATCCTATTTTACTATTTATTTATAGGTGATTTTTACAAATAAACTGGCTCCCTACACCTATAAAATGTACCTACTTACATATAATTACATACATCAATAACGTACCTTATTCTGTTTGTAAGTACGCTACCTACATAGATAATTAATAACTTGGTAATACCTACCTACCAGTAGGTATTATAATTGGTGGCCTATTATGTAGCCCTAGAAGTGCACCATCCCATCTCATCCCGTGGCGTATCGGAGGGTGAGATGGGCAGTAGTATATATAATTCCATCTTAGAGTATATATGATTTCCATGTTCTTGAATCTGCGATTTTATTAGTTGTAAAATTAGAAATTCACTGATTTAGCGCACCTAGTGTACCTAGTGACCTGCTTTGCACTTCGTAAATCGTGGGTTCGGTTCCCGCAACAGACACACACAGAGTGGTGAACAATTTTATTGTTCTTGTCTTTAAGACAAACATGTAGTCTTAAATTGGTATGTATCTAAATTTAAATAAGTCTTATCTCATTTCCACTCCATACCTACTTATAGTAGAACAAAATTACACATTCGTTGTTTTCGAAACTGACTCATACTTGGCCGTTTTCAGATTTTTACTTTATTTCGACCTAAAGACAAACCTTCGAGCCAAATTTCAGGTCGGTACGACCATTGGAAGATAGACCCATTTAGTTCATTATGACTTCATAGTAGAACAAAGTTACACCTTCGCTATTTTTAAAACTGACTCACACTTGGCCGTTTTCAGATTGTTCCCTTTACTTTGACCTTAAGACCTATCTCCATGCCAAATTTCAAGTCAGTACGACCATTGGAAGTGGTCTAGGTTTTTGATGAGTCAGTGAGTCAGTGAGTGTATAGTAAAAATAGCGATTTTCTGACGTCAATATCTCAAGAACTGCTATAGGTAGAATAATGAAATTTTGTATTCTAGACAATTAAGGGGATGTCAACAGTTATAGGGTGGTCGAAATTGGCCCAAAATGGTTCGTGTAATATAACCCACGGCCGGTGTGTCGCTTTTTTTTGCTCGAACTTGGCGGACACACTGCCGTGTGTCTAGATAATTGGTGGCCTATTATGTAGCCCTAGAAGTGCACCATCCCATCTCATCCCGTGGCGTATCGGAGGGTGAGATGGGCAGTAGTATATATAATTCCATCTTAGAGTATATATGATTTCCATGTTCTTGAATCTGCGATTTTATTAGTTGTAAAATTAGAAATTATTTAGACTATGCGAGAAAAAATAGTCTTTTCATTTTTGTTTGACTGATTTAGCGCACCTAGTGTACCTAGTGACCTGCTTTGTACTTCGTAAATCGTAGGTTCGGTTCCCGCAACAGACACACACAGAGTGGTGAACAATTTTATTGTTCTTGTCTTTAAGACAAACATGTATTGTCTTAAATTGGTATGTATCTAAATTTAAATAAGTCTTATCTCATTTCCACTCCATACCTACTTATAGTAGAACAAAATTACACATTCGAAACTGACTCACACTTAGCCGTTTTCAGGTTTTTACTTTATTTCGACCTAAAGACAAACCTTCGAGCCAAATTTCAGGTCGGTACGACCATTGGAAGATAGACCCACTTAGTTCATTATGACTTCATAGTAGAACAAAGTTACACCTTCGCTATTTTTAAAACTGACTCACACTTGGCCGTTTTCAGATTTTTCCCTTTACTTTGACCTTAAGACCTATCTCCATGCCAAATTTCAAGTCAGTACGACCATTGGGAGTGGTCTAGGTTTTTGATGAGTCAGTGAGTCAGTGAGTGTATAGTAAAAATAGCGATTTTCTGACGTCAATATCTCCAGAACTGCTATAGGTAGAATAATGAAATTTTGTATTCTAGACAATTAAGGGGATGTCAACAGACACTCGAAATTTCATATGCGTAGATAAAATATGTTTTGAGTTATAGGGTGGTCGAAATTGGCCCGAAATGGTTCGTGTAATATAACCCACGGCCGGTGTGTCGCTTTTTTTGCTCGAACTTGGCGGACACACTGCCGTGTGTCTAGATACATATTAGTACCAAATTTCAGCTTTCTAGTGCTAACGATCACTGAGATTATCCGCGGACGGACGGACGGACGGGCAGACATGGCGAAACTATAAGGGTTCCTAGTTGACTACGGAACCCTAAAAATGGAAGGGTCGACTGTACCTACTTAAAATCGGAAATGTATTAATTTGTCTGACATGTAGTCAAAATGCATTTACATGCTGCTTTCAAATGATAGAATAGGCTCGTTTAGCTCATTCTAATAAACGGCCGAAATGTATGAAACAGCAAAAATATATTGTTTTTTGTGATTTCGGTTAGTTTCGATTTAGTTAGTCCCATAGTAAGTTGTTTAGTATCGTCTATCAAATCACCTCGAAAAATATGGCAGTTATTCAAAAAACAACCTATATACGTAGATAAGTAGTAGTCATTCTATGATTCAAGATCAAAGACTTGAAACCAGGGCTTGGAAACCGGTATTTGCTCCATACTAAAATACAGGTATTCGTTCGTTTTTTTTTCGGTCTTTTATTTACTATTTAATTTTTAATCGAACAATCTTATAATACGAAGTCATTTCCTAAATACATAACTTCTACATAAAGACCATAAAATAATGCGAAATATTGGGTTTTTTGCGAAAACCGTTTTTAGCTTTTTCTAGTTAGGCATAGTACAAACAGGAACACTCTTAATTGTACATCGGTGGACCTTATTACAATAGGCATAAATAGTGTGTGCGAAGGTACCTATGAATTTTATAGATATAACCTTTCAAAGTGGGTAGACAGTAGACACACGCAACTGTAGCCAGTTCCAATGCCAAGTGCACTTGTTAGAAGTTGATTTATCATAAGAGTGCCACTGAGCTCTGGCGAAGGGCATTGCTTTATTTCTGAACAACTACAAGACAACTAAAGTGCAACTATAGATAACTATAGTGTCGGAGTTGAGAGGGAATGTAGTTAGCGATTCTTTGACGTTTACGATTCAGCACACCTTTCCAACAAGTAGGGTAATTGTGCTAGTGTCCCGTCCAGGTCCAGTTTACCGTCCACTTGATTAAACTGCTGCAAATAAATGGGGAAAACTTTTTAAGGTCAACATAGTTTATATTTATAGTTTATTCTTTAGTCGATTTTTTACTTTTAAGTTTTTATTTTGGGAAAAACTGGAAGATAAACATATAAATAATTATGGACGGAAATCTGACAAGAGTGGACGAAAACTAGTACAATCACCCTACTTACATTTTCAGTGCGTTAAAGTAAAAGTTTAACCAGGATGATAAGTTTTAACTGTAAGTCTCTAAAGAGGTCGTTAGAAGGAGTAAGGGAGTTGTGTGAAGGAGCTGATGTCCTATTACTACAAGAAACATGGCTCTTGGGGCACGACTTGCCACTGCTCGGCACGGTACACAACGACTTCGCGTACACAGGGACTACAGCGGTCGACTGCGGTGCCGGTTTACTAACTGGGCGTCCGCACGGAGGAGTAGCTGTACTATGGAGGAAAACGGTGTTTAAGGACGTATCGGTGGTGAAGTGCGGTAGTGTGCGGTTAGCGGCCATTAAGATTGCAATGACAAATGCTGAGGTGCTAATATTCAGTGTTTATATGCCAGTGAATTCCCCGGACAATCTACCGTTATTCACTGAGTGTATGAGTGAAATTAGTGCCATTAGTCAGGATAATCCCGGTATTGCGGCAGTGTACATTTTAGGTGACCTGAATGCGCATCCTAATGAGCTTTTTTGCAATGAACTATTTCAGTTTTGTGAAACACAAAGGTGGCATTGTATAGATCTTGAGCTGTTGGGCGCTGACTCTAAGACATATATTTTTACAAGTGAAGCCCACGGGTGTGACAGATGGTTGGACCACTGCATTGTCACAGAGGCAGCGAGAAAAACAGTGCGAAATGTCAGGGTTGAATACAATGTGTATTGGTCCGATCATCTGCCGCTTATAATGGAGTGTGAACTGGACAAAGTTGAGATTGTGTGTGATAGCTCTATGTCACGGAATGAGGGTGTATTTTGGGGTGAAAGAGATGCAGATCAAGTGGAGCTCTACCGAGCAATCTGTCACAGTCAGTTAAAATTGCTGGACTTTCCTGCCGAGCTAACGTCATCCGCGGATAAGCTATGTAGCGATTCTAATCATAATTTAATATAAATAATATGCATAGTTATATAGTGAATACCCTGACGGAGGCAGCAAAAAAGTCTAGCAAGAAAAATCAGGGAAAACACTGTAGACGGGTGGCCGGATGGAACAAGTACGTGGCTCATGCTTACAGGGATGCCAGGGAGAAATTTCTAGTGTGGGTGGCTGCAAACAGGCCTAAAATGGGTCCAGTCTAACGGGACATGTCTGAAGCTTTTTAAGTCCAAGCTGAAATGGTGTCAGGACAGGCAAGAACAAATTAAGAGTGATATTATTGCCTCTAACCGGTCAGCTAAGGACTGTAAAGCTTTCTGGAAAAACACAAATAAATTTAACACGAAGCCAGGGGTCCCTGTGAGTGTGGGGGGGGGGGGGGGGCGGGAGAGTGACAGAAAGGCTATCGCAGACAATTTCAGCAGGATATTTGCCATAAGTCCTTTGCTGAGTTCAACTGAGACGGTCATGGGTGAATGCTCCCTGAGTTTTACAGCTAGTGAGGTTGATAAAATCATTAAAAGCATGCAAAGGGGTAAATCACCGGGACATGATGGGCTCAGCATCGAGCACCTCAAGTATGCTGGGGTACACTTGCCGCGGGTGCTGGCAATGTTCTTCACTCTGTGAATGAGGCACACCTACCTGCCCCAGCAACTTACAAGTACAGTGGTAGTGCCGTTGGTCAAAAACAAGACGGGTGATCTAGCGGACATGGGGAATTACAGACCTATCTCGCTGGCCACTGTACTCGCGAAAGTGCTTGACAGCTTGATTA
Organism: Pammene aurita; assembly: GCA_947086415.1. Lineage (NCBI taxonomy): Eukaryota > Metazoa > Arthropoda > Insecta > Lepidoptera > Tortricidae > Pammene > Pammene aurita. Next base: position 6,528,557 of record OX352302.1, on the reverse strand, counting down.
ACGCGCAGCTTTGTAAACATATCAAAATTCACGACGCTCAGTTCGGCTTCAAGCCAGGTCTGTCGACTGAAAGTGCGATACTGTGCGTTAAGCAGGCTGTCAAGTACTACAAGGACAGAAACACACCTATTTATGCGTGTTTTCTGGACTTGTCCAAAGCGTTTGACCTGGTTGTGTACGACATATTGTGGGACAAGCTGCAGAAAACCAATCTACCTAGGGAGTGCGTGGCTTTATTAAAATATTGGTATAACAGTCAGGTCAATCGCGTAAGATGGGCTGGGGTAGACTCAGATGTGTATAGGCTGAAATGTGGAGTAAGGCAGGGACGGTTGTCATCCCCCATCCTATTTAACCTTTATGTGAATGAGCTGATCGAACGGCTCAGCAGGACCCATGTCGGCTGTCATATAGGTGATATCTGTTTCAATAACATAAGCTATGCAGACGACATGGTCCTGCTGGGACCGTCGGTTGACTCCATTAGGATATTACTTAGAGACTGCGAAGGCTACGCTCTATGGCATGGTCTTAAATATAATGCGAGTAAAAGCGAGGTGCTCATTTTTAAGGCAAAAAATATAACCCAAACACCTTGCCTAAGATCATGCTGGGGGGCGAACCCCTAAAAATAGTGAAACTCTGGGCCACATGCTAACTGAGGAACTAAAAGACGATCTGGATCTGGAGAGGGAAAGAAGGGCGATGGCAGTGAGGGGGAATATGCTTGCCCGCAGGTTTGCACCTTGTAACGATCAAGTCAAGTTGACGCTATTTAAAGCATATTGTCAAACTTTTTACACGTGCAGCCTGTGGGTAAGCTTTACGCAGAGGTCCTATAGCACCTTAAGGGTGCAGTACAACAACATCCTCAGGATGCTGCTGAGGCTGCCGAAGCACTGCAGTGCGTCAGCCACGTTTGCCGAGGCGAGGGCAGATGACTTTTTTGCCATTAGGCGGAAAAGAATCGCCTCGATGCTAAGGCGGGTGCGTGGCAGCAGGAACAGTATGCTGAGGGAGTTGGCGGAGCGCCTGGACTGCCCGCTTACCAAGTACTGGGTGGAGGTGGTAATTGGCAGGACCAGGTAGTAAATAAAATATTTAATACCTGCTCCTGCCAGAGGAACATCACTAAATTATTTTTTGTTGTAATTTATGTTTTTGCTTCTTTTTATTTTTTTATTTTATGTAACACTAACATAGTCTTAAGGTTATACAACTAACACTTTTATAGACGTATGTCTGAAATAAACAATTTTTTTTTTTTAAATTTTTAAATTTAAACCATCAGTATTGTATTTTATGACGTCTAAACTCCGAATACTTCTTAAAAAAAATATATGTCTCACTCTTATGGCTGTACCTATGCTGGATCTACAAATAGGATACTGTCAAATATTTTTGCGCGGTTCTTTGTGTGTAAATTATTATGGCAGCTGAATGTACAAGTTGGGAAAAATAGAAGGATACATCTTTTTTCGCCGCTGTTGTTATTTATCATTTTGTAATTTTAAATTTTATAGTTTAAGCATTATGCGTGCATATTATTGCGGCAAATTGGTTCCGGATCATTGTATACTATCAAAACGTTTCAATCAAGTCTTCTACAGTGCAAAGCTCTGAGAAGATTGCGGCATATTTTCGGTAGAAATCATGCAACCTCTTTTTGCTAACTTTTACAATATGTGTAACTTTTACAATAAGGAGGTTCTCCATTGTTCTATTTTACTGTGTACTAAAACACTGCCCAGGGGGGCGATTTTTGAGATTCGAGCGCTCGAATCTGACATTTTAAACTCTGAATAAAATGATGTCTTAAAAATAACAGCGATAGGAATTTAAAAGCACGATTATTTAAAATATTAATTTCATGCGAAAATAATGGCGACAAACTTTTCTGTGCGATTATTTTCGTGCTTAATGTCTTCGAATTTGAGCGTTCAAAAGTCAAAAATCGGTCCCCTGGGCCGTACCCAGGGCCAATTTAAAGGTAAGTGCATTTACTTTATTCTCATAGTTGTTCGAGCCGATTGTAGTTTCCCCATATGCCCATATGCCCATAATGCCACAAATAGATATAAAGCGTAAGAATTTTGCTTCATTTTGTACCTTATATCCCAAAGCCTCACATAATCATAAACAATTTTCCTTCCATTATTTGAGCTTCCTTTTTATGACTTTAGGTATAGTAAGATTTCATGTTCGTACATTATTTAATTCCTTATAAAGTATACGAAATATTATAACAAATTTTGGGGATTTTTACGCACCAGAATCTAATATTATGCCTATATCAATGCGGCTTGCTTTTGGAGGTAATATACATATACATAAACTCATCCACCTAGCGTTAGCCACGGATTTGTTTCGCAACCTAATCCCAAGTAGTCTAGTTTTACGAAAGCGACTGCCATCAAACCTTTTAAATAAGTTAAACATCCTTTTCACAGCATATGGAGATGAGATTGCATGTACAGGGACAGTATTTCACAGCATATGGAGATGAGATTGCATGTACAGGGACAGTATTTCACAGCATATGGAGATGAGATTGCATGTACAGGGACAGTATTTCACAGCATATGGAGATGAGATTGCATGTACAGGGACAGTATTTCACAGCATATGGAGATGAGATTGCATGTACAGGGACAGTATTTCACAGCATATGGAGATGAGATTGCATGTACAGGGACAGTATTTCATAGCATATGGAGATGAAATTGCATGTACAGGGACAGTACTTCACAGCATATGGAGATGAGATTGCAGTAATGTACAGGGACAGTGGAGTAGAGGATTAAGCTCTGAATCCCGTCGCGATTGAAGCTTTCGTGAGGGATAATGGAACGGAATCGTAAACATATTTTTTAAGGTTCCGTACCTCAAAGGGAAAAACCGTAACTCAATAAAGATCACTTTGTTGCTTGTCTGTCTGTCAAGACCCTTTTTCTAACTCTTCGCAGGGGAACTAAAACGTATAGGGTAACTTCCAATAGTCCTAGAATCATGAAATTTGGCAAAAAGGAAGGTCTTAAGTAAAGGAAAAAGTCCAAAATCGTTAATATATATGTTGTTCCGTTCCATCGCTATTTTTTTTGCGATTACGAAATTATATGCAGTTGGTAAACTATTTAATCGTGACCTTTGTCGATGTATGGAATGGAGACAACAGTTTTTGAAAATTTATCCCTCAATCCAATTTTTCTTTTCGTTATAGCAATGTTCGGTGATTGTTAAAATTGTGTGTAAAATATACGGAACCTTCAGGGCGCAAGTTCGACTCGCACTTGGCCGGTTTTTCCTAACACAAAGTTATTATTCAAAATCAAATATAAAGGAATACGTACTTACTGCTGTACAAGAACGTATTCCTTATATTATAGACAGAATACTATAGTCGTAAATATTGTACTGTAATGCTTTTACGTTTGAAACATTCATTTATGTCACTTATAACGTAGACCCCGACCACGCTAACTCTGTACCGTCTTTAAGCGCAATGTGTAAAAATCATCATCATTAGCCGTTCCCTCAGAGCTGAGTATCGTGACAACATGTTCGTCTCTTGAAGACCAACAGAAGAGTGTGGACAAGCCAGCAATCACTTCAAATGTATATGAAAGTATGACGTTTTTAATGGTAGGTCCACATTTTGTAATTGCAAAGTCCATGCAGAGCGGTGGTCGGGACTCTAGCGCTGTTGGGGAGAGCGGGCTTAAAATAAAAGTGCCGGGGTATGTTCTTCCGATGACCATAGAAACTCGAAAAAGCGAAGCGATTCTTATGATGTTTGTCGGGAAAGTTTATGGGTCAGCACCTGCTACTTTAGCTGTTAATTTTGGCATTTAAAATACTTTACGCGTCGTAATATTGCTTTGTCTATGTCAAAAATTTTCGATTTCGTATTTAAAATTAGGTTTTTTTTTCAACGTCACATGATATATAACGGCGCATAATCAACTCTTGGATTCAATTGTAGGTTAACACAAAATTAATTTAATTCTGTCTGAATTCCCAATTCAAGCGAAAACATTTTCTCGTTTTTAATTTAAAACGCTGCGTGCAGAGTTCAAGGCGGGGAAATAAATGGAATCCGTTGTGTTCAGTGGTTTGCGTTTAACAGACGGACTGACGGATGAAGGATTGAGAATGAGGTTATTATTTTTCTGCTTTCGTATACCTAAGAGTGTACAATCGTTTTAGTATGCTTCTGATGTATTACAATGATGTCTATTTAAATTCAGTGCGGATTAGTCGTCTTTTTTTTCATACTAGTTAATAACGTTTCAAACAAAAACAAGGAAGTACATACATTTGTATGCTTACATTCTATTACTTATTCTCTTTTTTCCTAACGCGAATACTAGACCGGAGTATATTTGCGTTCGAGCGCAAGAAAATTGACGCACACCAGGAGCCTGTTCCATACCATTTTATGATTTCCAATTTATTTTGCGAATGAAACTAAGTACTACTTGTAATACAAGTTGTCAATGCAACACCAACAGACCCTTACTGCGCTGCTAGAAAGCGGTAGAGGTAAGCTGAAAATTCTGGAGAGGTATGCTATGATAGCCATTAAAACCGTCAGAATAAAATATCAGGTAAAGTTACAATAGGAAATCGAAATCAACGCCCTAGATATATAAGGCAATACTCATCCATCATCCTCCAGTCCAGCATGCAGTGTCCGTTGCTTGAGTTAAAAAACTCCGTAACTAATCTGTATTTTGCGATAGCTGTTCTGGTACCTCATCGTAAGTATTATTATTACTTGTAGGTACTTATAATATAATTCTAGACAGTGAGGGTCACACCACAGTCACCACATCTATCGATGAGGAATCGGACGTAATCAATCACAAACAGCTTTATGTCTACGTAATAAGAGCGAAAAAGACGTTGATTGGCTCGTCCGACACGAAACGACCACTATTCGCGGGCATTCGGTGATTTGCCGAAACGCTCTTCGCATCTGTAGCACAGAATATATAATATAGTATAAGATATATAAGATAGTATTTCATACAAAATAGCCACGCTACGCCTCGCCCCGAACGCAATTACCTCACCCCGCGGCGGCCGATTGGTAGGGAGCTAGTAGGCTAATTCGTCAGGTTGGCAGCACTTGGCAGAGCATCGATAAAAAGCAAAATGTCGGTGTATTGTCAAACGTCATTACGACGGCGGAAACAGCGCCCTAAGACGCACGCGCATATTGAAGCGTGTACAAATGTGCCATGCACACAAAGGTGCTCAAACGAGTTTTGTAGTATGACGTGTGAGGCGATAATGAAAGCCAAGTGCCCGTGATCGCATGAAGAACGGCGCCGATGGCGGCTGAATGATACTGAATACACCCAAACAGCTCCGACGAATCCGACGACCGTGTATGTGTATGATGCTATTAGCACGTAAGGTTAAGCTGTAAGTGCTTATTTTATGTAGAAAGAAATTAATATAAATACATAAATATAAATGAGTGCGAATAGTGTTGTGTAAAATACTCGGCATTTGTCGATTCAGCGTCGATAGGTGTGGTGTGGGGACTGGAGAGACCCTAAAGTAATGTTTGTTGCAGTGGTGATCCTGAGCGTGCGCGGGCCGCTGGTGCGCGAGTTCCTGCTGGCTGCGCACGCGCTGGGCATGACGCGCGGCGACTGGGCCTTCCTCGACGTGGAGATATTCCAGGTGACATATTTGCCAGCCACAGATAACCTCAACCACTAGATCATAAGTCCAACTCGAGGTCACCACACATCAGCGCTCCCGCACTAATTTAGTAATGGTGCGTACACACCGGGCCAACGAAGAGCTATCTATCTCATTCTAACAAATAGCTGCCGCATAAGTGCTCCGCGTTCGTTGGCCCTTCGTTGGCCCGGTGTGGACCCACCTTAAGAGAGCGCGACCGCCTATTTCATTTGAGTTAACGTTTTTGATCATTACTCATGTGAATTAAAAATATCCACAAAAATCAAGTTATAGGGACTAACTTGGATTGTTATACTACAAAATGGTGTAGAATACTATTGAGATGTGCTGTTCGAATCGTAGAAATAAATGAATATAATTGCGCTTATGTGTGGTGACCCCGTGCTGCTTGTAAAAGCTTAATGATGAGTAATCTGTGTAGTCTGTGTTGCCAGCACAACCTCATTCTAACTAAACATAGCCTTTAGAAAAAGTTGTGTATTGGGCACGCGGTTCGAGCTTGGGGACATGTTGGCCAAGTAGAGTAGAAATATGTGGAAGAGTTTAGTAAGAGCCCACTTCGTCGATTTACGAGACACATTAACTAATAGTAGATATCTATGTAGTTTCGCAGTGTATTAGTGATAATGATAAGACTGTAATGCTGTGTAAACTTAAATAAACAATAAACAAAAAATAAACAAGGAAACTTCGCTCTTTTATTAACACATAGCGTACCGGGCCGTGTAGTTTTAGGAAGTACTAATAACTCCATATCGACAAAGTGGGACTTTTTCTCTAGACTGATACGTAGTATATTTATGGTGAAAATAGGTGTAGGAGTTATAAATAAATAAATAAAATAAATATTTGGGGACAATCTTACACAAATCAACCTAGTCCCAAACTAAGCAAAGCTTGTACTATGGGTACTAGGCGACGATATACATACTTATATAGATAAATATATACTTAGATACATAGGAAACACCCATAACTCAGAAACAAATATTCGTGATAAACACACAAATAAATGCCCTTACCAGGATTTGAACCCGGGACCTCCTGCTTCGTAGGCAGGGTCACTACCGACTGGGCTAGGAGGCCGTTATAGTTGGATTTTTAAATATACAACATTTAAATATCTTATAAATTCTAACTATATTCTTGAATTAAAATTAGAACAATCTAGTTTCTTGCCCTGTGCTTACCTTCAACAATCCTGTTTGCTTTTAGATTAATTGTGCTCGCATCTTAAAGCCAACTCAATCCGTACGGGCGTGCAGTCACTTGTTTACCCAGCGCGCAACTTTAGCACTTGTTACTATGGGACTAAGGGCGGCTTTAGATTAGAGGTTATAGGGAATCAAGATTGCATACAGCCTAAGTCGCGTAGATTGTCTTAATACCTTACAAGTTGTTGAATTAATGCAGGACTGCATCTAGGAAACTGTTGTTGGAATATTAGATTCTAGAAGGTGATTAGATACAGACCGTTGACCTCAACGGTTTAGAAGTTAACTTTGTATTGCATCTCAAGTGTTCCACGTGTATCTTATACAGTTTCGAAACAGCTTTATAACAAACTTGATAAGCTTAATAAGTTGAAGACGGCTTTGTGTCTATTTATATCAAGACTACTCAAGTGTGCAGTCGACCTAAAATAACATCATCATAAAAGTGCGAAATAAGTAAATTTCCAGCCTACGATGTCTATGTTAGGTAACAAATACCGAGGAAGTTTATTTTGGTGAAATGAATTTTGTATTATGGATATTGGATTTCGAATTCAATCACTTCTTTCAACCCCTTGGCGATACACAAATATTTTTCTGAAGATGTTCGTTTACTGTGAAATTTTCTCCAGTGATATTTTCTTTTTTAACCTGTGACCCTGACGCACAAAAAAAACGGTATTATAAGTTTGACCGCTATTTGTTTCTGCCTGTGTATCTGTCTGTAGCTGACCAGACACTATCAGCGATAATGGCATTATTTCTCTAACTTCTCTCTCTTCTCATTCTTCATATACATAGAAAAGGATGGGTACAGAAATAATGAAATTATTACTGACAGTGTCTGGACCGCTAGTGGCACCGCAGCGCTAAAACGATTGAACCGATTTACAGATTAGGTGCGATTAGCAGTCAAAGACAGAACATTTTTAGTTAGTTTTGGAGAAACTATAGTGTATGAATGAATAGTGTATGAACTGAATTTTATCTTTCCCCTTTACGTAAATATTCTCCTTCCAAACAGTTTCATATGTATAATTTATAAACTTAAAAATATTTCATAGACAAAACAAAAAGTGACCGCGGTCTCCGGTGCCCAGGGCTGGAATCGAACCAGCGTCTTCTGCATTCGCGGTAAAGATCATATGTAACCAGATGATCAAAACATTTTAATTAGAAATATGCAAATGTAGATTCAAATGTCTCTAATAAACCTGCTACTATCTATAATAGCCCTGAAACGTCAAAAATGTGAAAATACGTTAGGCGTCTGCGCCGCGCGTCAAAACGCCCCATACAAAAAGTGTGAGGATTGTGACGTCACCGAACACAAAGTTGCAGAAAACTGTTTGGAAGGAACAAGTTTTTGGGAGATTTTTGTAATTTTAGGCACGAAAAAATGCGTTTAGCTATATAGTTGTCGTAAATTTTTTTTCTTGTTAGAACATAAGTAATCGAACTGAAGTTTCTAAAATACATTTGAGGTATTAAAAAAAGGCTTATAATTTTCCGGGTATCTAAAACATGAATCGGCAACTTTTCTAAGGCTAATATAATAATATAAATTGGCCGTGAATTAATATTTTAGCGATAATATTTTTTTATAAGCGTCAAACATGTGGTATCATATTATTGAAAAACGGCAGCAATATATAGCTGACCAAAAAATTTACCTGGAACTTGAAATAATAGGTTGGCAACAAAAGTATTAACTTGGCATCTATTATTCAATGGTTTAAATATTTGTTGCCAGCTATTTGTTTCTACTTAATTAACCATTTTTTGGATATCAATTGCTGGTATCATTTTAATTACGGGAGCACTCAAATTTCAGGAAACTGGAATATTTTTAAGGTTCCATACCAAAATGGTTTAAAAGGAAGCATGTACTACTCTGTCTTGTCACAATGTCTATTTGCTCCGAAATTGCTAGATCGATTGAGCTGAAATTTTGTAGGTTGTATGTTCCCTGGTGCTTTAAGGGAGTAATTAAGAAAATTAAATAAAATGATTTGCAAACCATAGGGTCATTGTTAGTTAACATCAAGCGGGCCGTATGCTTGTTTGCCATCGTCGTGGTGTAAAAAAAAATAGTCTGTGCGACCGGTATGCATGTTGGTTAGGTAATGGTCGTTTTCCACATGAATCTTCCATGGCAATAAATATAAAAAAAAAAAAACTGAGTAATTTGTATTTTTAAATAAGCCTAGGAAGATTTAGGTGCGAAGACGAGCAAAGGAACAAAGAGCTTATCTAACTGTGATCAAAAGTTAAAGTTCAGTGCATTTGTCTTAAAAAAATTGCTAACAAAAATATATAGGTAATCAAAATTTTGATCTGTATGGAACCCGTAGTATGCAATTTTCCCTCTCTTTATTACGCATTTTGAATGTATACATTGAGCACTTGAGCTTTAGGTAATACCTAGTATACCTACTTCCAAAAGGTAGGCACATGACTACTATCTAGGTATAATCAAATAATTTCATTGAATATTGTAGTCATTTATTTTTAAGTAGAAACACTACTACATATACACTATACAACTTGTTTTTTTTAATGTCAGTAAACAACAGGTAATGATTATTATAAACTGCAACATGTTTTTTTTTCTTTTCCTTTAAAACTTCTGTGTAGAAGTAAGGTAGGTGACTATACCTCTTTTTTTTAACAATAGAAAATTAACGAGCCATTTCGCCTATGAATTTTGGTTCTAGTCAGATGACTATAGATGTTGACCTACCAATGTTCATAGAATTAGTAACTTTTTAAGAATTCATTTTATCTTATAATTACAGCTCGTGTAAACTTGCCCGTTGTACTAATATTGAATATGTAATTCACTTTAATTGCTTCCTAAATATTTTAAAAGTACCTTATTTTTAATTTAATAGGTAATCGTTTTCGATTAAAAAAAGGCTTCTTAAAATGCTTCCCAGTTATAAATTCAGTTTTCAATATAATTATTTGATACCTACCTATAGTTAAACAATGGCTGTTAAGACATTAAAAAACAGCCCATATTGAGATAATGTACGGCCCCAAATTTGTCGCCAACCTATTAATTTTCGTACCCATTATTATTTTTTTTAGCTACCCAAATTCAATTATTTAGCAGCCTGGTTAAATACACGCCTTAAAAAAAATGCCTTAAATTTCAAGTTTTTAAACCGCAATATCTTTAAAAAAACTGTTAAAAATTATTACGGATTTCCACTTATTTATATTAATTTGGGGTTGTTGAACGTGTTTATGGAACAAATTCAATTAAATATTTTTCATGCATGTTCTTTATTGTCAGGGTGGCTACTGGGACGAGACGGGTTGGGCAGCGGGAGACGACCGCGATGCCGCCGCTCGCGCTGCCTACGAGGCGTTACTACGTGTCTCACTTAAACTACCCACGGGCGACCGCTTCGACGAGTTTGCAGACGCTGTTCGAGCGAGGGCCCGGATGCATTACAACTACAGCTTCTCGGACGGAGAGGAGGTATGTGTAAAAACCTGTTGATATTATGACCAGCCTACGAGGTTACTAAGTGTGACGCTGAAGCTACCCACAGGAGACTGTTTCAACGAGTTCCCAGATGCTGTCATAGCGAGGGTACGGATGCAACAACTACACCTTCTCGGATGGGGAGGAAGTATGTAAATAAATAAATATTATTGGACAATCTTACACAAATCTACCTAGGCCCACATTAAGCTCAATAAGGCTTGTGTTATGGGTACTAGACGACGATATATATAATAGATAAATATGGATAAATACTTAAATACATAGAAAACACCCATAACTCAGGAACAAATATCTGTGAACGCCCTGACCAGGATTCGGACCCGGGACCTCCTGCTTCGTAGGCAGGGTCACTACCGACTGGGCTAGGTAGGACATGTTGTCTACAACATGTTGATATTGTAACAGAAGGTTAGCGATTAGCGAGGCGTTTACTACGTGTCTCACTTAAACTACCTACGGGCGACCGATTCGACGAATTTGCCGACGCCGTGAGAGCGAGCACTACAATTACATCTTCTCGGATGAGGAGGAAGTATGTTTACAACATATTGATATTGTAACAGAAGGCTAGCGACGCGTTACTACGTGTCTCACTTAAACTACCGATGGGCGACCGTTTTGATGAGCTCGCCGACGCCGTGAGTAACTACACGTAACTACACCTTCTTGGATGGAGAGGAGGTATGTTTATTCTTTACAAACATGTTCATATTGTGACAGATGGAGAGCAGCCTACAAGGTGTTACTACGTGAGTCACTGAAGCTACCGACGGGCGATCATTTCGGTGAGTTTGCAGATGTCGTCAGAGCGAGGACCTGGATGCACTACACCTTCTCGGACGGGGAGGTACGTTTACACGAACTTCTGCTTCTTTTCGAAGGCCGGATCGTATGGAATTTAGCTTTTTTCTCCGGCCAGATTCCCTAACCTCCCCGGGCCATTCACCAGGTTAGATCGACTCCTGAAATGTTGGTACCTCTAGACTTGGTGCCATAAGCAACAAATTGCTTATTGGCTGATATAGCAGGCTCTATTTAATAGCCTACACCAGTATTCAGTTACCTGCAATAATATATTGCACAATGCAGGCCGCAAAAGTATGGCTCGAAAAATAAGGTTGTAGAAGATATTTTTGCGCCCTTCTTTGTGTGAGATACTATTGCAGTTGACAGTACATAAGTAGTAGCTAAACATGTCAGTAGATTATTTATCGTATGTCCTTACATAAGATCCATTTCCGATAGACCGTAAGATATTTATAGAATCTGATATTGGCACCCTCATCCATAAAACATACACGTCGTATGTAATCTATTGGGGATATAAATCAGTTATCTATATTGCTACACTGAACGCACAACATTCAGTTCATAATAGGCCTTTCGGTTATTTTATAATCACACTTGTACGTAGTTTTAAATACGACTTTATCCCAATTATATAAAGTTTGTATTACAAACTAACGTTCGTCACTGATACGATATTATTATACTGAAGCATTTACGGTACTATGTCTGCGTTGAAAATAGTTTTCGAAGAAACTATGTAGTATGCTAATATTAACCCTTTGGTCAAGAAATGATTGGGGATTGAATACTTAATCGAGAGGGGTAAAGTAAAGTACATTTTATCATCGTTTAAGATAAGGAGTGGTCCTGAAATAAGGTAGCCGTGTACTATCTCGTATATTTTTTAATTTGGTGCAAATTTTGAAGCAGTATTTTTATTTTATTAATCCGTAGATACAATACTATAATATTAAAATGTGTGCGCATACATAATGGATTTTTTTTTTTAAACTTGTGTTTTTATTTCAACATACTTTGTAACTTTTTGAACAACATAATTTGACATTCTTCACTCGACATCTGCTACAATGCCACAATGTATTTCCATTTTCACATCCCGTTTTATGCTTCTAAGAATTTCATCTTACCAAGAAGCTACATTAATTAACTGGATTTTAGCTAGCGTAGTCAGGAAGACTCTCTAATCTAACCTATGACAAAGGTTTTTATATGGGAGATAATTTTCTGTAAAAAAAGCAAATACCTACGCTTAATTAAAAATTCCATGTAACTACCTCAAAATGAAGCCAGATAAAAAATTTAACTATCGAAGAAAGACAGTTTATTAAAGTACAAAATAGCTCATCAAATAAAACTATAAGGAAAAACTATGTTTGTGAGAAAACTTCATAAATTTTGTCAGAAGACGCTGTTCAAAAAATTGTCTGTATGATGGAAGACAAAAAGCGAAAACTTGCAACCGCTCTTTAATTTAAATATGATTGTATGTATGTTTTGTGTTATTGTATATACAGATTATTGAAATATAAACTCTGCTTCTAAATTGGCACAATATAAAAAGAAAAATCAGAAAAGGCACGGCTACTTTTTTCCCGGACCACTCTTTATGTGCTTTAGATAATACAATCGAGACATACTGAAGAGCTCAACAGTCGAGGACCGTGTTCTAATAAGTAAGGTACGAGATTAAAAAGCTTCACTCTTTTTCTACGAGTCCTCAAAATAGCCCCCATAATATCCCAAAATTCATCTTATATGCCCTTAGATAGGCTCGAAATGGGCATTCATTGTGTTGTGCCTACAAATTTTAGATATAAAAGTTCATTACTAAGGCGGTTGTTACCTTTTTCTAGTCCCGAATTTATCAAAGAGGCTAGATTATAATGGCTAGTTTTATTCCCTAACCATACATGCTGACCTAAGCCCTTAATTCATTAGGATTTAGAGGTCGTCTGATAAGTCTAAACACAGTGCATCTAATACAATAGAATTGGCTTTCATCAAGATAAGTTATATCGGCTGAGATATAAATAAGTATACTATATTTAATTTGGACTTGATAGATGGATTCTATTTTATATTATAAATTTAGTTTCTACCTTTTTCTGATAATCATAAATATTTACATTCGTACTTGGTTTAATCGACTGGCCAAGGCATCCAAAATAATGTCAAGTGTAGGACCCGAAATTTTGAACAAACTCCCTTCGGTGATAAAAAAAGCGGGTAAAAAAAGTACCCACGTATTTTTGAATAAATTAAAAAGGCGGCTGTTTAACCATACTTTTTACAGTCTTACAGAGTTCTATGACCATAATTGTTTTTAGGATATCACTTAATTTAAAAACTAAATTTAATAAAAGTAGGTACCAAAGTAATGTAATTTGACATATAATATTTGAAATTTTATAAATAAGTGACTAAGACTATGACTATTAAATACCTCCGATTGGGCGGAGTGTTTTAAATAGTGACAGATTTAAGCTCTTTTTGTGACCCAGGTCTACGATGTGTGTAAATTTGTAAATATTATAATTGTGAGACAATCCGTCACCAGAAAGTGACGGCAAGCACTTAGACACAATGTCCAAAAGTGATAGATGTTTTAATGACATTAAACTCGACCTTCGTTTGTATACAAAACTATAGTATCGAAGTAAATCAATATGATTAGATTGACAAAATAGGTAGGTATATGTAATATGGAGTCTAGTAACCTTTATAGGTTATAGCCGTTGATACACAAGTCGCAATGTAAGCCAGAAGTAAAATAATTTTAGAACAACAGTTAGGTCAGGTCAAGATATTATAAATATTATTCAACTCAATTCAAACTATTTTTGAAACGAAGTTCCTTATCGGACGTTTCGCGGATGGGGGCTAGGCGAAAAAAAGTCACGTGACCGTCACGAAAACGCGATACAAAGCCATACGATTGAGAAACATATGAAATAAAATAGAATATTATAAAGTGAAGTGAAGTGAACAGTGCAAAATGAGAAGTGAAAAGTCAAAAATGTAAAAAACGTAAAAAAAGACAAGTCAAAAAAGTCAAAATGTCAAAAATTACAAAAATTACAAAAGTTGCAAAAATTATAAAAATTACAAAAATGTCAAAAGAGTCAAAAATGAAATAAAATTAAATAACATAACTTCGTTCCAACCGAGTGTTCCACGACACTCACGTATTTTTGAATTATAGCAATACATAGTGGTCACATAATAGGTATTTTGTAGAAACACTATAATTTTCCCTTTCAGGCGTACAATATTAAATTTACTTATTAGGCAAATACCGTTACCCCTGTTTCACCCTTTTGGTTTCGGTGGCCCGGAGTTGCGGTTTTGATAACCGGGATTATCGTTTCATATTTCAGGCGTCTAATAAATAACAAAAGCGTTTAAAATGGTTTCACGTAATCGGGGTTAAAATTTACGCTAAAATAATTTCAAAATTTCATATGTAGAAAAAAGTAAAAGTAGGTTCTACTTTTTTGCGTTTTCGAAAACAACATTCCTTTTTTAAAAAGATTTGTGAGTCATATATAGAAATATAATTAGGGATGATGACACATGTTGAATGTTGTATTTAAATTTAGTTTTAACTTATGCATGCAAAATGATCAATATATCGTAATCTATTGAAATGGATCAGGAATTTTTTTAAAGTACGAAATTTAAAGAACAATGGCACTGTTCGATAACTCACATATTACTGTAAAATTAATGGTACAGCAACCATATGCATAAACGCAATATTTTTGGGTCAAAATAGCAATTTCATAGTTTTACCATACTTTAAACAGGGCGACTATGCAACCGTGAAGTCACTTTTGCATATCATTTTGTTAGGAGCGTTTTGACAAAAAAGCAAGTGTCAGATTTTGAAACCCATTTGTGACGTTGGTATTGCTTTAACGCAATTAGCTCTTTATAGAAATTTGATTCTCACAACAAAACTAATCGATTGATACCATACATGATAAAAACTCATCATACCTATTAGGTAAAGCATGGCTTACTTACGTTTAGCAACGCGAACGGTCCGACATATTTCGAACTCATCGGGAGTTCTTCATCAGGGTAATTGATTTCAAAGCCGCGCTGCGCACAGCGCTTTGAATTTCATTTTAGGTTTCTAGATAGAAGTCCCAGGAATGGGTTATGTACTCTGTGAATTTATTATTTCCTTTTTCCGTTTTAATAACGAATACGCAATGATTCGTGTTACACCGTGTACTTAGCTTTATTTGTACTTCATGTCGTCGCACAGAAAACTGGGCCGTATTTTTTAATTTCACCAAAATATATTAATTCCTGGTCTACACTATGATTGCACTGACTTGACAGCGGTATTGGAGCGCCATGCTTGACGTATCATTTTGCAGGAACTCATAGCGTGGTCGGATAAAATAATATGGTGCCCCCTATGGACTTATCACACTCTCTCTCGGCCTCCTAAGTTTCTCTACCTACGTTTACTACATATACTTTCAATTGGAACGATGTTACATTTTCATTGTTACATGAAATTTTCACCTAAAACATAATAAACTCTATTTCTTACACCGCAGGTTACAATTACACCGGTAATTTTTGTAATTTTGTTTGTATGGCTGTGCCTTAGAATGCGGCCTAGAAGTCGAGTGCAGATAATCTGTTGGAGACAACCTTAAGACGATTGTCGCCGGAGTGTCCTTGAGCGTTTGGGCGCTCTCTACCCGCGCCACCCGCTCACCCCTCTCATTGCGATCGTGCGTAAATCCGCCGCGATGTACCGCAATAATGTTCAAAGAATATGACTTTACTCAGAGGCGCGCGGGCAGCTTTATAATAATTATAATCCTTTTGCGGCTGTTTTGTGATTTGAATACTGTGATTAAGTACTACGGTGACATATTTAGGAATGCTACTTACCTATTAAATAAGATAAGTAATAACGATCTCGATTAGTAGATTTTTATGTAAAAAAATAAAAACCTAGATTTTGAATTTGAAGTACAGTGAGCGGCAAAATATTTATGAATTTACGAAATATGGTTAAAAATACTCCGCATATCAGAAAAAAATTAAAAAATACTGACTAGTACAGCAAAAAAAAAACTGAATGTACATCAAAGCGGTGTTTTTCTTGTCTTAACGGCCTCCTAGCCTAGTCGGTAGTGACCCTGCCTACGAAGCAGGAGGTCCCGGGTTCGAATCCTGGTCAGGGCATTTATTTGTGTTTATCACAGATATTTGTTCCTGAGTTATGGATGTTTTCTATGTATTTAAGTATTTATCAATATCTATCTATTATATATATCGTCGTCTAGTACCCACAACACAAGCCTTATTGAGCTTACCGTGGGCTTAGGTCGATTTGTGTAAGATTGTCCTATAATATTTATTTATTTATTTATTATTTATTTTCATGTGAATTAGGATTTCTTTGCTGTGCGTGTGAGCTTAATAGATGGTTATTTTTTTGTTGCGATTTTAAATATTAACCGTAAAAAAATCGGCCAAGTGTGAGTCGGACTCACGCACCGAGGGTTCCGTACAAACCTATAACAAGTTGTAGTATGTTTATTACTAATTTCAATTTAATACCTCTACGCGTTTACGAGGAAAAAGGTAGTTTAAAATTTAAAAAAATATTTTTTGTATGATTTTACTAAAAATGTCTACTTTTCGTAATTTTTCCTTTGTTTGTGCTTTATGAAGTTTCTTCGTGCCAAGTTTCAAGTTTCTGAGTTTACGGGAAGTACCCTTTAGTTTTTGAGTTTCTTGCGAGTACTCAGTTTCAAAATATGCGACTTAAATTGCTATTTCTGTTGATTGCGTTGACATAAAAGTTTGGTTTTGCTACATCGGAAAGGTCCTATAGCCCTGAGTATTTGACATGAATTTCAATTTAATACCTCCACGCGTTTACGCGGAAAAAGGTAGTAAGTAAAAAATAAAAAAAAATATTTTTTTGTATGATTGTACTAAAAATTTCTACGTTTTGTAATTTTTCCATTGTCTATGCTATATGACGTTGCTTTTTGCCAAATTTCAAGTTTCTGAGTTCACGGGAAGTACACCGTAGGTTTTGCGAGTGCCGAAAAACTCTAAAATTTGCAGCATAAACGACTGTATCTTTTGATTGCGTTGGCTTTTAAGTTTTATTTTTTCACAGCTTCAAGGGAAAATAGACTTGAGTATTTTATATAAATTTCAGCTTGATAACTCCACGCGTTCCTGAGAAAAATGGTCTTGACAGACAGACAGACAGACCGACAGACAGACGGACAACAAAGTGATCCTATAAGGGTTCCGTTTTTTCCTTTCGAGGTACGGAACCCTAAAAATCACTTAATTACGATAAATTAACAAAACTAAGCCTGTTGCGAGTTGCGAATAGTAAAAATCCACATGTAAGGAGCGGCATTTGTGCACGAAATCGTCATACAATTGTCATGAGAGCTGTAAGCCCATTAAATTTAGATCTTTAAAATATAACACAGCGCAAACACTTCTTAGGGTTCCATTGCCAAAATGGCAAAAACGGAACCCTTAAAAGTTTTTTGAAACATGTCCGTCTGTCCGTCCGTATGTCACAGCCATTTTTATTATGAAACATATATTACTGAAATTTTATCCAGAGGTGTGTTTCATGTGCCGCTACTTAGTTTTCTGGCTAAATTGCTAAAAAAAACTTTTTTTAGAGGAGGCACTCCATACATACATATGCCAAACTAAATGTCAAAAAATTTTTTTTTGTAAATATGAACATGTTGTACGATACGGCTTTAAAAATATCTTATACACGGTGTACATGAGGACCCGAATAATTTTAACAGCGTATTCCTGGTCATAATTGGAGACTACAATGTCGTATAAACTTTTCTGGATTTCGCCAAAAAAAAATATTTTTTTTTTGCTTTTTTTTTCGATTTTTAAATGCTTTTGAACATAAAAACATAAATGTTATTGGTGAAGATGTCGATTAAAATAAATAAGTACATTTTTTTCGAAAAACATTGTTTACGTAAAGTATTCCTTGGCACTTTGATATCTGTCAATAAGAATGTCTAGACTAGACTCCATAAAGGGTGAAATCGCCATCAAATCGCGTCGCGTTTTGCACTGAGTTACATTAAAAAATGTTCTTTTTTATTTAAGTGGTAGTAACTCTGAAACTAGGCGAAGTTTATACGACATTTTAGTTTCCAATTATGATCAGGAATACGCTGTTAAAATTATTCGGTTTCCTCGTGTTACACCGTGTATATATAGAGGATTTTTAAAACTTTTTTATTAAGACAATATTTTCAGAAATAATTGCTTCAAGAGTCTAAATATAATAGCCCCCCCCCCCCCCCCATCTAACTTTGAATCCGTAAGTCTAAAAAATATGAAAATAACCAAGAAGGCTTAGTACTTACTTTCTACGAAAATTATTTCACATATTATCGGTTCATCCGTTTTTGAGTTATCTCCAAGAAACTACTTTCTACGGAACCCTACCCTACCCTTTTAAAGATATTTGATAGGTAGTATTAACCCTTAGTTTTTTAAATTTATTTATTTACTTGTGTTGATAATTAATATAAAATTTGTATTTATTTGCATTTCCCCGACATACGAGTAGTAAAGTTTTTTTAGGGTAGTCAACGCGCATGTGAATCTTGTGGGGTTGCAGGCGTCCATGGGCTTTATAACTGCTTTCCATCAGGCGGGTCGTATGCTTGTTTGCCAGCGTCGTGGTATAAAAAAAAAAGCTTTTTTTCCTTTATTCTTACATACATTGAACTCTTGAATATCAGCATTTTTTTATTAGAATCTCAATCAGGCTTTGCTTAGTGATAGTTAGTACACTGAAATTTGGTATATGTGTTTTAATTACGCCTACAAAGTGGTAAAACAATAAGTATCTGAAACACATTGTTGGATAGGTTTTTCAAGAAGAATAAACCTTAAACAACTTTTGGATAAAACGAATACTTTCGTAAATAAATAGCTCCGGAAGTTTGAAATGCTCTTTGATTTTTGAACCGTGAGTCCAAAAAATTTGGGAAAATTCCTGGAAGTGAGGCCATTGAAAAACTTATCACGTATTTTTCATTAAAAACTATATGGAATAAAATTGGTTTAGCTGTTTTTGAGTTATGCCTATAGTAAAATAACGTAAATACCACAAAATATCTCTTTATGAACTACCTTTTGAACGGATGTATTGTAACAGGCCGGCAACTACGGATCGATCCCTACACTGAGCATAGCCCGACATTCTGTTGGCCGGTTTATATGCAATCCTTTGCAGTTTACATCGCAATTTCTAGATTTGATAAATTAGTATAAAGTATAACATTAAAGATTATGTTTAATCTTAAAATAAAACACATACTTATTACATTCGTTTAGAACACGGTATTCTTAAATAAATATGTTTAAATAAATTCGGTCCTTTGGAGTTTTTATTAAATTAATTATTAGTCTATTGTATTGCAGTACTAGCAGATTTACGCAACTCTACGACTAATGCCTATTTTGCGTGATGCATTAGACTACTAAAACATAATAATTGTAGTTTACTTACATGACCAAATTTGTTTTCAATGAGATTCATGATTTTTGTTTTTTCCATTTTTATTTCATTTGTTTTTTACTTGTATTATAATCTAAATAAAATACACTTTTTCATACGAACGTACATGAACATGCATACGAGTATATTATCTTAAAAGATAAAACTTCTATACATTATTGATCCCGAGAAGACACGTTATGTCCGCACCGCATCAACCCTCTGCAGTTATTTAGTCTTTAGGCACAGTAAGTCCGATGTTATTGCTCACGGGCCAAGCACAAGTATATGTAGTACAAGGGAAGCACGGAGCGACAAGCGACACAGCCTCCTCGTCTCAAAGCTAGCTCACGACTGCCAGCAATGCCGTTTTCGAGCTACCAACGCACGAAATGTGGAATTATGATCAAGTTGTTTAAGAAAATTTAATCAATTTAAATATCCTACGTTGTGTTTGTAGTGTTCTGTAGTACAATTTTTTTAGTTCAACAATATTTTAAATCGAATGAGCCGTTCAGTAGATATAAGCAAAATTAACCGTAAAACGACATTTTGTTACATTTAAATAATGGAGAAACTCTACGTTACACGAGTTATTCAAACGTTGACAATGTTGTACATGAAATGGTAATTTACATATATTTTTTTCAAAATTTTTGAATGACCCGTTATTGAGATATGTCTTTTAGAAAATAACAGTTTTCGGCCACAATCAGCGCCTAGCGCCTTAATTACCGCAAACGGCAGGGTTCGTTTGCGAGGTCGTTTTCATGTTTGTAAACAGTTGCTCATTTTATACATTGACATCTACAAATTCTACGATTGCAGCGTAGACTATGTATATGGATTAAAGAGACATGGCGTCATAAGTACAAATATTGCTCTAAAAAATAACCGGTTAACATCCGTTAAACCGATTTTCTCAATTACTAATACGAGTATTATAAATGGGAAAGTGTATGTGTGTTTGTTTGTTTGTCCGTCTTTCACGACAAAACGGGGCGACGAATTGACGTGATTTTTTAAGTGGAGATAGTTGTAGGGATGGAGAGTGACATAGGCTACTTTTTGTCTCTTTTTAACCCCCCACTTCCCTAAAATGGGAGGTGGGGTGGAAGTTTGTATGGTTTGTTACCCCGAATTTAACGCGAGCGAAGCCGCGGGCAAAAACTAGTACAAAATAAAAACCGGTTGCATTTCCTAGCCCCAATATTTCCCTGGCAGTTAAGTATCCCTTTAGTTACCCGACTTTGAATATGACCCAGTACATACTCAATTTCCCGCTATTTAAAAAAGCTAGCGGTGATACTAAAATAAAAATTATTTTATTTTAGTATGCCCGTATGCTTCCCGTATATTATGTAAAACTAGGGAGATTCATGCAGGAATACCCTATAAATACCAACTTATTTTAAAGTAAATACTGACATAACACAGAAAATAAATCCATTGAAAGAGAAGAGGTTTTCGAGCTAAACTACGAATTGCTCCTTTTTCGTTCATTTACACAATACGAGTAAAGGTGCGACCACACCGCTGCTTAAAAAACGGCTACGTTACGGAATCGCAGTGACGCATCGTATCCGCACCGTTTTAATCGCATGCCCCCCACACCGCTGCTTAAAAAACGGATACGTTACGGAATCGCAGTGACGAATCGTATCCGTACCGTTTTTATCGCATGCCCTCCACACCGCTGCTCAAAATACGCAGACAATTGAGCTGCGTCAAAATATTTCGTATGGGGCACGTCACTGCGTACACGTTGCGTCTGCGTATTTCGAGCAGCGGTGTGGAGAGCATGCGTTAAAGTCGTGACGTTTAAGGCACGTCATTGCGATTCCGTACCGTCAGCGTATTTTAAGCAGCGGTGTGGAGGGCATACGACAAAAACGGTATGTATACGATGCGTCACTGCGATTCCGTAGCGTCACCGTTTTTTAAGTAGCGGTGTGGTCGCACCTTTATGTGGACCAGAATTCAGTGAAAGAATCTGCGAACCATTTCTTCTGCATTTTATTACGACGGCCTGACGTCTCTCGGGGTTTATTTATTAGGAGCGTAGCCGAAAACGGATCATTTCTACATGATGAGAATTTTCTTAAAGAGTTGATAACAAATTACCTTTGAAATGGTTAGATAACTGTATAAGTACTTAGTTGTTTTTCTCTGGCTACCTTACCGCCACATCTAGGGCATGCAACCCGGAAAATCCTGGGCTTTCGGATATTACCACCACACAGCCCGATAGCTTTAACGCCGCATAAAAATAAAGTCAAATAGGTCTCTAGGTCTGAGCAAACCTCATTAATTTGTATCGAGACAAAAATAAGTAACCAAAAGCTCATTTCAGGTAAACTTCTTCATTGGAGCGTTCTACGATGGAGTGTACCTTCTGGGCATGGCGCTAAATGAAACCTTGACTGAAGGAGGAGACATCAGAGATGGTCAGAACATCACCAATCGGATGTGGGGCCGTGACTTCCTAGGTGGGTAGCCATTATAGGTTTAGCTAGGCGTGATGGTGAAGGAGATGGACTGAACATTATATTTCGAATGTGCGATTGGGACTTTTCTACAGTAACCATTTTTTTTTTTAATACCACGACGCTGGCAAATAAGCATACGGCCCGCCTGCTGATAAGCAGCTACCGTAGCCTATGGACGCCTGCAACTCCAGAGGTGTCACATGCGCTTTGCCGACTCTTTACAAAAAGGAAGATTCACTGTGTTGACTGCTAAAGAAACAAGAAGGCCCCTCATCGTCGTGGCTTTGAGCTCTTTGGCAACCTTACTCACCAGTAGGAAAACAACACTATGAACCATTATATCAGAAGTATTTTACGAGTGTACCTTCTGGGCTTGGCGCTAAACAAGACCTTGACCGAAGGAGGAGACATCAGGGATGGACAGAACATCACCAATCGGTTGTGGGGCCGTGACTTTCTTGGTGAGTAACCATCATAGGTTTACCTAGGCGTGGTGGCACTGGTAGCGAAGGAGACGGACGGAACATTATATGCCTGATGTGGGACCGGGATTTTTCTACAGTAACCATTACATCAGAAGCAGTGGATGAGTGGATCTTCTGGACATGGCGCTAAATGAGACCTTGACTGCATGGACGGAACATCACCAGCTGAATGGGGGGTCGGTACTTTCTCGTTAAGCAACCATTACCGGTGCTGGGTAAGGGTATGATGGTGAAGGATAGATTTTTCTAATGCAGTTATCCCTTTATAGCCGTTTTAATGTTTTATCCCTATAAAATAACACAGAACGCGACCGTAACAAATTCAACATGCATATGGAAATGATTTTATCGAAAAAGTCAGTTCGTTTAAAATTCTCAAGCAGATTTCAAAGTTTTAAAACAATATGGAAATGCGGTAAATTTTCCTGAATTCGATTGTTGATTCGGGGAACAGTTTGAATTTTAAACTCGGAGAGAAGTTTCCTATAAATTATGTAAAGTTTTTCAGTTAAAAATAAAAAGTTCATTGACTGAATTAATTTTCAGAAACTAAGTAGATTTTTATAAAACGATTTATTTGCTTTGCTTTCAAATAAAAGTTGTTTTGTTAATATTAATCATAAGATCATAGCTGTTATGTGGCGCGTTGAATATTCGCGTGTTCCAGCAAAACTTAGGTTAACTTATATGTACACTTAATTAAAATTTAGGTTAGGTTAGAGCTAAGTATATAATAACTTTATAAGCTACATACCTTTTGCAGAGTTTGTTCCGATTCCTACCAGTTTGGTCCAAATTCCGGTACCTTGGGTCATTAATGCAAGGCGACGGCAACATCGACCGTGATGTAAGGAATAGGATAAATGCGGGATGGATGAAATGGCGGCAGGTCTCTGGAGCAACGTGCGATCCGCGCATGCCCCTTAAACTTAAGGGGAAAATCTACAAAACGATCGTGAGGCCTGTCGTAATGTATGGACAAGACTGCATGCTGCGGAAATGAGAATGCTGAGATGGATGTGTGGAGTGACAAGGAAGGATCGGATTAAGAATGAGTATATAAGGGGAAGCTTGAAAGTAGCACCAATAACAGAGAAAGTGAAGGGTGGTAGGTTAGCATGGTTCGGGCATGTCATGAGGAGGGATGAATGTAATATAAGCAAAATAATGTTAGATATGAAAGTGGATGGGCGAAGAGCTATGGGTAGGCCAAGGAAACGATGGATGGGTTGTGTAAAAGAGGACACGAGGAAGAAAGGAGTGAGTGAGGAGATGACGGGAGAATGGAAGAAGAAGACATGTTGTGCCGACCCCACATAACGTGGGATAAGGGCAGGGAGAAGAAGATACCTTTTGCAGAGTACTGATATGGTTAAAGGCAGGCAGAGAAAGCAACTGACACTGACGAGAAAATCTCAAAGTTCTTACAAAATTTAACGGAATTTTGACAAGAACCGTCCCGGGTTCGAATCCTGGTCAGGGCATTTGTTTGTGTGTTTATCACGGATATTTGTTCCCGAGTTATGGATTTTTTCTATGTATTTAATTTAAGTACCAATTTACCCATATTTATCTATTATATATGTACATATATCGTCGTATAATACCCATAACACAAGCCTTATTATATTGATATTACTGTGGAACAAGGTCGATTTGTGTAAGATTGTCCCGTAATATGTAATTATTATTTATTAAATAAATAAATTCAGTCCTCGCACAAAAAAATTAGCTTCTGTCTATTGCAAAAATATCTAATTTTTACAAACTTTTCCTCTGCGCATCAATTCAAGCCATTATTTTGTTGTAGTTTATTATTGTGTACTTAATATTCAGATTATTTATTCATTAATATAAATATATTTACAAGTCAAATATACATATATTGGTCGGATTTAACCTCTGACGCAAAGAGAGGGCACTGTGACACCGTAACTCTTAAATAGGTGAACCGATGCCCGATGCAAATGATGTTTTATTTGGAAGCAGATTTCCTACCTAGTACATGTTGCATCAAAATCGGGTCCACTGTACCAGCGTTTTTTTATTGTTATTTGCCATAGTTTTTTTTATCGTATGGCTACATATGTCACTGGATATAGATAGGCATTTCTTCCATGGGGTAGTAGTGGTGGGAAAGCAGACGGGAAAGAAAATCTAGTGAGTGCTACGCGGTCCAGATGGGCCAGTGCAGCTGCCAAGTTTGTTACTCTTTAAGCACCACCCAGGGATCACGTGTTGTGTCACCCAGGGTTTTCTAAGGTGTTCCTACGGACGCAGAGTAAGATTGTTTGTCATAGTTATGTTAAAATATGCGTATTCGCAGGTATAACGGGTCACGTGAGGATCGACGCGGTGGGCGACCGAGATGCTGACTACGCCATCTTGGATTTGGATCCGGTCACTGGAAAATTTGAGGTCAGCATTAAAAAAAAATCACTCCAAGGCCCCACATACCGACATCTACTTCAGCTTTCTTTCAAATGCTTTACAATACTTCAGTTGCGAACACCTTTTTGATATTATTCTATAGCTCAACCGTAAAAAGCAAGTGGATTCGCACCTCTGTTTTATGATTGATGATGTATTTCGATATCGTTAGACAAATAGCGACTGACCTACTTTAGCTGGCACGGAAAGGTTTCATCTTGGACTAAGAACTGGGTACGTAAGATATAACACAATAATGAGACCAAACAAAACCCGTCTAGATTGCTATACTATCCTTATTACTAGATCCGGGCATCTGGCAGCTTTTAATGGGTGGAAGTCAGAGTGACACACTAGCATCATTTTTGAATTGGAAAAAGTAATACCAAATAGTAAAATCTGCGGAGGTTGTCTCAGTTACAAAGAACGGGGCCTATATTTTAACATTGGAACAAAAGACATTGCGTATTATTACGGAAACCAAAACAGTAGACGACTATGAATTATATTATACGTCGTTTTGGCACTACTTTCCCCCAACAGACTTTTGGCAATGATATTATCTAATTATTCATATAATTTCTCATAATATTGCATCAAACCCAGACCTCAAGGATTTGTTTTCTTAAAGTGGTTTGCATTTTTTTACCTCCAACACTTTACAGCTGCCAGATGTCCAGATCTAGAAATAAGCATAGTATAGCAAACTGACTAGAGGGGTTTCGTTGCTCTCATTATTGTGTCACATCTGACGTGACTAGCTCTCCGTCTATTTGAAAGGACGTCCGTCACAGAGGTTATTTGTAAGATTCTGAGAAATGTTTGATCGTGAATTTCATTCATATTCAGCCGCAGAGAAGAAGGTATTTGTTTCTTTCTTTCTATACCATTGAAAGTTAAAAAACGACTAATTTATAATTCCTCCTGTAATGAGCCTAATAAAATAAAATAAGATTAAAGAACTGATTATTCCAGGCCATTGCCAACATTGTTGTTAGTACAGAACAGACTTATATTAATAAAAGTTAATAGGTATATACAAATTTGTAAACAATTTTTTTCTTACAACTTAAACGAACAGAATAGGACCGGAGCATCATGGATAAATACATAACAATTAAAATTGGAAATAATAATCGATTAAAAATCGCACTCAAATCTCTTCATTCGTTACATGCATCCGGTAATGCTAATGATATCGTAGCTAGCTGCCAAGCTTTACAGATACTTATACAAATGGGACTGGGCCGGCCATGTCTGTCGCATGCATCCACAGAGGTGGGCTAAAATAGCCACGGAGTGGGTACCACAAGACGGGCGAGGGGCGGGCAGGCCCAGGCGGAGATGGCGAGACGACCTGGACGCATTTGATAACGACTGGCCTGAAAAGGCAAGGAACCGAGACGGATGCCTTTGCCCAGCAGTGGGACACACTATAGGCTATAAATAATAATATACAAATACATAAAATACCTGCTACAGACAACGACAAAAATAATAAATATTTTTCTAGATAGCAATCAGGACCTAGACAACGACAATTCAAAATAATAAATATTTTTCTAAATAGCAATCAGGACCTAAATACTATATTAAGGTCGATAGGTACCGCTACTATAAGTAATAGAGTAAATAGCCATTCACTCAACTTTCTTTGAACTTTTTAAAGCAAAATCAAAATCTGTTACATAGGATACCTTATAGATAGTTGATAAAAAATCTAAGAAAAACGTTACAAAGACTGGTTAGAAGATTTGATGTAGGATTTTATATAAACTGTCGTTTTGAAGGATTAGAGCCTGAGGATACTGTCTGAGCGCTTTTTATCCAGAAAATCTAAAAGGTCTTCTTAAAATGTAGTCATTAGTAAAATGAAGATTAAAGAGTACTACAAAGAACTGTATTACTTATTACATTTTTTGATCCGATGAGGAAAAGAAGTTAGGAATTGTATTAAAGTATATAATTAAATTAAGTTAGGGATTCATAAAATAGTAATATAAATTTATAGACATGCTGAGAAAATGAGGTAGGTATAGTACGAGTAATAAGTGCATAATTTTTGTTTTCTACTTGTTTTTATATCGAAAGTCTCCTCTGACTAAATACATCAAAAAGACAATGAAAATAGTTAACCTCGTATGTAAATTAATATACGGAATGAATCTATTTCATTGCCCGTGAGTATATGTAGATGGACTTTAACCTGTGTCCTTAATTAAATTGTAATAATGTAAAGTAAAAAGTGAAAGTGAAGTATGCTTTAAATAAATAATTCAATGTGTCATTTTGCGGAACTCTAAGTATTGCGAGTTACTGGAACAATATTATTTGCTATGAAAATGTCGCTGATAAACCAATTAAACTAAAACGTTATTTAGTGGACATCAGCGACATTTATAGCGTTTTTTTGCCGTATAGGTAAGCAAGTACCATCGTCCATACTGTTTATTTCCATCGTTGGACCTTATGCCTTTTGTATTAGGGTCCACGGATGTACAGTTAAGAGTGTATATATGTGCCCACCGATCAATTTGTTTTAAGTATACCAGAAATGATATGATCGTCAAAAACAAATTATAAAATAAAAGTTACTTAACGAATAATTTACAAGAGTCTAATGTAACATAACATCTAATATTTTTGCAATTTTTGCGCTGTTAGGATGACGTCATTGTGAATGACTGCAACCTTAATAAATTCAGAATAGCTGATGCTAAATCATTATATGATCAAATTACAATTTTAACAGCTTGAATGCCGCTCTAGACATTTCTCGGTAAGTAGACGAATTACAGCCTGAGCGATAAGAGTATGTGAGAAGTTGATGTGTGCTACGCCGCGTAGGTCGCTATGCCAAAGATTTGGAACGAATTAGGCGTCGTCGTTAGTCATAGACAAAATTCAGTTGGAAAGCGGTCACATTTGTCTATGGTTGCTAAAATTTCAAAACTCTGCCGGTAGTTGGATTTTTCCGTTATTTTGTCTATAGCAGCTGAATTCCGCTCTAGTGTGTTTCACCATGTATAGGTTTTAAGTTTTTTTGTCAGTTTCGTTTATTTAGGTATTGTTAAAGTATACTTACCAACTAGTCGTTAATGCCTAAATAAACTAATAGGTGC
Organism: Pammene aurita; assembly: GCA_947086415.1. Lineage (NCBI taxonomy): Eukaryota > Metazoa > Arthropoda > Insecta > Lepidoptera > Tortricidae > Pammene > Pammene aurita. The sequence goes on along the minus strand of OX352302.1, from coordinate 6,500,215 downwards.
ATTTCAGTTGATAAAACCCTAGGGATATATATACCAATAAAATACATAACAAATAAAATACAATATGAATAGGTAAGTGTCGGGCTTTATAAGAACTTTCCATTGAACATAACACAATAGCATTGAGGTATTGTGTTTGAACAATACTGTCGTTGGACTCTTTATTTGCTTTTTTAAGATTCTGAAAGGTAGTTTATTAAGTTACCGACTACATATACAAATACTTTATTGGTAAATTAATGTTCATTTACAGGTCATAAGTGTACAATTGTATATTTTAACAGTATTATTACAATTACATACTATTTTTAAAAAGAGCATTCTTATCATATAATAATCAAAATTCATAGACTAAATATTATAATATGTCAATACATAAAAAGAAACATCTTTAATATACTAAACATGTCAAGAATTTATTACTAATAAGTAAATTAAAGTGGCCAATAAACTTATTTTTTAATGTTTTGGGCTACTTGCGTAAACGCATCCCCGCTGTAGCATACTCTTTCCATTAGCAGCTTACAGTAGATTTCCGACTCGCCTTACCTACAGTAAATTTCAAACGTATTTAGAGAATAAATATCTCATTGAAAAGCTTGAACTCGAAGAACTTAGGTAAACTTTGACACATAAAAGGTCTTATTCGTACATTCGTTTTATCTGATCCGATTTAGGAAAGAATGGCACAAGGACCATAGCCAATCAGTTGAAAGGATGCGATTACTATCTTGCTAGGTAACTATTTATCTTGCTATAGTTCTAGCAAAGATGTTTTCACCCAAATTCGCTTTCCCACTTTGTAATATGTATGTTTTTTTAAAATAGCCCTACAGTTACAAGGAATATCATTGTCCTCACTTGAATAATAATTTGTTGTAGGTAGTAGCGTTCTACCATGGCCTGAATAGCAGTTACAAAGCAGTGGCGGGCAAAGCCATCCACTGGCCGGGCGGGCGCCGCGCCGCTCCGGCGGATACGCCGCGCTGCGGGTTCTTGGGGACTGACCCTATGTGTCAAGGAGGTACTAGCTTTATATACAACAATAATTTACTACTAGTATTTTACCATTGCTAGAAGTAAAGCTAAAATACTAACGGGCGAATTCATCTAATCAGTCAACAAGTACCGTGTTAGCTGATATACAACGCTGTGGCTAGCAATATAGGGACTGACCCTGTGTGTGAAGGAAGTACTAGGGTTATAGATGACACAATAAGTATTTGTCTACGGCCTGAATAGCAGTTACAAAGCGGTGGCGGGCAAAGCCATCCACTGGCTGGGAGGACGCCGCGCCGTGCTCCAGCTGATACACCGCGCTGCAGCTTCCTAGGGATTGATCCTATGTGTCAAGGAGGTACTTGCTTTATAGACAACATATTCCAAGAAGTTAAGATAAATAAAATATACTGGTAGCTAGCAAAGACTAAGGCTCCCAATATAGGGACTGACCCTGTGTGTCAAGGAGATACTAGGTATATAGATGACACAATAAGTATTTGACTACGTACGGCCTGAAGTGTAGTGGCGGGCAAACTGGGCAAAGTCATCCATTGGCCAGGAGGACGCAGCGCCGCAACAGCGGATATGCCGCGCTGTGGGTTTCTAGGAACTGATCCTATGGGTCACGGGGGTACTTAGTTTAATGGATAATAGTTTTTCGATTTCTAGAAGTAAAGCTAAAATACTAGTAGCGGGCAAAGTCCTCTGATCAGACAACAGGCGCCTGCTAGCTGATATGGCACGTTGCGGCATCATAGGAACTGATCCTATGCGTCAAGGAGGTATTATCACGAGACGACGACGACACGTTTAGATATTTGGCAAAGCTGTTCACCGACCAGCTTGCAGCACGCTGTTATAGTAAATGTGCTTCGTGGCGGGTTTCTTTACTTGCAAGCAAGTATTAGTGTATTTAGCACCGTCTATGTGTTACAAACCAGTGACAGTCAAACCACCCATTGGCCGGAAGCTTCAGCGGCTACGCAGCGCTGCAGGTTCCAGGGTAACCGCGACTGTGTTCAGGGGGTACTACCACCGCAGAGTACAAGCATAATGAGGTTAGACCGCGCAAGTCGCGCGGCGAGTCGCGCCAATCGCCGGCACCGGCAGTCAATGGCCCCGCAACGACGGGTCGCGGATCGGTTCGCCTAGCACTCTTAGTGCTTTAGGATGGAGACCTAAGCTCTCCGAAACATGTCGCGCGTAGTGACTAAACACAAGTGAGTACAGCCTCATGAAGTGATAATAGCATAATGAGGTATTAAAAGAGCGTAGGTGGCAAACAAACATACGGCCCGCCTGATGGTAAGCAGCTACCGTAGCCTATGGACGCCTGCAACTCCAGAGGTGTGACATTCGCGTTGCCGACCCTTTACAAAAAGGAACAAGAGGGTCCCTCGTCGTCAACACACTGGAAAAGTGAGACAACTTACACCTATTCAAAGTTCCATACGACAATTCCATTAAATCTTTGTGTTTTATATTAGCTCGTGTATTGCTGTTTATATCATAAGTCTGTTTGTTGCACGCCGCTCAGAGACGCAGACTGTGATAATTTATTGCTTCATCGGTCTCGCCGTGTTCTTGGTACTGGCAGTTACCGCTGCCTGCGTTGCCTACAAGTAAGTGTCAATTCTCAGAAATTTCTTTTATATAGATACCTATTCGTTTTGGTGTTTTAAGTTGCACTGTTTTTTATTGTTTGACATCTTTATAATAACTTGCAGGTTACGATGAAGCGGAAAATTTACTTTTTTTGTCCTGCAGGATATCTCTTCCATCACTTCCGTTTTTCATTTATTTCGACAGTAGGTACGGGACGAGTAATTAGGCTTGTTTTACAGTGAGGTCCAGATGGGACAGTGCAGCTGCCAAGTTTGTTACTCTTTTAGCACCACCCAGGGATCACGTGTAGGGTTGTCTAAGGTGTTTCATGTTTTACTAACTTTTAGTCTTCATTTAAATTATACGGGTCTTTAAGAAAACTAACAAATTCTAAAAAAATGCATTTAAATATTGCATCTAGTAATTAGCATTATATTATAATAGTAATACTTATAGCATCGCTTTATCCATTAGTGTGGTAAAAGTACATTACAGTGTGATAGCTACATTAGCTTACATCAAGACACCTTTAACGGTTGTAAGAGTAATTTCCATAGTGAACTTGAACCGTGAGTGCTTTATGTTTTAATAGTGAGCTCAGAGCTACGGGCGTTCTCAAGGTAGCTGGGAACAGAGCAAGCATTATAAATAGTATGTTAAGTAAAGAGTTAAGTTATCTTCTTCTTCTTCATGTGCCATCTCCGTCCAGGAAGTCGGCGCCCATATGTCTATATGTCTCTCTATCTTCAGTCATGCGAATTAGTCTATCTATGCTCTTCACCTCTAACCAGTCTCTTATATTTTTAGTCCATGAAGTGCGCCTTCTACCGCGGCCTCGCTTCCCTTCAATTTTTCCTTCAATTATTAATTTTAGTAGATTGTATTTATTGTTTCTGTATATATGACCAAAATATGCTGTTTTCCTTTTCTTAATTGTTGATACTACTTCTAGGTCCTTTTTCATTATTTCCAAAACTCTGATGTTAGTTATTTTATCCGTCCATTTAATTTTGAGCATCCTTCGATAAATCCACATTTCAAAAGCCCTTAGTTTAAAGACCAAATTATTTTTCAGGGTCCAGCTTTCAGAACCGTGCATTAGAATTGGGAGGATGTAACACTTAACCATTCGCCACCTCAGTTTAAGGTTTATTTTTCTTTTAGTTAGAAGTTTCCTCATTTTCTGAAAGAGTCAAGTACTATGTTGTAAAACACGAGGTATTATTTGACCTCTGCATGTATAATTAAAACTGAATCGGATAAACCACTCAGTACTAATTAGTTAATTGGGAATGCTGAAATACGGCCGTGTTTCACGCTTTTAATTATCGCTCGACGCTGGCAGCGTGGATACGCTCGAAGTGACCGTTTCGTGGCCTCTGTTTTTAACGCGTGGAGCTGTAAAACACCTGTTAGTAAAGGTACTGTTTATTTTATTTGTACCACCTCCTCGCCTCGCACTAATGAATGCAGATTCATTAACTTACTGCTTTATGTAAATGACTACATTTATGCTTCGTTGTTCTAGTATTATAATTTATTTTTATTTATGTCATTTTCCTCTGTAGAAGCTCTTAGCGTACAGTTAGTAGCAGAAGACCTGAAGCAGCCAAAATTGTGAAGAAACCTTCAATACTTTAACACTTTAACTGCCAGGAACTCGGTAGAGGGGTTCATTTTGTATAGAATTTAGGTACCTTGGAACTACATTGAGGTGCGTAAAGACTGTCTTTTTCTATTTTAATATAAGCCTAACTTTTGGCTTATTCTGGTTGAACAAATAAAAATTTAAATAAATATTATAAGGGCAATCTTACACAAACCGACTAGTCCCACAATAAGCTCAATTAGGCTTGTGTTGTGGGTACTAGACGACGATATATATCTATCAATCAATATCTATAAATTAGATTTATATAGATAGATACATAGAAAACATCCATAACTCAGGTACAAACATCTGTGATAAATGTGGATAAACACACAAATTAATTCCCTTACCAGGATTCGAACCCGGGACCTACTGGCAGGGTCACTATCGACTGGTCTAGGAGGCCGTTAAAAACAAACGTTGAAAAAATAAAAATATAGTAATAACGTAAATTATGTTTAGACAGGCCCGTATCGACGCTGAACTTAACAACATGGCTTGGCGGGTGCGACCCGAGGAGGTGCTGGTCGAAGTGGGCACAGGCCTGGGCACCAGCCCGGCGCTGCACAGTGTCAACGAGGTATTCAAGGTAAATGCAGAATAAATAATGTACATGTGTGTCTGACAGACCCGTATCAACGCTGAACTGAAAATGGCATGACGGGTTCGATCTGACGAGGTGCTTGTCAAAATGGGCACAGTCCTGGGCACCAGCCCGGCGCTGCACAGTGTCAACGAGGTGCTCAAGGTAAGTGCAGAATAAATAATTTACATGTATTCAGACAGACCCGTATCGACGCTGAACTGAAAATGGCGTGACGGGGTCGAAATGGGCACAGGCCTGGGCATCAGCCCGGTGCTGCATAGTGTCAACGAGGTGCTCAAGCTGAGTACACAATAAATAATGTATACCGGGTGTTTCCTGTAATAGGGGCAATAAATTAAACCGTAGATTCTACTCCTCAAACTGGACAATATTAGTTCAGCGGCTTTTAAAAATAACTCATAATTTTATTTTTATTTCACTTTAAAGTTTATTCGAACACGCAATGTATTGCGAAATTGATTATTTCTGTTGGGTGACAAGAGTGACAAGCAATGTCAATTAGACGGATTTTAACGTACATTGAAAATACTATTTAGTATGTATGAAAAAGAGACAATATAAAAACTTCATTTTTTTTTTAAATTGTAGAACAAATGTTTCATTGTTTGAGGAGTAGAATCAACGTTTTAATTTATTGCTCTTATTACAGGAAACACCCTGTATATGTTCAGACGGGCTCGTATTGACATTGAACTCAAGAACATGGCGTGGCGGGTGAAACCCGAGGAAGTGCTGGTCGAAGTGGGGACAGGCCTGGGCACTAGTCCGGCGCTGCATAGTGTCAACGAGGTGCTCAAGGTGAGTACACAATAAATAATGTATATATGTTCAGACGGGCTCGTATCGACATTGAACTCAAGAACATGGCGTGGCGGGTGCGACCCGAGGAAGTGCTGGTCGAAGTGGGGACAGGCCTGGGCACCAGTCCGGTGCTGCATAGTGTCAACGAGGTGCTCAAGGTGAGTACACAATAAATAATGTATATATGTTCAGACGGGCTCGTATCGACATTGAACTCAAGAGCATGGCGTAGCGGGTCCGACCCGAGGAGGTGATGGTCGAAGTGGGCACAGGCCTGGGCACCAGCCGGGCGCAGTGCATAAGTGCACAGTGTCAACGAGGTGGTCAAGGTAAGTACAGAATAAATAATGTATCTACAGGTATCTACAGGCCCGTATCGACGCTCAACTGTACATGACTTGGTGCTGGCGAGAAGGTGCTGGCCACTACTGATTACTAATAATCATCATCATCAGTCCTTCCTTCGGTGGTGAGGTGAGGATCGTGACATCATGTCGTTTTGTTGCAGACCAGGTTGCATAGGCTTCTATCCCTCGCTAAGCGCATGGCATGAGCATCTCAGGTATGGAACTTACGGGAACCTCAACACGAAAAGAAGAATCACATGGCATCTTCTTTAGGGTATATTTAATATTAGAAACACTTGTTTTCATATTGCCGTATTATAGCTGAAATTTATAATGAAATTCAACTAATTTTTTTGAAATTGTTTGATTGCGACAGGATGTGGACTGTAGTTTCGAAAGCGTGAAAAGGGAACGAAAACCGGACGTAGCTATCTTTAAGGGCAGTAGGTTGAGCAAGTAAGTTAGTAGAAAGATTTAGAGACTTGGATTAGTTAGAATTACGAGCGTGTGATGTGAAGTTACCTTGATCCGTGGAATGTTTGGTCCAATATCGTTGACTTCCGTTATGGGAACGTTAGTTTAGGCTGCCGTCTCTCGTTGCTAGCTAGAGTATCTTGTAACCGTTACCTCGGATCCTTTAACTTAGACCTCTGATGTACACCAGGATATCGCCGGCATTGTTCACTTACACAACACTGATTCTAGTTAAGTTCTACGAGAAAGGGGGTTGATAGTGGTGCTCTTAACAATAACGACAGTGGACAGGTTGTGTTCACTCTATCGAGGTTCGAGATGTCACTGACTCTCCTAGTCAACTGACAGGACGAACAACGGTAATATTTTAAAATTATCACTGTTACACGATGTTACACCACAGTAAACATGAAACTTAAAAATCAAAGCTAAACAGTAATCCGATATAAAATGACGTAAAACATAAAATTCTAAGATACAATTATGGATGGTACAAGAAGGATATAAATCTCTATGTTACAAAAGTGTCCGTCAAAAGGCGATAAACTGATGGCGCCACAATGATATTAAATTTGATTAAATTAATTTAGAAATTAAAAAAAAAAAATCCAAAATAATTATTTGCGGAGATGAAAAACACTCTGAATATTAATTTTATTTAGAAAGTCATATAAGTATTAAATATCGGTAATTCATTTCAAGTGCTGAACTATACCTAGCGCCACCCGGAGATATTTGGAACTATTGTTTAGTGCTTACCGCTGGAGACTTTTTCGACCGTTTTCCTATAAGAGAGTTCCATCCTTCCTATACCATCCATAGATACAATGGCGTTCCTGTTCCTGATATGTCAAAATTGAAAATGTTCAATTCGATAAAATTGTTACCTGAAATTAGCGTTCAGTTGTTTTGTTTTAGTTCAGTATTTTGTTCTTGTCAATTTTACCTCGGTCCCATATTAATACGCTAAATTTAACCCGTGTCCCACAGTCCAATTTTCCCGCCATGCGGTCGGGTAATTCTGAATTCATACGAATTCAATTGAATTCAGCACGAATCCAATTAAGAAGAGCAATAGGCAATCAGGATGTGTAAGCAAACGCGAGTTTCATGGCCACACGAGGCGGTTACCCCGGTGAACGAGGTCTATTGCGTTGTCATATTTTATTACCGATGAATATGGGATGAGAAAGGAAGAAGGAGAAAAGAGCGGCATATTTTATGGTTGAGCGGGTTAGTGGAATGTGTAAGGAAGAAATCCACCACATTGATACCACCAGAACCTTTGGTTGTACCTATGGGAACGCCACATTGCACTGTTCACAAGAGTGAAGGCAAGATTAAATAAATATTGTAGGACAATCTTATACAAATGGACTTAGTCCCACAGTAAGCTCAATAAGGCTTGTGTTGTAGGTACTAGACGACGATATATATAATAGATAGATATAGATATAGATAAATACTTAAATACATAGAAAACATCCATAACTCAGGTATAAATATCTGTGATAAACACAAATAAATGCCCTGACCAGGATTCGAACCCGGGACCTCCTGTTTCGTAGGCAGGGCCACTACCGACTGGGCTAGGAGGTCGTTAATAGAATAGATTAGCCAAGAGAAGATTAAATTATTAAGATGAGATGTAAAAAAAGTAAAAAAATTCGATTAGATCAGCAAATGAATAGTCTCGTGATCATTACCATTCTTTTTAGGGTTCCGTAGTCAACTAGGAACCCTTATAGTTTCGCCATGTCTGCCCGTCCGTCCGTCCGTCCGCGGATAATCTCAGTGACCGTTAGCACTAGAAAGCTGAAATTTGGTACTAATATGTATATCAATCACGCCGACAAAGTGGTAAAATAAAAAATGGAAAAAAATGATTTATTAGGGTACCTCCGCTATACGTAAAGTGGGGAGTGATTTTTTTTTTCATTTCAACCCTAACGTGTGATATATTGTTGGATAGGTATTTAAAAATGAATAGGGGTTTACTAAAACCATTTTTTGATAATGTAAATATTTTCGGAAATAATCGCTCCAGAAGTAAAAAAGAATGTGTCCCCCCCTCTAACTTTTGAACCATAAGTTTTAAAAATATGAAAAAAATCTCAAAAGTAGAACTTTATAAAAAAATCTAGGAAAATTATTTTCAACTTGATAGGTTGAATAATTTTTGAAAAAAAATTACAAAATAATTTCTGAACTAAGTTTGTAATTTAACCGTATAAGCAGGTGTTTATTGTACCCGTAATTTCTACAAAATCACAATGAAATGAGGTACTTTCAAATAAAGTAAAAACGGTCAAAATCGGTTCACGCAATATAGAATAATTCCATAAAAATCATCTTCCATACTTTAAGCTCGCGCGCAATAGCTTACTTAATTTGCCGATAGATGTTGCTGTACGTGGTTAAAATAACACCGCCATATAGGAATATGGCGGTGTTATTTTAACTCTTAAGTGGGGACACTTACTGTGACGGACGGAAAACTACGGAACCTTACACTGAGCGTGGCCCGACACGCTCTTGGCCGGTTTTTTTAAGTTCGATACTCGTTTACCGATAAGATTGTCTTTGTCTAGATCTCCTAGTAGATTTTTAGACCACGCGTATTGGTAAAGGTTCGGTCTAGTTGTAGATACTAATTAAATATATTAGTCACTGTAATACATTGCTCTTTGCTTCTTCTTTTTCGTCTTATACGTCTGACAATGACTTGACCGATGTCTGTTGTGTTTGTGTTGAATGTGTTTTGAAATGAATGAATTAATATTTGTGTGAAATGACTTAACATTGAATATTATTTATTGATTGGTCTAAAATTCTGCAATTACCGCATAAATACACTGAGGAATGGTTTATCTAAATTTATCTTTTGTTGAGATATGAAATTGAAACAATTAGAAATGAAATTAGGTTCCAGATTGACATCATAATGTTTGTTTCTGTTACAAATGTAATTTCTCAGTAACGGCCCTGTAATAATAGCATTCCGTACAGCTACGAAGAGAGAACCCGGCAGTCGGGTTCCTGGTCGTGAAAGTGTTAACGGTGAAAAGTTGGGTAACATTTTAAAATCCATTTTTTCTTTCAACCGGTGGCATTTCTGTTGCATTTGACAACGCACGACGGCATATTTTAATTATTTTTTAAACCTCACTTCACTGCATAGAATAGACGTTTGGATACGACTGGCGGGGTAGCGGCTCATTATTGCTGTGCTTATGTGTGTGTAGCGAGTAACTACGAGGACACTGGCTTATTATGGAATCACAGTTTGTTGTTAGCAGATTCTAATCTGAAGAATTCTTAAATCTATGAAAATAACGTGGGTAGTTTCCAGATTACTAAGTTGATAAAGAGTGAATTGAAACCTACGCGTTTCTTTGCCGGTTTATAAAAAAATATCACTGAGTACCTAACTTAGTTCTGAGTTGCGATCCAAAAAGTGTGTTTTTGTTTCCTGTTACACATTCCACCCTGTGTAACAATTTTTCTGCCTCGTCTTAAAAATGTATCGCTTTAGAGATCTTTTCCCTGTAGGTTCACATAATTTTCCTCTTTATTCAATCACTGTAGGCTTTTGCGTCGTATTTTATCCCGAATCAAAGAGACAAGATTAATTGTTCAGTTTATCTCCCGTTTATAACAGAATAACATTTATTCAGAGACAGTTAAATAGCACAGACTTGATAGATCTTTATCAAAAAATAAGTAAAACCTTAGCCTTGCAGCACAGACTACACAGACTACTCATCATTAAGCTTTTATACAGGGTGTTTGGTAACCGGATGCAAAGCCGAAAGTAGGAGATAGCCTAGGTCATGTAGAACATTTTTAGCCATACTTGTCTTAGACAAATGTTATTAGTTTTTTTTAAATTAAAATTTAAAAATTTGTCGGAGAAAACTGCAAAACTTCAGACTAAATCGATAATTAGTACTTTTTTTACTGCAGGTAGATTTTTTTTTGTTTTATTTCGTATTGTGCAATGTCTATCAAACACTAGAAAAGTGATTTCAAACATCTGTGTCTAAAGAAAACAAGTTGACAGCGATTTAAAATTTTAGTTACATGAAAATGTAAACGATTTAAGTGATTTCAAAGTACGAAAAAAAAAAACTAAAATAGCCACGAATTTTCAAACCATTTTAAAAACATGCTTGGCTTTTACCCTTTTATTTAAGCTATCAAACACGACTGTAGCTACTGTATCCTTGAAAATAAGCCACCTAAACCAACTGGGTAGCTAAAATGTTTCACTCTACTTGTGATACTTGTGGTAGTTGTGGTGACGAATCTCATTATGATTTTACAATAAAACATTGGTTCTGAATACTAAGTTGGCGTTGACTTGACATTTGACTTGTTTTAAAAGGGTTAAGTGTACTGGACAAAACTACCACATGCAATTTTAACAAACAAAGGCTTGCGGCGGTGAGAGACAAAAGGGACTGATAGCGGCAGGCGGCGGGCGATAAGACAATCATGTCTCAAGCCATTTTATCTTTGAAAATAGGCTACCTGTACTAATAAGAGGGAATGTTTAGGGTAAATTAAAACAAAAGCATAAAAGATAAGTTATTTATTTTTACGATCAACACATTAAAATTACACATCATCGCTCGTTTTCAAAATGTGACCCGCCGTTTCGAATACAAGCACGAGCCCGTCTTCTTACTTCTGTGGTGGTTGTTCCGAATATCATTTCTTCCCTCATCCTTTCGAACGCCGCTTCTATCCTCTCCCTCAGCTCTTACGCTACGGTATTAATGACCTCTTGTGTGTAGACTAGCTCCTTAGCTCGGCCCCAAACGAGAACTAACTAGACTAAATTACTAGTTTTTGCACACATACTCATGTAGCTAATCAGTTTATCTTTGTCAATAAAGCACAAAACCGATCATCTTTGTTTAACGCCGCTCACCGCCTGCCGCTATCAGTCTCTTTTGTCTCTCACCGCCGCAAGCCTTTGTTTGTTAAAATTGCATGTGGTAGTTTTGTCCAGTACACTTAACCCTTTTAAAACAAGTCAAATGTCAAGTCAACGCCAACTTAGTATTCAGAACCAATGTTTTATTGTAAAATCATAATGAGATTCGTCACCACAACTACCACAAGTATCACAAGTAGAGTGAAACATTTTAGCTACCCAGTTGGTTTAGGTGGCTTATTTTCAAGGATACAGTAGCTACAGTCGTGTTTGATAGCTTAAATAAAAGGGTAAAAGCCAAGCATGTTTTCAAAATGGTTTGAAAATTCGTGGCTATTTTAGTTTTTTTTTTATCGTACTTTGAAATCACTTAAATCGTTTACATTTTCATGTAACTAAAATTTTAAATCGCTGTCAACTTGTTTTCTTTAGACACAGATGTTTGAAATCACTTTTCTAGTGTTTGATAGACATTGCACAATAAGAAATAAAACAAAAAAAAATCTACCTGCAGTAAAAAAAGTACTAATTATCGATTTAGTCTGAAGTTTTGCAGTTTTCTCCGACAAATCTTAAAATTTAAATTAAAAAAAAACTAATAACATTTGTCTAAGACAAGTATGGCTAAAAATGTTCTACATGACCTAGACTATCTCCTACTTTCGGCTTTGCATCCGGTTACCAAACACCCTGTATACAAGGAGCACGAGGTCACCACACATAAGCTCAATTTTATTCGTAAATTTCTACGATTCGAAATTCGAACAGCACATCTCAATAGTATTCTACACCATTTTGTAGTATAACAATCCAGGTTAAATTATTCCCCATAACTTAATTTTTATGGACATTTTTAATTCACATGAGTAATTATCAAAAACGTTAACACAACTTAAATAAGCGGTACGGAGCGAGCGTCGAGGTGTGGTGACCTCGAGTTGTACTTATGATCTATCTAGTGGTTGAGGCTATCTGTGCCTGGCAGTTTTCGCTTCACCACCTTCCCCAGCTTTCACATGGGCCAATACTTAATTTCCCGCTATTTAAAAAATGTTGTGTTAGGGCTAAAGTTTTCATTGGCTTAAAATATTGTAAGTGTGTTTTGAACGGCCTCCTAGCCTAGTTGGTAGTGACTCTGCAGAAGCAGGAGGTCCCGGGTTCGAATCCTGGTCAGGGCATTTATTTGTGTGTTTATCACAGATATTTGTTCCTGAGTTATGGATGTTTTCTATGTATTTAAGTATTTATCTATATCTATCTATTATACACGGTGAATCTGAACAACCCGACAGATTTTAACCATCAATTCCTGAGGTCATAAGGAGTAATAAATGTTATATGAATTTAGTTCAATTTCGCCAAAAAATATATTTTTGTTTGCTTTTTTTTTCGATTTTTTTAATGCTTTTGAACATAAAATCATAAATGTTATTGGTAAAACTGTCGATTTAAATAAATTAGTACATTTTTTTCGTAAAAAATAGTTTACGTAAAGTATTACTTGGCACTTTGATATCTGTCATTAAGAATGTCTAGACTAGACCCCATAAATGGTGAAATCTCCATCAAAAAAGCATTTTGCACTGAGCACTATTTAATTGGTAGTAACTCTGAAACTAGGCCAATTCCAGAAAAGTTTATACGACATTTTAGTCTACAATTATGATCAGGAATTTATGGTTAAAATATGTCGGGTTACCCATATTCACCGTGTATATATCGTCGCCTAGTACCCACAACACAAGCCTTATTGAGCTTACTGTAGGACTAGGTTGATTTGTGTAAGATTGTCCCATAATATTTATTTATTAAAAAAAAAGTCAAACTGCGCAGTTAAACTAAAAGAAACTGCTTCTTGTTATAGTTTTCTATCCCGGTCACCGATGGCATATGCACACTTACAAATGGGGGGTAATTTTTCTGAGCTAATACAATTTCTATGCTTTCATCGTTCACAATACTATTACACTTGCTGAACGGTTTCGAGACCTAGTTAGTCAAAAGGGACACCATATAATATTACAGGAATTATAGATTATCTAGCTAGAGTAATGAAAACCTGTCACTTCATACAAAAATTCCATATAAGTTGGCCTGTTTTCGTTATCCTTTGAGTGTATTTACCTATCTACTCGCACAACAAATTATTTAGTTGGAAAAAAATCGAAATGTATGGGGATTGGATTAGATGCCTTTAACATTTAATGGTCTCTAATTATAAGGAAATAACAGCGATTTGGCCTCATTCCAGATCTATCCCAGTCACTTTTAGGGTAGTTAATTAATATTTTAAATGGGACATACCATAGTTTTACGCAGAACACCATCAACTCCCTGCGCGTCCAGTAAAATAATGGTTTGAATGTTGTTGGGGCGGCCCATTTTCTGCAGCACTTCAGGCATGTTTATGCAAGCTCGCACCAACGATTGTTATGCCATAACGCGCAAAAGAATTGCCTCGTTGCTCTGTAGAGTGCACGCTAGCTCCAATCCCATCCTGGCTACTGTAGTGAGCCGATATGACTCACGTATTATGCGACATTTCGTCATGATCGCCATGATTGTGTTGATATGCTGTTCTGTTTTATTTTGTCTCACTTAGTTTAAAATCATAAATGTTACTAACAAGTATGGGCTATTGTTGTCCTATAAATAAATAAAGGACCCCGCAGCAAACATAGGGAAAAAGTGGTTTCAGTCAAATCGCATGAAATTTTAGTATGATATAGATTCAGGTCTCCTTATTTTTATTTTATAAGGGCGCAACTCCCTCAGAAGTACACTGTCAGAAATAATCAAGTTTATATTATTATTTTTCTATGACGTGTTTCTTAAAATCGATACTTTGAAATGACCCACACTGATACTTACTGGAGTTAAATATGATCTTAATAACGTTTTTGTCACGTTGAAATCGCATTTTGTTAGTTATTTATATTATGCAAAAGCAAAGAGAAAGATTTTACGAAAAATTGGTATGTTACATATGTTTTGTATGAAACAATACTTATTGATTATTTCTGAAAGTATACTTCTGAGCGAGTTGTGCCCTTATAAAAAAATAATCAGGAGACTCGAATCTACATTGTACTAAAATTTCGTGAGATTTAACTGAAACCACTTTTTCCCTATGTTTGCTGCGGGGTCCTTTAAATTAAATTGGATTAAAGACTTGAATCGAATATTCGTGTTACTGTGAGTGGTCAGCATTAAGAGCCGGATACAAGACATAGTAGGTGCCGTATTCTAATTTTGAAATACATTAAAAATACAAGCTATCTCCAAAACAAATAACTTTATTGGTAGGATATACAAAAATATAAATTAAAATTACAAGTAAAACTTACCTATTTAAAATAAAACTAAACTAAAAACTAAAACAAAAAAATATCAAATAATCTGGGTCCCTTCGGCATTTTGCCGAAGATTTCCCTGCAGCTGGCAGAATTTCCCTGCTGTATAGCAATACTAATACGTTGAGTGAGGAAGCTGCCAGCTCTTTGGTCACCAGTTGAGTCGACGAGCCTTCTTAAGAGTTCTTTGAAAAGTTTATGTGCACTGACTGGGACCCCACGGGCCAAGGGTCTCGAATCCGAACGGCATGAAAATGTATTCGGGACCTAGACCCCTGTATTTTAATTGTTTCTTTCGGCCGCTTTAGCCGCCGCACTAGCCTCATTACTGGTTCCGGTGAGATGGCAAGGAAAACCAGCACCCTTCCCAACCTCCACGGATATGCCGTTCGGTCTCTTGCCATCATCTCTTGCAATGCCGGTTGGTTCAAGCAGAGCTGGCACGTTGTCTGTTGCAAGAGACAGGTGGATTATGTCATTTAGTGCGGCGTGCCTAGGAAAGCGGCCGGCACTTTTTATAAAATAGCCCCTGGTGTCCCAGCTCATCAACATTGCTTCCTCAGGGGCACCAGTGTAAAGCGTAGATCCGTACTCCGAGCCAGTGTTTGGCGATGGATACCAGCGCCACCGCCGGTGCCACTCCTGTGCTGTCACTAAGGACTGAATTTACTAAAATTTGGCACATTGTATCGTCCCAGCTCCTTTGGCAATTTGGGTGGGTTGGGAAATCCTTACTAGGGCAGGCACTTGACCAAGCTTTCTTGGCTTCCTCCAAGCCTGCAGTCTCACAGTTTGGGGGAACCCCCGTAGGATTTTACCTGTGAGGCTGGCTGCGCTATGGACGGAAGACAAAAAAGCTGGTAAGGATACACTTGATATTTTTTGGATGCCAAGCCCACCATATCGGATGGGAAGGGATGTTTGGGTCCAGGACTGATATCCCAGTTGAATGTTCAGAATAGTTTCCAAAGTTGATTTGATCAGATCATCTATAGGTAATAAAATATTTTTGAATTTTGTAACGTATATAAATAAAAGATAAATAAATAAAAAGTGACAATTAAGTGGTATGGTCGCTACAAGTATTTGTAGTAAAAGGTTGCTCGGGTAGGCTTTAGCGGAGAGGTCTTGAACTGATTCTCACTTTTTTATTTTTAGGGTTCCGTACCTCGAAAGGAAAAAAACGGAACCCTTATACGATCACTTTGTTGTCCGTCTGTCTGTCTGTCAAGACCCTTTTTCTCCGGAACGCGTGGAGGTATCAAGGTGAAATTTATGTCAAATACTCAGGTCTACTGTCCCTTGAAACTGTGAAAAAAATCAAACTTCTAAGCCAACGCAATCAAAAGATACAGCCGTTTATGCCGCAAATTTTCGAAACTCGAAAGGGAATCAAAACCTACAGGGTACTTCCCGTGAACTCAGAATCTTGAAATTTGGTGCGAAGCAACGTTTTATAGCACAAATAAAGGAAAAATTGCGAAAACCGTAAATTTTTTGTTACATCATATATATATATATATTTTTTTTTTAAATTTTGAAGTTACTACCCCTATATACCTACAGGTTTGTACGGAACCCTCGGTGCGCGAGTCCGATTCGCACTTGGCCGGTTTATTTTATTTTATTTATACGCTACAATTTCCAAATAGGGCTACAACGAAGGACTTAAGTCAATTTAGGGACGATTGGCAAAATTTAAAAATTGATATTGCGTTATGACTAATGAGGGCTTATTTCGAGAAGACGGTAATCGCCTTGGCAATAGCGGCGTTGTTCAGATATTTGTGACCACCTTGGCCACTCTGAAATATCTGATGGCGACTGTATGCGTTCAATGTATTGTAATACATTTAAGTTGTATTGAAGTAGAATCATGTCTAAACGTGTTTTGAAATTAGAATAGGTTGTTTTAGAATTTAAGACTATTTTTTGTTTGTTGAGAAAATCTGCTCCGTGTTGGTGCTTTGTCGAGGGACTTCCTCCGAATGTTAAATTTAGTAATGAAGTACCCGTTCCTAGTTTATGACTGCATAAAACATTTATAGTCCAGCGTATTGCAGACCTTAAAATCAACCCATCTGTTTATTTTACTGGGCATTTAATGTTTATTTACGATTGTTACATGTTAATGTTCGTGAAGTAAGTTGTTAAAGGTTTTGTTGTATCTCTCACAATGATATTTACTATGGATGGATACTCTAACAAAATGAGCAGAAAAAATACTTCCAGAATTATTTCATAACCTCGCAACGATTCTGTTATGTTTATCTATTTTGACAATCATTACATCTTTGTCACTCTCATTGTTAGAAAATTACAGTTTGTCTCTTTTTCACGCGGGTGACGGGAGCTCATTGGCACGTCCGCATTTCACGCTGGCCGGTGCGCGACTGGCGACAGTTGTTTGAATTCACTCATTTTAGGTGCTTCACTTTTGGAGCGTACGTAACCAACCCATCTGTCATTATTATATATCATAGATCTCTCAGTGATATTTCCGTGTTATCGAGGATTTCACATTATTTTACCAACCGCGTAAAACTATAGAAGTATTTAGCTCTAGATAATGACAATGACCTCACAAAAATATGACAATCACGAATGGGACATACAGTTAGGCATATACGTTCCGCGCATGACGTATGACGTCTCAAATTCTATTTTATCGATTAAAAAATGTTATTGACCAATCACAACTTTTTTAATAGCGGGAAATAGCGTAATGGGTAATATTCACCACCGTTTAAAGGGGTGAAGGGATGGCTGTCAAGGGAATATTAGGACCATTTTTTGGAAGCTTGTTTTGGACTGAGGACGCCGTCTATATCTTCTGCCTACTAATAATATAAATAAGTAATTACATGAACTGTCCGCAGCTATCTCTAGGCTGGAGTACCCGTGGAGCAGTAGGCACTCCATCCCTGACTCTATCTTCCTTCACCGTGGGTCTGTACAAGGGAAACCGAGTCGCCGTCAAGAAGATTCACAGGAAGAAGTTGGACCTTAATAAGAAGCTTATGTGGGAGATTAAACAGGTTAGTATGCCGGCTGATACATGATTCTTTTCAATTAAGTTATGAAGAGGAATTATAAACGGATCTTAACTGGCATAAACTTCTCCAGCGTGCTAAAAACGAATATGTTTTCAAATGAAAGGTATCTCATTCCTCATTATCGGTTGTTGATAAGATCGATATGTAAACAAATACCTATTTACGGCAGTAGGGCCTCATTAAGAATCGACGATGAGGTATCTTTTTATTGTAAACGACACATATTTGCTACATGTGTTACACTTCTACAGTCATCGGGTGAAGTGGGTTAGGTGAAGTGTATACAGTCACCGGCAATAGTATCTTCCTACACGAAGGCCGAAAAAATATGTGATACGTACTTATTTGTAGGGCCATAAGAGCGTGTCACAAATTTTTCTTAGTAGTAGTAGACTTCGGGTAGGAAGATACTATTGCCGGTGACTGTACAACGACGACTGTAAGTAAATCATGGTAAGATCATTATGAACACCTTATCAAAGCTTAGTTATTTGAGTTTGAGTTTACTGTTGCTGATTGTACATTTATATTTTCTTAATCGGAGATCTTATAATATGATTAAAAAAGACCACCATTAATTAAACTCACTGTGCTGTTTATGTTGACTGAACTTTCTGAATTATCAAATTCGTTTCTTGTTCTCAGGCGAGGAACGTATCGCACGAGAACACAGCTCGCTTCATCGGCGCTTGCGTCGACTGTCCGCTCGTCTTCGTCCTCACAGAGTACTGCCCAAAGGGCTCTCTGAAGGACGTGCTTTCCAATGAGGAGATACAGCTTGACTGGAACTTTAGGACCTCACTGGTCCATGATATTGTGCAAGTAAACATGCGTTCATGTGTTAGCTCTCGTGTTGGTCCTCACAGAGTTCTGCCCGAAGGGCTCCCCGGAGGACTTGTTTTCCATTGAGGTGATACAGCTTGACTGTAAC
Organism: Pammene aurita; assembly: GCA_947086415.1. Taxonomy (NCBI): domain Eukaryota; kingdom Metazoa; phylum Arthropoda; class Insecta; order Lepidoptera; family Tortricidae; genus Pammene; species Pammene aurita. Next base: position 6,481,446 of record OX352302.1, on the reverse strand, counting down.
TTTAGGATCTCAGTGGTTCACGACATTGTTCAGGTAACGCGTTCATTGTGTTGGTGGAAAATAATGTGGTTGGGTCTGTGGCTGAGTGTTATTGACATGAGTTTTTTACAAGTTATTTAAACATCATCATCTTCCTATTTGTCCTGGTTTTCTATCACGGCTCAATAGAGCCGATTAAATGATATTTCGTAAATAAGTTCGGAAAAACATAACGGTACTAGACAGGGTTAGAACCCGCGACCTACGGATTTAAAGTCACACGCATCACCGTTTGGCCCCCAGCACTTCTTACCGCTAGGCCACCAGTGCTTACACACAAGGTCGTAGATAGGAGTATAAAGACGCTGTCAGAGGAATCTATACATCAAAGGAAAAGGCAGAAATGTTGCACATTTTGACTTAAATTCAGGGATTTTAATACACTTAATCGCTTTCGTTCCTAAGGGAATGTGCTATCTTCACGGCGGGCTGGGTGCGCACGGCAAGCTCCGCTCCTCCAACTGTCTCATCGATGGACGCTTCGTATTGAAAATATCCGACTATGGTCCCAACACGCTCTGTACTCCTACAGACCTTATTAAGGACGACACATATTATTACAGTAAGTAGAATGGCTTTTTTGCACAAACTATTGAAATATGACTCTTTGCGTGATCGCATCAGAAATAAGGCCATCCGCAGCAGAACCAAAGTAACCGCTATAGCCCACCGAATCTTTAAACTAAAGTGGCAGTGGGCGGGGCACATTGCTCGTAGAACTGTTGGGGCGGTAAGGTTCTCGAGTGGCGACCACGAACCGGAAGGCGCAGCGTCGGTAGACCCTCACAAGGTGGGCTGATAACCTGGTAAAGGTTGCGGGAGTCTGCTGGATGCGGGTGGCGCAGGACCGGTCATTGTGGAACTCTTTGGGGGAGGCCTATGTTCAGCAGTGGACGTCTTTCGGCTGATGATGAATGATGAATTGAATTTGAAGACTGCGGTTCAAGAATGACGGAGGAATTTCAAACACTTTGATTTAATAGAAAGCTGATATTGTAATAATACCTTTACTTTAATACTTGGGCCTGATAATGGTATCCAACCAGCCGTCGTCAGCTGCAGAGAAAAAGACCCCCGCCTGCATACAAACTTTGTATGCAGTGGGGCCCCGGGGGCTTTTTTCGTTGCAGCTGACCGTACCTAACCGCGTTTTTGGAAAACCAGATGAAGTAATTTATACGTGTGTTGTACTCGTATGGTCAATATTTTAGAAAAAACAGCATTTCAGATCCCAAATAATTTAGAATTTAATAAAGTGGTCTTTACGAGTATATAGGCTCCGATACCTTTCTAGACTAAAAACCTTGAATGCTTTAATCGAATACGATGAAGCTACAGTATGTCATTTATGGTCTAGAACTACTCTGGACGGCTCCAGAGCTGGTGGCGGCCAGCGTGTACCCTGGAGCGGCAGCATCTCTCAAAGGGGATGTGTATAGCTTCGGCATCATCCTAGAGGAGATCGTGCTGCGTGCCGGTCCGTTCCACCACTACACCACCGCTATGACTAACAGAGGTATTGCTGAATGCTGTTTTTTCTGTTGTTTACACTCTATAATTGCCTGGGACTACACTACCGCTGTGACTAGATTGCTGAGGTATAGTTTTAAACACAAAACTCTCGTGAGACTTAGACATATCTAAATATATAAAAGAAGAAACTGACTGATTGACTGATTGACTGACTGACTGACTGACTGACTGACATATCAACGCACAGCCCAAACCGCTGGTTCTAAAGATTCCAAATTTGGCACGTAGGTTCCTTATAAGGTCTAGGGATGCACTAAGAAAGGATTTTTCAAAATTCACCCCCTAAGGGGGTAAAATGGGGGTCCAAAGTTTGTATGGCGAATCAAGATTTGTTAGACTATTTTATTCGAAACTTCACAGAGTATTCCTAACGATAAATGAGTAAACTGGTGTTTTAGGTTTTTTTGTAAATTCAACCCCTTAAAGGGGCAAATATGATCACAAAGTCTGAAAGTCAACATAGGTAATATCGTATCCTGTTTGAGTACTTATAGTACGCGGGCGAAGCCGCGGGAAAAGGCTAGTTAAATATATAATTCACGTTTTTTAAGTCGAATATCGTCCGTAGTATTCATGAGCCTTTCGTGTTGGCTAATCGACGAAGATAATTGCAGTATTGTTGGATTATATTTTTGTGTAGTTTATGCACCGACCTTAATAATATCGTTCTGTTTATGCCCTAAAACTGCCTGGGACTGTCTTGAAGTGGGTCATTTTGACACTCTAGCTAGTTTGGCTATTGAAGAATTCATTGGAAGGTTAGGTGGGGTATTGTAAATAAATTTGGAAGATGGGACCGATCCTTTGTAGCTGAGATATATTAAGTGTGGAGAGTCATTTTCATCCTGGAAACCTTATTATTTAAACCCAGGACTACAAGTGAAATTAGCCGTATTTTGACCTCCTTTATACCGTTGTTAACATTAAAGACCCATGTAACTATTTCAAAAATGTGAATGACTGTGTGAGTGAACTGTGAATTACTCTTATATTATTTTCTCTTCAATCCTTAGAGATAGTGACCCGCGTGTGCGGCCGCGAGTCACCTCCGTTTCGCCCAATAGTGATAGCGAACGAGACAGGTGCAGGCCCGGGTGCCAGTACTGCATCAGATTTGATGGACTTGGCTGCGAGTTGCTGGGCTGAGGCACCTGATGACAGGCCTACGTTTGACTTCATAAACGCTAATCATATCAAGTGAGTATCTCTTGTTTTCTGTTACGGCCTCTTGGTCACAGAAATTTCAGACTTCTAGCTTTATCGACAACATAATTAGAGGGGGGTCGAAAATGGTCTGAATGGCTTCGGGAAAAGGATGGTACGGCCATGCCTTTGTTTTTTGTTTTGCTCCTCTAACACTTCTAGTCAGGTTCTCAGCAATTGAGGAAAATACAGTCTCATACTTCCACATGGCCATCTGTTCCGTATACTGTTTTAATAACTCCAAAATTTTTAAACACAAATTCTGTTATCCTTTTGGTTGCCAAGTTTATCATTTGACATACGTAACTGATATTTGTACCTACCTGTTTAATAGGGGTTACTGCGATAATCTGATGGACGACCTCCTGAGCCGAATGGAGCAGTACGCAAACAATTTGGAGTCACTCGTGGAGGAGAAGACGGAACAGCTGTCGCTGGAGAAAAGGCGCTCTGAGGAATTGCTGTACCAAGTCTTACCGAGGTACACTTTAACTGCTGTGCAGTTACTTTACCGTGTATCTTGGACAATGGTCGACTTTTAAAGTGTTAGCAGACTTGCTAACGATATCAAAAGATGGCTTTGTGTCCTACTTGCAGACGGAAGATTATTATTTCATGATACATCAGCAGCAGTACATTAACGATTCTTCTAAAGAATCTTCTTCTTCTTCTTCCGGGCTGTATGTATCCCATATCATTTGGGGTCAGCCCTCCTTGTACGTTTACGCCACAATGCACGATTTTGTGTTGTCTCCGTATCTACCTCCACCAATCTCAGGTCCTTTTCAAGGGTCTGACTCCATGTCGTGGGAGGTCGGCCTTGCCCTATTTTTCACGACGATTCTTCTAAATAATGTTACTGATTTTTTTAAATATCTTGTATCCTTAATATCTTATCTAATAATCTGCTTTACAAGTTATTATGGTGTGATTATTATTAGAGCATGGACATGTTCTCAATTTGTAACATTTATTTATTCATTCAGGCCAGTAGCTCAACAGCTGATGGCCGGCGAAGTGGTCCAACCAGAGAGCTTTGAATGCGTCACAGTTTACTTCAGCGACATAGTGGGTTTCACCGAACTGTGTGCCGCCTCCACCCCAATACAGGTGGTGGATCTGCTCAACGATCTGTACAGCACTTTCGACAGGATCATAGGCTTTTATGATGTTTATAAGGTAAGATTTTGCGTCACAGTCTACTTAAGTGACATAGTACCCACTATGCGTCAAAGTTTACTTCAGCCACATAGTGGGTTTCACCGAGCCGTGTCCCGCCGCCACTCCAATACAGGTGGTGGATCTGCTCAACGATCTGTATAGCACTTTCGACAGGATCATAAGGCTTTTATGATGTTTATAAGGTAAGATTTTGCGTCACAGTCTACTTCAGCGACATAATCGGTTTTACCGGACTGTGTGCCGCCTCCACCCCATGACAGGTGGTGGATCTGGTTAACGACATGTAGTACAGCACTTTCGATAGAATCATAGGCTTTTATGATGATTATAAGGTAAGATTTTACGTCCCAGTCTACTTGATCGATATTTTCGGTTTCACTGAACGTCAAGCGTCGGTCGAGGTTCCAGTTTAATCTCAGTAGAGCTATAAAAGGTTTTTAAATTGGAATGCCTCATATATGTATAACATACCTTACCTTACCCTAAATGTGTATAAAATTGTAAACTAGGTGCACTATGCCAACTTTACATGATTTAATATATCGCAGCTGAAAAGCAAATGGAATCAAGGCTTTCATATTTGACTCGAGTGCAGGTGTGGTGTGCCGAGCTTTGCTACATTCCCCGACAGTTTTATTTCGAATATTTACCTCGACTAAATCTACAAATTTATTTATTTACGTTACGGAGATCCAACAGCCATAAAAAAAACACTAATTAATAACAGATAGAAAGCCAATTACAGGATCAAACTTATATATATTTTTAAACTTCTACATTTAGGGTAAAGAAACCTGCAATGGCTGCAATACTATCTTGCACATCAATGGCAGCAAAAATATCTGACATGGTCTTATTTGTAGCGGCATAAGAGCGTGTCACAAGTTTTTGCGGTCTTCGTTGTGTAAGATAACTAAGATATTATTGCGCGTAAGATTGTACATTCAAATATATTCGCAGGGTATGCATAGCGATTTCAATTCAGTTATAGAAGCCACGAATCTTGATCTGCTCCGCATATCAAATTGGAGTCAAAATTACGGTTTAAAAGTAAACCCCCTAAAGTCACAGGTAATTGTGATGGGTAGCGCTAAACAAATCTCCAAAATTGACTTTCTCAGGCTCCCTCCGATAGTCTTTGATTGTATCCAAATTCCTTTTTCCAACCAAGTGAAAAATCTTGGCGTAATCATGGATCGTCGTCTATCATGGGTGCCTCAGGTGAGTGAAGTGAGCAGGAAGATGTTTGCTGCCATAGGGTCTCTCAGACGGCTCCGGAATTTCCTGCCAATTGCTACTAAAATTGCGCTTGCTCAGTCGTTACTTCTCCCCAGTCTTGATTATGCAGATATCTCCTATTTAGACCTAACCGAGGAGCAACTTAATAAGCTTGAGCGTATTCAAAATGCCTGCATTCGGTTCATTTTCGGATTACGCAAATTCGACCATGTTTCTAGTTTTCGTTCTCAACTCAAATGGCTCCCTATCCGTCACCGCCGTAACTCTCACATACTTTCTTTACTCTTTTCTATACTTTTTAACCCTGCAACTCCCCGCTACCTCAAAGAGCGTTTCTCTTATCTTAATTCTATTAGATCCTCTCAAAAATTGCTCCTAAAAGTGCCATCTTCATCATCCAAATTTTATAATTGCTCATTTACGTTCCAGGCCGTTCGTTTGTGGAATTCTCTCCCTCTCAACATAAAACGCGCGCAATCTATTGGTAGCTTTAAATCGCAACTTAAGGAATACTATTTATCTCTTCCTTAGGTTTTTAAGTTGACACTGTTGTTTCTTACTGTGTGTATTATATATGTATATATGTACGTATATGTATGTTTATTTTGTATTTATTTAAGTATGTATATTCATATGAATGTGCTGTGTTATCTATTTCGTCTCTTTTGTGTCTATGCACCACCTACTGCTTATTGTTTTTCTCTAGTCTCCACTACCCAAAGGTTGTCTGGAAGAAATCGCCTGTTGTTACCTCTACCTATATTTATCTAATTGTAAAATTTGTGCTTGTAACTGTATGAGGTGTGCAATAAAGAGTATTTATTATTATTATTATTACATTCCATTGGTATTTTTTGCCAACATAATCTTGACTCTTAAGGCGCTAGGCGCTGATTGTGTCCGAAAACTGTTACTTTCTAAGGGATATATCTCAATAACGGGTCATTCAAAAATTTTGAAAAAAATATATGTTATTTACCATTTCATGTACAACATTGTCAACGTTTGAATAGCTCGTGTAACGTATAGTTTCTCCGTTATATAAATGTAACGAAATGTCGTTTTACGGCTAATTTTGCTTATATCTACTGAACGGCTCATTCGATTTAAAATATTGTTGAACTAAAAAATATGTACTACAGAACACTACAAACTCAACGTAGGATATTTAAATTGATTAAATTTTCTTAAACAACTTGATCATAATTCCACATTTCGTGCGTTATTAGCTCGAAAACGGCGTTGCTGGCAGTCATGAGCTAGCTTTGAGACGAGGAGGCTGTGTCGCTCGTCGCTCCGTGCTTCCCTTGTACTACATATACTTGTGCTTGGCCCGTGAGCAATAATATCGGACTTACTGTGCCTAAAGACTAAATAACTGCAGAGGGTTCATGCGGTGCGGATATAACGTGTCTTCCCGGAATTAATAATGTATAGACGTTTTATCTTTTAAGATAATGTACTCGTATGCATGTTTATGTACGTTCGTATAAAAAGTGTATTTTATTTAGATTATAATACAAGTAAAAAAACAAATGAAATAAAAATGGAGAAAAAACAAAAATCATGAATCTCACATTGCTCATGAAAACAAATTTGGTCATGTAAGTAAACTAAAATTATTATGTTTTAGTAGACGCATGCATCACGCAAAATAGGCATTAGTCGTCGAGTTGCGGAAATCTGCTAGTACTGCAATACAATAGACTAATAATTAATTTAATAAAAAACTCCAAAGAACCGAATTTATTTAAACATATTTATTTAAGAATACCGTGTTCTAAACGAATGTAATATGCGTTTTATTTTAAGATTAAACACAATCTTTAATGTTATACTTTATGCTAATTTCTCAAATCTAGAAATTGCGAAGTAAACTGCAAAGGGTTGCAGATAAACCGGCCAAGAGAATATCGGGCTATGCTCAGTGTAGGGATCCGTAGTTGCCGGCCTGTTACAATACATCCATTCAAAAGGTAGTCTATAAAGAAAAAAATGTGGCACTTACGTTATTTTACTATAGGCATAACTCAAAAACGGCTCAACCGATTTTATTCCATATAGTTTTTATTGAAAATACGTGATAAGTATTTCAATGGCCTCACTTACAGGAATTTTCCCAATTTTTTTGGACCCACGGTTCAAAAATCAAAGAGCATTTTAACTTTCGAAGCTATTATTTACGAAAGTATTCGTTTTATCCAAAAGTTGTTTAAGGCATATTCTTCTTGAAAGACCTATCCAACAATGGCTTTCAGATACTTATTGTTTTACCACTTTGTAGGCGTAATTAAAACACATAATTACTCATACCAAATTTCAGTCTACTAACTATCACTGAGCAAAGCCTGATTGAGAATCTAATAAAAAATTGCTGATATTTAAGAGTTCAATGTATGTAAGAATAAAGGAAAAAAAGCTTTTTTTTATACCACGACGCTGGCAAACAAGCATACGACCCGCCTGATTGAAAGCAGTTATAAAGCCTATGGACGCCTGCAACCCCAGAAGATTCACATGCGCGTTGACTAACCTAAAAAAACTTTACTATGTCGGTGAAATGCAAATTCTATATTAATTATCGACACAAGTGAATAAATAAATTACTACTAAGGGTTAATACTACCTATCAAATATCTTTAAAAGACCGGCCAAGTCTGTATCGGACCATGTATAATGTAGGGTTCCGTAGAAAGTAGTTTCTTGGAGATAACTCAAAAATGAATGAAACGATAATATGTGAAATAATTTTCGTAGAAAATTAAGTACTAAGCCTTCTTGGTATTTTTTCATATTTTTTTAGACTTACGGATTAAAAGTTAGATGGGGGCTATTATATTTAGACTTTCGAAGCAATTATTTCTGAAAATATTGACTTAATAAAAAAGTTATAAAATTAATATATATATATAAGATATCTTTAAAGCCGTATCGTACAACATGTTCATATTTACAAAAAAAATATTTTTGACATTTAGTTTGGCATATGTATGGAGTGCCTCATCTAAAAGATTTTTTTAGCAATTTAGCCAGAAAACTAAGTAGCGGCACATGAAACACACCTGCAGATAAAATTTCAGTAATATATGTTTTATAATAAAAATGGCTGTGACATACGGACGGACATGTTTCAAAAAACTTTTAAGGGTTCCGTTTTTACCATTTTGGCTATGAAACCCTAAGAAGTGTTTGCGCTGTGTTATATTTTAAAGATCTAAATTTAATGGGCTTACAGCTCTCATTTGTATGACGATTTCGTGCACAAATACCGCTCCTTACATGTGCATTTTTACTATTCGCAACTCGCAACAGGTTTAGTTTTGTTAATTTATCGTAATTAAGTGAATTTTTACGGTTAATATTTAAAATCGCAACAAAAAAATAACCATCTATTAAGCTCACTTGCACAGCAAAAAAAAATCCAAAATCACATGAAAACACCGCTTTGATGTGCGTTCAGTTTTTGTTGCTGTACTAGTCAGTTTTTTTTTTTTTTTTTCTGATATGCGGAATATTTTTAACCATATTTCGTAAATTAATAAATATTTTGCCGCTCACTGTACTTCAAATTAAAAATCTAGGTTTTCATTTTTTTACATAAAAATCTACTAATCGAGATCGTTATTACTTATCTTATTTAGTAGCATTCCTAAAAAATGTCACCGTAGTACTTAATCACAGTATTCAAATCACAAAACATCCACAAAAGGATTAGGTATGATTATTATAAATCTGCCCGCGCGCCTCTGAGTAAAGTCATATTCTTTGAACATTATTGCTGTGCATCGCGGCGGATTTACGCACGATCGCAATGAGAAGGGTACGCGGGTGGCGCGGGTAGAGAGCGCCCAAACGCTCAAGGACACTCCGGCGACAATCGTCTTAACTTCTCTCTTCTCTTTATTCTTAACTTATTAGTCTTATTACTTTACCATTGCACTTTGTTGGCAATATGAATGCATCCATAAACTTATATAGATGTCATATACAAAGGAAAAAGTGACCTAGGCTCCGGTGCCCAGGGCTGGAATCGAACCAGCGGAAAAAATAAATTATTTATTAAAATAATTTGATTTGCTCTTCAGTTCAATATATAATTTAAGAGAGGTACGGGCACTGCGAATGGCATCTCGCTAAGTGTGGTAGGGCACGTTCAGCGAATGTCATCTCGCTCAAATCTGGAGCAGAGCCCGACTGGGGAAGTACCTCCACCTTACAGAAAACCAGTGCCAAATAGCACTAGACCGTACTCATAGTGTTGTGTTCCTGCTGGTGAGTTGCCAGAGAGCTCAAAGAGGGCCCAGTGTGTTGACGATGAGGGACTTTCTTGTTCCTTTAGCCGTCAACACAGTGAATCCTCGTTTTTGTAAAGGGTCGGCAACGCGCATGTGACTCCTTTAGAGTTGCAGGCGTCCATAGGTTACGGTGGCTGCTTACCACCAGGCGGGCCGTATGCTTGTTTGCCACCGCAAAATTTATCAGTTTGAAGCACTAATGATTACTGTACCTCTACCACGAGTCATGTAGAAAATTCTGAATATTTTTCTATAGGCGTTAACGAATAATCGGGCTACGAATCGTTTTCCTTCAGTTTCGACAGCAACACATACAAACGATCTATGCTGATATTTCATGTCGGATTACGTTTAGTGCGCTGCATACATCCGTCTCATAGGTAGAACGAGACGGATGTATGCGGCACGTCGAATGTGATCTGTCATGTTAACGCACTGAAGGTCAGTACAGTTTGTTATCGATAGGTTTTATTAAAACGTTAACATAAGACACTAATTTGAATTACGTCACCGAAAAATACCGTATCCACTGTAGAAAACTCTTTCACTATCAAATTATAAGGTGAGATGTCAAAACATGGTGAAAGTGAAAACCATTCGTATTTATTGTGTTATATTTATATATTATTAGTTGACGAAATAATATCGACAAAGCCTTATATTAAGCATAATTTGTTAATAAGACTGCATAGTATGATAACTGGAACTGTACCTCTACCACGAGTCATGCAAATAAGCCCAATTCGAGATTCATTCACGAATTCGTAAATTATTTGTATGGAGAATTTGTGCAGAGCCTCTAGCGGTCACTTATAGAACTAAAAATTACTGCCATACCATAAGTTAAATTATCGTTTATGCAATTCGCTCACGAAAGTTCGATTGCTTGTTTCGTTTGTGTAGATTTCAATACTTTACAAAGTGACGTGACGTGACAAACGTCACATCCTTCACACCAACCGAAACAGATTGTAGGTAAGCCAAAAAGGTTTTACTTCCTAAGTACATTTTATCTGAAGGTTTAGAACTGTAGACGATTATATGAGCAGTGAACAATAATAAGCATAGAAACCGTACTAGCTCTGAAAAATTACCATACTTTTTGTGGGTGTTTAATATGCTTGCTAGGCCGTAAACCAGGAATAATTTCCGTTGGTCATCGTGTCCCAAGCGGTAAATTTTAAGTGGTTAAGGGCGGTAAATAATCAAGCTTCGTGATGGTCAGCTGCCGTTCCTTGAGTGGGTTGAGGAACAGCAGCCATTTTCTCACATAAAATATATATAAAATAAAATGACCATCGCGTCCCAGTTGAAACAGGTGATAATTTATATGCTATTACAAATAAAATAAAAATCATCAGCCGACTGTATAGCACTGAAAAAACCGTAAACTAGTCGCATGAATATATGGTATTTAGGGTATCAGCAGACGGTTTTTCTACCTCAAATCAGCCGGCTGACGATTTTCCTGATAATAAGAGCATCAAATACTGACGTTCCGCAACCCACCAACGGAACGACAGCTGACCTACGCGAGTCATCATTATACTTCGTCCTTAACCACTTCAAAAATTATAATCGCCTGGGACGCCTTGCGATTGGTCATGAAATTTGTTTCTGGCTTACTGAAATACAAGCTATGACAGTAAGCCTTTTTTTACCTGATTTAAACGCGCGTGACTTTTAACGCATAAAATGTTATCAACCGACTTCAAGATTTCGAAGGAGGAGGTTCTCAATTCGTCAGGATCTTTATTTTTACTATTTTTTCATAACGTTTACCGATTGCAACTTTTTTTTAAACAGGGAAATTACGTATTTCGTCATACATATTCAAAGCTAGGAAAAGGGGTGAAAACTGTCAGTACTTCATCCATCCATCCATATATTTATTTCGTCGTAGGATATAGGATTACCTAAGAAAACCAAATTGATGAAATGTAAAATGTACAAATAACACTACTAGTTTAAAACGTCCTAGAACTACGACCATATGTAGTGTTAGGTGATTCTTAATTTATTTGGTTATTTTGTCAACATGACAGTTCGACTTTTAGTGATCAAGATCATAGTGGATCATAGGTTTATTTCTTATTATTTAGGTCTATTGTATAATCACAAAAGGATAAGTACCCTTTCAGGATGTTGTTGATTCTCTAAAGTATAGGCAGTTCGCTATTGTTACACATCCCACCTGCGTCGACGCCGACACGTTGGCCAAGTCCTTTAATTTATTTACCAGCGAACAAGCCGGAGCGGCGCCCGACATCCGAAACTATTACATATAGTTGTCGTTCGTCTAACTATTGTTGGTGTCGAGGCAATCGATCCGTGGAGCAAGGGGCACGGAGCCTCACGACCTAACAAACGCACAAGGGAAGCTAAAGATGCTCCAGCAAGCCGCCGGTTTTCATACATAACACAACGCAGGATTGCGGCTTTGCCGCTTCTTGCATAATGATAGTTTTATTTCTATTTATAAGTTACACGTACGAGTAATTGTTAGTAGTACTTATAAGTTTCTAGTTTGTGACAATGTTACTTTAAAAGGCTATTTCGCAATAAATAAATCTTTAATATAATTATGTACATTATCATTTCAAAGTGCCCTGTATAAATCTGGATGTCTTTTAAGTAAGCACTATTTTATAGTACTTGGATGCAATAATTCGAAGATGCCGGCCTGAAACGCAGTTGTTACTTCTTGAATATAAAATAATACACCTTCCTGGGATAAATAGTTTGCCTTGCCGGTGATAAGTTAGCTGCTACAGCAATCAATCAGAAATGAATGATGCACAAGAACCTGTAAAATATGTTTCAATATTATTTGTTATTTTTCACAGTTTCATTGTAATTATTATGATTGAAAATTAAAGTGTTTATAACTATCATATCAAATTTCAACTACTTACCATTCATTTTAGGTTAGAGTTGGTATTTTTGTGTCGATTTAAAATCAGATTAATTGACTATTAATACATAAATCTCACAAATATTCAGCAGTTCTTGGGTCTAGATTTCTTTTTTAAAATTATTCTTATTGAAGTGTTGATGTGGATATTTCTATTTCTAATATCGGCTTGAAATTTACCGTTACGTTTTCCAGTTCCAGTTATCATACTATGCAGTCTTCAAATACAAATTATGCTTAATATAAGGCTTTGTCGATATTATTTCATCAATTAATAATATATAAATATAACACAATAAATACGAATGGTTTTCATTTTCACCATGTTTTGACATCTCACCCTACAATTTGATAGTGAAAGAGTTTTCTACAGTCGATACGGTATTTTTCGGTGACGTATGTCAAATTAGTGTCTTATGGTAGCGTTTTAATAAAACCTATCGATAACAAACTGCACTGACTACATCCGTCTCGTTCTACCTATGAGACGGATGTATGTCAGCATAGAGATTTCGAATTTCTTGCTGTCGATACCGAAGGAAAACTATTCGAAGCCCGTTGATTCGTTAACGACTGCAGAAAGGTTTCAGAATTTTCTGTAATGACTCGTGGTAGAGGTACTGGAAAACGAAACGGTAAATTTCAAGCCGATATGAGAAATAGAAATATCCACATCAACACTTCATTAAGAATAATTTTAAAAAAGAAATCTAGACCCAAGAACTGATGAATATTTTTGAGATTTACGTATTAATAGTCAATTAATCTGATTTTAAATCGACACAAAAATACCAACTCTAACCTAAAATGAATGGTAAGTAGTTGAAAGTTGATATGATAGTTATAAACACTTTCATTTTCAATCATAATAATTACAATGAAACTGTGAAAAATAACAAATAATATTGAAATATCTTTTACAGGTTCTTGTGCATCATTCATTTCTGATTGATTGCTGTAGCAGCTAACTTATCACCGGCAAGGCAAACTATTTATCCCAGGAAGGTGTATTATTTTATATTCAAGAAGTAACAACTGCGTTTCAGGCATCTTCGAATTATTGCATCCAAGTACTATAAAATAGTGCTTACTTAAAAGACATCCAGATTTATACAGGGCACTTTGAAATGATACTGTACATAATTATATTAAAGATTTATTTATTGCGAAATAGCCTTTTAAAGTAACATTGTCACAAACTAGAAACTTATAAGTACTACTAACAATTACTCGTACGTATAACTTATAAATAGAAATAAAACCATCATTATGCAAGAAGCGGCAAAGCCGCAATCCTGCGTTGTGTTATGAATGAAAACCGGCGGCTTGCTGGAGCATCTTTAGCTTCCCTTGTGCGTTTGTTAGGTCGTGAGGCTCCGTGCCCCTTGCTCCACGGATCGATTGCCTCGACACCAACAATAGTTAGACGAACGACAACTATATGTAATAGTCTTGTAGTGATTTCGGATGTCGGGCGCCGCTCCGGCTTGTTCGCTGGTAAATAAATTAAAGGACTTGGCCAACGTGTCGGCGTCGACGCAGGTGGGATGTGTAACAATAGCGAACTGCCTATACTTTAGAGAATCAACAACATCCTGAAAGGGTACTTATCCTTTTGTGATTATACAATAGACCTAAATAATCATTATCATTATATATAATAAAACTAAGTTGAGAAAATGTGCGTGCCGATAAAACTTAAAAAGGAGTCCCAGCACGATAAAGGGACTTATATAGTGTGATAGCCCTTTATTTCCCCTCGAACAAGAAAGTTCCCGTTTTAACCTAAAGGGTGTGTCTTTAAAGATATAAGGGCTTTTCCAACCCTTCAACTCGGAAAGTAAGTGTAGTGGCGCCATCTGTTGTCGAGTAGTTGAACTTCATCCATTGTCCAAAGTGGCGCCATCTGTTGTCGAATAGTTGAATTTCATTCATTGTACACAATATGGACTTAAACGAACGATTATTCCCAAACTTTCTCGAATATCCTAGCGCCAACTTTCTCGAATATCCTAGAGCCTAGCTTTCTGAATATATAAGAGCCCGGTGTGACCCGCCAGAGTTAGTTTGATTTGAACAGCGAAACAAGCGATTTCGAAACGAAAAAGAAAGAAATTATCTGCGTGTGAGCCTTTATTTTGAAGTATCACGTGTGAGTATTTTTAATAGTGTGTTTAATTAATTCTCGATTTCGAAGCGAAGAAGAAAAAAGTTATCTGTGAGCCTTTATTGTGAAATATCAAATGTGAGTATTTTTAATAGTGTATTTAATTAATTCTAATGGTTTTTTTTTTTTCTTTTAAATGTAATTTCCTTAACTTTCAAGTAGTCGCGCGGCGTTGAATCGATGCCTTCTATATACTTTGGCCGTAAACAAAATATCGCGCGACCGCTTGAAGATTAAATTTTTTTTTTCTTTGTCTCAACGTGCTCCACGTTTACGTAACAATATATTTGTCTATAAAATGTTCATTTAATTTATATTTTACAGAATACAATGCCTAGACGTAAAAGAGGTGGAGATCTTGCCAGTTCTCAAGCGAAACGGCGGAAACAAAAAGAAAATCGAAGAAATGAAACGGAAGAAGAGCGCGAAGCACGTTTACAAAATCAACGAACCAGAATGAGCACCCTGAGAAGCGGAAAAAGCGAAGAAAGAAAAGAAAATAAAAGTATTGAAGAATCGAGCATTTTAAAAGATAATCTAACAAAGGAAGCATTCCACTACGAACCGACGAAGAAATATTACGATCATAAATATGTTGTGATCGGAAAAATGAATAACATTTGCCAATTTTGCCATGCGAAAAAATTCAGTAAAGAAACACCAGGTCTCTGTTGCATGAATGGAAAAATTCGATTACCACCACTGGAAGCACCTCCACAGGAATTTCTACATTACATGACCGGGGAAACACCAGAATCAAAACACTTTCTTCAAAATATAAGATCATACAACTCCTGCTTTCAAATGACTTCTTTCGGTGTTACTTCGACTGACACTAATAGAGACAAATTTGAATATGTATTTTCAATTCAAGGGCAAATTTATCACAAAATTGGATCGTTACTACCAATGCCTAACGATGACTATAAATTTCTGCAAGTATATTTCATCGGAAATGAAGAAAACGAAATTGATCAACGATGTACAAATTTTATTGGACTGAAACGCGAAATAATCCAAGATGTACAGAGGATCTTACACAAATACAATCAACTGATTTACATATTCAAAACAACACTAGACCGCATGATTTCTGATGACTATAAAATTGTAATTCGAGCCGATAAAAGACCACGTGGAGAACACGAACGTAGATTTAATGCACCTCAGATAGATGAAGTCGCCATCGTAATTGTGGACAATGAAAGTACAAGCCGTGACATAATTGTACAACGAAGAAGAAAAGGACTACAACGCATTGCAGAGACACACCGTTCATATGATGCTCTTCAATATCCGTTAATATTTCTGCACGGAGAGGATGGTTATCATTTCAATATAAAACAAATTCATCCTAAAACAGGCATAGAAACAAACAAAAGAGTCACTTCCAAGGAGTTCTATGCTTACCGCTTAATGATCAGAGACAATGAAATATACAATCACATTCTCAACACTCGCCGTTTATTCCAACAATTTCTGGTAGATATGTACGCAAAAATAGAAGCAGAATGGATGCTTTACATAAGACTGAATCAGAGGAAACTACGCACAGAAGAATACATCCACCTTCGAGATGCGATCATAAATGACAGCAATATTGACGATATTGGAACAATGGTAATCTTACCCTCATCATACATAGGAAGTCCAAGACATATGCACGAATATACTCAAGATGCCATGACCTACGTAAGAAAATATGGACGACCTGATCCCTTCATAACATTTACATGCAACTCATCATGGCCAGAAATCAAAGAACAACTAAAATACGGACAAACCTCCATGGATCGACACGACATGATAGCCCGAGTTTTTCGACAAAAACAAATAAGATTTATTGAAGTCATCACAAAATACCACATCTTTGGAACCGTTAGATGCTGGATGTATACAATCGAGTGGCAAAAACGAGGATTACCTCACTCACACAATCTCATATGGCTACACGATAAAATTTATCCCACGGATATCGACAAAATCATCCAAGCTGAATTTCCCAATCCACAAAATGATCCGGAACTATACAACATAGTAGTGAAAAACATGATTCACGGACCATGTGGACCATTAAACTTCAATGCGCCATGCATGAGTGATGGAAAATGTACAAAAAAATATCCAAAACCATACTTGGACGATACAAAAACTGAAGATGACGGCTATCCCAAATATAGAAGACGATCACCGAAAAACGGTGGCTTCACAGCAAAAATACGAATACAAGGCAGAGACGAACTGGAAATAGATAATCAATGGGTAGTACCATATAACCCACTACTTTCCAAAATGTTCCAAGCACACATAAACGTTGAATATTGCAATTCAGTAAAATCTATTAAATATATATGTAAGTACGTAAACAAAGGTAGTGATATGGCAGTATTTCAAATAGTCCAAAATAGCGAACAAAATAATAGAAATGATGAAATCCTCATGTACCAAATGGGAAGATACATCAACAGTAACGAAGCAGCGTGGAGGATTTTTAGTTTTCCCATACACGAACGCGAACCAGCTGTGCAACATCTAGCAGTACATTTGGAGAATGGACAGAGAGTTTACTTCACAAAAGACTCGGCTAGAAAAATTGCAAGCGAACCACCTCAGAACACAACATTAACAGCTTTTTTCCAACTTTGCCAAACGGATCCATTCGCAAAGACGTTACTGTATGTCGACGTCCCTATTTATTATACGTGGGACAAAACAAGGAAAATTTTTCAACGACGAAAACAAGGAATGCCAGAAGAGGGTCATCCAGAAATAATGAAAACTAACGCAATAGGTCGAGTATACACTGTACATCCAAACAATGCCGAATGTTTCTATCTCCGAATGTTGTTACACGAAATACGGGGACTAACAAGTTTCACAGATCTCAGGACTATTGATGGCTACATATGCCAGACTTACAGAGAAGCATGTCAACGTTTAGGATTATTGGAAAACGATAACCACTGGGAATTAACACTACAAGAAGAACACTACTCACAGCTTCAGCTGAACAAATTCGAGAGTTATTCGCCATAATTCTAACAACATGTAACCCATCAAACCCAAAACAGCTATGGGACTCTTTCAAAAGGAATATGAGTGATGATATATTGTACCAAATCCGACAAGCTAATCCAGAACTGACTATAGAATTCAATGACGACATCTTCAATGAAACACTCATTCGCTTAGAAGATAAATGTTTAGCAATAAATAACCAGACCTTAGTAGAAATTGGAATGCCAGCACCACAAAGAAATACTTTCAGTGTGCTAAACTACGAAATTACAAAGGAAAAAAGCTACAACGTCAATGAACTACTTGAATACATTGCTCACAACAAACCACTCCTCAATGACAATCAAAAAAAATTTACAACGTTATAATGAACCGAATAAATAACAACACTGGTGGAATTATTTACTTGGACGCACCAGGAGGCACCGGTAAAACGTTTCTAATAAATCTAATACTGGCGGAAATACGTGCTGAAAAACACATCGCACTGGCACTAGCATCATCCGGCATTGCAGCCACACTTATGGAAGGAGGACGAACTGCCCATTCTGCCTTACAACTACCGTTGAATATAGCCGAACAACAATTCCCGGTATGTAAAATCTCAGGAACATCTGGACGGGGTCAACTTCTAAAACATGCTAAAATTATCTTCTGGGATGAATGCACCATGGCCCATAAAAAATCACTAGAAGCCATGGACAGAACATTACAAGAATTGCGAAAAAACTCTGAAATGATGGGAGGAGCTCTACTCATACTCTCAGGAGATTTTCGACAAACACTTCCAGTTATTCCCAAATCAACACCAGCAGACGAGATCAATGCATGCTTAAAAAAGTCACATCTCTGGCCGCAAGTACAAATACTGCAATTAACAAAAAACATGAGGGTTGAATTATCAAAAGATGAAACAACAGCACATTTTGCTAAAATACTTTTACAAATAGGCGAAGGTACATATCCTACTGACCAAACGACCGGCCTCATTGAACTCAATAGTGATTTCTGTAACATAGCCACTACTGAAAACGAACTAATCGACAAAATTTATCCAAATATTATTCAGAACTATACCAACGTAGAGTGGTTATTTCAAAGAGCAATTTTGGCCACTAAAAATAATATTGTTGACGATATCAATTTTAATATTCTAAAGAAAATACCTGGTGAAGAGAAAGTATATAAATCGATCGACACGATGGTATGCATTGAAGAAAGTGTCAACTTTCCTACTGAATTTCTAAACTCTTTACAAGTACCAGGAATGCCATTACACTGCCTTCGTCTGAAAATTGGATCTCCAATCATACTACTCAGAAATCTCAACTCCCCAAAACTATGTAATGGAACGAGGATGATCGTAAAACAGCTATCGAATAATGTCATTGAAGCTGAACTTATTTCTGGAAAGAACAAAGGACACACAGTATTTATACCTAGAATACCACTGATCTCTTCTGAATTGCCATTTCAATTTAAAAGATTGCAGTTTCCAATTAAATTAGACTTTAGTTTTACAATTAACAAAGCGCAAAGGCAAACTTTGAAATATTGTGGCATCAACCTCAAAGAATCCTGCTTCTCTCACGGTCAGCTATATGTAGCTTGCTCAAGAGTAGGAAGTTCGAAAAATTTATATATATATACCCCGGACAATAAAATGAAAAATGTTGTTTATAAACAAGTAGTGTAAATAATGAGAAAATGTAAATACATGTAAATATAGAAAATGTTTTCAAAATATATTTTTTACTTTTTTTTTATTTCATCTACCACGTAATCTCATATCAACTCCCGAGCGAAGCCGGGTATCATAGCTAGTAAGAAATAAACCTATGATCCACTATGATCTTGATCACTAAAAGTTGAACTGTCATGTTGACAAAATAACCAAATAAATTAAGAATCACCTAACACTACATATGGTCGTAGTTCTAGGACGTTTTAAACGAGTAGTGTTATTTGTACATTTTACATTTCATCAATTTGGTATTCTTAGGTAATCCTATATCCTACGACGAAATAAATATATGGCTGGATGGATGAAGTACTGACAGTTTTCACCCCTTTTCCTAGCTTTGAATATGTATGACGAAATACGTAATTTCCCTGTTTAAAAAAAAGTTGCAATCGGTAAACGTTATGAAAAAATAGTAAAAATAAAGATCCTGACGAATTGAGAACCTCCTCCTTCGAAATCTTGAAGTCGGTTGATAACATTTTATGCGTTAAAAGTCACGCGCGTTTAAATCAGGTAAAAAAAGGCTTACTGTCATAGCTTGTATTTCAGTAAGCCAGAAACAAATTTCATGACCAATCGCAAGGCGTCCCAGGCGATTATAATTTTTGAAGTGGTTAAGGACGAAGTATAATGATGACTCGCGTAGGTCAGCTGTCGCTCCGTTGGTGGGTTGCGGAACGTCAGTATTTGATGCTCTTATTATCAGGAAAATCGTCAGCCGGCTGATTTGAGGTAGAAAAACCGTCTGCTGATACCCTAAATACCATATATTCATGCGACTAGTTTACGGTTTTTTCAGTGCTATACAGTCGGCTGATGATTTTTATTTTATTTGTAATAGCATATAAATTATCACCTGTTTCAACTGGGACGCGATGGTCATTTTATTTTATATATATTTTATGTGAGAAAATGGCTGCTGTTCCTCAACCCACTCAAGGAACGGCAGCTGACCATCACGAAGCTTGATTATTTACCGCCCTTAACCACTTAAAATTTACCGCTTGAGACACGATGACCAACGGAAATTATTCCTGGTTTACGGCCTAGCAAGCATATTAAACACCCACAAAAAGTATGGTAATTTTTCAGAGCTAGTACGGTTTCTATGCTTATTATTGTTCACTGCTCATATAATTGTCTACAGTTCTAAACCTTCAGATAAAATGTACTTAGGAAGTAAAACCTTTTTGGATTACCTACAATCTGTTTCGGTTGGTGTGAAGGATGTGACGTTTGTCACGTCACGTCACTTTGTAAAGTATTGAAATCTACACAAACGAAACAAGCAATCGAACTTTCGTGAGCGAATTGCATAAACGATAATTTAACTTATGGTATGGCAGTAATTTTTAGTTCTACAAGTGACCGCTAGAGGCTCTGCACAAATTCTCCATACAAATAATTTACGAATTCGTGAACGAATCTCGAATTGGGCTTATTTGCATGACTCGTGGTAGAGGTACTGAGCTATTTTGTGAACTGACAGACAGACGTATGTCGCAAGTTTATGGGTTTCCTCTTGCCTATGAAAAGGTCATTATATGGCGCCAATTCATTTTGTGTATAGGGGTTTTCTTTGTTTGGTTGTGTCAATTTTGTTACCATATTAAGAATAGAGATGCAACACTGTTTGCCTATGAAAAGGTCATTATATGGCGCCAATTCATTTTGCGTATAGGGGTTTTCTTTGTTTGGTTGTGTCAATTTTGTTACCATATTAAGAATAGAGATGCAACACTGTTTGTTCACATCCCTATAATACACGAAATACACGTATATATACGCGCTATTAATAATCAATGTTGTTGACGTGGTCGGCTCAAATGTATCTAACGTTATTAGGACGTAGCTGTGTGTAGTTCTAATAACGTTCGTGTTCTTGTCTAGTTAGTTAGTACAAGACCACTAATTAGACTGTATTAAACCGTGCAGGTACAGTCAGCAGCAGAGGTAGCTAAGCGGGTGAGGTGTTAAAAATGAACATTATACGATATTATTCTTAAGAGAATAAGAGCGCGTGAAGGTTCTGAACACCTCACCCGCCACGCTACTTTTGCTGCTGACTGTACCTAATCCAGACTATAACAGTAGATTAACCCTTTGACCACCAAACACCGGACGGAAAAGACGTGCCCTCAGGCACCGCCAGCGCGCGCGAGCGTGCAAGGCAAACCATATTTTGGACGTGATATCACGTGCTGGCACTGAGGGCACACTTTCCGTGCGCGTGATTTTACGTCTTTTGTGGTCAAAGGGTTAAGTAGGTATATGTCTAGTTTGGGTTACATGTCTTGTAACTTTCACAAGTTGTTATTAAGCAAAAGGTGACTTATTGTCACCTCACACAAAGGTCTAAGTACTTCACTTCAGGCGAAATCGGCCGTGATAATTATTATACCAAAAATAACATGGTAACAACGTCACCTGCCACTATTAGGCGACCCGAAATCATAACTGTCACATACTAACTTTATCATCATCATTAGTCGTTCCCTCAGAGCTGAGGATCTACACATTATATCCTTCTGTTGAAGACCAAGTTCCTTCGTAGGCTTCTATCCCTCGCTAAGCGCATGGCTTCTTGCAGTTTTAATTGCATGGGTGCAGTGATTTGGGCACACCATCTTGCAGGGGAGGGCCTTTTAGTCTCGTGCCTTCAACTTTTCCCGTCATGATAATTCTCTCCAAGCTATCCGAGGAGCGTCGTGAGAGGTGTCCGAAGTATGTGAGTATGTGGTCCTGGCACGTCGTCGACAACCGGCGCTTTATGCGTAGCTCCTTTAGTATGGACTGATTAGTGCGCATCACAGTCCAAAGTATCCTTAATACTTATTTACTGCATGTTGTAACACCATCACCACTACTCGTCAACAGATGACGCTAGTAGTGTCGTAATGTGCACAATGCTATGATGCGACTGCACTTCAACATGACTCACGCGGCTCACGCCGTCCACCAATAGATGGCGCAGGGGTAACAAAAGTTCATCGTAGAAAGATGACCCTCGGCGCCTTAATCCTGGAGTACACAAGCTACCATGACCCAACCGTGTTTGAGCATTTTAGTGTCGTTACTCTAGCACTGTCTTACTACAAACGTAAGCGCCTACCTAGATAGGCAGCTAGTAAGTACTAAAAGCCAAAGTAAGTTAGTGTATGTATATCTCGACTGGGCTTTTCCTGTTCGTCCCCCGTCTCCCAGCTCTACAATGTTTAATAACATTAGACGCAAACACAAAGTGATCCTTGTCCTTTAAAGCTTTAATTTTGGTTGCGAAATTAATTATTATGCCCCTGTCAATCTGTTCCAAAAGGTCGGGTTTACCTGTCAATAAAGTTCAAAGTGTAATCAGAGTTTGTATGGATTATCGACTCCATATTCACATGCGCAGGTTTCTACATTATAAGTTACAGGCACCTGCAATAAGGCTGTCGAGTGCCAGCGGGCCGCGGGGCAACGAACAAGTTTCATTAATTTTCTGCTGTTTACCTTTCCTAGTCTTCCGTATAAATATGATACTTCAGTCAAGCTAGAGGAAGAGTTAGACCTCATTGTTTCCTGTGCCACACAGCAATAGTATTTTTTACCGATATCAAAATTATGGACAAGATAGTTTAATGGGGACGACCGGTGAAAACTTATTGTAGAGGGCGCTCTCCCAGACCAGATCCCATACAACGAAAGAGACTAAACAATGTATGGAAACATATCAGTCAGAAGGATAGGTTTATTCGACCGCAACTATGTAATTTTAAACCGCTTTTTAAATGAAAATGATTGAAGGTATTACCCCCTTAGGGATCAATTCGAGACGGAACAGTGAGACATTTTCGTTAAAATAAATAAAAACTACTTCCCGCCATACAAGTTAAGCTTTTCTAAGGACCGTTGTTGGAAATGTCATAGTGACAGTTACCTTCCCCATTACAATTGCAAAGTAGGTATTGCTGGCTGAGAAAAACATCCTTTGTAAGTTTGATATCACATTATCCGTTCCGATATCGGATGTCGAATAGGACCACGAAGAAAACAAATTTGAAATAATAACACTATCGACAAAAATGGCTGACGTAATGCCTTAAGGTATTGCAGCAGCTATTTTTCTCCTTGGGCCATCCGACATCCGATATCGGATCGGACAGTGTGGAAAAGCTCTAGGTGTAACATCTTACACAGTTAAACATTAAAATAAATCCTTTATTTTAAAACATACATAACTATTAAACATTTAATTTATATTTGTGATGGATTCAATTGACTTAAACTTTCATTGCATGTTGAATCCTTTGGGCTAGAGGTGAAGTTTAAATGGATTATTTTGCGGAAACCCGTTCATCTCGCATAACTTTGTCAATGGAACGTTTGAACCAATATTAAATTAGGTCATTGGGTCGTTGCGGTTTAATTGCAACAAAACAAAGCTATAAATTAACGAAATGACAGAAGATGTCATATTTATAGCTGCAAATATATGTGATTTGTGATAGTGAGCAACAATGTATGTATCAATATCACATTTCATGCATTTTGTATGCAATGCGTAGTTAGGTGAAAGTATTACTGCATTTAGGGCATGCAATACCGGTATTGCTTGTATGGGCTACTACCGGAATTCCGGGATTGCTCCGGGAAAATTAAATTTGAAAAAAAAAAGAAAACTTTTACTTCAAACTGCCGGTCAATTTTAGTTTTCGTATTTCGTAATTTAACTAATATAATTTGATTGTTTTTTTTCGACATCGTTGACTGTGATTTTTGAAAATTATATGTTTCTACATGCACCGCATATGCCAAACATAAGAACAACCTGCAACAACATAATTCATGTATTAGAATCATTCATATTTTATCTACGTTTAGATTATTTATTTATGAAAATATTTTACATCTTATGATCTTTATACACACCTTTGTTGCCAAATAAATAAATTTGGAATAATTCAAGAAAACTATATTGAATAAAATCTGAAAAAAGTTATCATTTCATAGTAAAAGAACGTAGGTGCCACAAAATATCCGGCCGGCTATTACGGAACCCTACACTGAGCATGGCCCGACATGCTCCTGACCGATTTTTAGAATTCAGTTGTTAATTTAGATTATTGCATAAGTTTGAAGTTGTCATAATAAGTAGTTACTTTTATTACTTAAACTTTGATACAAATATTTGTCAACTTGGCTCCTGGGAGCAAAAGTTTAACTCTCAAACAAACTTAATTTTCCGCATAAATATTAAGTATCTTTGCCAATAATAATAAACGTAAATATTGAATGTTTATGGCATGACTTTTCAATATTTCTAAGAGAAGAGACGGCCCTTTATAGCTGAAGACATAAAAGTCTAGTAGCGGGTCCTCCAATATGCCCTCCGCCATTGATTTTTATTACATTGTGAAATGTACGGAGTAATTTGTTGATCGAGTGCTTTGTACTTTTCAAAACAATTATTACTTAAAGATATTCTTTATTTATATATACTCATATATTTTTCAGTTACAAAGTTTTAAATAACACTAATGATTACCTATATGCATATAAGTGCTGTAAGAAAAATAGTGATGATCCGTTTAAGGGCATAATTGATATCATATTGGGACTAATAAAAAGTAGGGAAACAATTTTTTGGAGGCGAAAAATAGTAGATTGTACAACAAGTGCATAAAACGCACGATTTTACGCGAGGCGTTTATCCATCCGAGCGAGTTTGCGAGCGAGGATTGATATAAGTCGAGTGTAAAATGGGTTTTATGGAGGAGGGTTACACTCTAATTTTCACTTCAATTGCGAGGAAATTATTTATCGTTAATCATGGAACTATTTCGAGTTGTAACAAAAATATTACAATGAAAAGAAAATATGGTTCACGCCAATTAATTTTTTAATTTTTAATTTTTATTTTCTACATGTGAATTTAGGACATAGATACTTGTTTTCTGCCAAGTCATAAAAACATTTCGGGGCTTTTTTATTAACTATTATCAACTCCTATTTTATCTGATTTCATTAATTTAATTATAAAAAACACGGAATTAAAATAATTAGCAAAAATATAATAAAATAACAAGTTTCAGTATTCTACGAAATTTTACTGCTCAGTTAAATTGTGCAATATATTTTGACTCTGTTTGGCTGTTGAGCCTCATTCTTAGTCTTAGAAGAAAATTTTACTTTATGCACTAGAGCTTAAAGAGCGATTTTATGTCGTCCAAGCACGACTTAAAGTCGAACTTTACGAGCATGAGAAGCGAAAATTTTTTTTTACTTTGGAGACGTCATTCCAGCCGGCCGACCCTCCATATTTTTTCATAATTAGAATTCATATTTGTTACATCTTGTATATTATACATATACCTAATTATACAGCCTGTAAATTTTATACGGGCGTATACTTTATCCACCTATAGTATCCAGCAGTAGGACTCATATAGTATAATAATTTTGTTAAATAGTGTTATTAATTATGCGTAACGATTTTTTTAAATCCTACCGGGCATCAATGTACGCTATACAACTGATTTAAAACTGACATAACTGACATGACGCATCGGTAATTTAATTGTCATGGATGCAATACATTGCGGGCTGAATTATTATGTATGAAAAAAAAATTCCTTATTTTCATAAAGAAATAAATGTAAATAGGTTCCCTAGGTCCAATACGGCCTCCTAGCCCAGTCGGTAGTGACCCTGCCTACGAAGCAGGAGGTCCCGGGTTCGAATCCTGGTCAGGGCATTTATTTGTGTGTTTATCACAGATATTTGTTCCTGAGTTATGGGTGTTTTCTATGTATTTAAGTATTTATTCATATTTATCTATTATATATATCGTCGTCTAGTACCCATAACACAAGCCTTATTGAGCTTACTGTGGGCCTAGGTCGATTTGTGTAAGATTGTTCTATAATATTTAATATATTATATGTATAGATTATATTTATTTATTTATAATACTAATCGCCAGTACAATATACGCCCGTATAAAATTTACACACTGTATGTATAACACAACTGGTGTGAATCACTAGCAGGCTTAAGATGGCAGTCAGTTGTCTTGTCGCGAGATAACTTGATACATAACATAACCGTCGCCGCCAAACTCTTATTTTATACCAAGCCATCCCGCGACCACTGGCTGCCATATTTGGCTGGCTTTTGTTACTGATGGTTTCCTAGTTTTGTTATTAAAACGAAATCTAAATGTAATTCTGACAACCAATGTCACTAAAACATTGACATATCATATTGATACCTATTTGTCTTGAATTTGATGACATGAAAAGCTTGATCTTAATAATCCAAACTTCGCTTCTGACAGGTCGAACCCTGTTCCATGTCAAAATCAAATCAAATTTATATGAAATTGTATTCTTCGAATAGACCTCCATTACTTACTAATCTTTATATAAGACTTAAAAAACTGTTCAAACCCGTAGGTGGAGACAATAGGCGATGCGTACATGGTGGTTTCCGGTCTGCCAGAACGAAATGGTGACCAGCACGCCCGCGAGATCTGTTTGATGGCGCTAGCGATAGTGGAGGCGGTTCGTGGCTTCGTCGTTCGACATCGGCCTGCCCATCGACTAGAGGTACTATTCATTACATGGTGGTCTTTGGTCTGCCAGAACGCAATAGTGACCAGCACGCTCTAGTAATCTGTTTGATGATAGCGATAGTGGAGGAAGTTCGTGGCTTCGGCGTTTGACATCCGCCTGCCCGTCAGTGGTACTGCATTACATGGTGGTCTCAGGACTGCCAGAACGGAATGGTGACCAGCATGCTCGCGAGATCTGTCTAAGAGGCGGTTCGTGGCTTCGTCGTTCGCATTGGCCTGCCCATCGACTAGAGGTACATCATAACATGGTGGTCTCCGGTCTGCCAGAACGGAACGGCGACCAGCACGCCCGCGAGATCTTTTTGATGGCGCTAGCGATAGTGGAAGCGGTTCGTGGCTTCGTCGTTCGACATCGGCCAGCCCATCGACTAGAGGTACTATTCATTACATGGTGGTCTTTGGTCTGTTAGAACGCAATAGTGACCAGCACGCTCTAGTAATCTGTTTGATGATAGCGATAGTGGAGGAAGTTCGTGGCTTCGGCGTTTGACATCCGCCTGCCCGTCAGTGGTACTGCATTACATGGTGGTCTCAGGACTACCAGAACGGAATGGTGACCAGCATGCTCGCGAGATCTGTCTAAGAGGCGGTTCGTGGCTTCGTCGTTCGCATTGGCCTGCCCATCGACTAGAGGTACATCATAACATTCATAACATGGTGGTCTCCGGTCTGCCAGAATGGAACGGCGACCAGCACGCCCGCGAGATCTTTTTGATGGCGCTAGCGATAGTGGAGGTGGTTTGTGGCTTTGTCATTCGACATCGGCTTGCCCATGGACTAGATGTACTACAAAATGGTGGTCTCCGCTCTGACAGACCGCAATAGTGATCAGCACACTCATGCAATCGGTTTGTTGGCTCTAGCGATAGTGGAAGCGGTTCGTAGCTTTGTCGTTCGACATAGGCCTTACCATCGACTGGAGCTACTAGTACATGGTGGTCTGTCTCCGCTCTGACAGAACGTAGTGATGACTAGCAAGCTCGCGAGATTTCTTTGATGACTCTAGTGATAGTGAAGGCTGTCCGTGGCTTCATCGTTCGACATTAGGTTGCCCATGGACTAGAAGTACGACAACATGGTGGTCTCCGGTCTGCCAGACCGAAATGGTGACCAGCACGCTCATGTAATCTGTTTGTTGGCTCTAGCGATAGTGGAAGCAGTTCGTGGCTTCGTAGTTCGACATCGGCCAGCTCATCGATCAGAGGTAAGTATCTCTTATCTTGTCTATTATACAGCGGGGATGCGTCCCACGAGAAGATAAAATACTACTGAAACAGTGCACTGCAGGACTGTATCCTTAGTTATATTTTAGCAGAGCCGTCTGCCCTGCCAGGTCCCGTACGAGGCAGTAAATTTTTCTTTTATTTCTAAAAATTGAGTATTGTGTACTGGGAAGTCTTTGTTTCTAGTACCTTACGTACCTATTCAAAATTGTACAGGTGCGAGTAGGGGTTCACTCCGGACCGGTGTGTGCCGGCGTGGTTGGTGTGAAGATGCCCCACTACTGTCTTTTTGGTGACACTGTCAATACGGCTAGCCGCATGGAATCCACAGGGCAACGTAAGTTGTAGTCATATCATTGATCTATTATGTATTCAACGGCCTCCTAGCCCAGTCGGTAGTGACACTGCCTACGAAGCAGGAGGTCCCGGGTTCGAATCCGGGTAAGATCATTTATTTGTGTGTTTATCACAGATATTTGTACCTGAGTTATGGATGTTTCCTATGTATTTAAGTATTTATCCATATCTATCTATTATATATATTGTCGTCTAGTACCCACAACACAAGTCTTATTGAGCTTACTGTGGGACTAGGTCGGTTTGCATAAGATTGTCCTTATAATATATTATAATACTAGCTTTTGCCCGCGGCTTTGCTCGCGTTAAATTCGGGGTAACACGGTTCCCCTTTGCCCCCCGTAATGCTCCATACAAACTTCCACCCCCCATTTTAGGGAAGTGGGGGGTTAGAAAGAGATAAAAAGTAGCCTATGTCACTCTCCATCGCTTCAACTATCTCCACTTAAAAAATCAAGTCAATTCGTCGCCCCGTTTTGCCGTGAATGACGGACAAACAAACAAACACACACACTTTCCCATTTATAATATTAGTATGGATATTCTACTAGATGTGACATCTAGAACAAATTTTGTGCGCCATGTTTGGCGGTTGACAGCTATGACTGAATCAAAGAGTAGTGATTTTCACTACAACTTTAGAGACAAAGAATTTGTTAGGGATGTCATCTCCTGTTACTCAATGAGTCATATAGAAAAAAATTACCACTCAGAAGTGGTCCATTTTGCGATAATTTGTTGCGAAATATGAGATCTAATTAAATTTTCGCTCATAAAATAGAACGCCGGTTGTAAATAAACTTGAGAGATCTTTAATGAACTTAAAGTCTCGACCGATGCCTATTAATAATATCGGTTTACTCATCTAATACTTAAACTAATTTCAATATTAAATTTGTTAGAAATATTAATAAAATCGTCGGAGAAGATTGTTTAAGTAGACACTTAGCCATCAATGTCTGACGGTATTCAATTTAGAAAGGATTCCTTTGGTTTTAAGTTTTTTTTAATATCACGACGGTACAACCGAAGAACAAATCAAATTATTTTTAATAAATATTTTGATTTGTTTATTTTAAGTAGACACACTACTATATAAATCATAAACTTATATAGATGTCATATACAAAGGAAAAAGTGATCTAGGCCTCCGGTGCTCCGGTGGGGCTTCAGTTGTACTGAGGGCAGCGCCATCTCTCTCGCTTTCAATGAACTCCTACGAGTTCGGATTGGAGGTACGGACTCATAATGTTCTACCTTAGATGATTGGCTACGAGTAACATGCGCCTGAGCATTTACAAAGATTGCATATACACGGGAAAATTCGACCGGCGCTGCTGTGACCCGGGTGGCCAAGTGGTAAAGGCGTCTGCCGCGAATGCAGAAGACGCTGGTTCGATCCCAGCCCTGGGCACCGGAGGCCTAGGTCACTTTTTCCTTTGTAGGTATATGACATCTATATAAGTTTATCACAACGGTGGCAAACTGGCTACCCTTTAAGAACCTATACACACCTTTTTAGGGTTCCGCACCCAAAGGGTAAAACGGGACCCCATTACTAAGACTCCGTTGTCTGTCCGTCCGTCCGTCCGTCCGTCTGTCAACAGGCTGTATCTCATGAACCGTGATAGTTAGACAGTTGTCGTTTTCACAGATGATGTATTTCTGTTGCCGCTATAACAACAAATACTAAAAAACGGAATAAAATAAATATTTAAGGGGGCTCCCATACAACAGACACGATTTTTTTTGGCTTTTTTATATGTAGATAATGCTACGGAACCCTTCATGCGCGAGTCCGACTCGCACTTGGCCGGTTTTTTCAAGTATTTATGATATTTCATAGCCGCCTGGAAAATTTGATTTATTTCAAATAATTTACGAGTAGTTCAGGTCCACAACTTTACATATCTATCTACAAAACAATCGGCACATCCGTACACATTTCAAAGCATCAGTTGGCAGTCCCGCAATCATTAAAAATCGATGCTCGTGGATCTATATTGGCTAGGCAGACCTGTAGGATCTGCAAAATTACCATTATACCTTTTGTCTCTCTCTAGCCCTCCGCATCCACCTGAGCGAGAGCACAAGGGCACTCCTCGACCAATGGGGCACGTTTGTCGTCGAGCGACGAGGCGAGGTCGAACTAAAAGGCCGAGGCCGAATGTTAACCCATTGGCTGCTACATTGCTCGGAGCCGGAGGCCAGGTATTTTTTGATGTCTTTTTTGATGTTTCTCTAAAACTGTTTTGATGAGGTTTCTGGTAGAATTATCATAGATAAATAAGTACCATATTGTATTAGCCCAAAAGCTTGATATAATGAAGCCATGACGACGAAGGGGATTGAGGTAGGAGCGGGAAGGGACGTGAATACCAAGTTTTATAATTTGTATGGAATGACCACTCTAAACTTAATTATTTATCTATGGCATAATCATGTATTTTTGACATTTGATGTGTTAGGTAGGTTTAAAAAAAAGTTTCTTGCTAGTCTGCAAATAAATATTTTGGTTTGTTTTGTTTTGTCCAAATTCATGTCGGGTCGGTTAGAACTAGAACCGATGGTAGATTTTCTGACGTGCATAAATAAGTGGATTGTAATGTACCTGGTATATTAAAAAATAATAGTAGTTTATGTAACTGTTACGTAATAAGGCCTAATTACGTACAGTTGCATACACTGCTTCATCTACACACATATTACAAATCCTAAATGACTTGTTCGGAAACCATTAGAATGACCGCCATGGCCAACTCGATTGTGCGAACGGTCGGGGAGGAGGACAACCGTGGTCGGGGAGGAGGGCTGGATTATCATTACGTTGCCAAAATCGATGTTCCAAATTTGAAACTCATAACATAACAATTTTGAGCATTTATGTTAAAATTACGTCACTGCCACAGATAAAAAACTTATCATAGTAAAATCGGTTGTGGTAATGCTGGCCATTGCCTACCGTTTTTGAACACATTTTAAAGGACTTACGATACGAGTGTATAATCATTTACGTCACACCTGGCCATAATGTGAGTTTTATCGCACGCTACGCGTACGGTAAAACTCGCATTATGGCCAGGTGAAGACGTAAAATTGTGTACTCACCACGGGCAGTAAAAAAGAAAGCCCTCTATCACATATTTACAACCCTCGCCTGCGGCTCGGGTTACAAATACCTGCGATTTCGGGCTTTCTTTCTTTTACAGTCCTTGGTAAGTAATGTACTATTATCTGTTCACCAGGCCTCTGGCCTCGGGGCCGCAGCCGCCACCGCAGTACCCCATCCTGTTCCCGGCGCTCCCGCAGCCGACTCTGCCACAGCACATCCCGTATCTGGTGGTCGACACGCCTACTTTGGCTGCTTAATGCAGGTTTACGGTAATGTTCCTAATGTTATATTATATAGTATATTCACAATTTCACAACACGCACCATACATTCTATTGTATTTCGCTTATATCTATGTTTTGTATTGTTTTGTGTTTGTATTTTAAGTGTCACTGGGTACACTGAAAACTGGCGTTGTAACACTTTTGTGCTGCGACACATGCTGAGTGTTATCCTCTTCAGAAACCAGTGACAGCATTGTAATTTTTATTTCACTAGTTTAAGCATAAGTTTACCTTATATTGTTGTATCTGTGTTTTGAATAAATACTTCATTCATTCATTTATATATCGTAACAGGTGAAAATAAGTATTTAAAACACGTAGTGTTATTGTTTAACATTGTGTAATGTAAATTATATTTAGTCAACTGTACTTGACTTATTTGTGAGCCTCTTTTATAAGACAGATTAAGGTATAATACATATTAGATTATTTAGAAATAAAGGAGAAGTAGAAAAATCCACTGCCTCAGGTGAGACTCGAACTCGCGGCTCTAGGATACATGCCCATCGCTCTGACCAACTGAGCTACTGAGACTTACCTGATGGCTGCGAATTTCTTCCAGAGTCGCGACTTCGAGTCTCGCCTGAGGCAGTGGATTTTGCTACTTTTCCCTTATTTCTAAACGTAGTGGTATCGTTAGCAGACCTTCTGCTTAATACAAAATTTATTATATATTTGATTATTTTAATCCAGTAACTGTACCTATTTGTATAATTTGATATCACTTACATACACCTACTAGCTAGACCACTTTTGGTATGGCACTATTTCCATCACCTATAATGTGGAATTGTTGTTTATTCATATATTAAAAATATTAGAATTATTCAATATGTTAAATATTAAGATAAATGTTTAAATATTAGTTAAAACGTCTAAACAAGTTAACAGTTTATAATACCTATGAAATTATTTATTTACATTACAAATATAAAATATTACAAAAGGATGCCTAATAGAAATTTGTAGCATTAGAAATCTACATTTTATGACAATTATTAGATTGGTAAGTACGAAACTTGAAAATATATTTTTTATATATTCTGGGCCGCAAAAGGTTTAGGGCTTTTATTATTACGGAGGAGGGAAATTCAATTTTCTCGCTAGAGCATGAAGTGTAAAATATAATTGGATTATAATTTAATGCCGGTGTTAGATTTAATATAAATGTAAACGAAATATTTACCTGTTAACATAGGTAACGGCAAAATATCTATAATCCGTATAAAATCTTTTATTTCTAAAGTATATACATATCTGACACACGGTGCATTTATTTATCCATAACATACGAGTATATGGATACATAAACAAGGTATTAAATTTTCTTTATTTTTCCGATCTCAAAGTGATAGTATGTACCATCACTTTGAGATTGGAAATCTGAATTTAGCCGTATAATGATTAATGAATGACCGATGTTAGCTGACGGCTAATTGGAAACATCAGTCATTTATTACACGGCTAAATTACGAACAATGGCAAGTGGCTCAACTCAACATTCCTATATGGGCCGTATGGTGACTGTACCTACTTACAATTAATTAACCACAGTTGTTTTTAGGGTACCGTACCCAAAAGGTAAAAACGGAACCCTATTACTAAGACTCCGCTGTCCATCTGTCACCAGGCTGTATCTCATAAACCGTACTGGTTAGACAGTTGAAATTTTCACAGATGATGTATTTCTGTAGGCTTAGCACATGAGTGTAGCGACAGTATCTCGCGGTCGAGATAGACATCTGTCACTGTCTAACTGTATTCATCAGAAAGTGACAGATGTCTATCTCGACCGCGAGATACTGTCACTACTCTCATGTGCTAGGCCTACTGTTGCCTCTATAACAAAAAATATTAAAAACAGAATAAAATACTCATTTAAGGAGGCTCCCATACAACAGACATGATTTTTTTGCCGTTTTTATAGATAAATGGTACAGAACCTTTCGTGCGCGAGTCCGACTCGCACTTGGGCCGGTTTTTACTATTCAAACCACAAAGACTTCAATCATTTATTTAATTCATAAAAAAAATCAAACATTTCCGTATCGCAGCTGCAATTTTAACAATTAACCTAAAATCCTGATATGCCACGATAATCCTGTAGAAATGCGCCTAGCTCGCAGAATACTCACTCGCCCGGGTCGGTCATTATATTTACATTTTATAACGTGGCGCGACGGGACAGCGCATAATTAAAGCGGAAAACATTGTGGGAGTGTCTTTTCTGGGTCTGATAATACGCTATATCCAGACATGTGCAAAATGGTTTAGAAAAAGTATTTAAATACAAAATGCAAATACTTTCATAATTTCCTATTTCAAATGCAAAATACTAAATACTTAGGAAAATTGTATTTCAAATACTAAATACAAAATAGGTATTTTCAAAATATTTTTTAAAATACAAATGCTTTTT
Source organism: Pammene aurita (assembly GCA_947086415.1). Classification (NCBI taxonomy): domain Eukaryota; kingdom Metazoa; phylum Arthropoda; class Insecta; order Lepidoptera; family Tortricidae; genus Pammene; species Pammene aurita. Next base: position 6,447,103 of record OX352302.1, on the reverse strand, counting down.
AGAATTCCTTCGCCAAGATGGATAAAGCGGAATCCTTAGCTCGTCATGTCCGTCTGCCCGTGATCATATGTCATAGTCATAGCATAGCCATTTTAATCAATAAATATGAAGCAAATGTTTTGTGTGCCACTAATTTGTTTTGTAGGTAAATGGTTAAAATATGTTTTAGGGTCGGCACTCGATACATGTAATTAAATGGTTTTTTTTTACATGCTCTGATAGTGAGTTATATTTATGTATATGGATCCAAATGTCAATCATTTCCTTTCCAGGGAGTTTACTTTCCAAGTATGTATATTTTTTTTAGTTTAATGCAATGTAAATTCGGTACAAACATGGATTGCTATTTAATACGATTTCCATTATTATAAGCGCTGGTATCCTGGCGATCCCCTTCCCCGGCGGTTCCCTTGGTTACGCGGCGTCCTGTCCTACCATCACCCACGTAGGAGCAATATATAACTATAACCTGTTAAAACTACCCTTTCTACCAACATTATGTTAAGTTACAAAAAAAAGTATTTTGTATTTTCAAAATACAAAATGGGTCTCAAAAAGTATTTCAAATAAAATCCAAAATGCTTTTGTGAAAAAGGTATTTAAATACAAAATAGGAAATAGGTATTTTGCATTTTGTATTTGCATTTTAAAAACAAGTATTTCAAATAAGTCACATCTCTGGCTATATCCCCTAGATAAAGACCTTTTTACTTAAAATTTGCATAATTTTAGAAATTTATCGTATGGCTACATGTCACTGGATATAGATAGGCATTTCTTCTCTGGGGTAGTAGTAGTGGGAAAGCAGATGATGAAGAAAATCCAGTAAGTGCTGCGAGGTCCAGATGGGACGGTGCAGCTGCCAAGTTTGTTACTCTTTTAGCACCACCCAGGGATCACATATAGGGTTATGTAGGTGTTTCTATTGACGCAGAGTGACATGATTTTAGGTTTGTATCAAAAACTAGCTATTCTTTAGATTTGTTTCTCTTCAGCTACCTGCTGTTGTCTTGCCAGAAACATTGCAAATTGACTGGATGATCCTAAGTTAGGCATTAAAATAACTGTCGTTCCTAAATGATGCCATATCAGCACTTGAGCAGATGACGTTTTATATTTCAATCATAAATATGCTAATTATTGGTTAATGTCGGGTTGCGTCGATGTCGGGGAAAAAAGTATTGCCGTTTTTATCACTTCTATGACATCTTAGAGCTTAGAGTGCCGATAAAATGTGAGACATCCACTGCAAAAACTCTTCTTCCTCTTAGCGTTTGTTCCAACTTTTTGCTCTATTGAGCGTGAGTTTTTACGTATGCGACTGCCATCCGACCTTTCAACCCAGAGGGAAAAAACTAGGCCCTGTTGGGATTAGATCCGGTTTCCTCACGATGTTTTCCTTCACCGCAAAGCGACTGGTAAATATCAAACGATATTTCGTACATAAGTTCCGAAAAACTCAGTGGTACGAGCCGGGGGTTTGAACCCGAGACCTTCGGATTGAAAGTCTGACGTCTTAACCGCCAGCGCTTTTTTTTCACTGCAAAAACTAATGGCATAATATGTAGTTTGAGTCAGTTTAATCTGGAAGAATGTGTCAGCAACTCTGGCACTGTAATCACCTTATTGTCATAGGAATATTGTGTAATGGCAATTATTAACTTAAGTAGATCACAGAAAATCCCTACCTCCTTTTCACCACCTTTAAGGGATGATTTCTGTGATAATAAGTCTACTAATTTCATCTAAATCGGTTTAGCGGTAAACGTTAAAAGACAGGCGGAAAAACAGTTACTTTCCCATTTATAACATTATAGTAGGGAAGTATGGAAATTAGCAGGGATTAGTGAGGGTTCCTAATTTCTAACCAGACGGATGTAATGTAGGTGAAACATTAATTTTCTATCATTTACATGCAAGGGCGTCGCCAAGGGGGGGCAGTGAGGGGCAGCTGCCCCCCCTTAGATATTAACGAATAATGTAGCCTAATGTTGTACCCACAATTCATATTTTCTTTACCCTCCATTTATATCAACTTGCCCCCCTCCGGGCCATCGGCTGGCGACGCTCGTCTTTACATGGAAACAATGTCTGCTGATACGAGCCGGCTCCGTCAAGCCGGGGTAACACGTCGTAACTGCATCTCAGCTCCATTGAATTAAATTATGTAAAACATCATTGAAAACCATCAGGTTCGTATTTTAATTTTAAAATACATGAACAAGACATTAAAAACACAATCTATCCCCTACACACAACTCCAACACACAATAAATAATCAATCAATATCTTGAAGGTCCATTGGAGCTGCATCGGAATTATTTTCAAGCAAATTCTGATATATCTGATTTCCTAGGCGTTAGTAATGTTTTGGAGTTGTATTGAAGTTGAATCGTGTCTGAACGTGTTTTAAAGATAGAATACAGCCCCGGGCTTACAAGCGTCTCAACTGTAGCTCAGATTCCATTAAATTAAATAATTTAAACCATCGCGCGACTGCACTTCAGCAGCAGTAGCAGTAGCTAACCGGTCAAACTGTTCGAAATTATGTTTACGCGCTTTTATTCCCTAAAAGCTAAAAGTCAAGCCATGCAGTGATAATTTTGAAAACCTCGCTTGCTTTACTACCTACTTCTTCTATCTGTATATCGCTGAGGTTAACGCATAAAGCCTCGTTTACTAATCATTAATCTCATTATATATTTGATGCTTTTGTCCAATAATAATAGTCGGACGCACGAATTTACTTATAATTTGATTTCTTATAAAGCGACCGAATAGAAACCATGATTCACGAGTAGAAATAGAAATTATGAAAATAATAATATATTTACATAGTAATAACAACTACTTACAGTGTCCACTAAAATAATTCATGCGGACCGTTGTGCCATTTAGCCGGGGTTAACGCATAATAGTTTATTCATAATATAGTCCTTATCTGAATAATGTAATGGGCTTGATGCACAAACTTACACTCTATTTCCTTGGGTGCACATGAACACTTATATTTAGCTTCACTTCGTAGTATAATAAATTAATTGTTACTTTTTTTTCTATATATGGCTTTTACTCCTCGCCGATTTTGGCGTGGTGAATTCTGCCAATGTCGAGGGTGTATATTACTTAATAAATTTTTAAAATATAAGCAACGTTGTTCGGTTGAGGCCTTGCTGATTGTAAGGTGATAGCAAACACGTGGCCGAGACCCCGGATAACCGTTTGTTCGACTAAAGGGTTACGCGCGTTTTGAGACTATTTTTTTGCCAAGCAATGCAAATATTCTAAAATGTATGAAGGATAAATCACTTATACACTTTTTTGAGTGGAATTTAATGAAGTTTCGTTTGCCATACACATTCATTGCATAACGATTACATTTTTTGTAAACGTGCAAAAAAACTAAAAATGGATATACTTTGCATGATGGCAACCAACTCTGGTGGTCCTCGAAGCTCTTGTTTTCAGACATGCGTACTAGGATCCCAGAGAAAATAGGTGTTGAGTTTCATTGCTAGCCACTATTGATTGACCTCTAATTAAGAGCAAATATAGGGTTTTATCATCAAATTATTTAGTCTGAGTGATTCATCCTTCATACATTTTAGAATATTTGCATTGCTTGGCACTGGTGTGTTGATTACAGACCTTCTGGTGTATCTTTCATTGAAATCCGCGCAATAGTTTAGGCACCAAGGAATAAACATGATTTCATATTTGGTGACCTGTTGCGGCCACCATATTGTTTTTTTTATAGATATATAAGTGTGGATTCATTGTTAAGATCAAGTGGAATTAAGGGATATGTCACTTGTAGAAATCCGCTTAGCATCCTAGGCTACAGGGTGTATTCAGTTTTCAGCTTTGAAACCATTACCTTACTTACTGTTTTTGTTGCAGTCGGTTAAAATGTTGATATTGGTATAGCTGACATACAAAACTATAAATAAACGTTAACTTTGTATTCTTACAAGTTTCGTATAAAGAAAGAAAGAAAGAAAAAATGTTTATTGCCACAACCTTATTCACTAGTACACTGTTTCTATTCTTACAACTAATAAAAAGAAAATACATAAAACAAACAAGACAGACAAACCTAATTTACATTTTGTAGTGTAGGCAATGGGTACCAGTCTCAGACTGTGCTGGATTGGTGGTACGAGTATTATCCAGCGCTGATTTTCAGCCTGGTCCCGTTCTGTGTTCGGGTAGTGTTACAAACAGCAGCACCGTTAACCGAATCATGAGAATATCCCCTGGAAAGGCATTGACGATTCACTTCACTTTCTCAAGTGATATCTCTGAGGAGGTGCATTTTTCAGCAAAAGAGTATGCATGTTTCTATGTAGAATTTAATGAGCTTTAATATTGTCCTAGATCATATTTTCATAGAGTGCGTAGATTCGGAGGGAAAAGCGAATTTCTTCTGGATGGAGGACATTTTCCAAGGTGCTGGCGGTTCCTCGAGGTCCTCAAATGTCAAATGGTGTGAACAATAAAACGGGACCTGTAATCAACATACACACTAAATTTCAAAACTGTCCTGCGGATTTCGAGTTTTGTCGTATTTTGATTGTGTTACTATACACCTATTTGTTTTTGATGGCGCTGTTAATTTAAATCTTAAGTTGAACTTTAATCTAAGTTGAACTTTTACCACTCTCCGGTGTATGATTGAGTTGAAATTTGGTATTCTTCCGTAATTTACATGACTTTGCATTCTTTGCAATACCTCGGGAGTCTAAGACGGTACAGGGGGCTCAGCCAACGTGGCAATCGTTAACGCTCCGTGGCGTAGCGTAGTCATCTCCCTCTATCACTGGGGCAACAGGGGCAATTGCCCCCCCCTGAAAGGCAGACCATGTATACTACGGGGCCCATAGGTGGGGACCGCGAGATTTTTTGTGAAGGAAAGTGCCCCCCCCTGAACGAAAGAGGAAAGTGCCCCCCCCCCCTGAACGAAATCCTGGATCCGCGCCTGATCACTCTACCATATTAGTGCGACAGTGACAGTTGCGTTTCGTTGGTTACGGAGCATAAACGATTGGCACGTTGGCTAGGCCTTCTGACCTGATGATACAGTCGTAAAGTGACCTCTTCAAGAAAGGAATGCAGTTATACCGAGTTAGGGCTCCTTAGAAAGGTCTGGAGAAGCGATTGATATTCGTACAAAGGACCGGAGGTACAGTCAGCAATAATAGTGTTTACAAAAAAAATTGGGAGATATGGTACAGTCGCCATCAAATATATCGGAGCTGCCAGGGTAGTCAAAAATATCTGAGCATGCACTTTATCACCTTGATAATAGAGGCGTTGTTCAGATATTTGTGGCCACCTTGGCCGCTCCAATATATCTGATGGCGACTGTACTTTATTAATGATTCGCTTTTGCTCCCGACTTCGTCCGATAAGCAAGTGAAGAGGCACTTTTGGGAAATAATAAATATTTACGTCATTTCGACAAAATATCTTAAACTTGAATTTCGGGAGCTCCAATTAAAATAATTAATTTTGTTTAACCAAATAATTGATTTTACATGTTTTTTTTGTACTTAACGTTACGTAAATCCTAGAAATATATGAAAATATGTACGAACGTCAACCTAACTTAATTATTATTGGTAATCTTATAAACCGGCACGAGAGCGCTGCGTGAATTCAATTAATGTAGGTACGTAAATAATTACGTTGGAATTAAGAATTCAGGGGCAAATCCTGATAAAATATATTACAACGAAATGTTTGCTCGAAATGATCTCGACAATTTTAAGATTTAGAGGAGATTATTTAGAGGAGACAACGTATCGGCACGTGTCGGAAACTTAGAGAATTCAACAAAATGGAGCGGCCATTGACAGGCGTTCCCTTCTGCCGAAAACATATGACTAGTGGTCATATTTATTGTATGGACTGAAGTTTATCTGACGTGGCTATACGCTACGTACGAATAGCCATATATTTGACGTTCCCCTCCCCCGCAAAAATCGGCAAACTTTTTTTGTATAGAAAATGACAGCCATGGCCGCTCCGGTTGGTTGAATTATCTAAAGTCGGAAATGTCTTATCACTAAGTGATAGTCTGTCACTTTACTGTGTTAGGTCTAAGTTTCTCTTCATAATTATAATATTTATAATATTAAAAAGAGAAAGGTTTAGGCTGTCACATATGCTATTTCTATTTTATGTTTTAACTAAAAATGTTGCATTACAACGATAAAATGGGGTTTTTAAAATAATTAAAGACAAAATTCTGATTCCATGAAAGACCGTGTAATATCGTAAAACCATCAAGTTCGTTTGTTACCGGTTTAAAAAATGTAGTTTCGGTGCAAAAGAGTTTCGGTGTACGGATCGTCGACGATCCCAAACTCATGAGCAGAGGGCGGAATTGGTCATGGCAAAAATGAAACGTCAATAGAGTTGGAACGTTGAATTTTGTCGACTATCGAATAAACTGAAAATATATTTACCTGGCGTATCTTTATTTATTTATTAACAAAACTAAACCTCAAATCCATAAGCATACAATAATAGACTTCATATGAACATTACGGAATAATATGTGGATAATTATTAATTAATTTTTTTCCATGGAATGTTGCAACAAACGAGAAATATTATCAAATCTAGATAAAAACTAGTATCGTTCTTTACCTCTTTAAACTCAGGTGAATGTGTTTTACTCGTTATGTGTGTTTCAACTCAATATTTTTTTAGTTGCTTTAAGTAAACCATACATTTAGAGCAGTATATTCGTTGTAAGTAAGACAAGGGAACTCCTTTATCAATTTGTTAATTGTTTTTCTTTTTGGATTAACCAATTTTTACAAACGTGAAGTAGTTGCAATAAGACTAGTGGTAGAAATGACAGTTAACTGCCATGCAATTTACTTTTAATCTAATCAAAGATGTAAATGTTAAAGTCAGAAATGTAAAAGGTGACTGAACTTATCGATAGCTGAAAAAGTCGATAAAATTCAACGTTCCAACTCTATTGACGTTTGATTTTTGCCATGAGCAATTCCGCCCTCTGCTCATGAGCGATATTGAATTTTTGAGTCTAAGGACAGACTGCCTCTTTATGTGTTTTCTATCGCTTGTACAAAAGGTTGTGTTCCGAAGAACTGTTTGATATGATGCCCACGGCAGCTTTTTATCACCGCACCGCTTGCCGCCGGCAGGGTGTTCATTCTCACATCCTGTAGCCTAAAGGGTCGAGCACTGTACGATTTAAGAGAAATTTCCTCCCAAGAACTCTGCGGCTGTGGAATGAACTCACTGCCGAGGTTTTCCCAGCGGGCACAGTATGAGGTTCTTCAAAACAGAAGTGTATAGGTTCTTAAAGGGAAGGCAACGCGCATGTGAATCCTCTGGGGTTGCAGGCGTCCATAGGCTACGGTAACTGCTTACCATCAGGCGGGCCGTATGCCCGTTTCCCACCTGTAAGGTTGTATTAAATAAATTATTTGTTTTATATATCAAATTGTGCCAAATATGTAACTCAGAAGATAAATATATATTTAGGTGTATTAGACATGACTTCACAATTTTATATTTTTACAGAGTTGTCTTATATCAATGTCTATTTTTGTATAAATGTTCCTAGATGTAATGTAGGGATGCTTATGACACATTTAAATATTGAAATGTAGGAATATATATAATTATACAACAGATTTTTTAATAGTACATTACTTACCAAGGACTGTAAAAGAGGCTTTCTTTTTTACTGCCCGTGATGAGTACACAATTTTACGTCTGCACCTGGCCATAATGCGAGTTTTACCGTACTCGTAGCGTGCGATAAAACTCACATTATGGCCAGGTGTGAAGTAAAAGACATTTTTTGAATTGTGTCCTTGTATCTTTTATGCTGGGTCCACACTAACGGAAAACGCCGTTGATTATCGTCTTTCATCTCGCTCGTTCATGTGTAAACAATATATTTAGTGCATCTCACCGTTAACGCGATAATCAACGGCGTTTTCCGTTAGTGTGGCCCCAGCATTAGATTTCTACGTAGCGGCTTCCATTTATGTAAGTCAATTATTTAGGTATATTTTAATGTAGATGTAACTTTAGTGTTAAACTACTTTGGTGTTAAACTCAAATAAAACAGATTTTTATGTATATGTTAGTTTTATTTCACTATCCTTAGTGTTAGTACCTACCGTAAAATTTTGGGGCTACTTTGATTGATTTTAAGCGGTCATAAAACTAGCATTATTTATAATTTACTTTTTTTTGAGCCACTAATGGTGTTTATTATTTAATTGATCTGTTTATTTTGGTAAACGGCTAGAATCATTGAAACTTTTACGTATCTTCAGAAGTATAAAGTAAAAAAAAATAGTAGGTAATTTCGCTTATAAATTGATTTTTCAAAGTCGCCCCTGTTGTTTCAAGCCGGTAATCGTCATTCTTTCAAAACACATTATATTTTTATATGAACTAGTCAAAAACAAAAAAAAATACTGTATGTAGTTGAGTATGTTTAGTATAAGTAGTATACATTGTTTAAATTCGCCTAGGTACTAGACAATAACTAAAAATTCTCCCATAAAATTTTATTAGTGTGAAAAAGTGTTTCGTGACCCAAATGGGTGTCAATATAGGTAAACATTTAGCGTCATTTAAATGACAAGCAATTAAACAACGAGGTAATAAGCGTTTACACTACAAGCAAATGAGGATAATACAGCAGTCAATGTTACCACTTAAATTTTAATGCATAAATCTTTGATTACGATTTCCAACGATTTTGTCCGTTATTATCGTGCGCATCACTGCAATTTGCCGTTTGATGGCAGAGGTTTTAGGCCTCAACATCTCCATGACAAACACTGCCACGGACACAGCATACCCAATCAAGAGACAGAGCATACAACTTAGAATCTGGTGGTCTGTCAACGGTGTTGGGTCAGGAGATAGTTTAGTCAAAGAACTGTATGGCTTCTGCGAAGCTTCACGATCCAGCAAGCCGCTCTCAATAAATCTCGGAAGCCAGATAGACAGAGGCAGAACGAAAGGCGAACTCATCTTCATCCAAATAACGAGAGGCACCGTAAGTATCGAGTCTGGTAGGACGTGGCCGCATTCATGTTCCTTTTTACCCATTGCCAAGCAATAGGCCCACGCGTATTCTACAGAGGTAGCTAATACAAACTCCTTTCGACCTTCAACTATATCGGTAAATACTTGCTCGAAACTAGCTTCAGGTATAACCTCAAAATGGGTGCTAATGAAAGGATCATATTCAAAATGAGTCAGTATTCCACCTCGTCCTCCGAATTTGTATCCGTAGTCAACAGTCTCCTTCAAATTGGCGAAGTTACCTACGACAGGATCAGTTTTTAGGGCTCCAATCAACACGCTCTGGTAGGCACTTCTTATTACAAAAGTGAACCACATCCATAGGCTGATGATGTAAAAATCCCTGAAGCGTCTAGGAGCCACACGGATAGGTTGTCCCAGCATTACTCCCCACGTTCTAAAAGCGGCGCCCTGTATTTTGTGAACGTTCTTAAAATGTTTGTAGCAGAACTTTTTAACTCTTCGCGACTTCAATGTAAACGGTAAAGAAGTTACAAAGAAGACGATGCACAGCAAGACTAGCCATAGATAGCTATTCAATGGCGTGAATAAGCGCCACCATACTGGTCCCTGACCTATAGGTGGAGCTAGCCAAGCGAGGCGTACTCGAAAATATGGCATTGAAAAGTCGAGAAGTCCCAACCTGTCTACTCCAAGAGGAATGCTGCAGGTTGAGATATTCGCAAGCCCAGATATGACATCATTTAAAGAATCCGACCAGTTTTTAGCGCGATCTGAATCTATACTGACATAGTCGCTCATTAAAATCATCGGAGTGAAGTTCATTTGATCTCTAAGCAGTTTTACAATAGTCTTTTTGATCATCTGCAATGGAACAAGTTTCTCTGTAGTGGGATGATACAGCTTATTTGTAGATACGTAAAGGGGGCATTTGTGCATGTTCCTCATCTTGTCAGGAAAAGCTTTAAATTTCATAGATGCGTTTTCATTCCAATGTCGAATCAAAACAGGTTGCGTTTCGTGGCAATGCGTGTGATTGCGGTACGGATAGTACGTGTACAGACCGACTTTATCGCCATCTCTTGTAATGATCAAGATATTAACAGCGTTAAAACTCCACATTATATCGGTAATCCTTTCAAGTTTGACTGGATTGAGTAGGATAATTAAAAACTTAGCTCCACTGGTCAGAACGGTTTTACCTTTTAGATCTGGCTTCATTACATTGAGAATCCTTATAAAAGAGATGTACGACTCAATTATAACTACCACATGCTTCGGGGGTGCTTCGTCTCTCTTAGTCTCTATAATAACCGTGCCTTCAAAAGATTTCAGGAAATCATTTGACACTTGTTCTTCCACTTCATTTGATAGTAACACAGTGTGTTTTCGAAAATTAAAATCTGCAGTAGCAACTTCAACTGCGCATTTAATTAAGTTGTCTTTTGTTTTGTCTTCCAATGCCATTGCCAATTTTGCTGGTATAATTTTAAAGTAACAATAAAAGAAAAGTAAAGTAAAGATTAAGGCTAGTTTGTTCATTATCAAAACCAGCTACATCTACGGATTAGTTTGACTGTCGTTGTTAGATTAAAGTAGAGAGCTAGGAAAACCATAAAGCCATACGCCTGAGATAATGGCACCAGAGCCCGAGCCATCAATCACGCTTTGTTCTCCGTTGCGATGCATTTTCGTGTCACGTACGCTAACAAATTAGCGTGCTAATGGACGCCTGCCTTTATGCAGTTTTGGTAACGGTGATTTTTTAAACAATGGACAGCGGAAATTAATGGGCATGACCTATTAGCTAAGCTAAGGTAGATTTATACATAGGGTGCGACAAGGTTAGGTGCACTAGGTAGGTACCGTCGAGTCAACTACAAAGAGATGTATCTTTTTCACCTTATTGAGTTGTAATAAGGTCCAAAATTGGATACATCTCTTTGTAGTCGACTGTACAGTCAGTGTCGTTTATACTAGTGATTAATAATAGTCAAAAGAGTATTACTTTACTCCGTATACATTGCATACAAATAGAAACCGTTATATAGAAAAGGATTCATAACAAGACCTACGACATTGAACGAGTACCAACCATCTTGGCCGGATTATTGGACCCTTTTTGTATACGCAAAATACAGTAGTAACCCGAGCCGTATAGGACTGTCAATATCATGTCACGGTAGAGTAACCACATTCTGAGGGTACCCAGCGAACACCGTTGCTAAGCAACGCGCCAAACAAAACAAAACACTCCGACAACATTTGTTTTTAATTCACGATTCTACAGCCAGTATTAAACTCATGCAAATTCTAACTTTACAGCATCATTTAAACAGAGTTATGTCTGTGTTAACAATTTCTGCACAGTTAACCCTTTAATATCCATAAAACTGAATGTGAATCTTGTCAAGTGTTAATTAATTCGTTTAAATTATGACGCGAACTTGGTTGTTATATATTATGTTTATTCGTTTGGGATTTGTAATGGTTTTAGAAATTCCTGGTTCTTGTAAGTTGGGTGAATATTATGAGCCAGGAGCCATGATGTGCCTATCTTGTTCTGCTAATTCTTCGTTGGTGACTTCTAGTGATGGTAAGTACTAAGTTACTAAATTAATCTTTATATCGTCATTTATTATATTCGATAATGTCACATGCATGGCAACAACATTGGTATACCGAAATCAAATCATAGAGATTATCAAAGTAAAGTCACGGTCTTTAAAGGTCTTTAATTGTTGAGCGATTTATGATTCAAGCTATTTTTGTTGTTTAATATTAACTCTATGGAATGTCAAATTTTAAGTGACCCCTTAAAGGGCTCAACAATTAAAGTTCTTGACTTACGTATTACATCTTCGGCCCTACTTATAGGCATACTAACTCACAGCGCCTTTTTTGCAAGGGATATTTTTAAAAACATGAACGATTAATATTCAAATTAAATTAACGAACTTAATATAAGTTAGTTCATTTAATGTTTTTTAATTAATTCAATCAAGTATGTAAAAAAATATTTTAATTTAAATGTATTTTTGAATAGTATATACCTTAATAAAGATATTTATTTTTATTTTTAAACATGAACTCCTTCTGAGACATAACTCGTAATGCGAAAGATAATTCAAAACATTAACTTGACAAATAGGCTCATTTGTACTGCTTAGGACTCGGTAGAGTGGTATTATCTCTCTCAATTCTGAGTGTAAACTAAAGGTTGTATCAAATAGCGTATTTATTTACGGCAAACAAAAAGTAATAGTCGAATTATACTAAAAGTAGAGAACATTCTTGGCTAATGTGGACATTAAGCCACTCAAGATGGTCGTTATTGCGCTGAATGCGCGTAGACTAAAATTTTCTCACTAATAAGAAAAAAAGAGCAAAATTATTCTCATTTTGTCATTCCAATAAAAAGGTGTGGTAAATAAGTAGTTAACTACTTAACTACTTATTTAATTTAAAAGTAATTCTTGGGCATCTAAATTACGCTTACACGAGTAAAGGCCCTGTTACACTTTACTTTTTTTAGTGTCCTAACTAGCATCCTAATTAGGATCCTAACTAGTTTTCATAGCAAATTTACTTGCTAAATGCGGTTGGACTTGACTAAATTTAGAAACTAACTGATTTAGGAAGCTAACTGAGGTAGAATTAATAATTCATTGGAGTGATTTGACAGAACTTTACATACATTTGACAACCGCTTTGTATGCCGAGAGCTGTCAAATCACTCCACTGAATTATTAATTCTACCTTAGGACAAGTGTAACAAGGCTTTAAGACTCACGTACTTACAGTACGGGCGGGGACTGCAAGATCTGCTACGTTACGTGATACGAAGATAAGCTCCATGGCACATATATTAACACAATCAAAATACGACAAAACTCGAAATCCGCCGGACAGTTTTGAAATTTGGTGTGTATGTTGATTAGAGGTCCCGTTTTATTGTCCTCACCATTTGACATTTGAGGACCTCGAGGAACCGCCAGCACCTTGGAAAATATCCTCAATCCTGAAGAAATTCGCTTTTCCCTCCGAATCTACGCACTCTATGAAAATATGATCTAGGACAATATTAAAGTTCATTAAATTCTACATAGAAACATGCGTACTCTTGAAAAATGCACCTCCTTAGATAAATCACTTGAGGAAGTGAAGTGTATCGTCAATGCCTTTCCAGGGGATATTCTCAAGATATGAACCTAGTGAGAATACAACGTTAACGTTTATTTATAGTTTTGTATGTCAGCTACACCAATATCAACATTTTAACCGACTGCGACAAAAACAGTAAGTAAGGTAATGGTTTCAAAACTGAAAACTGAATACATCCTGTAGCCTAGGATGCTAAGCGGATTTCTACAAGTGATATATCCCTTAATTCCACTTGATCTGAACAATGAATCCACACTTATATATCTACAAAAAAAACAATATGGCAGCCGCAAGAGGTCACCAAATATGAAATCATGTTTTTTCCGTGGTGCCTAAACTATTGCGCGGATTTTAATGAAATAGACACCAGGAGGTCTGTAATCAACACACCAGTGCCATGCAATGCTAATTTTCTAAAATATATGAAGGATAAATCACTAAGACTAAATAATTTGATGATAAAACCCTATTTTTGCTCTTAATTAGAGGTCAATCAATAGTGGCAGCAATGAAACTCGACACCTATTTTCTCTGGGATCCTAGTATGCATGTCTGAAAACAAGAGCTTCGAGGACCACCAGAGTCGGTTGCCATCATGCAAAGTATATCCAGTTTTAGTTTTTTTGCACGCTTACAAAAAATTTAATCGTTATGCAATGAATGTGTATGGCAAACGAAACTTCATTAAATTCCACTCAAAAAAGTGTATAACATCATATTTCAAAAACTTAGCCTTCTTGTAGTAATGTCTTGCCGAATGTATCCTTAGTTGAAATCTGCTAATAGTTTGGACACCAACACAAAATATTGACTTCTGAAGTATATTTCTAAAAGAAGGATACATTTTTGTGATGTGGTGTCGGAAATTTTTTTGTGTGGAATTTAATGAAGTTTCGGTTGCCATACACATTCATTGCATAACAATTACATTTTTTGAAAGCGTATAAAAAAACTAAAACTGGATATACTTTGCATGATGGCAACCGACTCTGGTGGTCCTCGAAGCTCCTGTTTTCAGACATGCATACTAGGATCCCAGAGAAAATAGGTGTCGAGTTTAATTGCTGCCACTATTGATTGACCTCTAATTAAGAGCAAAAATAGGGTTTTATCATCTAATTATTTAGTCTAAGTGATTTATCCTTCATACATTTTGCAATATTTGCATTGCATGGCACTGGTGTGTTGATTACAGACCTCCTGGTGTATCTTTCATTGAAATCCGCGCAATAGTTTAGGCACCAAGGAAAAAACATGATTTCATATTTGGTGACCTCTAGCAGCCGCCATATTGTTTTTTTTTTTAGATATATAAGTGTGGATTCATTGTTCAGATCAAGTGGAATTAAGGGATATGTCACTTGTAGAAATCCGCTTAGCATTCTAGGCTACAGGGTGTATTCAGTATTCAGTTTTGGAACCTTACTTGCTGTTTTTGTCGCAGTCGGTTAAAATGTTGATATTGGTGTAGCTGACATACAAAACTGTAAATAAACGTTAACTTTGTATTCTCACAAGTTTCATATCATGAGAATATCCCCTGGAAATGCATTGACGATACACTTCACATCCTCAAGTGATATCTCTAAGCAGGTGCATTTTTCAGCAAAATAGTACGCATGTTTCTATGTAGAATTAAATGAGCTTTAATAATAATAAATAATTTGTCCGTGAGCTTTAATATTGTCCTAGATCATATTTTCATAGAGTGCGTAGATTCGGAGGGAAAAGCGAATTTCTTCAGGATGGAGGACATTTTCCAAGGTGCTGGCGGTTCCTCGAGGTCCTCATATGTCAAATGGTGTGCACAATAAAACGGGACCTCTAATAAACATACACACCAAATTTCAAAAATGTCCGGCGGATTTCGAGTTTTGTCGTATTTTGATTGTGCTATATGTTCATAAAAGTGATGCTGAGTTCCGAAAAAAATGTAAAAAAAAATGGAATTGGCCGAAAACACAACAAGGTACTTCCGGTTTAAAAAATGGATGGTATTACCTACGTCATTTGATATAAAGATGACATTTGTGGCAACAAATAGCAATTTCGTTCGTTCGGCGTTGAAACGCTGGGTCCGTGGGGCCCTTGCGCTTCGAGTCTTTTTTGAGATCTTTCGAAGAGACTCAGAGACGCAACGGGGGACCGGAGAGCTGGCAGTTACCTCGCTCAACGTATTAGTCTCGCGGTTCAGCGGGGTAACGCAGCCAGCATCTTTGGTACCATGCCACAGGGGCCTTTTAGGGTTCCGTAGCCAAATGGCAAAAAACGGAACCTTTATGGATTCGTCATGTCTGTCAGTCTGTCTGTCCGTCCGTATGTCACAGCCATTTTACTCTGAAACTATACGACGACGTATCTGAATAAAATTTACACATAAGGTGTGTTTTGTATGCCGCTACTTAGATGTGTAGTTAAATAAAATTAAAAAAAAATTAGGGGTGGCGCTCCATACATGTAACTAAAATTCAATAAATTTAACCAAATTTTAAAAAATGTGACACATCAATCGATAGGTCTTTAAAAATAACATTGAGGTTTTTTTGACCATTTTGTGATTAAGTGAATATTATCTGAAATAATCGCTTCGAAAGTCAGAAAAATTGTGTCCCCCCCTGTACTTTTGAACCGTAAGTCCAAAAAATATGAAAAAATTTGAGGAGACGCGCCTTACTTTATAAAGATAAAAAAAGATAAAAGATATTTATTCTTCAATTTAGGCACATTACAATGCACTTATGAACGTCAGAGAGAAAAAGAAAAACTACCACCGGTTCTAACCCTACACCTCTGACCCGAGAAGTATTATTTATGACCGGCAAGAAACTCGGCGGGACTTATTTTTTCAAAACAGTAATACAGTAATATTATATCTTAAAGATACACAATAATGCGTAGTTCTATAAGGAGACATATCAAAACAGCTTGAGAGATATACAATGTATGTATTGTTTAATTAAAATAAAATAATAATAATAAAATCCAAATCTGATTGCTTCACAAAACGTTTGATATGCTTTCCTATCTGAACTGTGTCCTCTAAATCTTAGATGATTGTGTAGTAGTTTCAGGTTTGGGCCATGCATTTTTGTCCGTCATATAGTCCTCGACCCTGTAATATAACCCTTTGACATTAAACTTTTTTTTTAAATATTTCTTAAGAGCGGGAAATGATAAATTTAAAGCATCGACGGGTAACTTGTTATAAATGTGAATACCTTGACCAAAAAATGACTTATATGCCTTGCGGATACGACTACTACTGATAGCAAGCTTGTTTTTATTTCTAGTGTTATAGCTGTACACCTGCCTTTAAGTTATACAGAAAGCGGATGGCTCTTTTTTGTAAAACAAATATAGTCTGTATGTCAGGCTGACATACAGAATTGTCAGCTGCTTTGCCCCAAACCAGAATACCATATGACCTTACACTATGAAAATAACTGTGATAAACTAAGCGAGCTGTGTCAATATTCGTTAATTGTCTAATTCTCCTAACGGCACGAGCGGCCGAGCTTAATCGAAGAGCGAGTTTTCTTATATGAGGACTCCATTGTAGATTTTTGTCCAACGTCGAACCAAGGAACACTGCTTTATCTACTATCTCTAAACATTCACCATTCAGGAGAATCTTAGTGTCCACCGGTGCAACGTTTGGCAAAACAAATCTAATACATTTGGTTTTCTTAGCATTAAGTAGCAAATTGTTAATAGTAAACCAGTTCAGTACAGCAGCTAGTGTGTTATTGATTACAGTAAAATCGGTAGATTGCCGGTCAACTTTGAAAATTAAAGATGTATCATCGGCAAACAGAACGATATCACAAAGGTTTTGTACTACGCAAGGTAAATCATTTATATAAACCAAGATAGATAGATTTATATAAACCTTTCTACGTTAATTATGTTGAACATTATCGGTTCAGCCATTTTTAAGTTATCTCCAAAAAACTTCTTCCATAGGCATCAGATACGACCTTTTGGTATTAGTTTGGTTCTTATTCCATTGAAGGTACGGAACCCTCCTATGCGTGGTCCGACACGCACTTGGCCGGTTTTTTAGATTTAGTTTAGGATAGTTGTGTTATGTTTATGTTATGTTATATTTAAGGATTTTTGTATTTAGGTTAATGGTAGCTTTAAGTAGATTATTATGTATTGTTGGTGACATATTGTTTTTCTTGTGGAATAAATAAATGATGATTTGTATGTAGGTACAGAAAAACCCAGTCTGCCAGTTTCTGCCTGGCCGGAAGTTCCCGCCAGACTGGTTCAAAAGTGACGTAAATTTGGAGTCAAACTCGTTACTTTTTAATAATGATTGAAATACGGGGTAATACAATGTAATTATTTTCCAGGTTTCTCATGTTCATGTGAAGAATCCAGTGTCCCCGTCAACCCTGGGCGATGTAAGCCTTGTGGCGTCACTGCACTGGTTTCTACAGATGGTGTATCTTGCGTGCCAAGGCGGTGCCAGACTAATGCTGGGCGAACAGTGTGTAGAAGATGTCCGCCGGATTACGTGTCTGGTTAGTAGTCAAGTTTATGTAGTGTGTATAGTGCTTAGAATCCGATGTCCCATCAGCACTGGGCGCTGTAAGCCTCGTGGCGTCACTGCACTGGTTTCTACAGATGGTGTAACTTGCGTGCCAAGGCGGTGCCAGACTAAAGCTGGGCGGACAGTGTGTAGAAGATGTCCGCCGGATTACGTGTCTGGTTAGTAGTCTTGTATGTAGTGTGTATAGTGCATAGAATCCGATGTCCCATCAGCACTGGGCGCTGTAAGCCTTGTGGTGCCACTGTACTGGTTTATACATATCATGCGACTTGCGTGCTGAGGCAGTGTTAGACCAATGCCGGACGGACGGTGAGCAGCTGATGCCCGGCGGATTATATGCGAGTATGTGTAAAAATACTAGTTTAGTATTTCTTTCTGGTTAACCGAAATTTGCTGGAACAGTAAACAATTACGCGTCAGATTAATTCATAATAAACATTGAAATCGTTGAGTTAGGATATATAGTAGAGGTACAGTCTCAAACAAGATATACCGAAAATATGGCTCGTGAAAATTTCTAACCGGCCAGTGTTATCTAAATATATAAAAGAAGAAACTGACTGACTGATTGACTGACTGACATATCAACGCACAGCCCAAACCGCTGGTTCTAGAAATTCCAAATTTGGCACGTAGGTACCTTATAAGGTCTAGAGATGCACTAAGAAAGGATTTTTCAAAATTCACCCCCTAAGGGGGTAAACTGGGGGTCCAAAGTTTGTATGGCGAATCAAGATTTGTTAGAGTATTATATTCGAAACTTCACAGGAGTATTCCTAACGATAAATGAGTAAATACGTGTTTCAGATTTTTTGAAAATTCAACCCCTAAAAGGGGCAAATGTGGTCACAAAGTCTAAAAATCAACATGGGTATCGTATCCTTTTTGAGTACTTATAGTACGCGGGCGAAGCCGCGGGGAAAGGCTAGTACCGTAATAAGACTGTCAGAGAAACTGCTGTACGAGTCGTTCTTACAGCACTATTGTGTAAGCATTTTTATGGGCTGAATGTGTATCCCGTTCTTTATTATATTACTCATCAGTGTTTGGAATATGACTCCGTAACTGATGGGCTTTTGTATTATGATCAGTGATCGGAATTGGTAGTGCCATTTCGCGGGACTTCGGTGCGTAAGCTTAGTATGGATATAGTTTTTAACCCCGGGATTTGATATGAAAATTTTAAAGTTTGTGTTTGGTTTAAAAAATGTTTTAAAGACAAAAAGCCTATGAAAAATGTGGTTTCAGTTAGATATTGGACGTCAAAAGAAATAGATTGACAATAGAAAATATTGAAAAAAATATGGTTATAATTTCAAAGAAAGTAGTAATTTAATTATGTTTATTTAATATAATGATGTTGATGTTTCGTGTTTTATTTTATGATTGTTAATTGTAATTGTTAAACGCAAGTAATTTTAAATGAATGATGTATTTATTATGAGATTTTTTTTTACTTTTGCGTTTTGAAGAAAGTTTTCTATGAGAAATACGAGTCGAAGAATCTCATGTCTTATCCATGTTCTGTACAATGTTTAAGGTCATTCACCCGAAATGGCACTACCTATTCCGATCACTGATTATGATTGATTAAGATTGTCTTAGTGAGGTGCAGTGTACACAATATTCCCTCGGATTATAAAATACCGAAGAAAGCTATAATTGAATAAATTAACGATCTGAGACTATTTCTCGGCAGTGACCCAGAATTTTGATGGATCTCCGATGAAAGAGGTTCTCTGCGTGAAGTGCGCACGAGGTTTCAAAGTTGTCAACAACGCGTGCATACGGTGCGCGGCCTGCGCCTGCGCAAAGAACGAGGTCAGTGAGGGTTCTATAGCTAAGTATTTTATCAACCGACTTCAAGATTTCGAAGGAGGAGGTTATCAATTCGTCGGGATCTTTGTTTTTGCTATTTTTTTAGGTATGTTCACCGATTATTCGAAGACGGCTGGACCGATTTATATATATATATTTTTAAGAGTATACTTCACAGTTGGTGGTACTTCACAGGATTTGATGATGGGATCCAGGAGAAATTGAGAGAACTCTTCAACAATAGTTCTATAATAATAGACACCTATAGTGATTTGAGTATTTTTACAGCAGCTCGTGCATTTGCTTTTGGAAAGATGGAGGCTAAGTAAAGTCGGTTCTTTTTTGTTTTAAATTATTTGTGATATAGGTATGTGTGGTAAAAACGAAATTCGTCTGTTCATATGAACCACGAGCGAGTGCGAGTTTTTTACAACAGCATGAGTTGGAAATTTCTTTTCAGCAGGTTATTTCATACAACGTTTACAATTCATCTTAAGAAGAACAGATTTTTTTTTCTAATATTATATGTATTTAATTACAGCTAATACTGCCAACTATCCTAGCGTTCGTAATACGCATTTTTCATGTCGAATTCTATATCGTTACCTACAATACCTAGTATAACGTTTTGTGTTTATTTTTGCCAGATGGTAGTGAGAGATGTGTGTGTCCCGAGGAGTTTCGTGACCACGCGCCCGAAGTACGAAGGAACGTTGCATCCCCTCGCTCTGCTAGATGTCATTAAACATGAGTATCTATGCATTGTAAGTATCTATCTATCCATCTTCTCGTGCGTCTTAAAATCGAGCTTTACTTTCTTACAACTAAGCTAGATTTGAAAAAAATTACAGCATGATTGGAAATTCGCCGTATTCCTTAAAAGGGGTTATTCTATAGCTCATTTGCAATGATTTAAGTCCAGTCAACTAGGGGTCAAAACTCATTGATTTTCAAGTTATTCAAGTTTTTTTATTGAAAAATATCCGCCTCTCGACAAAAAACTGGCAATTGTGAATAAACTACTTTAATTTGGTGCAAAAAAAGCATTTGTTTAAGGCTCCTTATTCCCTAAAAGGTCGAAAAACTTTATTAATGGAAATAGCCGCATAAAATGCAATTTTTATGATAGTTTGAAGTGTTAGTAAAAAAAAAAAATACTTTGGAACCATATTTATTATTATTAAGTACCCAAAAATACGATTCTCACAGAAAGTGTCCTGTGAAGTGTGATTTATAGGTCATTTTTAAAAATTCATAGTAAAAATAAAATGTACCAATATAGTAATGATTTTTTTTATCCTGATAGAAATATAGTTTAACTTTGCTATGGTAATATTTTCAGGGCAAAATATTTACAGGGTTTTCGTGGAAAAAATTAAATGTAACCGTGTTTTCATCAAAAAACTGGCATATAATCAGAAGGTATTTTGTCTATAATCCAAGATGAATCTTCTATTTTTATTTCCATGGCCGTCTCATACATGACATACTCAATAGATTTTTATTCAAATTGAATAAGAATTGTTACCCGTTTTTGCGTAATTTTGAAATGAACGATACATCTAACTGGAAAATTCGGAAAGGCCTTCCAAGACAACCAATATTTTTCATATTTTTCTCGTTAAAATGTAATATTTGCTCCAATGGCCGTCTAGATAAAAAAATGAACCATTATATGCATCAATAGTTGATTTCAAAAAACCTAGTAATTTCGCCATAGCCTTCGAAGAAAATGAAGCATTTCGTAAAATTCGTCCGTTATGGGAATAAGGCCTCTTAATAGCTGATGAACCAGTGATTACGTTAAGTAAAAAAACATGCCTAAACTTGCCAATATTGTACAAAGAAAAGGATTTAAAATTACAAGTTTTCGGATTATCTCCATTTTTTTTACATTTACAGGCATAACTTAAAAAAAAGGTATTACTACTTTGATAAGTAATTAAGTAAGGTAAAGGAGGAGATAAGTAAAAGAAAACGAACAGTTTTAATCAAATAATTTAATCTTAAAAAGTAAAATCATTAAATCATGAATTTGGTTTTATACATACACTGATTATATAAAGGGTCGGCAACGTGCATGTGATACCTCTGTAGTTGCAGGCGTCCATAGGCTACGGTAGCTGCTTACCATCAGGCGGGCCGTATGCTTGTTTGCCACCGTCGTGGTATAAAATAAAAATAATATTGATTTCAACGCCACAACATAATACATTAATAAAGATGGAACACAATATACAGGCACCATGAGACGTTAAATTATCTTCCTCCACCTATCAAAAATGTCAGTTCGCTGTCAATGTTTAAAAACAAACTAAAACTGCATCTTCTCAAGGAAGAAACTACCTCCATCTAGCCGACCCATATCAAATCTAGACACACGGCAGTGTGTCCGCCAAGTTTTAGCAAAAAAAAGCGACACACCGGCTGTGGGTTATATTACACGAACCATTTCGGGCCAATTTCGACCACCATATATAACTCAAAACATATTTTATCTACGCATATGAAATTTCGAGTGTCTGTTGACATCCCCTTAATTGTCTAGAATACAAAATTTCATTATTCTACCTATCGCAGTTCTTGAGATATTGACGTCAGAAAATAGCTATTTTTACTATACACTCACTGACTCACTGACTCACTGACTCACTGACTCATCAAAAACCTAGACCACTTCCAATGGTCGTACTGACTTGAAACTTGGCATGGAGATAGGTCTTAAGGTCAAAGTAAAGGGAAAAATCTGAAAACGGCCAAGTGTGAGTCAGTTTTAAAAATAGCGAAGATGTAACTTTGTTCTACTATGAAGTCATAATGAACTAAGTGGGTCTATCTTCCAATGGTCGTACCGACCTGAAATTTGGCTCGAAGGTTTGTCTTTAGGTCGAAATAAAGTAAAAATCTGAAAACGGCCAAGTGTGAGTCAGTTTCGAAAACAACGAAAGTGTAATTTTGTTCTACTATAAGTAGGTATGGAGTGGAAATGAGATAAGACTTATTTAAATTTAGATACATACCAATTTAAGACAATACATATTTGTCTTAAAGACAAGAACAATAAAATTGTTCACCACTCTGTGTGTGTCTGTTGCGGGAACCGAACCCACGATTTACGAAGTACAAAGCAGGTCACTAGGTACACTAGGTGCGCTAAATCAGTCAAACAAAAATGAAAAGACTATTTTTTCTCGCATAGTCTAAATAATTTCTAAGTTTACAACTAATAAAATCGCAGATTCAAGAACATGGAAATCATATATACTCTAAGATGGAATTATATATACTACTGCCCATCTCACCCTCCGATACGCCACGGGATGAGATGGGATGGTGCACTTCTAGGGCTACATAATAGGCCACCAATTATAATACCTACTGGTAGGTAGGTATTACCAAGTTATTAATTATCTATGTAGGTAGCGTACTTACAAACAGAATAAAGTACGTTATTGATGTATGTAATTATATGTAAGTAGGTACATTTTATAGGTGTAGGGAGCCAGTTTATTTGTAAAAATCACCTATAAATAAATAGTAAAAAACTTTTTACAAAAAAAAGATAAACCGACTTCAAAAAGCATAAAATAAATTATTATATTATTTATATGCGTTACAAACTGATATGTTTGAAGTCGGTGCCAAGCCAAAAAGTTACAATACCGGTCAAATCAGCTTCAAGTCTGAAAATCACAAAACAGTTAAGTAATATGAACGAGGCGTATTTGGTCAGTGAATTGTTATTCATACTATGGAACTATTCTAATACGGTATTGACTGCACGTAGGTTCTCATTCAAGTACAGAAAGAAAGTATAATCATGCGTCTTATGATGTTTCTTAATAAACTTTTTTACTAGTTTTCGGACTAACCATATCTCGAACGGAGCCCGTGCTTCGGTTTGAATTATTTATCCTGCTTCATTTAAGGTGTAATATCGAAGTGTAAAGGAATTCAATGGCTAGATTGATCTCTCTATACTCAGACACACCGGGTGGGTCCCACGACCCACCATTTCAGTAGAAAAAGGCGGGATATTTCAAATTTTGAATGGAAGGTCAACCATACATGATTTTTTTTTAATTGGCCGGGGTTTTCTGATTATTGACAAAGTAGACGTGTATCAGAATATATAGACATGGGTACCACATTTTATCAAAATTGGATTACTGGTTTAGACGTGAAAATGTAACAGATAGATTCACATTCACCTTTGCAATGTAAGTAGGTATCGATATGTTTTGTGATTTTCAGACTTGAAGCTGATTTGACCGGTATTGTAACTTTTTGGCTTGGCACCGACTTCAAACATATCAGTTTGTAACGCATATTAATAATATAATAATTTATTTTATACTTTTTGAAGTCGGTTTATCTTTTCTTTGTAAAAAGTTTTTATTTTTCCATTTTTAGTGGTTATATAATTATCATAATCGGACAACGGATCTCGCAATAATCGGTTAAGATATATAACAAAAAGTTCATAATACCTACTCAATGTAAGGAAAGTTCCACATATCATATGTGGTCTTCATCATAAGGTCCACTCCATCAAATTAGTGGTTTTCGAGAGGAAATGCTTGAGTTGCTTAAAAAAACAACCAAATCACCATACATGTGCCTTTAAAAATTGAGGAGATCCCTCAATTCCTCATGGATCCCATCATCAGAACAGCACCAGATGAATGTGGAACTATCTTAGAGGTAGTTCCTTTCAAACAAAAAAGAATTCCTCAAATCGGACCACGGGTGTCGGAGTAATCGCTGAACATCCTACATAAAAAAAAATCATCATCATTATCATCAAAACAACCATCATCATGAGGTCCACATCATCAAATTGGTGGTTGCTTAAGAAAACACCCAAATCACCATACATATGCCGTTATAAATTGAGGAGTTCCCTCAATTCCTCATAGATCCCATCATCAGAACAGCACCAGATTAATAATGGGACCACCTTGGAAGTAGACCCTTTCAAACAAAAAAGAATTATTAAAATCGGACTACGCGTCTCGGAGTAATCGGTGAACCTACATAAAAAAAAACCGAATA